>OX352729.1:24220000-25470000 GCA_947095525.1 Trisateles emortualis | reverse complement strand
TAGAATAATTTAAAGCAAATTATTTTAAATACTGCAATTTAGATAGGCGGCCTCTTCAGCATATATGTGTATCGTATTTATATACCATAAAAACACCTTTGATTTAACTCTAACGATTTAAACAGCTTTCACTTTAGAACTCTGCTTCTCCCGCGTAGTAGAATATTGCAAATAGTCCACGTTCTACTCTAATTTAGCCATCAAATCGCTTTAGGTAACAAACCCTGTATTGACACATAATTTTTTTACCCATGTGGATATCTAACACACCACTGCACTGTGTTAGTGGCACGGCGATCTTTGCGATGAATACACTACACATGCAGCTACAAGTCTTAATATTATATGTTGTTTTGTGATTTTTTATAGGTGACTAGTTTCTGTTCGCGGCTTCGTTATTCAACATAGCAAGCAAATAAAACAGCAGGCAGAAACATAATAATAATTAAAGTTAATACAAAACATTGGCAAGAATACTCTTTACAGGTGAATAAATTTCATCTCATTGCTTGCGTACGTGCACTAATGGATCTAATAAAACAACCTCCATATTCCTTTCGCAAACACAATTCACGGACTAAAGATTTTAAGTACAATGCAACAATTTGTAGCAGTTACTTGTACAAAATATATCAATTCAATTCATAATTATAAAGCGAATTATTAGTAGGCATTAAAGTATTGGCGAGTCGTGAGGATGCGGGCGGCTTAGCTTAGTTTTCGTGAGCTTGCCGCTCTATGGGAATGAGACTAATCGTGATTGCAACCGTAGTGTTTCTACAATAATCCTCGGTTTCAACAAACTAACTGACGACTATCTTTGATGATCATTGAAGGTCGTTTCTTAACAAGCCTTGTTATATTAATTTTGGTGACATTTTATCGTATCGACATGAACGTACTGAGGTCGACCCGGGAGGGTAGTGTGTGGAGGTTTACTAGCGCACGGTCAGCCACTAATCGTGTGTGGCTCAACCTCAAGCCATTTTATATGAATGTGTTATGTTGGAATACATGAATTTAAAAGTATTGGCATATTTCCATATCTTTATCACATTTGATCAACACCATTAAGAGCAGTTAATTGAGTCGTCCATCAGGTACCCTACAGAAGAACGTAGACTTAATAACAATAGTCAATAATCTTCAGTTGGTACACTTACCCAAGTACTTTTAGCCTACTCACTAGAGACCAAAATTACATGCGGTAGCGTTGCCCACTGACTGTTTATTCCGGATGGCAATTGCAAGTGATGAGCTACTAAAAGGGTCAAAGGCTACGGTGGCTGCATTGTCGTTTACCATTAAACAGGTCGTCTGCTTGTTTACTAATATAAAAAAACGAGGATTACCTGATATGACCGTCTTTTTCTTCGCAAAAGTAATGTTAAGTAGACCTACAAGTATTCAATCTATTCAGCTAACGCAAGTGGAAAAAAGGCGTTAAACAAGAGAAATTTCCAAAACATTGTTATTTATTGTAATCGACATAAAGTTGTAATTTCAACCACTGACTGTGACAGTAAAGCCAATATACCAATTGAGCCTCGGTCTGAAGAGTCCCCGGCCTGAGAATGGCCGTGAGCACAGTTGGTTCCTAATATTATTTATACCAACATTACCACGGGCCTACAACGGTATACCTACTCGTAATTATACCATGTTCATAAAACACATCAAGATTCCTCTGTACCTTGACAAGCACGTAAAGAACGTGAGTCTGTACATGAACATCTCTGGTCATGGCGAATAGAGGATCAGTAATATTAAAAGCTTACTTGCATTCGATGGTATGTGGTCTTGTTATTAATTATGATGATGTCTGACGTATATTTGGTAGACGTACCTGAAAAAAAACAGCAGTTTTAATATCAACACTTAGTTACTTCTACTCGTACGTTTATTAACTTAATCAATATGAACCCTACTAATATTATAAATGCGAAAATTTGTAAGTATGGATGGATGGATGGATGTTTGTTACTCTTTCACGTAAAAACTACTGAACGGATCTGGATGAAATTTGGCACAGAGATAGATTATGGTCTGGAATAACACAAAGGCTACTTTTTACAGCGGTAACCGACATCCACGCGGGCGGAGGCGCAGGCAATAACTAGTAAACAATATTAATCTCAATGTTATTTTATATATTTTAAGTTTAGTATGTAATGTGCCTGTTGGTCCAGACTGGACTGTTGGTCTACTGGTTAGCGATTCTGACTGCTAGGCCGAGGTCGCGGGTTCGATTCCCACACAAGACAAAACCTTTGTGTGTTTCATAAAGGTTTGTTCCGAGTCTGACTGTTCTTAATTTGTGTCCGTGAATTGTTTGTAAATTCCCACGCGACACTCATGTTCCCTAGTGCTCGAGTTGTCTTTTTTAAAGGCAAACATCTAGGTACTTATCTTATCTTTTAAGTATTCTTTAATAGTGTAGTACTGCATAAATTAAAATCTCGTCGGATATGACCAGATTCCTATCGATCCGACCGGATCCGGCTTCACCACGCTGAGTAATCAATCAATTTAGTAAGTATTTGATTGTAAATACATATTATTAGTATAGTATAGATTTAATATATAAAAAAATTGTTGTGCCCGACAGAGTCCATAATGTTCTGAGCTTAAAGCCACTTTTCACCACCCAATATCACATTGTGGAATTCAAATAACATAAATGATATGAATAATGTAAAATATGGCGCGGTAATCAGTACCTACCTAATAACTGATGCCCGCAGATTTTCCCGTGTCACATTTATTGTTATTTTCATTGAGTTTAGTTATAGCATGGTATTATAAACTTCCTCAAGAATTGAGCTCCGAGGATCTGACTGGTAATTCCAGAGATAAGCGCGTACAAACAAACTCATAACAGTATAGATAAGATTCAGATTAAATTGTAAAAGTGAATAATAAAGCTACATAATTATGCCTTAACATTAAACGGAGTTCTTATTCAATATGTAAGTTGAGTATACATAGAATAGAATAGAAAACTGTTACATTCAACAAAAATATTATTTATATTCGGTTATGTATAAATAATGATAATAATGTAGGAATTAAACGCTATAGATTTATGAAAAATCGATGGTGACAAACTTTTCATTATCATAGCCTATGTTATTAAATACTTGGCAATGCTGGACCGCGGTTCGCATGTGGCCGCCACGCCCCTTCTTGCGGCCAGTTACCTACTGCTTTGTAAATAAGTCATATCTATAAATATCTTCCATGTTTTTAAAAATGAAACCCTATTTCCCTTAGTCACGCCATAACTTAAGCCAACGTTACCGATTTCATTTTTTTTTTAAAGTTTAGAATAATAATAGTTGTAGAATACACACACACACATCTCAACCCATAACCGTCCCACTGCTGGGCACGGGTCTCCTCCCTCCAAACATTTAGAGGGATATTAGCCTACTATACCACGCTGGCCAGACGAGTTGGTAGGTATAGGGTTTTGTTTCGAGTTTTCCCTCTCTTGCGGTGGATAACACTTACTCCCTTAGTCGACTCTTACGACACCCTTGGGATGAATGGGGTGGTGACATTTGTATTCTTAATCCGTCACCACACGGAATCGTTGTAGAATGTTCTCACGAAAATAAAAAGAAAATTGCACAGAAAATAGTTAAACCCAGGTAAAGTCAAGGTGGGCCGTTCGTTTCTATCATCATCATCTCATCCTGATGAAGTCAACTGTTGAACGTAGACCTGCCTATTATGCCTCCACAATGACCGATCCTGGGTTGCCTGCATTTACCTGCTTTACTCTGATTATGTAATTTGTCCACTTAGAGGGAGATCCATTACAAATACCTGTTATCAAAATTATGAACAAGTGCGGCCCGACTCTTTCCCTTTACTACCTTTAATATTTATGTAAAATCAATAATGGCTATCTTTTTTATGCTAATGTACAATTAATTAACGGTTTAGATAATTAACTTAACGATGGGAGTGGAAAGTAGTAGTCGTAGCACGTAATAGGTCCGGAAAACGTATTCAAGTATATATGTAACTACATACATATTTAAGTATAACTAAATAGCCGTGTGTCTGTTGACTGCAGGTATGGTCTTGTGGTTAAAGTCACCTTAGACGTGTTGTGTGTTCGATTCTTATGCAAGAATAGTACCTACTTGTGTAACCCACATAGTTTTGCCGAGTGTGGTACATTATATCGGTAAACAAGGACTTGTTCCTTAGAATTAAAATAATAATTGTATAAACATTATTTTGATAAAAACATCAAAATCCGTCCAGTAGTTTTTATGTGCAGTAGTACCAAAAATCCATCAGTACTATCTTTTGTGTTAAAGAATCATATCTGATGGTTTATATTATAGTTTAGGTTTAGTTATATTTATTAACCGACTTCCAAAAAGGAGAAGGTTCTACGTTGAACCTCCTCATTTTTAATAGTCGGTTGCAACCATATGCGGTTTATACCATAACACGGCCGTATTAACTGCGGCATATAGAAACAAATAAATATTACTAAAATCCAATCATTATCTTAACCTTTTAGTTAATTGTTTAAAAACTATATCATTTTATTAATGAAATTTTGATTTTCAATTATGAAACTAATTAGAAATTAACATGATTTAGGAATTAATTAATACCATACATTCATGTCAATAATGATTAATTTATTGCTCTGCTTGATCATATTTCTCAGCATAAACGCCATAGATACAATAAATTATTCATAAATTTAGCAATATTAATCATATTTTAGAGTTAATAAAATAACAAGGTTTCCATTTATCTATTCTGTCGTAGTTACTAATCGAGAATTTTAACTAAGCAATAATAACACATTTTTTGTTTATATTCTGGGGCCGTACCATGACTTCCTAAAAGCAAATTTATTTTCGATCTTAATTTGTTTTAAAAAACAAATTAAGATCGAAAATTTGCTTTCAGGATATCATGGTACGGCCAACCAGGTATAAGATTGTCATGTCTTAAGACATGACATTGATTGACTTGGTAATACGAATTTAAATTAAAATAGAAAAAAAAAATCATTATAACTTATGGCTTCAGATAACTTGCGTGCAGTAGGTACCTTTATGTGCTTAGGTACTTATTTTAACTATACGCCTACATATAAACTTCAATACGCGCATATCAACTAAATAAACGTATTTTTACATATTATCGTGACATTGTGAGTGTCGTATCTTATGACATAATGTTTGTAAACATATTTAAATAGTATTAAGAGTTTGTCGTACACATCAACATTAGAAGGACAGAGATAAAAGCTGACCGATTTTCCGCAACGCATTTAATTTAAAAAACCGGTCTTGAATGAATCACTGAACAATATCTAAATGTGTGGTGTTTTTCTACGACCATCTAAATAAAGACGTAATAGAGCATCCGCTAGGATGTTTATATAGAATATATATTTTTATTTAGGTATGCAATCAAAACTTAGTGTGAAATCTTATGAAAATAGTTGTCGAATAGGTGATGCAACGTGGTTGATGGATGTGCCATCAGTTCTTATATCACACAAACAATCATAACATTACAAATAACACCTGTCAGTTTACTCCGTAAATTTAATTGAAACAAGATTGGTTTCGGTGATAAACCGACTACCTGCGTACATTTTACTCTACGTTACAGATCGTAAATCAATAAAGAGAACGTTATAACTTCAGTATTTTGCAACGTCACTGCGTTTTAAGCTAAAACTCACAATAGGAATGTAATGTAATGTAACGGGGTTTATATACGTAACAAGTAAGCTAAATTGGTCTATTTTTCAAAGCAACCAATCCACATAACGTTGTTTTACTGTAACGAACCGTAAATGCGTGTCGTGTGTGCAATACGAAGTTGTTGACTGGATAGTAGTGCTACTATAGTCTATTTCACATAGCATGACTGTGACGTTTGACAAAATAAATATCAATGAAAATGAAAGATGATTAAATTAAAACCTATCAATAAAATACTCTAAGCCCTTCATCATTCAATTAGCCTATTGGTTACAGATTGATTCAATCATTTTCTTTCATCTTCATAATAAAATGTTAAACGTCAAAGTACCTATGCTATGTGAAATAAACTATAGTAGGCAACTCATGGAAACGTTACGTCACAGATCATTGACGAATTGGCCGAGAGGTTTCGAAAGATTTGTGAGTTGTGCGTGAGTTGTGTATACGGTAGTGCGTCTAAACAAATGTATTGTGCACGGTTATCGTTGTAAGAGATCGTATACGTCGAGGCGCAGGCTGCTGTTGTCGTGAGCCTCAGTGTTCGTGATCACCGGTAACTCGCTCTGCATACACGCTAATCTCATATACTTAAATTAAACCAACGTACGCGTACCGACATACTCACATTTGGTCATACGTGTCATTATTTTTCATTGAACAAACACGAAAGAAACGGATCACGAACTCGATTATTGTTGGCCATGTGTAATGTTTAAAGATATATAATAGATAGTAGGTATCTTGCTTATACCGTAATCACGGGAAATACAAGTCCTATTATACACTTACCTTATAGTTATTACTATATAAGTATCTATAATACGAATAGAATATATATCTCACTACTGGGCACAGGTCAGTTTATCTCTAAGGTATCAAGTGAGCAGAGAGGGTTTAAGATTGGTGAATCAATGGCTTTAGAATTTCTTTTAAGACATGTGGATTTCTTCAAAATGTAAATTGATTAAATTCTTAAAAGTGAATTTCGCATTCTCAATGGTACTGCCACCAGAAATCGAACTCACACCTACTCGTAATGTTTACAAGTTTGTTACTTATTCACTTGGCATCCACCAAAATATTGTATGTAATTAAACCTCATTCGTAAACAATTTATTATTGAAATTAATACAATTATTTAGATAAGTGGGCTATTAACCGCGTACAATTGCCTATTAACAAAATTATAAAAAACTTATTAAAACTGAAGTAGGCTATTAATGTATTTTATATTGATTTTTATGTGTTTCCTACAAATGTTTGGGTAAGACCTTGTGAAGAAGCGGTGGTGGCCGAGTGGGAAAGTAACCAACTTGCACACAAGAGGTGCGAGTTCGATCCCGGGCAGTACCAATGTAAATTTCACTTTGTGGAGTTTATATGTACTAATCAAATGATTCTCCATCTACTAACGGTGAACGAAAATATCAGGAAACTTACATGTGTGTGAAATAAAACCCTCTCTCTCTCTCTTGATAGAGGAGAGGAGACTCGTGCCCACCAGGGGGACATATATGGGTTGCTGTTATAACACCTTGTGTGTTTTGCGCTACCAGCTGTATCACATCGTAAGTACCTACATTGTAAACAATTTTAGTTTCGTTGGCAAGACCAATATTGACATAACTACGACAACAATTCCCTAGAAAGCAAACTTGTTACTATTTGTACTTTGTTGCCAAACTTGCCGTCATAGGCATAGCGTGAGGACTGGAGGAGATATAGAAACTACGTCTTTAATCTGATCTGAGCCTCTAGACAAGTGGCATAAACGATAGTCAAATCGAAAAGTTAAAAAAACAAATGTATGGGATTTGACGTAAGTCTACGATATAATGTCGTAAACTTACGTCAAATCCCATACATTTTCTTTTTGACTTTTCGATTTGACTATCGCTTATGCTACTTGTCTAGAGGACCAGGTAATCAATACGAGGTGATTACCTAAAAATTGAAACTGACATCAAAAAGCGAAAAATATCTGAATACAGATTGAAGTCGGTGCTAAGGCTACTCCTGTTAGTAATATTTAGCTTGGTACCGACTTCAATCTGTATTCAATTATTTTTCGCTTTCTGAAGTTGCTTTAATTTATTATTAATTTTTATAATGTACTACCGCCTCCACAGAAATTTATTTATGCCTACTAATTTATTACGAATTATAATTATCATAGTAGCGAGGAGAGGGTAAACGCTTTCTCTGTGTAATCTCTCTCTGAGCCTCTGACACTTGATGTGTGCACACATACAAACAATCATATGGCCCGCTTGGTGGTAGGCAGTTACCGTAGCCTATGGATGCTTGCAACAGCAGGGGTATACTCGCGCGTTGTCGACCCTTTAAACCTTATAACTCCTTTGTCAAAGAACTTGGCCAATCGCACGTGACCGCATCCCAAGTCACGTATTTATCATTACAAATGCACAGTTTTAACGTCACAATTAGTGTGTAGTGTGTAGCCTCTGAGAAAAAAAACTCTTCCAGTGTTCGACCTTGCCAGTAAAGGTCATGTATTGCACAAAACTGTACATAAGCCCTTATTTGTTTTAATAAGTCTCATTAGATTGTAAGTGTGAATTTTTTGATTAGCATCATGAAGACTGAACAGTAAACGTTGTAAGAAAAGTAGTTCAAGTTCAACATTTGCGTTTTTTATACGACTTAGGTGGCACACAAGCGGTCCGGTCTGATGTTAACGAGCCTATGAACGCTTAGGTACAGTAAGTACCAAAGGTATAACTTGAGGGTTGCCGACCCAATAATGTGACAACCGAGTTTTATGGTGAAGTATCCCTTGGATAGGAAAACTTGTACGCAGACATAGGTACACAACTACACCGCGCTGTGTGTAGTTATTAGGCTTTTATAAGTTAAGGTCCTTTCTCAGTCGGGCTTGCTCAATTGTATGGTGCTACCTCTCTTATCGTAATTATTAACTCTAGGGCAGCAACAGAATTAAAGATGCGTTCCCTTTAGGCAATGTTGTTATTTTCATATTAAAGTGGAATTTTGGAAGAAGTTGAATTTAAGAGAGGTAGGGCATCATACTAGTGAGCAAGCCCGACTGGGGAACGACCTCCACCTTACAGAAAACCACCGCCAAATGACTACACATAGAGATGTAGTTGCTGTGTATGAGTATAGGTTTCCAGAGCTCATAGGGATGCGTTTTTTAACGAAACGTTTTCCTACCCAAGGGTAATTACATCATAAAACCCTGGTGTTTATTTTTGGGTAGGCAACATGCAAGTGATACCTCTAGTATTGTAAGCGTCCATAGGCTACTGCTTACCATCAGGCGGGCCGTACGCTTGTTTGCCTCCTAAGTAACATAAAGAAACATTGCGGGTCTTATTACCGTAATTGACTATTCACAACAGGATATTCCATATTCTAATGATGGTTATTGTGTAGTAATATGTAAATGGCTTTGAAATTATTTACGCAATACGGGTATCTAAACAAGCAACGACGATATGTCAATTTGATGTTTGTCAGCCAGCCTTGCGTCGTCGTCATTGTACGTGTTATCTAGGTATGACGTGACAGTTGGCTTGATTTATCAGATCAATATGATGAACAGCAAAAAAATACATCTGAAAAACGACACGTGAATGACACGTGCTGTACAGGAGAGGTAGGGCCCAATACAAGTGTGCAAGACCAATGTATTGTTTCCTTATTGATTGAATACTTACCTAAATGTCATTCTGTATGGTAACTATATTCGACCCTTTTTGTTACCACAAATATTGCAACTCATACCAAAATGTAAATATGATACAGTGGCGATTAAAAAGAGTGGCCCGAAATTCTTGTCAATTCTTCTCAAAGCCCTATCCTAGTCAGCGAATTTGTTGTAGAAAAATAAAAACGGTGACAGAAGTATCATGTATTTGATTTAAATTAATAAATGAGTTTGACTTGGATTTTGATAGAAGAAGGACCATAAAGATCACAGCTAATACACACAATGATGTAGCTGTTCCTGTGCGTAATATACTTGTACTATTAAGTATTCTGTGGTAATATCTAGATACGTACTAGTCTCCACTGCTCAGATAGGAAAGGTTTTTGACCGACTTCAAAAAAGCAAGAAGTTCTACGTTCGTCTGTAAGTTTTTTCCTATTTTGTATGTCCACCGACTTATCGGTCAAATGTGGATCGATGATAGTATACTTTCGGGATGGTCCTAGTGTCACCAATTCAGGGTATAATCAAATAATGCCTTAAAAATGGAAAATTCCTATATCATCATCATCATCTTAACCCATAAACGTCCCACTGCTGGGCACGGGTCTCCTCCAAACATTTGGAGGGATATTAGCCTACTATACCACGCTGGCCAGACGGGTTGGTATAGGGTTTTGTTTCGAGTTTTCCCTCTCTTGCGGTGGATATTGCCTGCTAGACTTACTTCCTATATATTTGAACATGAATAATAATAGATATGTGTGTTGATCCTAAACCCTCTCAGCTCTGTTGATAGGAGAGAGAGAGAGAGAGAGAGAGATCCGTGCTCAGCCGTGAGACATATGTATAAGTATATGGGTATTAAATATTAAAATAAACTTAAGGCTTTGTTTGTGGATTTTAAATCAAATTATTAGCGAGATCCATAATCGCGAATGTGATGTGATGACACAATAATACGAAATCAACAAAAATAATATCTAAAATGTCAGTAGGTAGGTTATTAATGGGGTCCATTTAATGAACGCTATCTTAGTTTTGGTTTTATGTATGTTTTCAATATTTTATGTCATCATTATTATTATCACCTAGGCTGAAAGAAGTCTACTTCTGGATATAAACCTCCTCCGAGGATAATCGGTAAACATATTTTATACTAGCGGCGCGTCCCGGTTTCTCACGGGTGGGCATTTATTAAGTTTTCGTAGGAATCCCGTTTTTTAAATATAATTATAGCCTAACCGTTACCCGCTGATTAAGAAGCTTTCTAATGGTGGAAGAATTTTTAAAATCGGTCTCGTAGTTTTTGACTTAAATCGTAACAAACAAAAAATCTAATATTACCTCATAATAATGTTAGTTTGGACTAGATTTCGTCCCGAGTCACGTTTATTGTTACTGCCATGCTCCCTTAGGGTCGTAGAAGAATCGGGCCATCAAAAGCAAAAAGGTTCTTTTCAAATCCGACTGACAGTTCCAGAGATTTTATGCATTCAAACAAAAAAACAAGCTCTGCCTCTTTATTGATGGTATAAATTAATTAATATAAATATTTCCTTAGGCACGTTGAGCACTTTTTGAGTAAACAAAACTCATGTTAATCGCGTCATCGCCATCGTCACCAAACTCCTTCCATGACGTCATCGTCACTGAAAGCTTTCCATGAGAGAAACCAAAAATAATTCAAAAATAGAAGTTAAAACTTCTTTAGGCACGTGAGCACGTTTTGGGTGAACAAAAAGCATGGAACTCTCATAATCGTCACCGAAGCTTTCCATGAGAAAATACGATAATAATTCAAAACTAATAATCTAATAACTCGACGATACAATTCACAAGTTCTTTAAATTTTTTACTTTTAGTCCCCATAGACTGCCACGCATTTTTTTAGCCCACACATTCTAATATTTTTTCATTATTAATTACTCTACATTTTATCAATGTAGAGTTATTAATAATGCGTGTTACTACAAATTATTGACATTTTACTAGCGCCGCGCCGCATCTTATGTCGCGCAGGTACCTAGGCACTCTGCAAATACTAAATTGTTTAAAGTTGATTTTGTACTATTTTGATACTTATTATATTTTAACACTTTTTTAAACAAAGCTCCCACTAAGTAGTATTTGTTATATGACCATTGTCTATGGTCACTATGCATAGTGACAAAAAAGTGCAGGGCCTACCTGACCATTATTATATTTAAAAAAAAAAGAGGTGAAACGGATACTTCTGTGATAGAGTCGAATCTTGGAGGTCCAACGGGTTCTTAACCGACCTAAGGACGCTTGCAATACCGGGAGCATTACTCTAATAATATAATAATAGCAACCCATTGTGTCCCACTGCTGGGCACGGGTCTTCTCTATAAGAAAGGTATAAAGCCGTTATCCACACACTAACCCCATATGGGATGGTAGATCAGTGCTTTTAGAATGTCTACTAAGACATACTACCAGACGGGTTTGAACTCACACCATAGGTGTTACAAGTCGCTTACATTCCCACTCGGCTACCACCACGTTTAACTACACTTTATTAACGTAGAACTATACACTAAATTTATCTGAATCGATAGATATGTTATGTGCCTTCACACAAAACTTAGCTACCAAACTATTACTATAGTATAAATAGTAAGTAGTAGAGACAATATAATACCTAAAGCACGTGTTGCCCCGCAAGCCCTCTCGTAACGCATAGAGCTGTAGCGCAAATTATTATATAATATAGCTCAATAATTTAATTAATGTAATAAAAGACCATTTGTAAGAGATATATATTTTAGGTAGGTACCTGTTATAATTATAGTAATTAGTATTATTGTTATGTAAATGATATCTAAATATACCAATTTGATACAAGTTGATTCGATTCGATAAACCAATGCAGTGCCGACAGTTCGCACGCAGGCAGACGCGATGCTTCGGCCACAAAGTTGCCAGCCCGTATTGACTGCATGGTTGGTTCAAAGCGTTTTTTTTTACATTTACCATGGCGAGTTGTGGGTTCAATCCATCACACGAAAATTTGTATGATCCATAAATGGTTGCCCCAAGTGTGAGTGTACTTTGTGCCTCTTATTTGTATGTTTGTAAAGATCTCCGCAACACACTACACAGGGCTTATTCCCTAGTGCGGTAGTTGTCTTTAATAAAATAAGCTGTCTATAATAAAGTGGACATTTGACTTAGTTTCTTTACTACTTACTCATTTATACTTTATTACCAATACCTACTCGTTGTTTCCTCGTGTATAATGAGTGGGCTTGTTTTGATCATCGTTTCATTCCAAATATAATACAGAAACTGTTGATTAATAATATCTTGTTTAAAATATATAAGTATATAATAATGTAGGTATTTATTTTTGACCAAAAATTATGACTCATATTTTCTCAATTACCTAGTTCAATTTATTCAATGTTACCGAGACAGAAACGTGAAGATCCGTAGGAGAACCAAAGTAACCGACAAAGGCGACAAAGCTCGAAGAATTGCCTCCATTAAGTGGAAATGGACAGGACACATAACTCGCAGAACCGATGCTCTTTGGGGCAGAGAGGTTCTAGGGTGGCGACCACGAACTGGAAGATGCAGCGTGGGTAGGCCTCCAGCAAAATGGACCGACGACCTCCTAACGGTTGCAGGCAACCGATGGACATGGCTAGCCCAGGATTAAGTGTTGTGGAAATCCTTGAGGCAGGCCTATGTCTAGTACGGGACGTCTTTTGGCTGAGGTTTAGGCGATATTAAAGGGAGAGGAGAGGTGAGATTAAAGGCGATGACTGTTTTTAAATTTCCCTGATAATCATCAAACCCATATATCTTAGAAAAAATTGTAAAGTGTATGTGTGTGTGCAGGCTAGTGCAGTGTGTTAAACGACCAAACGGATCTTATAAAATTTGACAAATAAATAGATGTTATCTTGTGGAAGAACATAGGGTAGTTTTTATCGAAATAACCGAAACCCACGCAGGCGCCACCTCGGGCAACAGCTACTATTCTAATATGAGTATCTCACGGATAAATATAATCATAAAATAATAACGCTTATTTTATAGAGTTGCCGTTTCCTAAACATATTTATGAACAAACTTTCTTTATCGGCATTTATCGATGAACAGTTTGAGCTATTATCAAATTATATAACGTGGCTTTTTTGAGTTTAGTGGCGGCTTTCCAAATAATATTTCATACTAGTTTATGCAAGGGAGTTCGCCAAAGTTACATTTTTAAATATTAGTGGGATTTTTCATACTACTTAGGTGGCAAACTAACGTACGGCCCGCGTGATGGCAAGCAGTTACCGTAGCCTGTGGATAAACAGAAAAATTGTTACACCACAGTTTGAACAAATGTGTAGTAAAACACAACAATGAATAGTCAACTTATATAAAAATCGTGAGTTGATATACGGTGAATACTTAGGAAATGTCTTCATCGTATAGAAGAGAGTAAGTACTTTTTTAAGATCCGGTGTTTTTGTGCCATTTTAATAAGATTTTCAGCCTAGGCTAAAAGCCATATGTAACAAACATTTATGGATAGTATAAAGTCGTCCCGTGTGAGAATTGCACCCTTCTTTAACCTGTTATTATTATAAAAATGATATTTCATCCAGATCCAGCCAGTAGTTACGTGAAAGAGTAACAAACATCTATCCATCCATCCATCCGTACTTACAAACTTTCACGTTTATAATATTAGTAGGATATATAGATTAATAGTAAAAAGGAATAGAAATGTACACTTTTATTCCTTTTAACTATTAATCAACGATTACATTACATTGTTTTTTAATCATAATTTTGTAATAATTTCCACATTTATTTTTAAAGACAAGAAATATCGTTTTTATATTTATAACATGTTAGTCATTATGACCTGGTGAACGTTGCAGAAAGACGATGCATAGAGCCGCTTAAGGTCTAATTCCGCGGAAATCCTTGACTTACTACTAAGGCTGGATATATGCCCCAGACAAAATGCATTTCACTGTCAAGTTGAAGCGAGTTCACAAGAGAAAATGTTTATAATTCCATTTGAATAGCTAGTGTTGTGACATGCTCTACACAATTTCGTTTATAAATTTTAGTTAGGAATACAATATAATACAGTATATTGTAAGAACTGTTCGTTACTTTACTGGTTTACACCATGTGCATTGCACAGTTTTTGATACAATGTCGTAAGCTCTGCAATGAATGAATGTCGCTCAGTGTAAAAGCGTCTGCAGCGCAAACCGACCAGTACGAAACTATCACAGCCACTGTGTAGTTGGTACCTACCTACTTGTAATTAGCTAATCGCCCTATTGCACAATTAACTAGTTCAACGTCGGCCTGTTACTACTTATTTATCTATCGACTAATAGTTGTTACAGCAAAAGTGAAACAAGTCAGACATATATTTAATTTTATACAGTTTTTTAGTATTACTGAATATTAATACTGTATCGACCACCTATTCATAATTCAGCAATATACTAGCGTGGGAAATCATGCAGAAATCATTTAATAATATGAATTTGAACTAGATACAATAAAATGAAAGTAATGAGATTGTGGATTTAGTTAGGTATTGGGGTAGTATTGTGGGTTCGATCCGGTTTCGAGTCTGTATGGTTTTTGTGTTCGTGATAATTTAATTAGTGACTCTGACTGCTAAGCTGAAGGTCGTGGGTTCGATTCCCACACAGGACAAATATTTGCGTGATGAGCACTATTGTTTGTTCTGTGTCTAGGTGTAATTTATCTATAATATGTATGTGTTTAGAAATATGTGTTTATCAGTTGTCTGATTGCCCTAGCACCTACAGGCTCTGCCTAGTTTGGGATCAGATGGTGGTGTGTGAGTTGTCCCTAAAATATTATTATTAATATTATATAATTTGTGTTCTGTGTTTGAAACCCTCCTCATCTCTCCGAACATAGCTAGGAGAAGTTGTTGGTAGCAGTTTCATTTTAATTAAAAGGTTAGAAAATAAGGCAGTTATTGACATTGATATACTTTGAAAATATAAAGTGTGACACTGGCCAGTTTAAAAAACATACAATAACTCAGGGCCCAGTGACAGCAGCCCGACTGGGTAACCAACGCACAGCTAAATAACACTACTGCGTAGTGTTGTATTTCTGTTGTTGAGTAGGGACTACAGAGCTCCTTGAGGAATCGCTGTTGTAGTAGCATTATGGGTAAAGTACGGCGATTTCATTTTTACAAGGTGACAACGAGCAATTTATATTCCTGACATTGTCAACGCTGATACTACAGTAACTGCTTACCTTCAGGCGGATCATATTCTTGTTTGCACTTGAATAGTATAAAAAATAAGAGTTTTAGAATTACGAGGTTACGCAGCCTAAATGACTATTTTTCGCGCACAAAAAACTGTCGCGCTTGCGTAGCGGCACGGCGGGCGTGCCGACCGCTGCGCGCGCCGCGTCGACGCGTCGGCCACGCTGCGTCCGCGCCGCTTGTGGTACGCGTGCTGCGCGCCCATATCACAAAATCTAGTGGTTTAGGTAACGCCCTCTGGTCTCGCAACAATTAAATTGACACCGTCGTTCGTTTAATATTTTTTGTAACAAAAAATTGCAAGCATTCGTCGCGAATGAAACAGTTGAAGCGGCGGCGGCGCGCTAGAAATAACGTTCCCTTGATACTTGCGTACGATTGCAAAATTTGTGTAAGTTGTCGTAATTATTATTTAATTCTAGTTATGTACTTCTTTATAATGAATAACTTCTGTTACACATTTAAGTAAAATTATAAGAAATAAGTACCTACTTAGTCTAATTAGTTTTGTATATACCTACCTAGATCCGCAAATAGAAGTTTTATATCTGCGTACCTATAGGTACATATCAACACTTAGTTGTCCTACATAAATAAATCCCTGATTTCGTACCTACTTAGTAGAAATAAAAAAAATGATTTACCTACCTAGCATAAAATATTTGTAAAAAAATTGGGAAAACAGAGTGATAATAATATGAAACATTACAGTATGTAGGTATAAGCTTGGCGGAAGGTTTGATTATCTAAGAGTTACCCAGATGTCAATGGCATCAACTTTATAATGAAATATGAATGACCCATTGCCTTTCACGCTGTGCCGCGGGAGTGCCCACTAACTTGTTGTTTGGTACGTCTTTTTAAACTATTGTGTTTTTTACAATTTGCTGTAAGAATCCTTGTTAGAAACAGTTCACACATTCATCACGCAGCCTGTCTCACTTAGCGTTGTACAGTCAGGAAAAGAATCATGTGAACAGGGCACATAACAAAATTGTTTGGTAATTATTTTATTCTGTGGACTACTAATAATTATAAAAGGCCTTCAACTAATCCATCTTTTATACTACTTAGGTGCCAAAAAAGTATATGGATCACTTGATGGCTGATGGTAAGCCGATAGCTGTTGAATGCTTATATCAATACCAGAGACATCACTCACGTTTTTCACAAGTTTTTTCACTGGTAATAACTTAATAAGTACCGTGAAAAAGCGCTTTCTTCGCATCTTTCATATAAAATACAAGTAAGGAGTACGTACTGAAATTAAACAATAGCACGACCTACATATTTACCTACGTATGTACGATATTACATTTTCTTTTGATCATCTAGGTGTGTCACAAGCCCAAGAATGGCATTATAGAAAAACATGCCATTAATAATAAACCAGACACCTGCCAAATATACTTAGCTAGATATATCTTTTTATATTTAAAAATAAAAATATTCTAGAACTTGCTGTTGAATAAAAAATAAATGTGTTGTGAACGGAGGCATCACGTCGCACAAGGTAAGGTCACTCAACCATAGATAAACACTAAACCTATAAATACTAGTCGCTTCCTACCATATCTGGAAGCTTGTATTTTGGTCAAATTCAATCAACTTCATGTTGCTATCGTTTTGATTGGTTCTACGTCTTAGATTCATCGTGCTATCTCACTCACACAACAACCATTTGTACCACATAGGTAACATTTTATAGTCCCAATATTTCAAGGATTTATTTTTAATAAGCTAGGTACTCGTATTAAACAAAAGAAAATATTTATTAATGGGGTTATTAGCCAGATAACAATCTGGGAAAACAAGCTGTTTATTAATAAGTAGGTAAGTATTTAAAAGTTGTAAGCGAAGGGAGATAAGCAGTACAAATACAGAACTAACAATTTTCATATAACGATAAGATCAAAATAACCTTCCTTGGAGTAACTTAGAGAACATAATTTAAGTTTTCAACAATCGTATTGTTATCGAATCTATCGCGAGTGGCGAGGCGGCGGCGGCGGCGGCGCGGCCAGCAGCGGCGGCGAGGTCAGCCCGGTGGCCGGTGAGTCCGGTAATACGCGTACCTGCTATTAAACAATGGACATTGAGAATTATCCCAAATATACCTATTATTGTAATATATTACCGCCGACCACGAATAGATGCCGACCATTTATTATAAATACTTGAAAATATTAGATATTGAATCTAAAGAATAATACATAAAATGCATATCTGGATGTGAATGAGTAGAAATGATGTGAATGAGTGGAAAAATGTTGTGGCGTTAGGTCACGGTAATAATACATACAGTATCCCGACTTCATACAAACGTAAGAAGCACGAGCTATGCCTACGCGCCTCGATCGCAGCAGGCGTCTACCACGATGACAGTGGCGACTGTGCCGCAGTGACGATATTTATAAATGATTTTGATTAAAGTGAATAAAACTCATTATGATTGTAACAAAGAGAGATATAGATACTCAAATAGTGCATACGAAAGTGCAGACCGTACTGACAGAGATAGGTGCCTACGGGGAAGTAGGCAGGGAAGCGAGTGGGTGAATTCAATCATGCCAACCTAACGATTTTGGCAGCTCCAAACGCACAGTTATAAAAAATGGGTTATATATGGGAGAATACATAGTTGTCTGAAAATTAACATTATAGACAATATAGAATAGACCCTAAATAGCACCTACCTATATGCTTCAATCGGTCATGGTCACAACGAATTTGAAAATACTACCAATATATACTTAGGTATTATAATTATCTATATTGGCAGCCAACTTCTAATCTATAAGCGGATATAAACATGGTATTATTATGAACATTATCATTGATTTTATCATGGTTACAAGCACTGTGAATGTTGTCCGAGCAAATAGGCGCAACCTTATGAAGGACAATGTTCGAATAGTTCATTTAATAGGTGCTAATACAACAACGAACGTACTCGTACAACGTCCGTACAACTGTTTATACCCAATGAATGAATGACAAAAGAACATATCAACAATAAAGGAAATATTACAGAAATACTTAATTTAGCAATTAAACATAATATGGTACTAGATATATTATATTCAAAAGAAGATTTTAAAGAAATCGACATCGAAGACATCAGGGCAAGGGTGGTTTTGACGATGCATGTGTAAAACGTATGAACTTTGTGAACCGATATCGAAATACGTGATGCCTCTCTATAAACAAGCCTCATCTCCGCGAGCCACAAAATATATTAACCCACATATCGCCCATTTGTCGATGATACCAACACCAAGAGATTATGTAAAAGTCGAATATTATCTTGGATATACATACAAATACATTATATGTATAGTCGACGGTTGACCGCTGACAAAAGGTCACTGCTGATACAGTGCGTTGACTTTCAACTTCTAACAGAGATTGTAAACACAGGACACTGTGCATATAAGCAAAAACTACAACTTTTTGTTAGCGATTTGAATATATCAGAGAATTTCACGGTTCGACGCATGCTTCATATCGATTTCGATATAAAGACATTTCTTACAATAACGAGGTCACAATACTTTTAAATAACAACGTTATATACTTATTTACAAATAGTGGCTCATGATTCAATATTTGCTATAGCCAATTATTAAAAAATAAATTGAATGACGTGTCCAGATTCGGATGTGCACAACAAACCAGATAATAAATCACAAAGATTAGTACGTCTGCTACAAACATTCTTCAACTATTTATTACTTAAGAAGACGAAGCGGATGAATAAAGTTATTGTTGCAAATTATGTACGAGTATTGAAGAAAAAATGCATAACATTCGTGAGTTACTCAAGCGGGTCAGTCATACAATGTCAACTTAATTTGCTGTAGCAGCCTCCATTCAGTCAGATGTCGGTCTCTCAAATGTAAAAGTTTAGATAATCAGATGTTTGAAGGTCGCCAGTTTTGAAATTAAATCCCCTCGAGCTTTATAAAACTTGACTAGCTCGCAGTGGGCACACAGCTAACATAATTGTGATTTATGTGTGTAGGTATTAATGATAGACGAACCATTGCCGGTCCAGTTACTCATATTTAAATTAACATTTTGTTGTTGCGCATAGGAACTGTCTGTGTCATACTCATAGGCTATAGTCTGAAGATATGATGACAAAGTGCAACGTGTGTGGCGTCTAATCTGAGCTTAGTGAAAGTCGGAGATAATATAATATTGCGTCTCAATGTGTATCATAGTGTTATGGATTGTTGTAAACAAATAACGAGTGTTTAAACAATTGTTGGCACGAATTGTCGTGTCGGGCTCTGAGCACTAACACTTGTGACGAAATCGTCTTTCGTCGAACGCAATTCAAGAAATTATGTTCGACATCATTTCGACAGTCGACTCGTAACTCGCTTCTAGTTGGTTTATCGTGGATATATTATGCATTAGATGTTAATGACTTCGATGATGATGAAAATTAGCTATGTTACCTTTGTAACTTAAAGCCGATGTTATAATCTGGTGATTTATCTTTGTTGCATTTCTAAAATATTACAATATCGCTTCAAGTGTTTATTTTTAACCAAAAATCTTTAAATATAGAATTTATATATCTACTAATTTATAAGTAAATGGCCAGTCCAAAAATCAGCTCGCACCTTAGCTTGTGGACGCTTATAATGCCAGAAGCATCACTGGTGCGTCGACATGCCCAAGGGATTCCTTGGGCATGTCGACGCACCAGTAGGGTATGACCTCCTGATGCTAAGATAGCACCTCCCTAAGGTGACATTGAAATCCTACTCACTAGAGAAATTAAGTGTTATCTATACAGTTGTCATTTGACCAAAAAATATGGTCCATTTATATTTACACGCTTCACCCTTTATTTGTCAAGTTTATTATTACTGCCATGCTCCTTGGGTCGAAGCGTGTTCAATACTCATATAACATATTAACAGCCTCAGTTAGGCAATAAATAATAAAAATATTTTTAAGAAATTTGACTGGTACCTACTAGTTCCTTCCAGAGCTTTGCGCGCTTAGAACTATAAAAAAACAATAGCTTTTTTATCATAAATGTTATTTTAATTTTATTTTATTTCGATTTAATTTTATCTATTATAATATAATACGCCTTTAGAAATAGAAAAGGATGTTTATCAGTTGTCTGGTTCTATTGCATTTTCATTCAACATTAAAATAGATATGTTGCCCCAGTTTTTTAAAATGAAAATATATGTTACCATCGAAGTAGTATTGATACATGCCAGATGCAGGCAGAGACTACGGATTTCCTCTTACTACGGTCTTGACATACTTTTCTCGCTTCATTCAAACTCATTACATTCTTTGCAGATTCAAGATATTCTTAATCTAATAAGTAAGTATAGTGCTAGAAATGATCACCTAGAGTTAATAGTGTTTATTTGGTTTTAGCCAGTTTATTTTGATTTAAATGCGCCAACAACTACCATTAACTTCTACCAACAATATATCTATCCAAAAATTGCCTGGTAGACCGCCCATTGTGCTGTACTCTGTAGCATAAATTTTATGTTATATATAGTGGTGTACAATAAAGTGTAAAATGAAAAAATAGAGAAGCTACAATAATATAATTGCAACCCATTTATAAGAGGTATATCCACTTCACAAATGAGCGCTGGAAAGCAGTCCTCACACGCACTAACACAACTACATTGCTGTGTGTGTATAAAATTTGCTTTTCGGTCTCTTAGGTCCAGTTCCTATTATGGCCTTTTTTCGCAGAAATGGACATCCGCAGAAATAGACTTTGGCATAAATACAGACTTGCCCAGAAATAGTCGTACCAAACACACTAAACGTACCTAGGAACTAGACCTAAAAGACCACGGTTATAAGGCTGTGGTCTTCTATACGATGGAGGACCTACCCCAGTCAGCTTTCCTTGCTTGCATGGTGCCATTAAATATTTAAATATATATACCTAATGCTAAAATATTATAATAATATTTTTGTATTATCATAAATATTGTATCTATATAAAATCGATTATTATGACAGGCGATCAACGCACAGCCAAAACTACCACGTCTAGAAATCTGAAATTTGGAATATAGTTTTGTTTTCAAACGGAAGTATCCGCTAAGAATGGATTTTTGGAAACTTAATCTCTAAGCGGGAAAAGAATGCCAACGACCTTCAGAATTAAATTGTCATTTGTTCACTGTCTATCTGCATAGGAACGAAAGAGAAGCAAATAATACAAACGAGACAGTGCACCGATGAAATTGAGTACAGAATTGAGAAAAATAATATTTACTAAATAAGTAGTGGCATAATTGAAAATATAAAACGGCAAATATTTTGTAAACATGTTATAATCAGCTAATATCCCTAATATTACCAATTATTTTTTTTTTTTTTTTCTATGAATATATTTTGGCATTATTTTTATATATGTTTTTTTTATTCAAATGTATTTCGGAAACAACTTTATTATCGTAAATATTGTGAAAGACAACATATATACCTATATTATTTTTATTGTGAGAACTGAAACAGATTTTGCTAAAAAATCTTTTAACTTAGGGTATTTTACTGTTAAGAGCGCAGTAGGTATTCTATTATAAAATAAGTAGGTAGGCACAGTTAGAAACGCTAGGCGTGCCTGTACTACAACCTTGTAGGGCAGCTGCCCTAATAGACTATGAAGGATATAAATTATTCACTCACTTAGCTTTATATATACTGAGCTCAGTATAATATAGAAAACCGAGTTACCGTAGGTAGTATTAAACGCGAGTACCTAATGATAACGTTTTCTGTTTTTTAAGACAACTCCCGCACTAGGAGACAAAGCCTTTTTTAGAACTTTATAAACATACAATTAACGGACACAAAACAGACCCAGACTCAGGACAACCATTTATGGAACACACAAAATTTTGTACGGTGTGAGGATCGAACCCACAAAAAGCTGCGTAGTGGACCAACTGTGCAGTCAATCGTTTCCAAATAATTTACTAGGGTAGTCTTTAAAGCGATATAGTTACAATTTTAATTTGAATTTCGATCAAGCTAGGTGATAAAGTTAACATATTGACGAATTTCGAATAAAATCGAAAATTAATCATAAGCACATCATAGTACGGCCCGTGTAGCTGATGGCGAGGAGCAATAAAAGGAAAAAAATAGTTTCATTATGGAAATATCTGGAGACACGGGAGTGCTGCCGCCAAGACGAGACAACGAAAACGCAGAGCACTGCAAGCGTTTCGTCATTCCTACCTATTTAGCTTTTTGTGTACAAAATTAAGAAATAGTAAGTTGTCAAGACACTGAGATAATCTTGCAAAGACATTAATAATAATATTATACTATGCTACTTGTAACCTTGTGTTTTGTACATATCTATGATGTTATATTGAGATTACGATTCGTGTAATTTAAATAAGTTGTTACAAAAAACGAACGATATAAACGTTTCCGAACCGTTCACTGTGACTTTTAATATTGAGGTTAAAAAAGCTATTAATTTATTATTGTATCTCAGCAACCGATTTTTTTGTTCCGTAGCAGGTATACGAGGAAAATGTCCCCGCATACACACCTAACAAACAACAAATTAACTACATTATATATAATTAGGGGCCCGTCGCGACTTCACCTGGGTTAAACTATTTTTGACCCATTTAGGTGTTTGAATTTTGAGAAAAAATGTCCCACTACTGGGCATAGGTCTCCTCTTCTGTATTAAGGGACAAAGAGGGTTAAGGTCTTAGCAAACGCTAGTCTAATACGAGTTGGTCGATCAGAATAAGGACATCTTAGAATTTATTTTAATTGGGTTGCCTCACGATGTTATTCATCATCATAAACACATGGTAAATTACTTGATTGGTACATATAACACAAAGTGAAATTCACATCTTCTCAGTCGTACATATATTAATATTCATTCTAATATGTTTAAACTATTAACTTGGCTGTCATTGTGCAACACACAAATAAATTTTAGTACAATTGTAACCAGCCAGTAAGTATTAATTTTTTATAAAAAGTACATTATTTTTAAAAAACCTCTTGAAACATTGTGACGTATAAACACTTAATCAAGGTTAACAAAATATTTTTGCAATCACCAATAATCATTTAAGTTTTATATTGTCGATTATAATATAAAATACAGCCTCTAGTTTATTATTACGATATTTTAACGCTTCCCATTATAATATATTACAATCATGTCATCAGACCAGGGTAATAATGTGTGTATGTGACACTGTACTAGATAGACTATACGTAGGCGATTTCTTCTGGTTTTTCAGAAGTTTTCTTCCGGAATTATCTTGACCCGTAGATCTTTTTCAAAAACTGGAAGCCGGCTACTTCGGCCGCTGCTGGCATTCTGGAGGTCTGGACGGTAACTAACGGAGTCATGCATCAAATCACAGAACATAATTCGCACTATTAATGGAAAAGAGGCGGAAGTTTAGAAATGCCATTTCTCAATTTTGAACCTTAACTTTAATAAAGAATAAGATAAAATTTGCAAATCAGGCATCATCATCTTAATTCATTATTTTCCTACGGCAGCTATTATGTTCTATGCTTCAAATCATGCGACAGCAATTCAACTACTTCAACTTAACCGATCCTTGCATACAATATAGTGAGATCACTTGCCAATACAATATTACGATAGATTCACAAAGGTCTGATGATAGAGTCAGGAGGTGAACAGTTGGAGATTTAAAAATGTATTTGACCTATTTTTGTACTTCGCACTAGGGAACTGGCTTTGTGGCGCAGGGAACTCAAACATACAATTTTACTGACACAAAGTACACACAGAACGCCTAAAAAGTTAAAAGACCTTCAGACGCTTTTAAAATCTCTTACTAATAATATAATATGATAAGGCAACTAACAAATAATGAAGTCAGAGAAAAAGTGATGTACCTACTGTGTCGTTCTGGGTATTCCCAATGCTTGTAGGTACATATTTCCTATCGCTCTTTGTATGATACTAAATGAATTCAATATGAGTCGCCTTATGAGATATATCATACATATATACATATATACACAGCATAGAGACTATAGCATGGGGTTCTTCAAGTAAGGAGTTATAAGGTTTTTAAAAGGTCAGCAACGCGTGAGTGACACCCCTAGTGTTGCAAACGTCCATAGGCTACGGTAACTGCTTACCATCAGGCGGGCCGTATGCTTGTTTGCCACCTTGGTAGTATAAAAATATATATATGTATATGATCAAGCCTATCTCCTATTGGGTAGGCAGAGACTATGGCACGCTAATTGCTTCCATCCAAACATACTTAATTCTTTCGCTTCCTCTACATTCATCAACTTCTTTATGAATGAACGTCTGTTTGGTAACAGTCAGGTAATTCATTAGAGATTTATATGAATTTACTACTTAGTCACTTTATTCGTAAGAACGAACTTCGCTTTCCATATTATTAAGGAGGACAACTACAAGCGCAGCCGAATTAATATCTAAAAAAAAGTATTAATTTTAAGAATTTCTACTCATAAAAATGTATATATGGTAACTGGTTCATATACCGAATAATATTATGGTATATTTCTTTTAAAATCACACCTGTACCAAGTATTAAGTATTCTGTGCCTGTACTAGATTTATATACGTACTAAGTTACTCTTAGGGGAGTTCAATTTTTAAATAAAATATACCTAATCTGTGATAATATTTAATATAGCATTCTAATAAAAGTATTAAGTAAATAAAGATTTTAAACTAAAAGTAACTTAACCTAAACTACTTACAAGTAATCAGATATTGCATTTGAATGTATTTATTTACCTAAAAATAAGGTATCGAGGTCGTAGTTCTAAGGAAAGATGCCCAAAAGACTGGCCGCATTTTAATTGTAAAAGTCGCTCCCGCTAAAATCTGTTGTGTACGAAATCTACACAACAGATTGTAATGCAGTTTTCAGCAATAGATACAGTGATTCATGCTAAGTAATCTATTCTCAGTTATTTGAGATATTAGTCAAATCATCTCAAATAACTGAGAATAGATTACTTAGCATATACATACATATTCAAACTCATTATTTTTTAATTTGCATTAATATAAATATGGTACATACAAAAGAATCTTAATAATGAGTTGACATGTAAATTTATGACGAGAGAGAGTTTATGCTAATTATATTTTTATTGTTATTATGCATTATGACGTGTGCGGCATATGTCAGATATAGGACAATTATTTACAAGTCACTTTATGACAGTGATAAAGTGGGGGTGGCCGATTTGCACGCAAGAGGTGCGCTTTCGATCGCGGGTGGCAGTACCTATGTGAATTTCACTTCGTGGAGTATATACATGTACAAATCAAATGATTCGCCATCTGCTAACGGCTAAGGAAAATATCGAGAGGAAACCGCCATGTCTTAGAAAAAAAATCTAAAGACATGTCTGACTCACCAACCCGCATTTGGCCAATGTGTGTGAATAAGGCCTTAACCGACTCTCTTTCTTGATAGAGGATAGGACACCCATGCCCAGCGGAGGGATATATATGGGTTGCTATTATTATTATTATATATACAAGTCATATGTATATGGGCTAACTGCGACTGCTGATCACGAGATCCCGGGTTTGATTCCCAGATTGATATTGTGATTTTATAGGACAAGAAATTCACAATAGTTGGCAGTCTCTTCGTGCCTTGGAAAGCACGTAAAGGTACCTTACGCCTGATCTTTCTGACTATTAGAATGGGGGAATATTCATTTTTTATGGAATATAGTACCTACGTTTGCGCACACTTTTGTGCACGATATCTCGCTGGCTCCGTTAGAAAGATTAATATTAGCCATCGTGACTGAATTCCTTCACCTACATGGGACCTACAGGTGGACATTTTAGCTATAAGTATTAAGTAAGTCATAAACACACCATTTCAATAATTTAGTTTGTAATTTTTTCCTATGAAACGAGCATAGATTAAAGTAAGTAGGTACTTACTATATAATACCTATATAAATAATACATATGTATATATAATATAAGGATTAAATGGACAACAAAGAATTTCATTCGCAGCATTCGCATAGCAATATGAAACATAAATCTAAACACATACTTGGGTACCTACGTAATAAGTAAGGGGTGGACGCTTGTCGCGATCAGTCTATAGATATTAAGAGAGGTAGGGCACCATACTAGTGAGCAAGCCCGACTGGGGAAGGATCTCTGCGTTACAGAACACAGTCTACAACTCTACATACAGAGCGATGTGGTTGTGTTGCTGTGTGTGAGTACAAGTTTCCAGTGCTTATATTAAAGATGCGTTTGTAACAAAAGTAGGGAAATTCTATCATAAAACCTCAGACTAAGTCTGAGCATAAAACACTGCTGCGTATTTTTGGGTCGGCAACAAACAATGTTTTGCCACCTAGGTAGTATAAAAAAAGCTACACTGAGTGCCCTTACTAAAATCTGTCTGGAGGACATTATTATAATTACCAACTGAGGGATGAGGCGATAATGACGAAATGCAATTCATTTCAATCGACTGCACGTATGGTTTAGTGGTGTTAGTGGTCATCGTTTTCTACTAAGTCTTGTTCGTTCGTTCCCCACACGGAACATAACCAAATTTTACAGTTACTGTGTACCTTGTTGTAAAACCTCGCTCGACACAGGGCTTTTTACCATTGTAATTTATACATATAATATACAAATATTTGTATATTTCGTTAAGTGACAAGAATAAGTTTTTATTCTATCCACCAAATTTCGAAATAGCTACCACTTTGAATCGCCGAGTGTCAGAGAATGCTTAGAAGTGTGCAGTAGTCGCACCTAAATGAATTGTACAAAAAGATAAAAAATAATAATTCATGAAAAGAGTTATGAGGTTTTAAAGGATCGGCAACTCGCGAGCTTTACCCCTGGTGTTGCAAGCGTTAATAGGCTAGGGCCATATGCTTGTTTGCCTCCTTGATAGTATTAAAAAAATTACTTATTTCGACTGGGTGACAGAGCCTAAGTCGCTGGGCTTCAAACTAACTTTAAATTTAAATGAAGGTTTCAGAATTGTTTAACCCGCGCAAAGTCGCTAGTAATATAACATAAATATAACATGAAAACATTATTTCAACCCATAAATGTAACCACTGCTGAGCACGAGTCTTCACCATACATTTGGAGGAACATACCTACTAAACCACTCTAGCGTCTAGACGGATTGGTGTAAAAAGAAAAAAGGGTTTTGTTTTAAGTTTTTCCTTTCTTGCAGTGGATATTGTCTGCCTTACTTAGTCGACTCTTACGACATCCTTTGGGATGTAACTGGATGGTGACAGTGACATTTGTATTCTTAATCCGACACAAATAATAAAATTAATAATAATAAAAGTATAAGAACAAACTAGTAGGTACCTACTAGTTGGTTTGTTTGTTAGTTACATTATGTTCGTGCTCCATTTATGTAACAATCAATCCCATATCTGTGTCTATCGACTATTACCGCCCACTTACCAACTTTAGATGTCACTTCACGTTAAAACATGTCAATGGAAAAAGACATACGGTCTATGGTTGTGTTGTATATTACCATAAGTAGGCTTCCGCCCTACAATCGAGGTGGCTTACGTAAAACTTAGACAGTCACCGGCGATTAGAGACTATGCAATACTAACGTATTCATGCACTTTTGACTTGGTTTCCCTTCTTAGCGAGAACATCGAGTTATCTGTAAAGGACTTTTTAACTTAAAAGGTAAAAAGAAAGAGAGGATGGGCACCATACTACCGAGCAAGCCCGATTGGGGAAGACCACATCCAAATAACACACAGCGGTGTAGTTTTATTCCTGTGTGTGAGATGTCTCCAGCGCTTATTTAGGGATGCGTTTAGAAAGAAACGTTTTCCTATCCCAACGATACTAGCCCTGGTTTAAGAAAATAGGTCGGCAACACTCAAGTTATACCTCTGGTATTGCGTCCAGGAACCTGCTTCACATCAAGCTGGCCGTACGCTGGTTTGCCACCCACTTAGTATAAGGAAACCCTTGATATTATTTGGGTATGGTCTTCTTTAAATCATTAAAAAAGGAGAAGTTACAGTATAACTCACGAATAATGCAGGTGTTGATTACAAGCATTAGGTAGGTATACTGTAAACTAGCTGATATCTGCTTCAGTGAGTAACTACGCTGTAATAAATGAGCCATAACAATTGTATAAATTATGCACACATCTATACAAATAAACGTGGAGTCTCTGTTTGTAATATTGAAATAACCTATTTTTACTAACTGCATATGGATGTTTACACGAAACATACACCAATTATTTTTTTCAATTTTTGTCTGTCTGTTTGTTCTGGCTATTCCCTGAAACCGCTGGACTGATTTTGACGGGATTTTCAGTGGCAGATAGCTGATGTAATAAGAAGTAACTTAGTATACTTTATTATAGCAATTTAATTTATTTATATAAATAAATTAAATTTGTGTCCATCTTACTCGCTGACAATGTAGCTTCCTATAGCTGAAAGATGTTTTGAAATTAAATTAAAGTAGTCTTTGAGTTTCGCTTTATAATATTAGTATATAACCTATGATTAATTTAAATATTAAAACTAGGAATGTAAGTAAATTGTGGCTATGCGTTCAGTGCACAAACTATAGGATATACAGTGTCAACAACTCTATGAAAGAGTTCTTAGAGATTAGACTGGGCTATTGTGTTATATAATTCTTTTTCTTATCGTTTGATTAGTGATCAACCTACTGACATAGATGTTCGATCACCCATAAAGAGTATAATATAATATAATATATACATACTGTTAACAGTATATATATTGATAACAGTCGTTAGACAAAAGAAAAATAGGTAGATCGGTAATCCATTTAGTAGATTTTCCAAGTTTCCAATTTGTATTGTAATTCTAGATTTAGCTAATTAGCTAGTGTCATTAAAATCGTTAAGTAAATGGTTGCAAGATGGCTACTGCAACCGATCTGGCCCTCAAGCTTAGAAAGGGCATACTCTTATATGTATATGTATACCTACTTAGATTTATTAGTTAAACATCTTTATATACATTATATAATTCTTCTGTGCGTGTGTATGTCACCGAACTCCTAAACGACTCGGCTGATTTTAATGAAATTTTGTGTGTGGGGCCTTGGATGGTTAAGATTCACAAATGGGCCCGGTTGGTGGCACTGCAGACGGTATGTCAGCTTTTCCGGTCAGGACGACGACGTCTGCCAGGTCCACCACTACTTATATAAATAATATAATTTACTGATTGCCTCGGTGGTCCAGTGGCTGCAGTATGCGCCTGCTGTTCACGAGGTTGTGGGTTCGATTCCCACACAGGACAAAACTTTGTGTGACCCACAAAGAGTTGTTCTGAATCTGGGTGTAATTTGTGTCCGTTAATTGTATGTTTGTAAAGTCTCCCGCGACACAGAGCTTGTTCTCTAGTGCGGGAGTTGTATTTTTAAAGAAGAAAAGAAAGAAGAAGATTAGATGAAAGTCAATCCATTTATTTTATAAACTGCCATAAAACTTGGGTCAGAGTAGAATAATTCTTAATTAACCTACAGTGTAATTGCACACATGATGGGTTAGGTTATGAAATGACTTGACCGCTGTCAAATGACAAAAGGGCACAATACTAGCGAGCATGCCCTGGGGAAGGACCTCCTCCTTACAGAAGACGACAGCCAAATTACTACACACAGCGGTGTAGTTGTGTTCCTGTATGTGAGTACAGGTCTCCAGTGCTCATTTAGGAATGGATTTTGAAAGAATCATTGTCCTTTACCAGGTATACTCCATCTTAAATGTGCGCAGCCGAGACGTCCCGCGACGTGATTGTAATAGGTATCTACTATAATTATTATCGTGCAACGCTAAAGCTTAAAAGTTAATATTGCTATATGCGGTTGGTACCCTTCAGCTGAACGCGAGTCAGGTGGAGGTCTCGACCCCATGCGGTAACACTCACTTGTCCCGGAACTACTAAACTTGATAGACTTATCTCCATGACTGGCAATTATATCAGCACTCAGCGGTTAGTAATAAAAGTAATACAACATTTTTAAACTTTCGCGTTGCAATGTAATGTACACACGGCAACGGAGACAGCTATACAGGGCCGCTATATGAAGTTTGTTTTTTTTTAAACCATTGTATATTTCTGTGAAATTTGGTAACAGTGTAAGATTAGACTAAACCTACAGATAATAATATATTTCACACAAATTTATACATTGGTTACTGTACAACTACCTCCGTTGTCGACCGTACCTACGTAAGTATCAATAGGTTTGTAAATTGTGTAAAGCTGTATACCAAGAACACTTTTTCTCTTAGGTTACAGGTTTCTCTATTTAAGGAATCCTTCCGTTCATCGAAAGAAAGAAAAGGAACGCTTAAAGGATCACTTCTTTGTCTGTTTGTGTGTCGTAAAGTTCATATTCAGGTCTACAGTCCTATGAATTAAGCGGTGAAATATCTAACTTTTTTATAGATTGGCATTGACAACTAAAAGTTAAATAACATCCTAAGGGTTCTGTCCTCGGCACCCTGTTATGCATGCAACGCATAAACAAGTACCTAGAAATCCCAAGCATCAAACTACAGAGTCCGACTGGCATGGCGGCTCATCCTAACCCCTATCCCATGATCTCTTGGAGCCTAATTATATCAGAAGACTCAAGAGAGCCGAGGTGCTGAATGACTAACTTGGGGGAGACATAGTGCAGTAGTCCTATTTCGCCAAACAACTCCAATTTCCTTCAACAAATCTGATCATAGTCTAGGCGACTGATAGCAGATAATAGGAGGAAAAAAAAGGTTCGCTGTTTTGATTTTTATGAAAATTTCAATAAATCGGGCCAGCCGTTTATATATATATCTATATATCTCAGAATTTACGCTTAGTATGCAAAAGCTTGTACTTAATTTATCAGTAAGTAGGTACTCGTACTTGCATCTAATTTTATACATTCATAGAAACAAGTATTTCAAGAATACATTATAATAAGATTAGTCACTGAAGATAATATTGTAAATTGATACCTTTACTTTCAAAGGTTAAATATTGCAACATACAAATGATATAATACGTTCTATACGTACGAATCTACGAGTACGTATCTAATGGAGAACGCGCGTCGTGTTTATATGTTCAATATGCATCTAGGTTACTGAGTGTGAATCTCCTAATTACTAAATAAACAAAAGTTTATCCACAAGCGACCATGTGCGTGACTATAAGACTCCACTTTACTTTAGTTCATATACCTACATACTCCGGTAAGTCGGAAAATACTTAATTTTGTTGAAAGGTGATACAATCAATACATTATATAGTTGTCGCGGCCGGCACAGCCCAGCGTCCTTGTTACAGATACGAACGACTAGTGAACTTAGTCGGTGACTTTGTTATACGCCCAGACACTTCTTCCTGTATCAACTTATTTCGACATTGACATTTAGACGACACAGTGGACCGGAGCGTCAACTTGCGCGTGGACTACTTGAAAATCTTTTTGTACCTATATATTTATAGATCAGTTGCAAAGTTCATATATACTACATGCCATACATTCGCTCGACTAACGTCCTTGCCCGGTCGGCTGTCCCTTCGAGAGCCGCTATGCGATCGCGACACTCGCTTGCCGACTTGCATATTAAAGCCATTCATTAGTAGGTATATGAATAGAAGATGTCCTACTCCAAGCGATTAAATTAATAAATAACGTTAGCGGTAGCGTAAGGTCGTTCGAGAGTAAAGCACTATTGAAGGGTCCATTGTAGAGCGTAGACATTAGAACTCATAGATATTATAATTAGTGTAGGTAAGAATAGTAACAATACCGGCACGTAACCTTGATCTGGTTTTGAGTGCAAGCTGCGCCTCTAACGTCCACCTGTTTGTACTTGGAGCTTAGAAGAAACCGCCCAATAACATGTACGTTCTAGAAAGGCTGGCTAACAACTCATTCTGAGGATTGTAACAGGTACATTAGATTTAAAGTGTTAAGCTATAATTAGTGTCACTGAAGTAGATGTTAGTGCCACTCTAGGAGTATTATTAAGCTAAAATTTTGAATTTATTACACAGTTACACTGTGTAATAAGAGCAATTTAGATGAATATTTGCCATCGCAATGGAAGTTTCATCATCGTCTCCCGAGGCGACCGGAGTCTGCCGAGCGGCCAGTTAGTATCGTGCAAGTGCTCTCGGTACCTAGCTTAGTAGATATACCTAGGTAGATAATTATAAAGTCAGATTAGTATTAGGCATTATCGGTCGCGGCATGATGCTCGATGTTGCGTTAATTTTATATAAGTTTGTTACTGCAAGAACGACAGAATGTCAGCGGATAACATATGGTATCTTGCCATATAGATAATTCAACTTCTAATTTAGGAGTGAATCCGATTAATTTACAAGCTGAGCGAGAAGCCAAAAATGTCATTAAAAATTATATTATTGTTTGTTTGGATTTCTACGATAGATATAAATATGTACAAACTAAATAAATCTAACGTAGTTTTGACCCTCAAATAAATTAGTATAGGTACATTAGGTAGGTATAGTGTAGTGGGTAAAAGAAGTAGAGAGGTAGGGCACCATTCTAGCGAGCAAGCCCGACTGGGTAAGGACCTCCACCTTACAGAAGCAAATTGCGTTTTGAAAGAAACGTATTCCTATCCCAGGGATACTCCCACCATAAAGCCCTGGTGTAAAAAAAGGGTCGGCAACACGCAAGTGATACTTTTGGTATTACAAGCGTCCATAGGCTATGGTAACTGCTTAACATCAGGCGGGCCGTATGCTTGTTTGCCACCTAAGTAGTATATAACAAAAAAAAAAGTCACCACGCCACATACACGGCGATACGTGTTACGGGTCGATTCCCAGTAGTAAATCTTGTGTCATACTTAAAGTTCCAAGTCTATTGTACAGACTCCCGCGGCATTTGTTCGAGCGTGTGGAATATAGCAATCAAACTTCGATAAATGCACATGTCACTAGTTCTAACACCGTTTGGGTACTTAAACTTGATTTGAATAGCCAAAAACACCACAATCAGTCTTACAATACGGTAGAGGAAGTGAACGTGGCCATGATTTTGTATACCGTTTAAATATACACGACACGAATGGTGTGTGCTGAAGAAAACCGCACAAATTGTAAAAAAAGTAAGTAATAATTTAGTACGAGCAGGTACTGGCAACATCGTTAGGGAAAAAAGTGGAAAGCGGATGGTATGTTCACACAGACACGCATCTCGAGACGACCGACGGTGACGTCGACGTAGTTAGTGATTGCTTCCCAAACATTCATCATTGTTGCATTTCTTCTTCTTTCTTTCTTTCTTCTTTCTTTCTGTAATGTATCTATGCTAATGTATAAACCTAAAGAGTTTATTTGCCAAGAACGCGCTAATCCCTGGAACATTAAAAAATATATATTTTTGCATTTGATTGCTTGAGTCTTCAGGAAGGTTAAAGTACAAGTATATTTATAAAATCGTTTGTCGTGACTGAAAATTAACGCAGAGCTAAAACTACTACCTACTCAGAAAGCTGTATATTTGTAATATAGGTTTGTTTTATAACGTAAGCATCCACTAAGAAAGGATTTTTGGAAATTCAATCCCAAAACGGGTAAAAAATAGGTCTTACTTCATCTTTATTATACCAGTTTAAAGATTGATTGCAAAAAAGGTGAAGTTAGGATCGACCGCTGATACGGAATATAAAGGGAGTTAATTTATTTTTTGATACTTCTTGGGTGGCAATCAAGCATACGGTCGGCCTGATGTTAAGCAGCCACCGTAGCCTATATATGGACGCTTGCAATTGTAAAGCCCTGCAGAGGTATCACTTACGAGTTGCCGAACCATTTTTCTACACCAAGGTATTAAGATGAAGCATCCCTGTGATGAAATGATGGAAAACGTTTATTTCAAAACGCATCCCTAAATGAGCGCTGGACACCTGTGCTCACACAGACACGCACACACTAACAGTTATTTAGCTGTGGTCTTCTGTAAAGTGTAGGTCGTTCCCCAGTCAGAGCAGTTTCCAGTTGCTCGCTAGGATGGTGCCCTACCTCTGTTGAAATAATGGTTGAATTTTTTTTTTTATACTGCCAAGGTGGCGAACAAGCATACGGCCCGCCTGATGGTAAGCAGTTACCGTAGCCTATGGACGTTTGCAACACCAGGGGTGTCACATACGCGTTGCCGACCCTTTAAAAACCTTATAACTCCTTTCTTGAAGAACCCCATGCTATAGTCTCTTGGGAAAACCTCGGCAGGGAGCTCATTCCACAACCTTATCGTACGTGGTAAGAAATTCCTCTGGAATCTTACGGTACGGCGTGTTAAGTTGAATATGTTGTTTATGTCAATATAAGTACATACACTATATTTTTGACAGCAATGGTATCACAGATATCGATCATCGATCCCGACCGGTAGCACCAAAGTGAATTTCACTTTGCAGGCCACTCATTTTAATAAATCTTTTGTAAAATACAATTAAGGTAGCATGCAAGCTGATGCAGTCAAAACATGATACTTTTTTATTGAGAAATAAAACTAAACGACCAGTACTTACTTAGTACTGGTCGTAAAAATATGTATGGTGTACATACAGTCTGCTTTAATTTACATATTATTGCTATTAAGAATTAAGGCAATATGTGAATAGTGACAATTCATATTAGAAAATTAAACGTTTTGCGACTAAATAAATAAACAATAAACGAGTGCAGAATTATCATTAGACTTAACAAATAATATAAAAGTCGGGTTAGTTCTTTAAATTAAAGAAACCTACTTCATTATTACTATTAATTTGTTATATAATATGTAAATTGAAAATTATCATCAGACAATAGCGGAGCCACTTTCTACGCGAGTTCACATAGCGACTCTCATTGTTCGTTTAATGTAATTCTTCTGGTACTTATAGACAGGTACTGGTACTTATAGAATAGTCAATTATTTACGGTGCCGAGTTTCCATGCAGTACAAACAAAAACTATATAGATACAAACACCTGCTTAAAGATACCATAATAAACTTCGTAAAACAAAATAAGTAGATAAATGAATAAATATCCAGAAAACCAGTCCGCCTGATGGTTAGCCTATGGATAAGTCCAAGGGCGTGGCATTGCCGAAACTGTAAAACCTCTGGAAGAAATTCTTGCATGTAGCTATAGATATTATCACGACTAATATGCAGGAATACTAATATGCGAATCTATACTTAATCTATACTAATATTATAAAGCTGAAGGGTTTGTTATTTTGGTTAAACGCGCTAATCTCAGAAAGTTCTGGTTCGATTAGAAAAAATCTTTTTATCCAGGAAGGCTATATAACATCACGCTATGATCAATAGGAGCGGAGCCGTAGTGAGTATTTGTGTAGTTATTGCACAATCGGGAAAAATATTCCAAATTACCACGCAGACGAAGTCGCGGGGACCCATCCCATCATATTTTGAACCGACTTCGAAAAGGAATAGCTTCTATATTTGTTTACAGGCAAGCATTGTATATCTGTATATACAAATGTGTTAATAAAGTTTTTTTAAATTTTTTGAGCATTATTAATAAGATGTACTTACCTACACTCAAAATAATTTTACTATAGTAATTAGTCAGACACTTATGTTTGAAATCTTCACAGAGCAGTACATTAATATATTTTTTTTCCTTGTTGTGACGGATTAAGAATACAAATGTCACCAGCCCGTTCCATCCCCAGGGTGTCGTGTGTAAAAGTCGGCTTAAGGGAGTAAGTCAGGCAGACAATATCAACTGTAAGAGAGGGAAAACTCAAAAACCCTATACCAACCCGTCTGGCCAGCGTGGTATAGTAGGCTAATATCCGTCCAAATGTATGGAGGAGACCTGTGCGCAGCAGTGGGACGTTTATTTGTTGAGATGATGATGATTTATTTTTTTATACTACCAAGGAGGGAAACAAGCATACGGCCCGCCTAATGGTAAGCAGTTACAGTAGCCTATGGACGCTTGCAACACCGGGGGTTTTATTATTTTTTACCACAAATAGTTTTATTATTGTTACAAGGGAAAGAGCAAGACAATGTCAACACATTTTTAATAGGTACTCGTACTTGTCACGGTGGTTCTGTCGCGGTGACCACCCCAACCACTGGTAATATAGTAAACATGTTTATGATCACAACTCTATTGTAGAAAAAAATATAGGTATAAGTATTTCTACATGTCAAATATTCCAATACCTACAACTAAGAATAACAGTTGTTTACCGAATAAAATTCTAGTTGGAACAGGTATTTGTAAAGATTTATATGAATGAGCTTATATAAATAAAAGTTAATTTTATTAGTACCTAACTGATAATGTTTTATATTGACTAACGTCTGCCTGCGACTTCGCTTCGTGTTTATATATCTAACTACTAGCGGCTCGTCCCGGCTTGGCACGGGTGGAAATTGAGCCCGTTTTTTTTTTTCAATAAAATATAGTATATGTTACCCGCCGCATGGTGAAAGAATTTTGAAAATCGGTGGAGTAGTTTTTGAGTTTCTTCGTTACATGCAAAAATAAAAATCTTTCCTCTTTATAATATTAGTGTAGATGTAGACCAAGAAAGCAAAAAGTATATGACCCGCCTGATGGTAAGCAGTTACGCTTGCAACATCAGGGGTATCACCACAGAAATAAATCAGGTTCCTGATCTATTTCTGTGGGTATCAATCTTGCGTTGCCGACTCTCTGTAAAAACCTGTGATAAATTAACTGGGGATAATCTTCTGTAAAAAAAGGGTTCTCTCAATTCGGCAGTTCCTGAGATTTATAAGATTTAAAGCACTTTATTGTACCTACTTTAGACTTATTACATATAGAAAAAAATCTGCCCACTAATGAAGAGCAATGTCATTCAATAAAATGCCGGAAAATCGCGTCACTTATCTTTCATAATGTTATTTCCTTCGATTATATCATGTCATTGCCCAGCTTTAATTTAGCATATCAGCATGGATAAAATAAAAAAACAATCAAATAAAAAAAGCATTTGTTCCGCATTTGCCCCGCTTTTTCGACCCACATTCTAAAAACTTCCACATTTGCCCCTTTTTAAATTTGTTTCCTGTTTCGTCCCACATTCCTACATCACTTAATGTACAGTTAGCAAAACTAAATTGGATGTGATTCTTTTTATGTATTGCGTTGAGTATTATTTACAAGTATACAATTGTTTTCTTGAATTAGAGAAAATTATTTTTAGTAATTATAGACAAATAAAACTATTTCAATATTTAGAAAAGTGTTTATTATTAAATAACAATCAGAATCACAGATCGATTACTACAATAGTAGGTAGGTACACATAACTAAAAATATACTATTATAAAATTAGAAAAACAAAATCAAATATAATATAAGGTAACAAATCAACATCAAAGTAAAAAAAATCAGTTTAAAAATTTAAAAACCTGAATCATATTTTACGTACAATTAAAATACAAAAGGACATATTTTCTCTAAGCAATGTCCAATAGTAATTGTGCCGTTTAACATAGATTTTATGGAATCATTTATAATTTTATCCCTATCGATATCATCAGGGCGACGAGCATTCCCTTGGCTTTTTAATCGTAAGAAACTTAAATCAGCATCTTTTTTAATAATTCTTAAGAAACTGATTATATTAAGTTTTCCGGTGATACATCTGTTTATCTTAGCATTACAGCCTTCTGCTGGGTTGTTGGTTCTGTAAATATCTCCATAAAAATCCCATTTTCCGTGCATGTATTGATTATCCAACCAGGATGATACAAAATAGTCATTAAACTTGTCAACGTTTTCTTTTTGTGGGCAATCTTCCATTATGTATAACCAACCATCAGCGTTATATTCTGATGGCAGTAACGCTAATGAAGAACATAGTGCGACATGCTTCTTGTAAATTTTTTTCGTTGTTAAATTTAACTCTTTGGCCTTCTTCCACAGTGCTTTAGAAAAATGGTAGTAGCAGCCCTTTGACACAATAGTAGGAAAAACGTTACGTATGCCATTAATAGCTGCTTTTTCGTAATCGGTCCTGAATGATGTCGGTTCCCAATCAGGAATTTGTGATTTTATTAGTGAAAACATAGTTTCATATGTTGATTCCTTTTTATCCATTAGTAACACATAAATTAGCGGTATTACGTTAATTTTCTCATCAGTACTTCCAAGGTCTCCATAAATGACATATAATTGTTTAAAAGGCTTTATTACACATTTAAAAGTTCCATCTAAGTAATATTTTATGTTTTTAATGTTTTCTTTGATTTCTTTATTAACAAAACCTAGTATTCTTGTGTTCTTGTATCCATAATCAAAAAGAACTAAGTCCTTGTAGTCCTTGGGTATTTCTACTTCGAATGCCTTATTAAATGTTGACTTTTTAATATTTTGTGACTTGTTGCGTGCATTGTATAAACTTGTCTTGATTTTTGAAAAAGTTGGAAAGTCTTCAATCAAATCTGTGCCTCGGTCTTTTACCTTTAATAAACTTTCATTATAAAGGGTAGGAATAGGCTTGCCTTCAGTGGATGCTGCTTGCTGCTTACAATGAAATAACTCCAATTTAATTTCATTCATTGCCACATTGGATCTGCAAATACTGTGTTTGGTTTTTTTCTTAAACTGATTGTTAATATCGGTAATTATTGCACCTTTGCAGCTTCTGTTAACACATCTCCATGATATGGAACCATTTTTGTTATGCCTTCGTGTGGTATGTTCATATCCATCATACAAAAGGAGTGGCTTGCCTCTTTTCGATTTTATAAATGCAATATCTGGTTGTGAAGTAGATGGTAATGAAAAATTATCTAGTTCCATCGTATTTATAATGATTAAAGATCTGAAATAGATGAATAGAAGAATATATATCAACAAAATCTACGTAACCATAATCATATAAAAATCTTTTAAAATATTGGAAAATTGTGACTAAATTAAACAATTTCATTAGTGTTTATGAATTTTATCAGTTAGAGAAATGTATGTGTCTGATACATAATATGAGAAATTATATTAAAACTTACCTTGGATTAAAGCACAACAATTCACGAGTTTAACCACAAACTATTCCTTGCACTTATAACGTCATGACACAAACTAATAGTTCAATAAGATAAGCAACACATCTTACAATTTCTAGTTACCCTGCCGTGTAGTGTTATGATTGGTTCAAATTGGTTGGCCTTGAAACAAAAGGGTTCAAGCGAGCGGACCCCATTCTTTTGTCTTTCAACTACCTGCTTTTACCTGAAGTCTGACTGATTTAAAAATTGTTGACTTGTAAGTGAAATTAATAATATAGTTCACTTATAAGTTTAATATGTAATTTATGTAGCAAGTATAAAAGAGAAGAGTTAAAGAAACATTTATTGTCTCTTCTTAACCGGCGTAAGTACATTAATATAATTCAAACATAATGCATAATTTGACATTATGCGCTTATACAATACTTTATAAATACTACTTTAGGTTGATTTTGCAAATAAAAAATATGTATACGTGAAGTATTTAAAGTTGGAGACACTTTTAAGTATTGCTTTTGTTTGAAAATGTGCATCTAGGATTTTTTCATACATCACAGATACTAAGTTTCTTTTTTTCAAATATTCGTGATACATTTTTTTTGGTTGTCTGTACTAATGTCGAAGTAAAATGCTTAAACAAAAAAGCGAGACGAAACAGGTACATAAAATGAGGCAAAACAGGAAAAAAATAATAATTTACTTACAAAAATGACTTTCGAGGCGAAAGAGGAATAAAATGTGGGGCATAAGCGGAATTTTCAATCGAGGCGAAACTAGGCGAGGCAAATGCGGAACAAATGAAAAAAAGTTAGGTAAATTTATTTAAAAAAACATCGGATGCTCTGAGGCCATTATACGCTTATTTATCAAACGAATCTATTTATTATGCAATGAACTAATATAACAAGTATATTCAGATTAAAAAATACATTTTTAAACAAAAAGAAGATGTATATTTTTAATGACTGTTATTTCTATAAAGTAGAAAGTTCATAGACACCGGGACTTGAGGTTAAAGACCAAACATAATTAAGCACCCTATTCGCAACAATAATAGACTTGTGTAAACGGGATCGACAACCTTTTGTTGTGTTTGTATGAAAATAAACAATCTAAACTAATATCATAAATGCGAAAATTTGGATAGATGTTTTTTACGAATATATATGAAACTTGGCAAAGATGTAGATTATAGCCCGCAAAAGCACACATGCTACCTTTTATTCCGGAAAAATCACTGTTCCCCTGGGATTGTACCCGTGGGCGAAGCCGCAGGCGATAATTAGTACATAATAAGTATTTTGTTAGATTTTTACATTCATGCTTAACAATCACAACAGTTTCTAAACCTTTGGACAACTAACACCCATCATCACCATCTGATCCTAAATTAAGTAGAGCCTGTACTATGACAACTAGACTGATATACGTACTTATGTACTTCTAAATACATAATTAATAATATTATAATATATAAATTACATCCAAACACAGAACAAAATTAACCGGCCGCATCGTCATTATACAAAGATTTATTCTGCATGTGAATCGAACTTGACTGCTTACCCGACCCCCGGCTTAGCACTCAGGGTAGTGATCCTAATGATTAGTGAACCAATAGACCAACAGGCAATACACATACACACATACACCTATAGTGAGTAAAGAAATTTTTGAATCACTTTAAAAGTGAAATAAGTCACACGTCTGTCAGTCAGTTATTTAGAAGCAGAGTGTTACGGGTGGTAATAAATATTATAGGTAGCAAATATAGGTACAGTGTCTTTAAGCACACTTTCATAATTAGGTCGGACGGCAATTTAACATGACCGAAGAGATAATAATATTTAATAAACATAAAATATACAAATAAGAATAGTGAGCTTTACTTCGGCTCCAAACTAAGTGCAAGCTTGTATCTTGGACGCGATAATGCTTGATGCACATGACTAAAATCTTATATGCTTTTATTTTAGTATAACAACACTTATCTTAGCCATAAATCTAATTACACAAATTATATATTCACATAATTAAAGGATAACATTTAAATTAAGAAATAAAACATTTTTTAGTTTGGTAATCATACATTTTGAAAGATGGTAGTAAGATTTATACATTCATTTATATTTACAAAATTGGATATTGATAGTGTCGGACTCTACATTGCGCAAATGTACAAATTTAAACATCTTTTTTTCATCATCTTAATGCGATATTCGAGATATACATATTTTATGGTTCATGTATACAAATACATTCTAAGGACTTCGCATTTATGTACATAAAATACAGGCACCTTCGTTAATACACTTTGTATTGAATATAATACTTTTGTCAATCAATCTGTATAGTAATAGTTATTTACGTATATTTATGATGTTTATCTGCACTAATGCACTTACAAGTAAACTGTCTTTGAAGAAAAAATGCTGTTTACTAAATATTTAATATTGTTTCATTTTTCAAAACTAGTCCTAATGATTAATCCGTAAATAACAATATCATGGCCCAATTTGTTTTCCGTTAGAAGAGGCCTTTTTAATTTCTGCAAGTACGACTTTAGGATCAGTCCACAGATCAGTTCCTTAAAAATCTCAGCGTAGGGCCACTGGCGTATCTTGTACTTATATCACGAATAATTTTAAAACTGGGCCATAGTATTTCATTGATCTCGCATTGACATCGTGCGGATAGCTAAAGCCGTCGTACTTGACAAGTTTATGCACAAAAGCTTGTGTGCGCTTGCTATTGCTTAACAAGGGACGACCTATCCGCAAGTATCACATAATACTCACTCAATGTTAACTCAATCTAACCGTGTACACTATATACTGCTTCGAGATCAAAATATTTACTCAATATTTCATTTTTATGTCAATATCTTACTTATGTAAGAAAACAAACTGCAATGTTTAATTATCACATACAGACACACGCCATAATTTTAGACATCATTTGTGAATTTAGGGATTAACGTCAATATTGAAGTTTGACGTCATTAATTTGTAAACAATACTTATAATTAGAACTAAACGAGAAGAACGACTGACCTGTTTCTAACAGAGGATCTGGAAGCGAGGGTGAGATTCCTCTGGGGTAAGCGCGGCGCCGCAGAGGGCGTAGGCGCGGGCTGCGGCGCGGGCGGGGAGGTGCGGGGCAAGCGGCCACCCGCAGCCGCCGCTCCCGCAGCCAGTAACACCACCATCCACCACCTGGACATCACGAGACACGGTACGCACGAGACGCGCAAATCACGCTCACAAACGTACTGTCACACGGCCGCGAGCCGACTCACGGCGTCGTACGCGCACGCAACGACGTTCACTTTTGTTGTGCTGTACAGCGCCCCACTCTGATGAAAGTGGGCTTTCACTGATCTGAGCTGCCAGCCGGCGACCGCACCACGCCAAAGACGCACGAACGTTGCCAATATCCACACCTCCTCGTAAACATTCCACCCTTGTTTTTTTGTATTTGACAAAATTATTGGGACAATCAAACAGTGTGGTCCTTACTTTAACAATTTATGTATCATTAATGAAAAATAATAAGTATTTTGGTTTTTAGGAAAGAAAGCGTTGTAGGAGGAAATATCAAGGCTGTTTTGTTTTTTGCCGATTGATAGTTATGAAAAACAACATTTACGAGCCGTTTGTAAGACCCAGCGTGCATTTTGTCAATATAATATATTGTGACAAACAAGCATACCGCATATGCTTATGGCCGCTAGCAATACCTAGAGCCGTAAGAACCATGACCTCGAAATAGCGATTTTTTTTAGTCCTTAATTTGAATTCTGATCAATAACAATCTTAAAGCTAGGCAATAGAGATCGAAAATAAATCGCTATAAGGATGTCGTATTAATTGGTAGATACAGCCTGTGTGGTGTTACTCATCATCTCAACTCACTGCTGGGCACAAGTCTCCTCCATACATTTGGAGGGATATTAGCCTACTATAGCAGGCTGGTCAGATAGGTTGGTATAGGGTGCAGTAGATATTGTCTGCCTGGCTTACTCCCTTCTCGGAGCACAGCTGTATATGAGGAAGAACACATCTTAGGAGGCGAATTCTCTCCTTAAACTTAGTGAATCAATACCGTCTGTAAGCTTGGGATCGTCAACAATCCTTACAACGAGTCTTTAGATACGAGTCAAATGGTCGAAGCTGGTATCTAGCATTCTATTTTTCTATTTGTAAAATGCAGGTTCTTTCCCAGAGTACTGCTCGCTCGTATTTTTATAATGCACTATCTCTCTTTTGAAAACAATCAGTAAGCCTCTGTAATGCTAACACTTAATAAAGACAGCTCAAGTACAGACTGCTTAATAGCAGTATCAAAAATAAAATATCAAAACCACAGGTTTTTCCTGAATGGTATTGGTAAATAGTAATCTATTTACCAATACCATTCAGTAAAAACCTGTCGTTTTGATATTGCAAGCAGACTTTTAAATTTTATTTAGGTATTTGTATAGATAATTAAGCTCATAGCCAGGCACACTCGCTGTTCAGTAAACGATCAGCAGGTTAAGCAACTAAGGGTGCGGTAACCCTAACGATCGGTGATCGCATAGAGGTATTACGTCTGAGTTTCTCTGTGTTTCGGAGGGCACGTTAAAAGTCGACGTACGATCTCGATATAGGCGATCTAAATAACTATCTCACCAGAACCTCTAGACAAGTGGTATAAAGATAGTCTAATCGAAAAGTCAAAAAAGAAAATGTATGGGATTTGACGTAAGTTTACGACATTAAATCGTAGACTCACGTCAAATTCCATACATTTTATTTTTTGACTTTTCGATTCGACTATCACTTATGCCACTTGTCTAGAGGCTCAGGTTACCACGTAATCAAACGATAAGAAAAAGAAGAATATTGAGTACCTTCTAATATATTGTAGTATATTAAATAGTATAGACTTTTTGGTTTACTCTACTATACACTCTTTATACTATGGCACAGAATACTTAATAGTACAGGTAACTATGGTAATAGTTTCCTGGGACAACTCACACACTTGGTCATCTGATCCCAAACTAGAGAGGGTGACTATGGCAACCAAACTGGTAAACGAATTTTTTTTTTTTCGGTGAATAGTATATTAGCTACATAGTAATATTAGCTACGCCTAAAGTTAAAATAATACATTTTAGTGATAAAGAAGCGGCGGTAGCCTAACCGACTTGCACGCAAGAGGTGCGAGTTCGATCCCGGGTGGCAACACCAATGTGAATTTCACTTTGTGATGTATGTACTAATCAAATGATTCGTCATTTGCGAACAGCTAAGGAAGACATCGTGAGGAAACCCAAATGTCTTAGAAGAAACTCTAAAGACATGTCTGATTCACCAACCGGCATTAAGGGGCGTTACACACGCTCTGGGTGTGAATTAAGGCCTAAACCCTATCTCTCTCTAGATAGCGAAGAGTAAACCCGTACCCAGCAGTGGAACATACATATGGGTTGCTATTAGTGATACGCAATGTTTACAGCTTATACTTGTATACCTAATTACAGGTGAATGCTGCGGCTAATATATATAGGTATATACAATAATTATGTATTTCCAAATACTGCAGATACTTACTACTACTTAGGAATATATTATAAGAGGTAATGCACCACACAAGCGAGTAAGCCCGACACTAAGGTCAGGGCCTCCACCTTACATAACCAGGCACGGATTCAGGATTTAGTTTAGGGGAGGCGGGAAAATTGGTTGCAAGCCAGGGGGGGAGGCAATTGCACCCATTGCATTCCCTCCGTCCCGTCACGGATCCGCGCCTGTACATAACAAATGAAATGAAGATCGAACAGAACAAGTCGATCATAAGACTTGCGTTCTATGTGATGATTTAATGTTGCTAATTTTAGTACAAACAATATTTAAGTACATTGCTGTCATGTATGTGGATTGTCTAGCTCTAGTTATAAATGTTCAAACACAATGTAAAAATTGTTCATCATGAAACAATAAATACAATACAATACATAACTACCCAATGAGTACATAATACACACAGCTAAATAACTACACAGTTGAGTTCCTGTGAGTGAGTACAGAGTTCCAGGGCTTATGTAAGGATGTGGTTTCTACGAAACGCTTTCTTCTATCCCAGCCCCTTTAGACAAGTGGCATTAACGGTAGTCGAATCTGTATGGGATTTGACGTAAGTTTACGACATAAAATCGTACACTTACGTCAAATCCCATACATTTGCTTTTTTGACGTTTCGATTCGACTATCGTTTATGTAGAGGGGCTGGTATACTCCATCACGAAACCTGTTTTTTTTGGCGTCGGCAACCCGCAAGTGATACCTATGATATTGCAAGTGTCCATAGGCTTCGATAACTGCTTACCATCAGCCGGAATGCTTGTTTGCCACCTAAAGTATAGTATAAAATAAACCGGCCAAGTGCATGTCGGGTCACGCACAATGTAGGGTTCCGAAATTGCCATTTCCGAAATTGCCATTCCCAATAATGCGGACTAAGAATAAGGTATCTGTGGTTTCAGCATTCATTACTTCTGAGAACATAGGACAATGGTAACAATTTTGGTAAAGTCTTGAAATAAGTCTCATTAAAAGGGTCGCGGGAAAGGAGGTGGAAGAGGAAGAGGAAGGCGGAGGGAACACACTCCACCGGCGATTTTTTATATAAAAAAAAACTAAAATTTGGTAGGTATAAAATTATATGATACCTAATATGTTTTTTTTCTTGTTCGTATGTACTTACCTACCTAAATATTAGATTCTGAGGGGATCGCGGTTCTAACCTAACCTAATGATTATTTTAATATGATCAGGTATTTCTGCTGGTCCGTGCGGTCACGGATTAAGAATACAAATGTCACCACCCCTTCCATCCCGAGGGAGTCGTTAGAGTCGACTAAGGGAGTAAGTGTTATGCACCGAAAGAGAGGGAAAACCAACCCGTATGGCCAGCGTGGTATAGTAGGCTAATATCCCTGTAAATGTTTGGAGGAGACCCGTACCCAGCAGTGGGACGTTTAAAGGTTGAGATGTATGTATTTCTGCTCCTACATATGTATATAACAGACTACGAAAAATTACAAAAAATCAGACTCCTACAATTCGTGTTTTTTTTATTTAGGAAAAAAATAGGGGAAATTATCTAATATATAAAATTCTCGTGTCATAGTGTTCAACTTTGAACTTCTCTGAAACGGCTCGACCGATTTTCGTGAAATTTTGTGTGCATATTGGGTAGGTCTGAGAATCGGACAACATCTATTTTTCATCCCCCTAAATGTTAAGGGTGGTCCACCACCAATTTTTTTGACAAAATTTTTCGTTTTTATTTTTTTATGATTCAGCATTAAAAAATACATGTAACCCTTAATTTTCACCCCCCTACAATCAACCGCTTTACTTTAGTAGCAAAACAACGTTTGCTGGGTCAGCTAGTAATTATATAAAAAGGCTTGAGACAACACCCCACAGTTACAGATTTCTATAATTCAATAGACTTGATTCAAGACCCAATCTAATTTTAACTTATCCAATAACATTTTATAAGTTAATCGGCTATTACTCGTAAACTTGTGAAGTCTACTTAGCTGTGATAGTTATCCTTTTAATTTCGTTATATATACTACTACCGTGAATTTTTTCACATTTCCAAATATCACCATTTGGCTAGAAGAGGGGGAGGGGGGCACTTGACTCAAACAAAAATTAGCACTTAAAAGCTTAAAATTTCACAAACGAATACTAAAAACGAAACGAATTTTAAAAGATCTATTCAACAATACCCAACACCATGGGGTAGTTAAGAAAAAAAATAAACATCCCTACTTCACATGTACAGGAGATACCCTAAAAAAGAATATTTTTCAAGATTTTATTCTACCACTTTGTCGGCATGAGTAATATGTATATTCGTGCCAAATTACAGCTTTCTAGGACAAAGGTCTCTGAGCAAAGCTGCGGACAGACGGACGGACGGACGGACATAGCGAAACTATAAGGGTTCCTTGTTTACTTCGGAACCCTAAAAAGCAACAAACAATGCACATGTAATAATAACACCCAGCCACAGAAAAAAATATCGTAGTCACGTATCAGTATAAAGGAATTCTAGTTGGGAATTAAACCCACAATGTATGGTTGTCTCTTTTTGTAAGTATAAGATAAAAACATATCGTGATGACATTACACTTTTAGTAAAAACATATAAACTAAGTATATCTTTATTAATTAAAAATGATTTATGCCAAGATAGACCAGCCACTCCTAGTAGCCTATGGACGGTTGTAACACACTGTATATTTTATAGATTGACAATATGCGACAATGAGATAACATAATTTTAAGAGAAATAGGACACCATTCAAGTGAGCAATCCCAACTGGGGAAGGACCTCCACCTTACAGAAGACCAAATAACTACAAACAGCGGCATACCTAGTTGTGTTCCTGTGTGTGAGTAGGTACCTACTTCTTATCATTAACAACAACAGGGAACATGCCTTGTGTCACGGGGGACTTTACAAACATACAATTAACGGACACAAAGTATACCAACTATTTATGAATCACACCATTTTTTGTCCCTTGTGGGTATATCGAATCCACAACACGCCGCGCAGTGGTAAACGGCAAGGTAACAACCCGAACTGAACAATTATATGACTGTGGTCTTTTGTAAAGTGGAGATCCTTCCCCAATTGAACTTGCTGACTTGGATTGTGAATAAAATTCTCAATTCTCATAAAATCGACTAGTAGAGAGGTGTGCTGCAGATACTGCTGCAGATAGATCTTATTTTTAGTCTCAATCAATACTAGTGTCTGGTCGTAAATAACTCACCTACATCCAACTTTCACTGTGAATTTTACGGGGCACAGCTAAGTAGTAATATTATAATTTTCTGAACGACGCTATTTCGTTATAAAGATTAAAAATACGAATCATCTTAAACTCAATCTTGGATTAAGCTCGCCTTTGTACATATTACATTTATATGTATTTGTTTTTATGTCATTGTGTACAATAAAGAATTTAAGAACTTTATTTGTCATTACATGACTGGGTAGTTATGTGATCTCGCCATTTGCCACTCCACGATGTGTGGATTCAACAACCACACAAGACAAAAAATTGTGTGATCCATAAACAGTTGTTCCGAATCTGGATGGAATTATTATATATCATATGACTGAAGAGTTAAAACATAAATAAAATATTATTGAATTTCAATATATTTTGTATTTCATTATTTTAGACTGCCTTGGTGGTCCAGTGGCTGCAGTATACGCCTGCTGTGCACGAGGTTGTGAGTTCGATTCCCACACTTTGTGTGACTGACAAAGAGTTGTTCTGAGTCTGGGTGTAAATTGTGTCCGTTAGTTGTATGGTCGTAAAGTCCCCCGCGACACAGAGCTTGTTCTCTAGTGCGGGAGTTGTCTTTTTAAAAAAAAATATGTTTCTTATCCCACACTAAATAAATAAATAAATAATTTGTAAGGTCCCAAGTTTTGTTTAACAAAGTGATATTCACATTATTATTTAATGTGAATATGCGTTTGTTTGACAAAACAATGATACATAATATTCTCATATAAATATATAATAATAATAATAAACAGTGTACCTTCCTATATTGGTGATATAAATATTATCATTTGAATATTTGAAAAAGACTGCATGGAAATTTCCATCACTTAGATGGAAATTTATAAATTATTACAACATAATAATATTATTATGTTGTAATAACAGCTATCTCTCTACAGCTATATGAAGATATTTTTTTTAGGAAAACCTATGTATGAATTTATGTCAAATATATTTTTATATGTAGCTTTAGTCTAGGCACAAATAATATGTCTAGTCTGTCTACACTGTTCTCAAATTAGTGGCTCTGTACAGCCATCTCCGTATATAATTAACTAGCTGACCCGGCAAACGTTGCCATAAGTATAAAGTAAAACTAGTAATATAACTATTAAAAAATAGGGGTTTGTGGAAGAAGGGTTAAAAAAAAGGGTTTTAAGGCTTGTGATATCGCCAACGACCTTGAGCATTTGGGCGAAGCAAACACGACCTAATTCTCTTTGAATGGACGTCTTTTTAATTTTTAATAAATTTATACTTATTCTAAATATAACATTACCAAATTATAGGCGTGTTTTTTTCAAATATTGTTTTTTTTCGTATTTTATTTACATCTCAATAATTTGGTGCTGATTCGATGATTTTTTTACTAACTATTTAGAATTACTATATAATTTATGACAAAACCATATTATGAAAGACATCTTGTATACTGCATTTTTTGGCAGTCATTTGTCTATATATGCCAACAAAAAAGGGTTTCACTTACACCTCTTTTTCATTATTTTTTGAGAGGGGCCATAAGTATTTTTTAATATGGCGTCGGATATTCGGCGGGCGGCCCCAACACCATGCTGACAACGTTGCCAGATCAGTGGGACTCTCCGATCCTGGGACGCTGGATACAACTGCATGCAAGCAGATACCTCCCTGGTCTAGGCCAACTCACTACGGTTGTTTCTTCCTAGATCTAGTATAATTTATAATGAACTAGTTACCAACATAATATGGTTTTTATTCTGAAATAAATTATCATTTTACTCTTTATTAAATTACTTATTAATAAAAAACATCTCCTGCCTCCAGCATAAATTAAATTATCGATCCTATCTATCTATACATAAAGCTGAAGAGTTTACCGAGTTACCTTAAGAGAGTACCAGATGGATTTGAAAAATCCTTTTGCATTTGATAGCCCCATTCTTAACGAGGATTAGAGGCTATTTAACATACATACATATCATCACGCCTGTGTCCCAGTGGGGTATGCAGAGACTATGGTACGCCACTTGCTTCGATCCAAACATACTTCCTTTGCCTCCTCTACATTCATCAACCTCTTCATGCATGAACGTCGATTCTGGGTACTTTTAATTTGGCCCCTTTTTAGCAAATCCCCTACTTGGTCGGCTATTTAACATAACGCTATAATTCAAAGGGAGCATGGCAGTAGCAATAATCTTGACATGGGACTATATGTGAAATAAATACTCAAGAACCCGTCTACTCCAACGGTTCTGCGGCATATATGGCCCGCCGACTGTCTATAACTTTGGTTCTCTGCCGGATTACTTCGTTCCGGATTCGATCCTTCAGAGAGACACTGGGCATAGCCCTTTCCATAGCCCGATGAGCGACTTTAAATTTGTGGACGAGCTGTACAGTGAGAGTCCATGTTTCGGCTGCGTATGTCAACACTGGTATAGGACGCAATCGTTGAAGACTTTCGTCTTTAGGCATTGCGGTATGTTCGGTATGTTAGCAATTTATAGCTCAGCACCACGCGAGTGTTAACCCCAAGTAGGCGCGAGTATTTCAAGCATTCATAGGCTTCGGTAACTGCTTACCAGCAGGCGAGCCGTATTTTTTTATTTCTAATCTATCTAGTGCAGACACCGTCAAGTACTACATACAAACGTACATATTTAAGAAAAATATTAGATAAATAAATAGTAGGTTATTAGTTTAGGTAACTACTTTATTTATCCGTAGCACAGTATAATAATACATACAGTAGCCCGACTTCATACAAACGGGCGAAGCGCGAGCTATACCTACCCGCCTCGATCGAAGCAGGCGCCTAGCATGCTGACAGTGGCGACTGTGCCGCAGTGACAAACGGACGGTGTGTTGTTTTTTTAACAATAACCACGCGATTTTTTCACTAAAAATAACCACTTATCTAGAGGCTCTGAGCTCCATAACTTGTTTAGTAGGCTTTATGTGCCTGACAACTACCTCAGACATCGTCAAACCCGGCGACACCAGCTGTTTGCGCGGCCTGTATGTCATACAGTCGCGAGAGCTGCGTCCCCTGTGTGTCGGACTCTAGCGGTGCTCAACGACATCCTGGTTGTCAATCCTGAATGTGATATGTTGTATGTAGAATTAAAGCTCTCTATGTTAATTTTAAGTAGAATTTAAGCTCTCTTTGTTAAATTTTAAGTAGAATTTAAGCTCTATGTTAATTATTGTTATTGGTTCCAATGAACCGTTTTAATTAACTATAAATAAATAATGTGAGTCTTTTTAATGGATATTTATTTCCTTTTATCTCTCTCGAAAAAAAAGTTTCGATTAATAAATAGAGTAGAGTAAAGGAGTGAGAGAAAGAACTGATTGACACAAGTGAAATAGGTAGTTATAGGCGGTTCGTGAATCATGATACGGTAGGTACATTTGTGTTTTGTTTTGTTAGTTTGTATAATTCAAAATAAAGACGTGGTATTTTATTATTAATAATAGTTGTTTATTGTACTGTACTGTGTGTATGAATAATATTAGAAAAAATAAATTTGACCGTCTGTCTGTCACTAGATAGTTGAAATTTTCTCAGATTAAGAGCGTTACACCGAAACAGCGCGTCTTGCGTTTAGGTAAAAAGACTCGCACAATTATAGGTACGGCTAGCACGTGTCTTTATTGGAGCACATTGTTGTGACGTATCATACGAGTCATACGCGTTATACAGCCATCTTGATATCTTAGCCAAATTTTTTATAGTCGTAAATGATAATGAAATACCTTTATAGGTACTGGGTGGCATTCAGTTTTGTGCTTATGTGTGTTATGTTTTGGTGCGTAGGTTTCATTTTAATTATGAATGCGAAAGATAATACGGAACGCTATAATACAGAGGTAGGTATCCCTTTTACCTCGTGAAAGATGAAATAAAGCTACTGATAGCTCAGTCTCAGCTCTGTTGACGGTAACAATTTCCGCGCGCTAGTGTGATATCTATGTATTTCTTACTATAGGTATGTATGTAAATAATAATGATTGAATATCATTGCCTATAAGTAAATATAAATTTATAGTATAAATTAGTAAGAATATGTATATAAAAAAAGTATATTTACAATCACAAAACTAAATAAACACAAAATAGGCAAATGTAATTAAAATTATGAAGGTGAAGCCCTATCGCATGTTTACGTACGCGCGGCTGTAGGCATTTCTTTCAAAGTTACGGCCGAGTAACAATACTGTAGGTATGTATTATTATACTGTGTCCGTAGGTAAATAATGTTAAATCGCGAGTATGTTAGTAAGTAGATATACCATATTGTATTTCATAAATATATAATAATATATATATGTATATGATTTACACATAATATTAGGTTGGGGAAAAAGTTATTTCGCATTATAGTAGGTATGTATGAACTTGTAATAAAATCTCTTTGGATATACTATTTGTACCTATCTGGCTGGTTTTGGTATCATTGAAAGTTTAAATTTTAAAGAACATAATTCCAAATTCAAATTAGGAAAATGTGTGATTTTCATTTGTTTTTCGTACTGTTAAAATGAGTGAATCTAATGAAGAAATTCGATACATTTAAAAATTTTACTACAAAAAAGGTAAAAATGCAACGCAAGCTGCGAAAAAAATTGCGGTGTTTATACACCTAGTGCAGTGTCTGTGAGAGTAGCACAAATTTGGTTTAAGCGTTTTCAATCCGGAAATTTTGATGTCAAAGATGCACGTCGCTCTGGTCGCCCTATTGCTGACATCATCTTTCTGGTTTATTCATAATTTATGACCTTCATAAGTGTTACTTTGTAACCTAAATGAATAAATGAATTTTGAGTTTGAGTTATTACGGATAAAATGGATGCCATTTTTGCCAAGTGGAGCAAGATCGGCATATCAGTAGTTACGTAAACAGTTTTGGCGCATTTGAAAAAAACTGGGTACCTACACAAAAAAGCTCGATATTTGGGTACCTCACGAGCTCACTGAAAGAAACCTAACCAACCGTGTACCTACTCATTTGACGTAATGAAACGAACCATTTTTGAAGAAGCTGATAACTGGTGATGAAATGTGGATCACGTACGACACGAATGTGCGAAAAAGGTCGTGGGCAAAAGCCGGTCAGGCTTCACAGACTGTGACGAAACCCGGGTTAACTCGCAACAAGGTGATGCTGTGTGTGTGGTGCGATTGGAAGGGCATTATTCATTATGAGCTGTTACCATCAGGCAGGACCATCGATTCTGAACTCTACTGCGAACAACTGATGAGATTAAAGCAAGAAGATGAGAGAAAGCGGCCGGAATTAATCAACAGAAAGGTGTGGTTTTTCATCATGATAACGCTAGACCTCACACATCTTTAGCCACTCAGCAAAAATTAAGAGAGTTTGGCTGGGAGGTGTTAATGCATCCGCCGTATAGTCCTGACCTTGCACCTTCAGATTTCCACCTGTTTCGGTCTCTTCAGAATTCTTTAGGCAGTGTCAGGTTCACATCACGAGAGTACTTCCAAAACCACTTGTCGCGGTATATATTTGATCAAAAGTCCCAAAATTTCTATAGCAATGGGATCATGTCCCTACCTACAAGATGGCAAAAAGTTATCGAACAAAATGGTACCTACATACTTTAGTTAAATGTAAATAAACTATATTAAAAAATGTTTGAATTTTCTTAAAAAATGCGAAGAAACTTTTTCCCCAACCTATTAAATATGGTACACCTACTTACATACCTACTCGCGATATCGCGATTTAACATTATTAGAATAATAAACATTCTCATGTCTCAGTAGCCGAACCCGGCGAATGCCAACTTGGCTGATCCTGCATAAATGGTTGATATTTCACAATATTTCATTTCTATTCTTACCTTCTCACCTCGCCCACGTTAGGTTATAAAAATCAATAACAGTTAAGGAGGCAATACACAATACGCATGCGCCAAGGGAAAATATTTTTAGAGCGTAGCTTAGACCTTATTTATCTCAGTGTTGCACAGATCGGTGCTTTAGTAATATTACACCAGAGCTACTGTCCACTTCAAGTGAAATATCATTATTAAATGTACATAAAGTGATAAATAAGTGATAACGTGCAGCACATAAGAACATAATAAATGAAATATACTGAAGGCTGAAAATATCTTCCACGACTCTCCGTTGAATCTATAAATCGAGAACAACATCATGAGGTACAGTTACGCAGAATTGGCACAAATACGTGAATTCCAGAATGAGATAAAGAAAAACATTTTAAAGCGTATTCTAGAATCTAGGGATGACGACGACGATGATGATGAAGAGGATGACGATGATTTGGAAGTTGAAAATCCTTCACAGCCACCATCCACAAGACAAATCGAAATAAACGGTATACCAGAAAAATCTGATGAAAATTTGCAATACATCATAACGCGATTGAGTAGATTTGTGTTTTGTGAAGTTACAGCTAATTACGTCATGTCAATTGAACGTCTTAAAAATGAAAAGTCTCCTCGTCCTATCATTCTTACGCTAAACAACTCAATACCAGGTCAAGAATTATTGCTTGCCTATATTGAATACAACAGACGCAATCGGAACACTAACTTAAACTCGAAAGACTTAGGATTCAAAGTGGTTTATCCTGTACTCCTTTCGCCACATCCATCAAAATTAAACAAATCTCATCGGAAGGCAGCTCGGGCGGCACACCGTGGCATCCCACACAAAAAGAAACGCGTTCGTAACCGAACTGTCATGATCAGCATTCCCAGCACATCTACTGGGGTCCTGGACTATAATATACATGGTCAACCGGGGCACACGGTCTGTATGTTAGGTAGAAAACCCCTTATATATGATTCTGACGCAAACAGTGAGAGAGAATTCAAACGCACGATTCGCGAAAAAGAACGCCAAAGATGGCATCAAGAAGAATTTAGAGATTTTTACGAAGACAGCAATGCTCTCTTTCCTCCCCGTCCAAAAAAAAAAAAGAAAATACGTACCAAAAAAGCGGTAAAAAAGACTAAAAATAAAGATTCCAATAAGACTGTAATAAAATATACTCGCGTACCCCTAAATAATAAGAAAGGCCCCAAATGGCTTCACAAGAAAACACGACTGAGGAACCCGACCAGTCTCAAATCTCTTGCACTACTGGCACTTAACAAAAGCCTAGGGCTTAACCCTGTTGTTGAACCTCGACGTCGTCGCCCTGTGTTGCAGCTTGCACCTCCTCCACCTCGCCCCAGGAAATGTAAAGTAGAAATATTAATAAGTTAAAATGGTACCCAATACAGGCTTGCTTTAGTTTGGGTCACCGTAAAAGCTATATATATCTAATATTATATGGAGTTTAATTTAATTACCTTATAGAATAGGTACTTGTTTAAAGGTACAAATACTTACCTAACTTCTGAAATTATTCAGAAGTTAGGTAAGTATTTGTACCTTTAAACAAGTACCTCTTTGATGATGAAAGTACTAGGTATGTATGTCCAAATATTAAACGATTTACTTCAGCTGAAATTACAATAGGTACTCATCATCTTACATACCTACATGCAATTGGAATTATTATGTTTCTATTTAATTAAAAATATTCTATGTGTACCTATTAAATTTCAATGAATCAATTATTCTACTGATGTTAATGGTCTAATCTTCAAGTAACAATAATTGTAGGTCACGGGTTAACTAGCTACACTTAAAACCATTTCATGCACAGTTGCAGGCGTGTGTTCAAGCAGAGATATAAAAAATATACTATGTTTATATATACCTAATTGTATCGTAAGTAACTACCTTCCTACTGAGCCTTCAGTGTAACGATCCTTTAATAAAACGCTTTTCAGGTACCAATCGTAGAAAACCGGTAGTTTAACTACCTACATAAAATGTCGGTAGTCTATGTATAGCAGATAATTGGGTATAACGGTTAACTTCTACCTATAGGTGCTTAGATATATATTTTGAGGGACAAAATTATTTATTTGAAGTCTTGCCTAGAAGGTGTAATAAATATATATTAATATAATATAATCAACTAAGTATAATAGTGGAGGAAATGGGGATGGGACATTATTATGTACTATTGAATATTTTATTGCTTGTCAACTATATTATATTGTCACTCACTGTTAAATGTTAATACAGCTGTTATATTATTATGCGGTTAAATATGAAGCTTTCTATATTATTATAAAATATACTTTGGTACCTACAATTATACCTTTATTTAATTCTTATAATTGTGTTAGAATTATTATCTTAATATAACTCATTATAATTATAAATTAATTGTGTTAGAATAGGAGTCTTATTTCTCAATGTAAAACTGTGGTGGTATAAGAGCATTGTTAGCTCATTATAAATATAATTGTTGTAGAACAGGGGAATTATTATCTCATTATAACTATAATTGTGTTAGAATAGGAGTATTATTATCATCTCAATGTAAAACTGTGGTAGAATAGGAGCATTGTTAACTTATATCTATAATTGTGGTAGAATAGGAACATTATTATCTCATTATTAACCATTAGTGTGCTAAAATAGGAACATTATTATCTCATTATTAACCATGAATGTGTTAGAATAGGAGTAATGTTATATCAATGTAACTAAGATGATTTATTTTGCTAGAATATGAACATTGTTATCTCACTATCCCAAATATATTTCGGTATACCGAACTAATTATGTCAGACATAAATATATTATTATATTTTATTCACTACAGTAGATTATATCGTATTTTATTTTCCCACCTACTCACAAACTTAAACCTACATATATTATATACCTACTACAATGCAGACACACTGCTGGCCAATTTAATTTCTTAATTACGTTTTATTTAGGCTATTAGTGTTGTGTCTATGTGACTGAAATTTTATTTAAATACAATTGGCATAATATTCTTTTAGTTAAAGCCCACATTAAAGCCATTGCTATATTTTTACGTGCCTACTATTGTATTCAAAAGAAGTAGGTAAATCAAGATATTTGGTTTACCATCATCATTAATCAGATTTATATCGAAAGTTGTAGAAATTTGATATCTATCAATCAGTTTAGTAGACAATCGCGAAAAGAACTAAGTTGATAAACATAGCTGTCCCACAGATCCCATCTGCCGATATAAAATCCTACGCTCTTAACCTCCTAGGTTTATGAATAATCACCAGGTCATGATCCTGTTCTAGTGATTCATTACGGGTAAGTACAAGCAGCTAAAACCGATTACGATTAGTTCGCGGCGCGGGTTTAGCTTAGTATTAGTCCTCCATATGTACCTCATTATGTACCTATGTAGTTTTCAAGGCTGTATGTCGCTCATGCATAAGTTACAGACCTCAAAACTACATAACGTTAAGGTAGGTACTTAAAAGGATTTTTTCGGCAATTTCGTGATATTTATATAAATACAACAGTTTTCGGACCATTAAAATGGCAGGAAAATTGGCTACTGCAAGTAACTTACTTAAGTATTAAATCTGCCCTGAAGCTAATGTCGTAAAGTGAATCTATTGAAGCGAATAAGAGGTACAAAATATAGTACGAACTTATATGAATTATTGAATTAAGCTAAAAAATAAGGCTTACTCAAAAATATTTGTTGGGAAAATTCTGCAAATATGCAAAAGCATTTTTTTCAAAATTGACAATTGTTTTGAAAATGAATTACAGACACGCACATCGGAATTTTATAGGTAGGAGGTTGATTAAACATAAATGTTTGGAAATTAGAACAAACCGTAAGTATACAGCAATACAACTAAAAGTAAAGATGATATAGGAACAATAGAATTTATTAATCAATTCAACAATTTCATCATCATAAGTGCACAAGATATAATATTTAGCAGTACAAAAAAACTAGATATAGATAGGTACGCATCATATAACACAACTTTTATCAGAGACATTTTATGCCTCATATTACACTTTTGGGCACGCTGTCTTTCTCAAGTAGTTCTTTCCAGATGGTAGAGAGAACTCCTCCACCCCTAGTGGGAACACTTTAGAGAGCTGATCTGCAGGTACAGTAGGCAGGACCATACAGTCTTCTCCCATCTGGAACATAATGATCACAACATTATTTATTGTAATACATAATGGTAACAATAAGTACTTCTTGGGACAACTCGCACACGGCCATCTGATACCAAATTAGGCAGAGCCTAAACTATGGCAACCATGACAACTGGGTAACAATCATATTAAAGGTTAATTACACCATTTAAAAATATGTAAAAAAGCTTTGTGAAGTTGGTAAAAATTTTATATAACATTTTTCTGTAGAAGTTGTTGGGTAGTTTTGTTTTCTCAGCGCTTAATTAGTTTCGCTAAAATTTATTAAAAAACAGTCCAGTTTAGAACCTCGACCTTTTTTAAGTCTCTTTAAACACTGTACTGGGTTGGAATCGAACCCTCGATCTCTGGTTAAGCAAAAAGGATCACTAACTATCAGACCAACAGGCATATCAATTTTTCAGTTTGGACATGGAAGCGCGGACCAGAGGTCGATTTGTTATTAAGTCATGTATGTCATACTTTGTTTTACTTGCCGTCAAACACGCATACGACCCATTGGAATACCTTGAGCATCAGGTTTTGTAAACACAGGAAGACCAGAGTTTTGTGATATTTATTATTAACTATGGCGAGGAAAATGTCAATCAATCAGCCTGTTTCAGCCCATTGCTGGAAATATCACAACACCCGATCCTCCGCCTTCCGGATCCAGTCTATCCCAGTAACCTTCTTTATTTTTCTTCGTCATCGGTCCATCTGGCGTTTTAATGCCCTACCTTTTTTAATAATTACTAACACTTAAACATAAAATACACACCTGCCAATCCACGGGCGTGGCAACTTTAGCTGTATCAGTCAGTTGCAAAGAGTCCAACACACGCAGAATCTCACTGAAACGTAAATTAATTAACGTAATTATGGGGTTCTTCAAGAAAGAAGGTTTCTAAAGGGTCGGCAAGGCGCGAGTGATACCCCTGGTGTTGCAAGCGTCCATAGGCTACGGTAACTGCTTACCATCAGGCGGGCCGTATGCTTGTTTGCCTCCTTGGAAGTATAAAAAAAAAAAGAAGCTCATTGAATATATTGCAATCACTAGTCATTTTTTCTTTTGTCTAATCTTTTCGGGGGTTGTCCTTGGAGCCAGAGCACTTCGACTCTGCGGTCTTGTATGCATGCCCTTCCATTCTGCTTATCTTTCATCTTATCTCCCGCATGAGTACATCTTTGTTAGAAATGCGTGCGTCTTTTAAGCCCTTTTTTACAAGATGTTATTGAACTTGCAGTGCACTGTGTGTTTTAGATGATCCTTCTGTTTACAGCATTAATTGATCAAGGGATAATTTAAAATGCACAAGAAAAATACCCAAATGCCAATTTCATGTTCTTGTTGTTAAAAAAAGTGGAAGAACCTATCTAGTATGGATGTCTTTATATTAACTGGTTTCGAATCTAGATTCTAACATTTCAAAGTGGTCACTATGACACAGTTGACATTTTGACACGGTGAACCTTTTGACAGAGTGGACGAGATGGTCTAAAAGGCTATTGTTTTTATCTAAGGTTATGTTGAGTATGAACTTTGTTAATTGATAGTTATGGATAAATAGTGCACTTTATATTTTACCACAAAGATGCATTTTCTCAGCAATTCTTCTCAATATTATAAATGTAAGAAAATAATTTGTAATTTGCAACATACAATATATTATATAGTACCAGCTATAACAATATTATTATTAAGTCAGGTGTTTAAAGACAATTGATAAAGGAGTGTCATGGGAAACAAAGCAAGTAATTCTTGTCAACAACTTGTCGTGTAGATAACTTCTCAATATTCATCTCTAATAATGATAAATATTATCATTGTGCTACTGATAACATTCGCTTTATGACAGATTCCTACATAACAACACGTTTCTTTGATAATATTATAATTAAAGCCAGTGCATAAATATTAAACTATTATTTAAAAACAGTGGGTTGCCAATACCAAATATATATACTGAATTATGGCGCACTGATTGATATTTGTTGAAATTTATTACAAAAATCTTATTTATTTCATCATCTTTATCAGTGCCACCCTAACTATACATTTTTTATTTTTATTTTGCCACATAGGCTATACATTTTTTAATCAAGAGGTATTTTAATATGTTAATTGCTGGCAATGTAGGATAATAAAGGTAAAAGAATTCTAAAATTTGTCCAATAGATGTTGTTCATTTTTTAAAATTGCCCAGTAGTTCCGAGTTTATTCATTACAAACAAAAATGCAATGCACCACAAGTGTCCCACTACGGGGCGAGTGTCCTCTCCCCAAATCATCTCTTCTATCAGGAGTTAATAGGGCTTACTCTACACCGTCATGCTGGCAACCAATTTGTATAAGACAAATTGGTTGCTCAATCATTGCTATTGTTTCATATTTATCATTTATAATATGAGTAGATTAGCAGATGGCATGGCAATGAATATCATAGCAATGACACAGAGGAATTTACTAATAAAATTTGTATGTGTAAATTCCACATACAAGAAATTTGCATTGGTATTTTACCCACTTGAGTACCACCACGCTAAAGTTTGATGTAGTGTATATTTTTATGTAGTCACAAATTAATGGTTAGAAATATAACTACATCATACACGAGGGAGTTTTGTATGTAAAATACTGCAAAACAAAGCAGTATCTACTTACGTAAAGTTCCTACCCGTAGTAGCAGGATACAACAGTTGCAATCTAAATTTCTTCAATGGATCTATAATGAAGACCGCACGGGCAGACATTGGCATGCCTTGGGTGTCAATTTCATCCTTGTCTACCATGCCTAGTTTCATGGCTAATTCCCTCCCCTTGTCTTCAATTATTGGATATGGAAACTTTTCATCCTCATTGCATCCTGTAACCAAGGTAATCCAATTATTTGATTAGTATATTGAAATTCATATTGATATTGCCACAACCTGCCAGAAACGTTTTATACTACTTATGTGGCAAACAAGCATATGGCATGCCCATTCAGCCATTACCAGTCTAGCTGGCCATTAGTAGTCTATGGACTAACACTATACCTGATAAACTACAGTTTGTAACAAAGTTTGAAATTGAGGGAATTTTTAAATGCTAGCATGTAAAAATTCCCTCAATGAGCACTGCAACTTTGTTAATATGTATGGATGGGTGTGGGCCATCACAACTTAATATGTAAGAAATAGACTACCGTTTTACTGTCTGCTACTCGTGAGTTTCTGAAGTTGCAGTTGTCAAGTTGCACTGGGCCTGCATAGTACACTACAGTGCACATAGTAAGCACCAGCAATGCAGATCCTGTGAGTTACTCCTGTCAGTTAGTTTGTGAATGGATGACCATTTCTAAAATGCATTCAGCAATCACACTGCCTCCAAAAGTATGTTTGTAGGTATAATCATGTACAGTAAATTAATCTTTCCCAAGTTATGTAGACTTGAGGAAATAGAGAGCTCCTTTGTTAGCTGACAATCAACTTTATCATCTGTGCAGTTGACTACCCTCCATTAAGATGGTTCCCATTACCTAAATCAGTCAGGTTAAAATTCCATTATCCAACATCTTTACCTCCTTATTTGTACGGTTTTATTGTTTTCAAAACTATAAAAGATACTGCTTCATAGGTTTCTCTGATCAAACTCCGTTACAGTACAGTAATATATAAAAGATAAGATTATTGCTAAAGATTGTTTTTATTTCTGATTAAAGTTCCTTAGTTAAATAGGTAATACTTGAGAAAGAGTGATTAAAATCCAGAATCCCAAAATTATCAATAGGGAACTCTACTATCAATCATCTGCAACATGAAATCCAGTGACAACATTATATATAACATAATATAATCATGCTGTTTTACACAAACTGGTAAACCAATAATGTGATACATAATTTAGATGATTCTATGTCAGGTCCTAAGATTGCTTCACCAGTCACCTTGTGTGTTAATCTGGTAGAAATATCAAGCAAACAAAGTAAATGATGCATGATTGCAGAAGTATATAATATTAAAGTTCCTAATGATGGCATAGTGGCATGTATTGTATAAGCATTATGATTATAATATACCATTTTAATAATAGTTACCTGCATAGCTTTGGATATCTTTACACCATTCCACATGAGAAGCTATAGTATCACACGACAAACCAATCACTTTTGTTTTGCGCTTAGTAAACTCTGGCAACAAAGTTAATACTCTGGCCAATTCTGTTGTGCACACTGGAGTGAAGTCGGAGGGATGGGAGAACAGTATACCCCATCTGAAAAATCACACAACGTTCTTTAATTAATTTTGTCGCTAACCAAACATCTCAACTGTATAAACAAATATAACTGAACAACTTGCTGGAATAAAAAGGATAGGTACTGTCTGTCTGATAATGTCTGTGTTAAATATTAGGGTAAACAATAAGTTGTTTTGAGCATAAATTATAACATTAGATCAGTCTATAAAATAGAAGAAATTACTTGATACACATAGGTATACTAAAGGTAATGACACTAATTAGCCGGTACAAAACAACTTACGAATCGCCAAGCCAAGTATGAAAATCTATTTCTCCTTCAGTTGTATTCGCAGTAAAATTAGGAAACTTATCACCCAAATAGAACATTTTTTGGTTATTAGTTAGTTCTGAAATTATTAACTACGGCTCAAAATGTTGCACCAATTTTTATGACTTTTTGATAATCTCGATGACTTTACCCCCGGAAAAGACAAATTGTAAAAAAAACGACAGAAACAATATTCTTTTAAATTTAAATTTCTTTTTGTTTCCCGCGAGTAACCAACGACTTTTCAGCCAGGCTGTGATCTGAAATGTAATAAAGAAAAACGAATTCAACTATGAGTGTGGGGTGGTAATGTTATCATTTCGATGTTTTTATTTTATACTGAAGGTTGAGAGTTGTTCTTACTTACTATTTTTAAAAAGTAGTATACTGATATCTCTATAGTCGATTTTCATAATAAAGTCGGATGAAATAATAATATAATAATATGGGCAATATTGATAAACAAAAGGATTTATATTTATTATTTTAAGGTAAAAAAGAGGTATGTAACTAAATTATTATTATTTATGATTGTTGATTCATTTATTTCATAAGATATTGATTACAAAATATTTTTCTTCTTTTCATTATCGCGAATTAACGAATTCGGTCTATTTTTTTATACTACGAAGGAGGCAAACGAGCATGATGACCATGGTAAGCAGTTACTATATGCCTATGGACACTTTCAACGCTGGAGTTAACTCTCTCTCACAAAATAATTTCTGCAAATATTGAGCATTTGCAGAAATTATTTTGTGAGCGAGTACTACAAAGCTATCATTACAAATTTTAGTTTTTAATGCCATAGTAAGCAGTAATTGTATGCCTATGGACGCAGGACGCTTTCAACGCCGGAGCTAACACTCGCTCGCAAAATATTTTTTTGCAAATGTCGAGCGTACCTCAAAGCTATCAATACAATTTTTAGTTTTTTAATACAAAGGCGTTTCGAATCAAGTGTACCTACATACCTATGGAATGACAGCTGAGATTTTACATTATTTTTTATCATATGGATGGACATAGGATTTTCCTAATTCACGCCACAACACCCGGTCTTCCACTTTCAACGTTCAGTATACCCCAATCTCCTCATGCTATGTGATATACAAAGAAAATTATTTTAGTTACATGAAATTTACGTTGTCACCTTAACTCACACATAATAAGCGCCATCTAGGACAAATGCACGAAAGCATTACAAAAAGAAAATTCCTTTCTGATCCTAATAAAACGATAAAATATATTTTAATTCATAAGAAAAAATAATGATTGTAGTCACACATACATCGTAATCGAAGCATGGGTAGCTGATAATCAAAATTATCTTAATTCAATTTAATACTCGACTAAAAATTTTTCATTCAACACGATCAATCTTATAGTACATCACTACTCAATCAAGATTCAATCAATGGCGTCACCGTCAATGACCCAACCCGCTACGTACAATTTTTAATTTCCAGCATATTTACAACGTGTTACGATTGAAATTATTGATTTAACATATATACATCTTTAAAAGGTAAGTGAAATTTATAATATTCGAACTAATAAGTTACTATTTATATCATAACACTAGTTTCTTGTGATCGTACTTTACACAAAATGGACGTCAAATCTATTGTGACGTGATTATGTAAAAATACTTATCAATATTGAGAAATTTGGCTCCAGTCCGTAGATTAAATGTGTTCCCAAAGATTGTGATTAAATGGTTTGCGTCAGAAGTATTTGACTTTGTATGTTTGTGTGTATTTATGTGTAACGAGAATCGCAGCGGAAGCGAACAGGAAGGTATGTCGGATGAGTAGCGGCACATAGACACCTTACTGTCGAGGTATTGTCGATGCAAGATCTCTATTACCAGTAAATACACATATACCAGCTCTATTATTTACATGATCCTCTTTAGGGTCATTGCCCTCTTTAAGTGGACTGTATGTCTATTTATTATTCTGAAAATGCTTGTATTTTATTTGCTGTGCGAGTTTCTTACCTATATTTTCCACGCCCACACAGAATAGTCTAGCAATTTATGTTCATTTGAACTTCTGAAGAACATATGTATGTACTAAAACTGCAGTTCAGTAATGTTAGTGAAATTTAAATAATAAAAATACTCACTCAATAGTTAGGTATATACATATTTTAAAAAGTTAATAATACAGTTATATTGGTGCATATTTTGTGTTCTGATTTTAAATATGCTATTGATTTTGCTGTAGAAGCTTTTTATTTATATAAATATGTTTAGTAGCCTGTTTGCCATAGTACAGGTTCTGCCTAGTTTGGGATTAGAGAGCCATGTGTGAGTTACTGTTATTATTTCCAAAATATAGATAGTGGCTGGTTTTTATAAAAATTACACAAATATTTTGCTAGTTGAGTGTTGGGGATACCTCAAATGATATATATTCTCTTACTTGTTTTTCCTTAGTGTCTATGATTATTCACTCTAAATAATCCATCAGTAATTTTCTATATTATATGACAACCTAGTAATGTTCTTACATTGTGTAAGAAATAAAAAAGTCCTTAATTTATTATATAATTATAGGTACTAGTTGCCCCAACTTGGCCTGGGTTAAACTATTTTCAGTTAACTTTATTTTTACATAAGAACCTTCTCCTGATAATAATGAACAAAGCAAAAAAAAGAATGAGCAAAATCAGTTCAGCTGTTCTCGAGATTTGTGCTTAGCAACACATTCAGCGATTCATTTTTATATTATAGATACAAGACAAATGTTTTATTACTGGATACTTTTAAATTACCAAAAAAAGCTTTAAAATTAATGTTCTGAATACATTTTCAGAACTACAACAATCAAATTGATTTCATTCAGTTTTTCATTCATTCGCATAGAATTTATATACTATTCCCAGTTCCATGTTAGAAATTCCAAGCCTATAATTTAGTAAGCAATATACAAAATTAGTCTTTGCCAAATAAAAAGGTTTTATTGGTCAATACATAGAATTACTTGCCATTGCTATTACTCATCACACAAGACACCAGTCTATTTATTTGTGATTAAAACCATAGTACTCTATATGCCCATATTATTTTGGATATATTTTCTTGTTTTTGATATCAAAATGTCCCACTGCTGGATATGGGTCTCGACTTCTCTATCAAGAGAGCTAAATTATCCTATCCATGCACTACGGCCTAATGCAGTTGACTATTCTAAAATTATTTAGGCAAGCCTTTTAAAAATTTTGAACCACAAAAATAAAACTAATGATAGTTTCATATACCGACTTGAAATTAGTTAAAGTTGTTAATTTTCATGCAAGAGAAACATGTAATTTTTAAGATGGAGTATCCCTGGGATAGGAAAATGTTTCTCTCAAAACACATTTCTAAATGAGCACCGAAGACTACTACACTACTCACACACAGGAACACAATTACATTTGTTCCTGTGTGTACTCACACACAGGAACACAATTACATTTGTTCCTGTGTGTACTCACACACAGGAACACAACTACATTGGTTCCTGTGTGTGTGTAGTGTAGAGGCCAGTTTTGGTGCAGTAATCTAATAACTTTAAGCAATTTTATATACCTAAACACTTTAGAGCATACTCCAGACATTTTATATCTGCAACTTTTAGGTGGTGTTATACACTTAAAGTACTAATGGGGGAGTTACTACTCTTCTGTGGCATATTCGGTATATTTGGGGTGCTAAAGTTGATGAGAAAATATGATCAGCATCTCTGATGACTGGACAGGGCATCAGAGATGAATGTTACCAGAATGGACATGAAGTCTTGTGTGCCCCCAATACTGGTTATGGCAAGATTCCACTTAGTGCTAGTACATCTGTATCTGATTGTACTATTTTTATAACTAATAGTATCGTTGTAAAACATGGATGATCTAATGTGAAACAAATGAATTATTGTTATAAACAATAATTATATAACAATAACTATAGTTAACAATCACTATTTTTATATGGTTAATGTTATTAATCTGGAATTATGTCAATATTATTTTATTAGCTTAAGCGAATGATTGTTTTGCACCGCTATATATTATATATGCGAACTGCCTTATAATTGACACACACACTTCATTTAATACTTTTCCTTGACACAGAAGTGGTATTTTTTAATATACCTACTTAATATTGATACTTATCATGCACAAGTTCACCCAATTTTCCTGATGTATTCCTAGATGTATTTTTTTTTATGATATGCATAGTGTAAAGCTGTAAGATCAGTAGAACTAGGCATTGTATAGGTTATTTAACATTTACTATTGTTAGTAGTTATAGGTTGTTATTCTATAATTAAATGAAGATCCTAAGTATGGTAGGGAGGGGAGGTTGATACTCAATGCGAAACTTTGTTAGGATATAAAATATGTAGGTATGTTTGTGGTTGAATAAAACAAAAACTACTAAACAGATTGGCAGTCAATTAACACCTGTTCATTATAATTCAAAATTGCATTATTATTTTATTATGCAACATTCACTTTTTGACATTTGATGTGTAAGACTAAAAGTTTTTTTAATTAGGGTCAGCCTGTGTTATATTATAAACAAGGTTGATTGTAAATATTCATACATTTTATTTTTAAACATGCACTTTAACATTTAGACATATCCTTTTGATCAAATCACCTTTATTCAAAGACATGGATGGAACTTGTGCATTTTTTTTCCAAAGCAATTGTTAAAGAAAGATAGATCAATACCTCTTTTCATAACTCTTTGTTAAACAGTTGTGAGTGACAAGTTGGACGCCTTATTCTATACACATTATATTTGTGTAAAGTGTTTCTATACCATTTTCTTTTCAATACAGGTGTACAACTGCATCCCCTTGCATCACCCTCATAGAACCCATTAGTATAGATTGTAATAATTAGTGACACAATTTATATTATTGTATTTGAGTTTCCTAAGATTGGGGCTTTATTATTTTAATATAGATAACACCATTGTGTGTTTTACAAGTAATGACTAATGCATCAGTTGAATGGTCATGTGATTAATACAAGTTCAGCTATTGTACATTCTTAATTGTAAGTGATAATCTATACTAATAAATAATATGTCATACATTTTTTTTTAACAATTATCTATTGCCTGCGACTCCAGCCATGTAGAAGTAGGTTATCGCTTTGAAACCCTTATCTTTCCCCAGGACACCATATATTTGATTTCTTGTTTGTTTGTTACGATTTACCTCAAAAACATATTCTATAGTGTATTAAAATAACACGGGTTCCCTATGAAAACCTTATAAATTGACTACTTATTGTGTAGCCGAGACGCTAGGGAAATATATCACTATCTTTTACCCAATTAACAAAGGAAGGAAGGCACTTTTTTTTTAAACTATTTGGGTGGCAAACATGCATACGGCCAAGTCTTGTAGTTTATTCTTATATCAAGTAAGTATGTTGTTGCCTTTCACTAACACAATGCAAGATGAGGAAAGCAATTCTCAACTCACATTTTTTCTAAGTAAGACATGAATTACTTAGAAAAATTCAAAGCCAAGGTTCTTCTTATTCTTAGTATATATTTATATATAAATATATTAGCGTCACGTCCCGGCTTCGCACTGGTGGCCATTTAGTTTTCATATTAATCCTGTAATTTTTTTTCAATAAGTAATATAGTCTGTTAACCACTGACAATGTAGCTTTGTAATGTTAAAGAATTTTTTACATTGGTCCTGTGATTTTTGATTTAAATCATATCAAAAAAACAAACATAAATAAAATCCTTCCTTTTTTTACTATACTCAATATAACAAAATCGATAGATATTTTGGATGATTTATAACAGCACAGGGTTAGTGCTTTTCAGCTGCTATTGTAAATCTTGTATTTTTTTTGTAATAATGACTAACCGAAAAAAACTGTTTACTAAATGCGGTTCTACTATATACTTGTGACATTGTTATTCTATGTTTACTATTTCTCTATTTTGTTGGCTGAGCGACAATAACAATGTGAATAGTGGTTGGCAAAAGAAGAACAATAGTTGTGTATCAATTGTACTGAAAGCATATTTCTTTAAAGTTAATAGAGGTATTTACTGCAGAGCCAAATTATTTATACTTCTTAAATGGAAAACAAACATAGGGTCCGCCTAATGTTAAGCAGTTATCATATTATGGATGCTTGAATGCCTGAGGCATTACTTACATTGCAAAAATGTATCACACCAGGCTTTTATGATAAAGTATAACTGGGGTATGAAAATGTAAATTTGTGAATTACTTAATTGGTCTTATTTAATGTAGGTCTCCAAACCTTACTTAATTTTTACCCCGCTACAGGAAAGTCAAAAGGAAGGTTATGATTTTAGCTTTATTTTGTATGTAAGTTGATTTAAATAATAAATTGAATATGACCAAATAAGTTAGTGTACCTACTATTCACAAATTCTTATTTTCTTAATGTAAATTTTGCCATTTATAATAAACTGCTAAAATGTAAATATGATGCCAGTGTTAACTTGTTGTTGCTTTGCGTCATAATTCATATTAAGTATTTATATTATACATTTTAATATAAAAATATGCCAATAGCCGAGTGATAAATTATTGTACTGGTACACAAATGCTGTCTGCTAATGCTGCGTTCCACCAGAGATGTATAGCGAGAAATGTGTTTGTATTGTTAGAATCAATAAAATTTCTTCCCTTAGTGGAGTGAGGTAATTCTATTGGTTCTAACAAACACATGTCGCGATACACATCTCTGGTGGCAACGCAGCCTAATGGCGACAGACAACATGTTTAGAAAACCCACCAACATGCATTTGGGCTGTGTGTGGATTAAGGTCTTAATCCTCTCTCTTTGCTCTCATGATAGAGCATAGGAGACCCAGCGGTAGGACATTATATGCATTGCTATTACTATTATTATAAACATAGTTTCTTTATTGTTACAGGTCCACTAGTTGCTATGATCAGAGAATCGTCCTGGTACAAAAGAAAAAGCGATTAGAAAATTACAACAAAAGTGGTCGTCAAGTGAAACCGTTGTAGAGATGCAAACGATCAAATGTGTGGTTGTGGGGGACGGCGCTGTGGGTAAAACGTGCCTTCTCATCAGCTACACAACTAACAAGTTCCCCTCGGAATACGTACCTACTGTGTTTGATAACTATGCAGTCACTGTCATGATCGGAGGGGAGCCATATACTTTGGGACTCTTTGATACTGCAGGTAAATATATCACTATGTTTAACTCCTATTTGCGAGAACACTTTAAAATTGTAATTTTCAATATAACACAAGTGCTCTCGCAAATTGGCTGTATCAATTATAACTGAATTGACTGTTTAGATGTCTTTATTTGTGCAGCAAAAGTTATGAACTACGCCAAGTAATTATAGCAGACTGTTCTGCCACAGTTTTTAACAAAAGAAGTAAACAAAATCGTTGCTTAATAAAGGTTTAAGCCAATTAGGACATTGCTGTCCCTTTTCCGCAAAGCAGATATTAGTCCGGCAAAATTTTCAACTACTGTATCGTTTCGGAACTGTGAACTCATAAAACGGCAGAATTGACCTGCTTTATTTTAATATAAATATTAAAATGTTTAGCGGGACAACAATGTCAAAGTCAAACTCATTTAGATCAAAATTATGATACTTATGAATGCCAGAATATTTTTATTTATATGTCCTTCGTGACATCTTGTTTATATATGTTATAGTTATAATTTTTAAGAAGTTTAAATCATTACGCATTAGATAATGATAAAAGTAAGTATTTTATGAATATGTAATTATGTTGCCTACAGGTCAGGAGGATTACGACAGGTTGCGACCGCTCAGTTATCCACAGACGGATGTTTTCCTTGTTTGCTTCAGTGTAGTAAGCCCCAGTTCATTTGAAAACGTCAAGGAAAAAGTAAGTATAACTCCAGGCGTATTTATGTTATTAGCTTTTCATAGCTGTACTCCCCAGACAAATACCTACATTGTACATGAATTAAAATATATAAAGCTATTATATTATTGCCGTACTGTAGAGCTTGTTCCAAGCAATGTTTTAATTTTTATATGTAACGTGTGTGTTCAGCGAAGTGGCATGCAGCTGACGTGGACATGAGATAGGGACAGAGAGTGAGTAAGGCAGAAAATGACCAAACATAAGGTTGCGTCACTGTCGGTCTTACTACATATTGTAATTTTTTTTTAAATGCTTGGGTTTTTTGCCCTTTCTTTCCTTCGCTTCGGCCCGGTATTGACGCAGAATGTCACTTTCGCAAAACAACATTTTCGCACGTGATATTCTCGTTTTGCGTAAGTGACATTGTGCAAGCAAATTTCTGTGAAAAGGACTTTCTGTGAAAATGACATTGTGCGAAAGTGACCAAACTTTTGGCGATGACATTTTGCGTTATTGACGTTCTGCATCCAAACCGTCCGCTCACTAAACTTGGCCTTAGGCAAAAAAGCTATTGTCTAAATTATCATTTTCCTCTACTAACATAATAAGCGTCATAGTGCGGCATTTATCACGTCATGGAGACTAGTCCACGTCAGACAGGAAATAGTTACTCGTATCCCTAACTAAGCAGAGCTTTTACTATGGCAACCAGATAATGTTACTTATTTAATACAAGTTACATACATAATAATCATTCTTTACACACAACCTTTTTGTTCTGGGTGGTAGAGTAGAGCTCGATGCTAAACGAGACGAGCTAAAGGCCCGAATACCCGAGGCCATACACTGTAACTATGTCGGAGGGGTACTGACCTGTAGCGTATGTGCTCGTACGTGCGTTGCAAAGATCGGTTACGTCAGTCATATGAGAGCACATCAACGAGGCTCAGGATATACATATATCTGGGTTGGAATCAAACCCACTACTTCCCACTTAGCAGTCAGCGTTACTAACTAGTAGTTATTAACCCTAAAAAAACAAAATTAATAACCAACATATTATTACATACAAAATATAAATGTCCTTGTTGTACAAATGTAACATATTGTATATAACTTTCAGTGGGTGCCAGAAATTACTCATCATCAACAAAAGACGCCATTCTTGTTAGTGGGCACGCAGATAGACTTGAGAGATGATCCGGCGACAATGGAGAAGCTAGCTAAGATAAAGCAGAAGCCTGTGTCACCAGAACAGGGGGAGAAACTCGCCAAGGAGCTCAAAGCTGTCAAATACGTCGAGTGTTCAGCTCTCACACAAGTACGTCACACTAACTGTTTTTGTTTTGATACTACCAAAGGGGAGGCAAACAAGCATACGGCTCGCCTGATGCTAAGCAGTTACCTATGCCTACCTACCTAGGTCTATGGACGCTTGCAACACCAGGGGTACCACTCGCGCATTGCCGACCCTTTAGAAACCTTATAACTCTTTTTTTGAAGAACCCCATGCTATAGTCTCCATGTCTTACCTTTAAATTATTACCTATTTATAATACTAGTAAGTATAATACTTGAAAGTTTGTATGTGAGGAGTAATCACTAGCTAGAGATCCGATTCTGAAAACTCTTTTATTAATAGTAACGTAATCTCTTGCTGTAGCGTAGGGCCAAGTAATTACAGGGAAAAAAAAGATTATTTTCCATACACAGAGATCTATCATGTAGGCCAGCTTAAAAATCCTGGGCTAGACTGGAAAGACGAGAAAGTTGGGGAAGCCTTTACTAAACAGGATAATATAACTTGTTGTATTCTGAAAAAAGGTTGTAAATAAAAAGAAGATCTTGCTGGCTTCCTCGTTACGCAGAATTGTATGAAAATAGAAAATATTGTGTGTTTCCAATTACCTCTGTTTATCTATCAATTCCAAACAAACGTGTTGTTCAATAACATTTACTCCTCATTCAAATGATAGGATATAACAATGAATTGTATGACTATAAAGATTATAAACAGACTTGTGTTTCACTCCTTATTTGCATAACCTATACTGTTATGGTTGGCCCATATGACACGACTTTTGTGTGTGTACAGTTTGCGTAAACAAATGTAAGTTCACAATGAACATGATTGTAGTAAAGTTTAAAGTTGACGCCACTTTTTGTACTAATGTTTTCATAAAAAGATGCTGTAGGTCTGCAGTTGATCTAGGTTTCCAAATAGGGAGGCAGACTGCGCGTTTGCCGCCCCCTAGTTAAAATTACTTAACAAATAATATTTAATTAGTATATTGTTGTCATTTTTTTTGACAGTAAAATAAACACCTAATCTAGCTGGGTTTAGTGACTGCCGCCCCCAGTTTTTGGCTGGGGCAAATACTGGGAAATAGTGATTAGTTGGGAGAATTTTACTGGGGGCGCCTATTCGCCTAGAGAGACGCAATGAATCTTATTCGTATCGTTTAGTTAGTGGCAAACCTGGTGACAGAGTTATTAAAATGGCTCATATTTAGGTCTTGATTTAACGACTGGAGACCGACTTTTATCATGCCCTCTGAAGCACGGAGGTGCTTAAATGAAATACCACTACTTATAGGGTTACCGTGCCCTTGGTAGCTTAACCCGCTGATTGTTTACCGAAAAGCGAGTGCACCTGGCTATAAGCAGTTTGAACACCATGTTTAAAGTTTCTTAAAATGATTGTTATGTTTCACACATTAGTCTCAATTTTTTAATTACTTAGGTGGCTAACAAGCCCGCATGGCCCGCTTGAGAGTAAGGATATGGACGCTTGCAGTGCCTAGGGCATCGGTCGCAGGTTGCTGATCCAAACATTTGTAACACTAGGAAATGATAATTCTTCGCACGGGTGGTATTTCCCGGAGTCCCGTAATGTTTTTGTCAATAAAATATAGCCTATAACATTCACAAATAACATAGTTTTCTATTGGTAAAAGGATTTTCAAAATCGGTTTAATAGATCCAGAGATTCTACAACGTCACAAACTTTATAATATTATAGTAGATATTGATTGAAAACTTTTCATATTCCATCACTAAGATGGAATATGGAAGGAACGTTTTACCCAAACATTTAATTAAAACGCATCTCTTAATGAGCACTAGAGACAACAAGACAAACTAGAATAGGTACTCTAGAAATCTCTAGGAGGAAGGTATCGTCAATTTATCAGTCATCAATTCAATAGACTTGCAACTAGATGTCAATTACACTGACGGACTCATAAACTGCATCAAAGTAATAGACGACTTTGAAATAAATATTTTAACCAAGTAGTCAAACTTTCTATACAGATTTAAATTGAAACCTCTAGATTGGTTCGTGAACTTTAAAACAGTGTAGGGTCATATCCTTAAGTTTAAGTTTGTGTACTGGAAAGGACCTTAAGACTTTTTTTGAAGAAAAACAGAAATTTAAGGAAAATTGGTTTAATTAAAAAATTGGTTTTAACAATAGACACAAACTTTATGCAAGGGTTTATTTATGTTTTAATAAGGTGTATGTATTACCTCCACGTGCCCTTATTACGGATTCTAATCTGTTCCGCATAGATTTTATTAGGGTTATTAAAAGATCTTGCGGAATATTGTCCCATTCTTCTGAAAGTGCTGTTCTTAGTGCTGCCACTGTCGTGGGCAAAGGGTTTCTCGCATATACAGCTCTTTTTAAATTGTTCCAAACATGCTCAATGGGATTAAGATCCGGGCTGCGTGCTGGCCAATTCATTGTACGTATCCCAACCTCTTCGCAATATTGTCGAACTTGTGCAGCAGCGTGCGGCCGGGCATTATCCTGCATTAAAGTAAAATTTTCGCCTATGAATCCCATGTAAGGCACCACGTGATCTTCTAAGATCTCTGTTATGTAGCGATGTGCAGTCAAACCCCCTCTATTACCGTTTTGACGGACCATGTCTATGAACACAAGTTCTGTTCGCCCGTTCATCGATATGCCACCCCAGACCATACACGAACCGCCTCCAAAAGGAACACGCTCCTCAATGCAACTTTGAGCATATCGCTCCCCACGTCGACGATAGACTCTTCTGCGACCATCTGCACCATATAAACATGTCCTACACTCGTCCGTGAACAATACGGAGGTCCATTGCTCTTCTGTCCAATTCAGGTGATCACGCGCAAATCTTAAGCGAGCTTGTCTGTGAGCTACAGACAACTTTGGACCATTTGCTGGTCTAAAAGGGGTGATATCCGCTTCCTTTAACCTTCTTCTTATTGTTCGTGCACTCACGTTTACTCCACGCACTTCATTAAGCTCTGTTTTGATGTTAACAGACGTGAGGAAACGATTTCGCAGGGAAGTTGTAACAATAAATCGGTCATCACGACCGGTGGTTGCTCGAGTCCTGCCTGTACCACGTCTCCTTCTGTAAGAATCTGTCTCCACAAACCTTCTGTATATTCTAGAAACCGTAGACTGGTTTAAATTTAAATTTCTACCAATCGTTCGTTGATCCAAGCCCTCCCGCACCAATGCTACAATTTGAGCCGCTTGTTCGGACGAAGTATCCATATTATGGTTCAAAAACTCTCGATGAGTTAAAAAACTAACCCAACAATTCTGCTGGTAACAATAATTCAATTGACAAAAGAATAAAAAATCAATGATAATCAATTTAAAACTTTGCTATAAATAACACGCAAATCTGATACTACGAGTAAATTTTCTTTTCCCGGCTATATTCATTTGTTTTACTGCAGTTCTATTTTTAAATTTTCCTTTTTTTTGAGATTAAGAGCCAGTCTTTCCATATTTATATAATTTAATCTAAAAAGTTATCATACTTATTAAAAAATCATTTTAAAAATAATCCTGAACTTTGATGCAGTTTATGAGTCCGTCAGTGTATATTAATTGTCATTCATTGGCTCTATTTATGATTGGTATTTGCCTGCCACTTTGTTGTGAGGCATCTCGTGATAGCTAGTAATTATTTATATGCGTGTTAAAGGAAAATCGACAAAAACAAATCATTTTTATACATTATAACCAAAATACCAATTTTGATGTCACTCCTACTATCAGACAGCTTACTTTTGATTTTAAAAATATTTTGTATAAAACCTTACGCGGGCGAAGTCGCGGGTAGCTGCAAGTAGTGTAGTAAATAAAGTTATAAAATATATTGTTTGCAGAAAGGATTGAAGAATGTGTTCGACGAGGCCATATTAGCGGCACTGGAGCCTCCGGAGCCCGCCAGGAAAAAGAGATGCGTGGTGTTGTAATGTGTCAAGGCCCAGGGGTCTCGCCCACCAGCGCGCGACGTGAGCCGCCTCCGCAGCCGGCCACGTGACGTGTCGCGACATTTTAGTATTTTACCATATAATATTATTAATAACGAAACCGACTTTCGAACAAGTAATCAATTAATTTTTAATTTTTGATGATTATTAAGTGATTGATACCTATAATCATTATGCGTTATTTCATATTAATACGGAAAGTATTAGGAGCCGTGCTTACTTCAAATAATGTTGGAACATTGTATGGATTACGAAAGCTATATTGTCCACGCTTATTACTATTTGAAAGTTGCAATGATAATGATATGAAAACCTTAGTCATATTGCATCAGACCACCTTTATTTATTATATGTCATTATCAAAGGAAGCAAGCTAAGAAGAACTAGAATTACTGATTTTGGTGGGACAAACCATAATGTTCTTTAAATAATTTAATTACCCATGTAAGGACGGAAATTTAATTCTGATCCGTCTGTTATTTGGGATAGTAAATTTGAAAGTATAGGCGTGCGAGTTCGCGGGCAAATATATTGTATATTATTTTATATAAAAGACCATTCAATTGTATGACTGATATAAAATAAATATTAACCATCACCTTGTATTCGTATGGTTAATATAGAAATCTGGATAACGAATTTGCCTATGCTGTGTAAGCTAGAATCGATGAAGCAACTTCATGCACAATATTTGCTAAGCACAGTGCGAACTATGTATTTTTATAAGTATTACTTGGTAACATACTGACTTTTATTACTATCAATGTATTTTAGTTAATGCAACGCCTGTCCCGTTGGGCAGCCGTCCACGTCTGTGTGTTAATATATAATTTCGATGTGTTCTTAATAGTTTAACAGATAAGTGTTGGTATAATTATAATGTTTCAGGAATTCTGAACACCAATCGACTGTAATAATTAATTAAAATATTCTAAAATATCGGCAATAATGTAATCGCTAGGACTTCGTGATTTCAAAAGACGAATTGATGTGATGTTTATACAGAGTATAATTTAATATTAACTATATTAGTTATGCTGCGGGTTTGTCTTCAAGATTAGTCTTCAACAATGACACTATATATGATGAATATACAATACTACGCCGTTTGTTTTTATTACATTGCACTACAGATAGTGTATTGATATTCGATCAGTGACGATCACGTAACACATTGGCGTCGACAGACTGAAACTATTACGACAGGTAAGACTGATATCTGTTGTGTTGCTTCATAACTCTACGTTGCTTTGTGAAAATGTTGATTTCTGCACAACTTTTACCAAATATATATCTCGGAACTCTTAATTTAATTAATATTATTGAGATTAACTTCGCTACCAATACATCACGTAAAATGTTAGCTTTAATTGTGTTATTTATTTATCTTTTAATACGCATTATGATTTGACTTGTTTCTTGTATTATGCCGAGATTATATTGGCCACTTAATATCTTATTATTAAATTGAATTGCATCGATGAAGTTACGTCGAAATTCATATTAATTTCACAATGTTCATATTTTAATCAAACTTATTCATAATTGATGAATGATAATCTAAAATACAAAACCGTCGCATAATTATGGTAAGAATTCACAAAATGTAGTTTCTGTTAATCATTAAGTCACATAACATGAGTTTGGACTGACTACTACAAAAATTCATTCCATGTAATAATTTTGCATTTATTGAACACTGGAATTATATAGTATATATTAAAGATCGTCTGTGAATCAATAATATTGTCTAACAACGTACATATTAACCTTGAAACCGTAACTCTGTATATGGCAGTTTATCGTAAGTGCATAGCGGGTAGATCTCGTCGACAGCCTGGTACATAAGCGCACATACACAGTGTCTACGAAACAAAGTACGTATTCTAAAAGATCTTGATACATTTAATCCCCTTCCCAAAACATTCGATATACAATTATTGGAATAGTTAGACAATGTTTTCTCTTAAAAAACGTCCTTTAGCTAATCCAAAGTTGAACAACGAACTTGGATAACAACGGTAAGGTGGATTAATATATTAACACTAGGTGGACTAAGGAAATTAAACAAGTGGAAAGCAATAATTAGCATGGTTTTTATTTACATTGGCTAGAAGTAGTTATAGACAACATGTCCTGATGAACATTCTGGCAGAGCTAGAGGTAAGGGGGGAGGGTCTAACCGTACGTTACCATGTACTTTATATTAAGGAACTTGATTGATCATTATTTTATTCTTTGTTATTGGATCTTTTATCACACAGAATGATTTTAATTGCATGCATTCACATCACAATTTAGTTAGTTTATGAATGTTTATCAGTACAGTTATTTTCAGAAATAGGTATACATTTTTGTGTAATTTCCTTAGACTGTCTTTTGTCTTAAAAACAGTAGTAATACTCTCAATATAAATTAATATGGACCATGTCCACACAGATACTATTGTAAAGGGTGCAATTAACGATAAATATAATAATTATATAACATTGTATATGGGGCTAAATATATCAACTTATAGCAATTATACATGTACTCAAAATTACTACTACATTTTATGTATATTTATGCTATTGTGTACTTTTTTACGCATTGGAAAAGTATTTTTTTTTCTGAATTAATATTTATTTTGCGTTCTTACAAGAGCGATGATTATTTTGTATGATTATGCATTATCAGTGCAGTTATATGTTCTTTGTGTCAAGATGTAGTTATAGGTGTATATGGAATAAATATATAATGAGATTGAAATCGTTTTTTGTTTACCCACAAGGCTAATTACAACAAACCTAACAGGAAAACTAGTTGGTGGTTTACCAGTGTGCCATGTCTGCATTGAAGGAACCGGGCGACAATCATCCAATAACTTTAAATGAACGACGCTTCTATGACGCCCGGCTTGCTATAGATGTTTCTGTGGCCAAACTAAATGCTGCGAGATATGTTGCTCGTGGTGTAAAGCCCATAGCACAGAATAAATAATACTATGTACCTATTGACAATCGGTTACGGTGCCTGGGTGGGCTACCGACTTGTTGTTACCTATCACAGAGAAGGTATACTTCTTCGCCATTTTCCACCAACGACAATGGCGAAGAGACTGGTGCTTCTTATACTTGGCGACTGACTCCGTGAAGATACAACTAAGCATTTTCAGTCTGCAGAAACGAAACTATGAGGTTTGGTCTTTGATTATTAACATGTTAATAATCAAAGGGTTTGGTTAAGGCTAGTGGTTTAATTGTTGTTGGATCTCCGCAATTACGGTAAGTATATTAACTGTTAATCGTTTCGTTTTATAATCTTGTACGTTTACTTTTATGCATAATACGTTGTTGGGCAAGGCGCATAGCTTGCAGAACCTATGATCTAAGGAGCAAAAGACGGAACGGGTGCAGGCATTCAACAAAGTTAACCGGCGACCTGGTCTACCAGGTTGCTGGTATAACCTCTAGGTTACAGGCAGCCAAGGGACAAGGCCACCTCAGGACGGATTGCTGTGGAAATTTGAGGAGGTCTATATTATGAATGAAATGAATACAAAACATTGTCCTATTGTGACCTTTCCCTCAAGTAAGTACGTTTCATGAATTGACACTTGTCAAAAAACAGGGTGCCAGTGAAGATCGTTGTCTAACGAATCGATTGTCAACAAATGAACAAATTTAAATCGAGGTTGGAGAATCGAAACAATTAAAGATATTTAATGCATCTGCATGGAGTCAGTCGGCAAGTATAAGAAGCACCAGTCTCTTCCCCATTGCCGTTTGGGGTGGAGACTGTAGGTTCATGGGGTCCAAGTGCTCGTTTCCTTTACAGAGCCCTAGCGAAACGACTGATCGACGCTTCGCGTGATCAGAGGGCTGGCTTGTTTCTCTCACAGAGAATAAGCATTACCATTCAACGTGGCAATGCCGCCAGACTTCTGGGCACGTTCCCAGTGGACAGTGGTGTTGAGGAATATTTCGACGCTTAAACAACAGTCTTTATTTGTATTATGTTTTTCCTTTTTTTGTATTTATGATTAAATTAGTTTTATGTATATATACATTATATATGTGATTATTATATCAATAAAATTTATTAAAGATACCTACTTAATTTATTTTGTCTAAAGCTGTAATTATGATAATAGCTATACTGGGTTTTGCTACTAAACAAAAACTAACAACATCAATTAAATTATATTATATTAAACCTGTAACATATACAACTTCTGCACGCGTACTGAACAAATAAATAAATTAATGGGTGCAATTGCCCCCCATGGCTTGCAACCAATTCTTCTAAACTTTTTATATATCACTTTTCTGAAAGATTAAGTAAGTGAAATGAGCTAAGATTGCCAACTAATATAGTTATTATCATAATTATAGTTATTAAAAAAGTACATATCATTTTTCGATTCGCCAAACTCGATTTAAATTTGTTCAAGAAATCGAAAATCGAATCGTTAGACAACGGTACCTTCACTCCTTCACTAGGACCCTACTTTTTGACAGCTGTCGAAAGTGACTCTGGACCAAAGAGAAAATATTACAGAAGGTAACATACCTATACATACAGTGTTCCGACTTGAATCAGCGTAGGTATGCATACGGCTCTCAATACCTAGTTCACAAAATTGCATTATTTCACGTGAGTTTGAGTTTAATTTCGGAAAAACTTTGTTAAGTGTATAACTATATGAACTATGGTTTGTGTAGTTTCAGGCTGCAAAAGTAGAACAGGTGTTTTATTGGAAAATACCCAAAAGATATATTTCCATCTGAAAGTATCGACCTATGTATTTATGCTTTTGAGTAGATAATGAATATAACAATGTAAGTAGTTTAAAACTGTTTACAATCTGAACGAAATAATATGCGGGTTTTATTTTCAGCTTGTTTATATATCAATAAGATAAAATGCCAAATATGCTGTACTGTACTAGCTCTGTTCATATTTATGTAATCTGTTTAGCAATAAACCAGGATGGGCGGTCTTTATGAGAGTTATGGGACAACATTCAGTAGTTAGCCTTTGACTAGGGTAAGTCAGTTTATACCAGCATATTCCCGGAATAGGTAGTATACATAGATGATTAGGGGTTATATGCTGGCCCGCATGCATATACCTACTTACTCGTACCAACTACAGATTCCATAGCGATTGAAATTCCACCGTGATTTTTTTTCATTAATATATGTTTTTAAATTATTTCAGCTTTGCGCAATCCTACCTTCCCACCTAAGTATATCCGTGAAAAAGAAACTACACGGGGAGTTTAGTAGTGCACACTATGTACTTAAAAAGTGGTACAAAAATTTATCTTCGCATATTTTATATACATAGATGCTAGGGTATATTTTTCACGTTTATAGATAAAATATTTTGAACCAACTCCAACTCTATACAAGCAAAAAATAAAAACATTTATAATAGATAGATAAATAGATAACTCTTTATTGTACACCAAAATACATATTGCTTACATAGATTTGCTTAAATGGTAATGCACAATGGGCGGCCTTATCGCTAAAAGCAATTTATTCGTTATCTAAACAATGTCTGTGTGGTGACGGATTAAGAATACAAATGTAACCGACCCGTTCCATCCCGAGGGTGTCGTAAGAGTTGTCGACTAAAACTACTACTAAGACTACTAAAGAGAGGTAGGGCACCATACTAGCGAGCAAGCCCGACTGGGGAAGAACCCCCACCTTACAGAAGATCACAGCCAAATAGCTACACACAGCGGTGTAGTTGTGTTGCTGTGTGTGAGTACAGGTCTCCAGCGCTCATTTAGGGATGCGTTTTGAAAGAAACGTATTCCTATCCCAGGGTTACTTCCATCTTAAAGCCCTGATAAAAAATAATGCGTTGGCAACACGCAAGTGATAACTCTGGTATTGCAAGCGTCCATAGGCTTCGGTTACTACTTAACATTAGGCGGTATCAGCGGTATGCTTGTTTGCCACCCAAGTATTATAAAAAAAAACTAAGTGAGTAAGTCAGGCCGACTAATATCTACTGCAAGAGGGGGAAAACTTGAAACAAAACCCTTTTTTTTTTTTTTTTTTTTAAGAGGGGAAATGCTTTACGCATATCGCCCCGCCCGGGGAGGCGAGGCGATTATGTCGGACTCGCCGGCTCGAAGATGGTAGGCGGCCGGCATACCCACTAAAACCCCCCTGTGCACCTACACCCGCCTTCATGGGTGGACCACCGGAACCTGATATGACGTCAGTGGTCCACCCAGCGGCTGCCCGCTTTACGCGGGCTCCATCTCCAGTGACAGCGCCCGGGCGCACCGGGGACACTGTCCCTTCGCGGAAGGCTGCGGGTGAGACTCTACTGCCCCAATCCCCCCGCAGCCTCACTATGGCGGCATCAGACGCTCGTACGCGCGCCGACGCCGCCCAGTTCGCCGGCGACGGATCGGATCAGCGAGGATACTTTCCTCTCTGATCCGCTCCGCCGCCTCCTTCTGCGAGATGACGTCCTCGCTGAAGGATGCGACCGCCGTCCACTCCCTGTCGCTGGTGACCATGGCCCTCGCCACGGCCGGAAGCGACAGGTCTGCTCCAATAACTGCGACGAGGTCCCGGCGCTGCTCCGCCCAAGCCGGACACGACTCGAGCGTATGCTGCGCCGAGTCGTCGCCGCAGTCGCAGTGGTGGCAAACGGGACTCGGTTCCCTCCTAGCGACCTTGTGCAGGTAATGCCCGAAGCACCCGTGCCCGGACAAAACCTGCACCAGCCGGAAGGAAAGGGTCCCGTACTGCCGCCCCGCCCACTCTTTCAAGATCGGCTGGAGCGCCTCCACGGTCCTGAAACCGGCCCGTGGAGCCTCCAGCCGACCTGACCACTGGGCCATGATGGCCCTGCGGGCGGCCTCGCGCCACTCGCGGATTTCTTCGGGGAGAGGGGACCGCTGCTCTGCCCGAACCGCAGCCACCCGCCGATACACTTCGGCGAGCACCTCCGCCTCCAAGTCCCACGGGGGAGTTCCGGCCAATGCGCACGCCGCGTCTGTGGACACGGTGCGGTAGCCGCGTATGGCTCTGACCGCCATTACACGCTGCGGCCTCGCCAGCAGCCGCCTGCTCTCGGCGGTCAGAGACCCTGCCCACACCGGTGCGCCGTAAAGCGCCATTGACCGGACTACCCCCGTGTACAGCCGACGACAGTTGAGGCTGGGCCCACCCAGGTTTGGCAAAAGCCGCCCCAAGGCGGACGCAGCCCCCTCAAGCCTCGGCGTGAGACGACGAAAGTGCTCGTCGAAGAGCCATCGCCCATCCAACACCAAGCCCAGATACTTCATCTGGGCCTGGACCCTTACGGGGACCGAACCGACGGATATCGAAGCGCCAGCAGGAGGACCACGACGGGGCCCATGGAATAAGAGGGCCTCCGTCTTTTCAAGGGCCACCCTAAGCCCCAGCGCTCCGATCCGCCCGACCACCTGAGAGACCCCCGTGGTGGCCAGGCGCGCCGCGTCTTCAAACTTACGACCCCGAGCTGTGACCAATGTGTCATCGGCGTAACAGAGTACGCCAAGCCCGGGGGGAAGAGCACCGCGCAGGACCCAATCGTAGCCGATGTTCCACAGGAGTGGGCCAAGGACGGACCCCTGCGGAACACCGCTCGAAATGGCCCTGCACCGGACGCCGCCTTCTCGGTCCACGTACAAAACGCACCTCCTCTCGAGGTAGTCTGCCACTAGCAGCCTCAGGTATTTGGGCACTCCATGGAACCGGAGCGCCTCCCTGATGCTGCCAAATGGCAGACTGTTAAAAGCGTTGGCGATGTCTAAAGACACCGCCAACAGCACCTCGCCGTTCCCAACGGCATCCTCGGTCGCGGCCCTAAGCGCCAGAATGGCGTCGACCGTCGAACGCCCAGCACGAAAGCCATACTGGGCGTCCGACAGGTCGGGGCCGATCCCGCTCAGGTGCCGGACGATGCGGGAGGCAAGAATCCTCTCCAGCAGCTTCCCCGCCTCGTCCAGCAACACGATTGGCCTATAGGCCGCGACCGAGTCCGGGGCCCTCCCCGGCTTCGGTAGGAGCACCAGCTTCCCCACTTTCCAGGTCTCAGGGAACCTTCCAGACGCCAAGCAAGCATCGAAAAGGCCCCTGAGGCGGTCCCCCATATGATCGAGGATCAGGGCCAGCACTCGGGCAGGAATCCCGTCCGGCCCGGGGGCGGTGTTCTTGGAGCGAACTCTGAGAACAGCCGCCCCTAACTCCGCCTCCGTGACAGGCGGCACCTCCTCGGTCTCCCCGACTTCGGCCCTATCAGGGACCATCGCCGGGGGCGTGTGTTCCGCCTGTGACGGGAACAGACCCTCGACCACTTCTGTGAGAAAGCTGGGCTGAAGGGACTCGGTGAGGGGGGGACCCTGCGCGCGGAGCTTATTCAGCGCCGCGCGGTAAGGGCGACCCCATGGGTCACGATCCAGTCCCTCCAGCATCTCCGTTCTGGAGCGCTCCTTAGCACGGCAGATGGCCAGCTTAAAGGCCTCTACCGCAATGCGGTAGGCCTCGTACAGCTGGCCCCCTCCATTATCGCGGTTTCGTCGCCGGCTGCGGGTGTAGGACCTTCGGGCACAAACACAGGCCGCACGAAGGTCCGCCAGATCCTGGGACCACCAGTAGACCTCCCTCCTAGGAGGCCGACGTCGGACACGAGGCATGGCGGCATCGCAGACTTGCGTAAGCGCATCCCGGATGCGGCCAGCCTCGGCATCTACTCCCTCGGAGGGAGGTGGTGAGGACAGCCATGAGTGAACAATGGCCGCCTCCGCCAGTAGTTCCCTGTCTATCCTACCCACAGCCCACCGCGGAAATTGGGGAGCCCTGCCAACCCTGTGACCCCTGCCGAGGTCCTGAAGATTCCGGGAGAGCTCTAAAAGGATGTACCGATGATCCGACAGAGTCTCAGCCTCCTCCAGGACGCACCAGCTCCTCACTCGCGCGGCGACAGCAGAGGTAGCGAACGAAAGGTCCACTATCGACCCCCCCCGCTGTCGAACGCACGTATTGGTGGTGCCTCTGTTAAGGAGACAGAGGCCCACCGAGTTAGCCCATTCTTCGACCGCTTTGCCGCGGGCGTCCGTCCTAGGGGAGCCCCATGCCTGTGACTTGGCGTTAAAGTCCCCCATGACTAGGACGCGGCCCGATGCCAATCGCCGCATCGAGGTCTCCAGAGATGTAAGGAAGACCTCGAAATCCGCCAGACTCCGGTTGGGGGAGAAGTATACTCCAAAAAGTAATATTCCTCCCCACTCGGCAGCGACGTATCCCTGGCCCTTGTCTCTCAGTGACAAGGACGGAGAACGAGGTGCCGTGGAGCCGACGATTGCCACGGAACCATCCACGTCACCCACCCAATTTGGGCGGGCGGGTACGTAGTATGGCTCCGCAGCTACGGCAACACCTATCGACCACTCCACCAAGGACTGCAGGAAGAGATCCTGCGCCCCAGCGGAGTGGTTGAGATTGGCTTGGAGGGGGAGTGTGCAGTCACCGTCCATTATTGGGCCGGTGGTGCTGTGTCCTCCTCCATCCGCGACGTCGACGGTCGAGGTGCACCGAGGGCAGCTTGGGTCGAAAGGCCACTCCTCGGTTTGGGCTTTGAAGCCTGGGGAGGTCTGCACCCTTCCCGCCCCATCAGGTGGTCGGCAGGCAGATTGCCCGCCGCACACGCGGGGCAGTGGGGGGCGGAGGAACAGTCCGCCACTCTGTGCCCCGGTCGGCCGCAGCGAAAACATAAGTCGAAGCTGCTAGTGCAGGCGGCACGAACGTGCCCCGTCGCCATGCACTTATGGCACCTCGCGGGGCGGGCCGCCAGAAGTGTCACCCTGGCGGAACTCCAGCCCACGAGGAGCCTCCCAATTGTGGCCAATTTATTGGCCCCAGCAACGGGGCATTGCACCCACACAGCTCCGACTCCCGCCGGTCCGGGGCGGATGGCACCAACCTTGACGGTGTCCAAGGAGCACTCAGTTGCAACTCTGATTGCGTCCCGGACCTCGTCGGGCGTTACCGAGTCGTCCAGACCCGATATGCGCATCTCTGCGCACTTGGTGGGCCTGGCGACCTTGACGCCATCCTCCTCCGTGAACAAACCTCGCAGCCTCTGGGCTACAACGTCGGCCGTTTTGTTGCCCTCTGCACCGGGGAACTCGAGTATTCGAGCCCCGGTTCGGGCAAGGCGCGTTCTAGCGCCAGTGGGGCCCAGATCCGCCACACTGACGCTTTCCCGCGCCTTCTTAAAGACGGCCGCGTACGATAGGCCGCGCTCCACCGCCTCTGGCGACACCGTGATGACCACGGCGGCCGACTTGGGCGGCTGGAGCCTCCCAGGCTTCTTCTTGCCGCGATTTCTTCTCCGCCGGGCCTTCTTACCGCCGGCTATCTGCCAACCTTCATTGGAAGGCACAGAGGGACCGGTGACAACGGCATCCCTCGGCCTACTTGTCGGCGCAGCTGCATGCGCAGGCTTACGTGCCGGAACGCGGGTAACAGGCACCCGCTGCGGGAGGGGTGGGAAGTCAGCGGGCGTTGGTGGAGCAGAGGCCGTGGTTTTGAGTGGCCCTTTTTTACCACTAGCCCTAGTCTGTGCCGCTGTAGATGTCACTGCAGCGAAAGTCCGGCCACCTGAACTGGTAGAGGGTTCCTGGGAGTAATGAAACCTGTCCGCTGCAAGAGGTGGCCGGAGGCGCGGCTCCGGAGGCAATCTTGCCTCCAAGCTGCTCAGGCGGACATTTATCATCGTCCCGACTGAGTCCATGACCTGTCGCAGCTGTGCGTCGCTCAGTGGTGACGAGGAGGGACGGTGTTGATTCTCCTCCTGAGCCGGCACTGGACTAAAGCGCGGCATCAGTGATTGCGCTTTTAGGCGGTTGATTTCGACCCGGAGGTCGGCAACTTCATTAGCCAAAAGGGCGTTATTGGCCTGCAGACGCCTGGTCTCGTCCGATGTTGAGCGGGAGGCGAGCATCTCCACAGCCATCTTGAGATTAGTCGCCGCTGTTTTGAGGGCACGTACAAACGTACCCTTCAAGTGCCTGCTCTTTGTGGCCACCTCGATGATCGCCGTTACCGACTCACCCGCGGACTGAAACAAGTCGCCCACTGAATCCGGGGTGTCTGCGGTCTTAAGGACTTGAAGACGCGCCAATCTCTCCTCCGCATCAAGCTCTCCCTCTTCGCGGGTACGCGCCATTTGTCCCCGCTTAGTGAAAATGGCCGAGCCCGTGGCTTCTGGCATGGTTTTTGGCCTAGACCTTGCCGACTTACTAGGAGCCGGCATGTCTGGCTCGTCTGGCCCGATGCTCACTGATGAGCGGCTGCGACTTCGTTTGCGGCCTTGCCGCTTCCTGCCAGGAGCTTCGTTGCCGCTCTGGCTTGCCGTCGGTGTCACATCACTCACGTCGTCAGGGTCCGAGTCCGGCACGAAGCTCATAGAGCTTCTCCGGCTCCCGAATGGCGTTGACACCCGCGAGGACACCCGCGAGGACATGGACCTTGTATGTGGACGCGCAAAACTGGGCGTGCACGTCCTCTCCTCCGCTGAAAATGGTGTTGAATCCACCAGCGGTGACGTCCACTCTGGACACGCAGGGATGGGCGTGCGTGTCCCTTCTTCTACGCCACTGTGAATGGCGGAACAGGAAGGCGCAGTACTGGGCGTGCGCTCCTCCTCTGCCAGCTGCGAAGCAGCTGGGCGGTGCTCTGCACCGAGGCCTTTTTTCCCCACCACAGATACGGTTGGGGTACGCCCCGTAGGACGGCCGGATTCGCCGGCATGTGGATATACTTCGTTTTTAAAATCGGCCATGATTGAAGTTACTTTTGTTTTGCCAGGGTGAGCTCCCTGGGCTCGCCCTCCTCCTTACTACACTCACCCCGCAGTCGAGCCAGCAAAACTCGGAGTGAGGGGCTGCTGTCCACAGACTACCCGCCTGCCACGCATCCCCTGGCCACAGCCGAGCACGGGATTAGGGGTAATTTTTTATAGAGGTTTTCTTCCTCGCGGCCCCCAACTCAGAGTTGGCGGCCCTCGCCCCCGACGCCTTCGGGTCGGGATTACGAGATTGGCCGAACAGTGGTCTGTGTCAGACCGGATCCGTCGCCCATGGGTCCTCTTAGCTTCGCCGTGGATGGTTAGATCCACGGCTACTGAGCCCCCCCCGCCACGGCAAGGCGGGACACCCCGGGGGGGTTGAAACAAAACCCTATACCAACCCGTCTGGCCAGCGCGGTATAGTAGGCTAATATTCCTTCAAGTGTATGGAGGAGACTCGTGCCCTGCACGTTAATGGGTTGAGAAATAATATCTAAACAAGCTAAAAATGGAGTTACTTTTAAATGTAGTGATCATAATGTAAAGAATTTTAATCATTATAATTTATTTTATTCTTTAACTACTCAGAACCTTAAATGTCGATAATTTACCGGTGGTAAGATATCCTTTAGTTATTTTCAGATAATACACTCATTTTACACTTACAAACAACCAATAACTACACAAGCCATAGTTCATAGAAACAACAATTAGTTTTCGAAATGAAATTGTAACTCACGTAAAATTCGCAAATTTGTCAACAAGGTTGTTGATAGCCATATGGCTACCTACGATGACTTCAAAAGTCGGAACACTGTATGTATATGTATGTTATCTCCAGCTATTGTTCTTCCTTGCTCTGGACTGTATAACGAGTGAGCTGGCGGGCGAGTGAAACTTATAAACTAAGCGCCTAAGTTGTGAAAGCCATCAGAGGCTCTGTAGCCTCAGATGGCTTTCACAACTTTACGCAGTTTTCTGTACTTTGTGCAGTTTACTGTACAACTGCACACACACACACCTACACACACACACGAACACACACACAAAAAATAGATGTCTGTAGTTCGCGGTATGAACCAAAGTATGAAAAGTGGTGAAACGCAGCTCCTTCGCTAGCTGGCAGTGTAGCCTGCGCTTTAATGATGTTTGTAACTCTTTCACGTAAAAACTGCTGAACGGATCTGATTTGAAATTTGGCACAAAGATAGATTATGGTCTGGAATATCACATACATATTTTTACAGCGATAACCGACATCCGATAAGCGGTGGTGACCGAGTGGGAAAGTAACCGACTTGCACGCAAGAGGTGCGAGTTCGATCCCGGGCAGTACCAATGTGAATTTCACTTTGTGGAGGTCATATGTACGAATCAAATGATTCGCCATCTGCTAACGGTGAAGGAAAACATCGTGAGGAAACCCACATGTCTTAGAAGAAATTCTAAAGACATGTCTGATTCACCAACCCGCATTAGGCTAGCGTGTGTGAATTAAGGCCTGAACCCTCTTTCTCTTGATAGAGGAGAGGAGACCCGTGCCCAGCAGTGGGACATATATGGGTTGCTATTATTATTATATTATTATAACCGACATCCACGCGGGCGGAGCCGCGGGCAACAACTAGTTTATTATAATATCTTGATTCAATTCACACACGGTCACTTAATTTCAAACTAAGTAGAGTCTATAATATGTAGGTAGGTACTATGGCAACTGGTAAAACTTGTAAAAACACAGAACAAAGCATCATTCACATTACACAATTCTCGTTGTCTCTATGAAGGATCGAATCCGGGACGAGGTGATCCGGCAGAGACCCAAAGTTACATAACTCAAAGAATTAGCTAAAGTGGCAGTGGCAGTGGCCATATATGATGCAGAACCGTTAACCATTGTAGTAGACGTGTTCTTGAGTGGAGACCGCGTCTCGGCAGTAGTGTAGGACGCCCTCCGCTAGGTGGAGCGACGATATACGCAAGGTGGTTGGGAGTAGCTAGATGCGAGAGGCTAAAGAGGTGTACAAGTGGCGTACTCTTGGGAAGGCCTACGTCTAACAGTGGACTATGATAGGTTGATGATGGGTGTCTGCTAGTTGCAAATGAATAGCTGTCTCTTGTTCTACGCAATTGTGTTCTTCAGTTGACTACATCATTGATTAACCATAGGCAATATTCTGTTCAACATCGAGGTTGAACAATCAACCATAGACCCTCACAAACTTTCACATTTTATAGTAGTAGTAGGATTCTTATAATTTGATTTGAGTTACATTGCTGCTTGCTTAAGCTATGGCTACGACTAACTCAAAAGTTCAAATCGATATTGATTCAAGGGATTAAAATACCTGATTGATAGATAGCCGTGCATATTCGCACTTACTATACTTGTTATATAACACGGCTTTACTCACATAGGACTGTGTTCTAAAGTTCAGCTTTCTCTGTATCGAATTTCAAGTGTCATTTAATACTTTCATCAGTTTGGCGTAATTCTTCTTTTTATTTTATAAAAAAATTAGGTACTCCGGGATAGGGAACGAGGCCTGTGATGTAAGAGACTGCGCAAGTCTACAATAACAAGACACAAAGTACACCCAGACTCAGAATAATATTTTTAGATCACATAGTACCTACATTCTTGTCATAATATAACACACTGCGCAGTGGTAACTACCGGTGTACCTGACCCGCCCCGTAGGTACCTACCTACGGGGCGGGGCCTTAAAAAAATTGAATTGGATGTTAGAAATTTTTATTTAACATTCAATTCAAATTTTGGGTTTGAGTTCCTACTCAAACCCAAAATTTGCTTAAATTTTTCTAACATTCAATTAAATTTTTTTAAGCAGGTACGGCACCATACTATATATCGAGCAAGCCTGACTGGGAAAGGTCCTCTACTTTACAGAAAACCACAGCCAAATGAACACAACTACACACAGCGGTGTAATTGTGTTCCTGTGTGTGAGTACAGGTCTCCAGCGCTCATTTAGGGATCCGTTTCAAAAGAAACGTTTTCCTATCCCAGAGATACTCCATCTTAAAACCCTGGTGAAAAATAAATGCATCGGGAACAAGCAAATGATACCTCTGATATTGCAGGCGTCTATAGGTTACGGTAACTGCTTAACATCAGGCGGGTCGTATGCTCGTTTGCCACCTAAGTAAAAAAAAAACAAGTCCATTGCACACCATCATATGCTGTGCAACAGTGATGTCAGCAGTCAGCACAGTTATCAGAAATTGCTAGTTTGACTTGTAGCATCGCATATTGGTGTCTGTGACCACGCAACTCACCGTTTGCTTGTTCGAGACCATTCCCTTCAAACTAGTACCTACGAGGGGAGGTCCAAAAGTTCGTGGAATGGAAGGGTTTGAAATAAAATGAAACAACAAAACTATTTTTCCTTTTCAATATAATCACCCTGAAGTTGAATACATTTATTAGATCTATGAATTAATTTTTCTAAACCGTCGTAAAAATATTTTTTATCTTTTGCCGCAAAATGAGCCAAAATTGCCTCCTTTACTTCATTGTCGTCGGAAAATTTCCTTCCCCTTAGGTCTTTTTTTAAATTAGGGAACAAATAAAAATCACTTGGGGCCAGATCTGGACTGTAGGGTGGGTGGACTAGCGATTCGAAGCCATGTGTGTGCAGAGCAGCCATTGCAACTCTGCTCTTGTGAACCGGTGCGTTGTCTTGCAAAAGCAAAACACCTTTGGTCAGTTTTCCTCGACGTTTTTCCTTGATGGACTCCTTTAATTTTTCTAGAATCGTTGCGTAGTATTCTCCTGTTATGGTCCTTCCCTTTTCTTTATAATCAATTAGTAGAATCCCTTCACAATCCCAAAAAACAGTAGCCATCAACTTTCCAGCCGACTCCGACACTTTGAACTTCTTTGGCGGTGGTGTCCACTTTTTGTGCCATTGCATGGACTCTTGTTTGGACTCAGGCTCAAAGTGATGAACCCATGTTTCATCTCCGGTAACAATTCGCTCCAAAATCTGTGCAGGCTCGTCTCCACACAACTCCAAAAATTGTTTTGAAGCATCGACGCGTTGCTGCTTCTGAATCGGTGTGAGCATTCTCGGTACCCATCTTGCACTGACTTTTGTCATACCCAGATGGTCATGTAGGATTCGCAAAATGGTGGTATCTGATACTCCAACTAATGCAGATATCTGTTTTTTCTTTAAACGGGTATCTTCCAGTACAATTTTCTCCACTTTTTCGATGATGTTTGATGTGGTGGCCTCAACTGGCCTTCCTGAGCGAGGGTCGTCTTCAATCGACTCCCGACCATGTTTAAAAAGACCATGCCACTTGTAAATCATTGATTTACTAGGGCACTGGTCCCCATAAACGGTTCCCATTTCATTCAAAATGGTTTGAGCGGTCTTTCCTTGCTTGGTAAGGAATTTTATTACAGCACGGTGTTCAATTTTCTCCATAGTTTTAATGTTCTTCCGGATTGACTTGTTTATCAGGCGAGTATTCGTAAACGAATGACGCAATTAGGCTGAAACTCAGCTTATATACTAATGATGAGTCCACAATTAGTATGACACTAAGCAAGCATCCCTATCCCCACTCCATCCCCTCCATTCCACGAACTTTTGGACCTCCCCTCGTAGGTATAATTTTTAACTGCACGCCTCGGGTTTGGATCTTTAGATATTGCTATCATATATCCTGCCAGTTATAAATTTGCCTTTGACCATAAGCGCATAGATTCGAAGTTAAAGCTGATTTTCATTTGTTCTCGGGTATTATTTTGACAACTTTGACGTAATGATTTTTTAGTGCTTTTACTATTCACCCCTTTTATATTTACCAATTAATTAGCCGTGCCGTTCATTTTAAGATTGGCACAAAGCTCTTTAAGTGGTGTGCTATGAAAATTTCAAGTTAATATGGGCGACGGTTTAAAGTTAACTAAAGGTATGTAAGAGACATAACATTTCAATTTGAAGTATGACGTTACATTTTATTTTATAATGATGTTAGGGTGCAAATAGCACGCTACGCACCAGTGTCCGACGGTGGGAAAGGATTGTGTGTGTTCGATATAAAATATGATATTTTCAGAAAAGCGACATAGAAGTTCCAGCAGCCTAGCTGGAGCTGCGGTAGAGAGCACACGTTCCGAACGTAAACTGGAGATCAATGGTGTGTTACGTAATGATTTATTTAATTTATGATAATAAATATGAACGTAGCTTTTCTTGTATGTTTGTCAGAGGGCACTACAAAACGGGATGATCATTCGACCAGGCTCGGTGATTGCGCCTGGGGCGGTTGGTCCTACCCCGACATTTAGCGCTGCGGAGTTGTAGGCATATTATTTTCATGAAAACGCAATTTAAAATTGGCGATATTTATAAGTATAGTGTCATCTAGTATGTCGTAGTACCTAAGTCGTATCGAAACTATACTGCCTACTACTACGGTTTCGCTTTCATCTCAGTTTGTGGTTTTGCTTTTGCCCTAATAGATGACGCTACTTTACCTACTCACTTTGAAAGACCTTAAAGAGCGGAGTTTGATCTTTTTCTCTTCATTGTCAGCTCTGGTTACTTTGAAAAAAACGTTGTAGAGCGAGCCTGTGCCACAGTTTCAGTGAGTATGAACTAAATGCCCGTGTAGGTCCAGTGAGTAGACGATATATTCAGAGTGATGTGAGGTATTCAGTGTGTCGTCGGGGCCAATGGTTATCCTAGTACCTTACTTTGTTCGGAGCCGAGCTGTGCTTATGTTCAGTATGTTTACACACTGATGTGGACTGAGGATTAGGTATAAGTCGGTCTTGGCTGACTGTAACTGTTCATCTGCTGCTGCTAGAGGCTGATCTGTTTTATGAATAGTCCTTTGCACCATTTTACCTACATAATTGCTAAATGGGCCAGGCTGGTCGTGCCTAGCAGGCTGTGGCTCAAAGATTAAGTAGTCGTTGGGAGTTGTGTGAATATTAATTCGTTGTGAGAATTTTCATATAGTCATTCAGTCAGCTGATCCACTAATCCGCATTATGCCAGCGTGTATGGATTATGCTTTAATCTCCATCTGCTTTTTCCGTAAGAACCTTATACAAAGTACCTATTAGAAAACTCTTAAAAAAATACTATGATTGAAATCGGTAAGGTCGTTCTTAATATATGGCATGACTAAAGGAAATAGGGATACATTTTTATACAAATAGATTATAGATTAATAATATTCAGTCGGCTTGGCTACATCAAAGTTCTCATAACAAACTCTAAATACTAAATCTTGTTTGAGAATAGTGACATCTCTAAAATAATGTTGCAACTTTGATGTCATAATTATAATAGTGTCAGATATTAGCCCAGTAGACGTCGCTATACGTACCTACCATGTTTTCCAAATGACACGAGATCCCAATAATATATTATACCTCTCGGATTTACGATTCGGGTGGTAGGTATATATGTATTGCTTCTAGGGTTCATAATTCATATTTACACAATTGCCCATCCATTACTTTATAATTAAAAAAATGGAGAGTCAAAATTGTAACATGGGGTTATTAGGTCACGTAAGACAGATTGAGAATCTGCATTTAAACTATATAATAAATAAGGAGCCTATCTACCTACATATTAATTGTAAAGGGTTAGTTAAATAGCTTCTTTTATTACTTGAGTGAATATGTTATTGTAGATTTCATCCCTGAAGTGGACGATCAGTTTGCGGTAGCCGAAGCGCGATGCAAAGACCTTGAGGAAAAATTGGATTTAATAAAAAATTTAAAAAGAAAAAAAAAACTAAAAAAGCGAAGGTATCGTGTCTCCCATTAAATATTCTTTTATCTATATCAAGCTAGACCAGTGAACCAATGTAGGTATTAGTATTTTATATTGTTAGACTAGCCTCGTATTCATGGTAAATATTTGTTTAGCAACATAGTTGCATAAACATGTTGCTGAGTTGCTGTCAACATATTGCGGGCGACGCTTGTGTTGCGGAGTTGATCACGCCATGTTGCAGAGTTGACGCCCGGCGAGCGAAAACATCAGTTTATTAACAAATGTTGACGTGTGTGGACGTGTTTGCAACTGTTTATAAATATGGCGGAAGTGTAGAGCAACGATAAAATTATGCAATTACAGAGAACACAACAACACTAAGTACTTCCTCGAGCAAAATTTTAACGCAGACTGGCTTGTGTGGACAACCCATATTTATTCAAACAATGTTTCAAGCAGCATTCTCGCCATTCATCAACAACGTTTTGATTAACTGTTACTAAACAAATGTTTACCACGAATACGAGGCTTAGTCTAGGTTCTTAGTTTGTAGTAGGTACATCAGGTTGTAGACTCCCGTAACTTGAAGCTGTAAGACGGCGCTTATACTCCTCCGTCTTAGATTTCTTTTTAATATAATATTCTAACTAAGTAATTATTTCTTACTCTTTATTAAAATGGCAATTAAAAGCGCTTTGTTTCACAGTAACTGTAAAATACTTATGATTTGTTCAAAGCATGACAAAAATAACGGAGCAGCCAATAATAACCCCTGAAAACATCCCATTTATTACCGTGCGCACTCAGCCAAAGAAAAGTAAGTACTGTTAAGTTGCTTGTAGACTTCTTAACCCTTCAGCACCTTCGTAACTTAAAGGACGTTTCCAGTTCCTTAATGATACACATGTTAGATGAGTTACGATTTAGTCATCGGAAAACCTGAAACTGAAAATGTCAACTCATTCTTCTGTTTTTTGAAATAAGAAGGGCCCAGTATTTAAAGCGAAGGTGAAGGAGCATTACCTAACAATTTGATTACACTCATTATAATTAAATTGTAAAATAATTGCGGAGGCAAGTCCGGAACCATTTAACTCTAACCTCAATTTACGCTATACTGATACCAGGGGCCGTACTATGGCGTTCTTTTAGCAATTTGTTTTCAATTATATGTTTTTTTATATCTTTATATATATATTATTGGTTATAAATTTAAAATGGGAGACGGGCACGATTATATGTATGTATACATATAAATTTAAAATCTTTTGAATCTCAAATTAAGATCGAAAATAATTCGTTATAAGGAAGTCTTGTTTCGGCACCAGGGTTCCAGTATTTACTATCGTTTTCTGCGTAAATACAGCAGTAGGTAGGTAGCTATCTAACCGGTGCCGTTCGCTTCTCATGCTCCACACGGTAGGTACTTCCTACGGTATTTTGAGGAATTCCTACATGTAACGTGTTTCCTATAAGTGTTACGTTCCAGATCAGTGCTTTCCTTTAGCTAGTCATCCAACAATTTAACTACTATATAATGATTGGAATGAGGAACAGCCGAGTAAACGGGAAGGAAGATACCTAAATATGAGCTATTGGCTGCTTAATGATACCTAGATTATTATTGTTACAGAACAGATGTCTTACAGTAAAATTAAGTGCGTTTCATCATTAATAGCGATTGCCACTGCCCATTTTTCCATACAAACGTATTCCTAATTTTCCTTACTGGATTTTGCCTAGAGCAATGAAATTTTAACGCTACACCGACCCCTGATATAGATTACAGGCTTGACAATGACGCATGGTTTTGTGTTTTTGGATAAATAGCTTTTTATAGAAGTTATTTTCAAACAAATATAAAAATACACGTATTTAAAACTAACGAAAATTTTGAAATCGGTTAAATTTCGGAATACGAAACCTCGATTTTTTGATCTCGATTGACTTTATGTATATAAGTTGATTTACTCGTTAGTGACGAGGCTACTCGCTTATTATATCGGCCGCTCTTAGGCCGCACTACGGTGAAACCGCCCGCGGATTTTAATCAGGTGAATTTGCGAGTCTAGGAAAGTAATACAAGTCAAGTCAAAAATCTTTTTTCTCGTGACTCACACATTATGTCCTTTTGAAACGGTTTTGCGAAGTGTGGCCTGAGCTTTAGTGTAAAATCTAAATCTCTAAAATAAAATCTCTATACAAGAAAAAAAGACACAGAATTCTGCAAAAAAAAACATTTCGGAAATTTTTATTTTTTTCGAAAAGTGCGACATTTTTGAGAACGAACCATTATACATATTTTTATAAACATGGTCAATTTAGTATAACATATCAATATCTGGATACTGAGCAATCAGGGAGTTGAGCAGTGTTATTGCCCGACTAGTTGGTGCATACTGCGCGGTAGACGTTCGTACCTGCGGCGCGGCGGCGGTGTGGCAAGAAGGCGGCGCGAGCGCAAACGAGTAAATTGGTCCGGTGCAGATAACGAACACCGCGACAACGTATTCGCGTTATCTATTTTATTAATAAACTTGCTGTTGCCTGCGGCTCCGCCCGCGTGGATGTCGGTTATCGCTGCAAAAAATATCCTGTGTTATTCCAGACCACAATCTATCTCTGTGCCAAAGTTCATCCAGGTCCGTTCAGTAGTTTTTACGTGAAAGAGTAACAAACATCCATCGATCCATACTCACAAACTTTCACATTTATAATATTAGTAAGGATAATAAATAATATAGTGAGTGCCGCATTATGTCAAAATAAATACCTACCGTTTAGGACCATTCAGTTAGCAAACTAACACGGGTTGGCCCTGCTCCTAAGCGGTAGGTATTTATTTTGTTATTATTATAATGGTATAAAACCTTGGTCTCTCCGCAGTTCTGCTTCTTTGACTTGCCTCCGCTGCCATTAAATCACCAAGTTTCATTAAATAAATATGCAAGGTTTACAGATTAGGTTTGATGCTCTTTCTACTTAGTGACCCGCCCTCCTAGAACTAACTATGGGAAAAGAAATTTGACGTTTGAGGGTGTTACAATCTACAATAAGTTACCATCAGCAATAAAACAAGAAAAAAGTTGTCAGGTTCAAAAAGCTACTCAAAAGTCACACAATTAACACATACAAATTAAAAAAAAAAAAATATATATATATATATATATATATATATCTCAGACTAATAGAATAAGATAGACGGAGCGTGTAGAACAAATCAGTGAAGCCACAAAGCGCTGTCAATGTCGTGTGACGTGGAAAACGATGTTGCCAGCAAATGAAATACTCCCAACAAAAGTTGAAACAAAACTGTTAACTCGTGATAATAATATGCAATATAAATATTAAAAATTATACTTCAAATTGTTTGTTTAAATAGTGTTATTATTTATAATTATTTTACATTAATATTTCAAAATAAATAGGTAACAATAAACACTAACTACATGCTTTAATTTCTGACGAATAAAATAAATCTTTTTAAATATAACATCATACATCTTAGCATTATGTTACATTAAAAAAAGGTTTCTGTTAACAAACATATCAAGACAAAATACAATATTATATTAAAAAAACAAACATAAAATACAAAACATATTACTCGTAAAACAAAACTGGCAAAAATTGTATCTAAAAAAATGTATATATATGGTGTATGCTTGTTTACTATCCAAGTAGTATAAAAAAAAAATTAAATATTTAGCGGCAAGCGGTAAGAACAAATTTTGTTCATACCGCTCGCCGCCGCCGCTCACAGCCGTGGTTAGGATGTAAATACTTTTTTTTAAATAAATCATAAACCTAACATATCTACTTATTTTATGAATTTAAATGATCAATTATTATTATTATATTAATATTAATTGATCATCATCTGAAAAACATAGAAAAACATTATCTAAGTACCTACCTAGGTACCTCTTAAAATCACTACAAAAATACGGAATTACTCGCTAAATGCAAACAACAATTTCTTTTTTTTTTCGCGTGGATCCCCAACTATCATTCAGATTTATTTTAAATAGTATATCGATAGACTGATTAATATTGTTTTATATTCCCACTAACACGTTGCAAAATATTTTAGGGAAAAAGATATGCTAAGAATGGCAACACTGTAGAACATGGTAGAGGTTTTGTGTTCCTAGTTTGTGTAACTAAAATATTTACGAAAACAATAAGAAATCTATAATGTTAAAATTATTTACCTATGGAACGATACTCCAGAACTCTTTTTGAGATTTGCTGAAGTATTTTTACAACGTTTTACTACACAATACGGCATTATAATAATATTTTGTCAGAACGTGTTTAGACGTGCGTACTCACTAGCGGCTCAAATCGACTGCGCGCGAAAACGTACGACATTGCTATTTAGTATTGCTTTTGGCGGCTTCACGCGCGAGTTCTACACGCTCCGTCTATCTTATTCTATTAGTCTGAGATATATATATATATATATATATATATATATATATATATAATTAATATTTCAACAATAACATATAAATAAAGCACACACAATATGATGACTAATTATTATACTAAACCCATAACATAAAAATATAAAATGTTTTATAATATATATATATATATATCGTATTAATAAAAACTAAAATAATATAAAATATAATCTTACAATAAAATAAAAAATCATAATTCATAATAATATTACAAAATAGGAGTTGATAACAGACTGTACCATCAATGCCACATCCAGTAAAATCCCTTCGTGCATCCATGTATCTGTACGTTTTGTTGTGCTCACTACGGTCGGCGCCGTTTAAATATTTTTAGTTTACCCACATTTTTGTTACTTTGTTTTGTTTGTTAGTTATACGTACTCTGTGCGCTCTAAATGTTAATTTTAAGTGAATTATGTTTCTCAGTAAGTGAATTTTGTATACAATTCTTTATGAGAAATAAAGTTATTCTTAAACCATAAACCATTCTCTTATTCGCTGAGAAAATCAGATCGGACATGTTTTCTCATTCAGAATTTACTAAGTGGTAAATAGCTCAATTGGCGGTCAAAATAACCGGCCATTTATTTCAGAACGTACGATGATTTTTTTGTGTGACGTAGAAATATTGTGGCAGTGTTGCTGGTTACAGAGGTGTCGCAGCAAGTTGCACGACTGCGAAGACTTGAGGTCCCAACGAACCCTACTCGCGGTTATTTGGATCCAACTACTGTTGAGCAGCATCGGATGATTGGACAAGTTCGTGGTTACAACAGCTCGTTCAAACAACCGCAACAGGAACGTAGTACCGGCTGTAAAACACTTGTAAGTACACACACAGACTGTATGTAAGACTTCATTCTTGATTATCGCACCCTTTTGGGTTCAATTCCTATACTTTGTGTACGTTTTGTACCCCGCGTCAATGGCCTTTTCCCTAGTGCGAGAAAGACGAAGAACGAGAAGAAGACCACCATAAGCAGGCTGCCCCTGGCTGGCCTGTTTATGGTGGTCTTGGCCTGCGTTTATGTCAATAAAGCTACGGGAAGCTTTCGTGGGTTGCTAACAGACAACCATAACCAATTAACAACTACACAATTTGGCACTTGTGCGCCTGTGCGTGGAAATGCACGAGTGCGTTTAGGCGTTACACAACTCTCAAAACCTAGTCAGTCTACTTACAGATTTGAATATAAATAAGTTATGTTTATAATTTTGATAAATTTTTATGATTTGATGCAGAATCCAACCACAATTTCGGACTCTGTAAAGCCGTATTTAAAATCGAAGAACATGCGACGACAAAGATCACAAGCGGATGGGGACAGTTAGTACCTTCATCACTTTAATATATTTAAAATATCTTTTATTGACGATAGGCTTTGTGTTAGCAAGTCTTGCCTTTATGTGCGTTTAGGCTGGAACATTGTCTCAATCCCATATAGTTCAGCACCGTCAGTGGAAAAGAGGCGTAAGAAATGCCATTTGACAATTTTGAACCTTGAACTGCAATGAAGCATATGATGAAAATTTCTAAACAGGCGTGGCAAAATGGCTGTCATCTTAAGTCATTATTCTCGCGCGGGTGCGAAATTTAAGATAAGAAGGAAACTCGTATATACTTACCTTCTTTAGGGCGTTGTAATGGTTATCCAAAGTCTCATAGAATCTCGTGTCTGCGTCGTCAGATATCAGGTCGTCGTCAGGTCAAAAGGCACAAAATTTGGATTTTCGCAATTATCAATCTTCTTATCGTTTGGTTAGTAGCCAACCTGGTGACAGAGTTATTCAGATCGCCCATATTTAGGCCTCTGTCGTGATCTAACGACTGATAACAGTCGGAACAGACTTTAAACGTGCCCTCCGAAGCACGGAGACGCTCAGATGAAATACCACTATGCGGTCACCCATATATAGAGTTACCGCACCCATGGTAGCTTAACCCGCTGATCGTATACCGAACACCGAGTGCACCTAGCTATGAGTAATTGTTGTTGCTGTTATTTATTATACAATTGACGAGTATACAATTTTAGAAGAATTTTGTTACATTAATATTTATCTTACAGTAACATAATACTTTTGGTTTTGTAGGTGCATGTGGTAATCTGTCGCTGATGAACGACAGCGACAGATTGAACGAGGTGGCTTGCGGACACGATTCCACATGTACGGACTATTCCAACATGAATTATGAGGAATACGATCGCCCAATGGAATTGTACGTAACTTTGCACTTTTATTAAGTACGCTTTTTTTCTGTGAGATATACTTCCGTACTTGCAGGCTGAGATCCAGGAGGAGCAGGATTTGGTTTAGGGGGGGAGCAATCTTTGCTCAATTCACCGACTTAATCTTTCAGAAAAGTAATACAAAAATAATTAAGAAGAGCTGGTTGCAAGCCAGGGTTGCCTTTCCCCTGGATCCGCTCTTGTTGCTTAAGTACGGTAAAAGGGTAAAATTTTCAGCTACATTTTTAAATACCTACCGCCAAAAACGGTCAGAATCGATATCTCATATAATTTCTATTTTCTTAATTTAAAATGAATTCGGTCAGCTTACCAAAATTAATTAATTATAAATGAAACAGGAAATATGAAGACCCACATCCAACGAAACCGATATCGGCACGACGGAGGCATGTGCCCAGGGATATACCAGTTAAAGAAGGTATTGTAACTATATATCCGACCTTGTTGACGGAGTTGGCGCTCGATCAACATTTTAATCTTGCGGTTTTGACCGTTATGGACAAAATTGCTTAACTTAGCAAGATATTTTATGATTCTACTGTTACTGTTTTATGTATCCGTAGACCATCTTAGTTCTTGACCTCTTCATAGTGATACCATATTGTGTTTTATTAATTTTACGATTGTTCCGACAAGTTATCAAAACAGAAAAATTACCTTACAAAATATTTTTTGTTGAAATTTGTCAAAATCGAAGGCATCAAACCATTCAAACCAAAAATTTGTTAAAGCAGTAATAAAAAGAGTTACAAGGGTTTTAAGTTGGCCACCCGAACGTAGCGTGGATGATGGCGCGGCCATAGAGATCTCTAAAACTGAGTACTACGTGGCTTAGAGATCTATTTTTTTTCCATAATTGTCAAAACTTGTCGAAAGTATCAAAAGGCCAAGTTGACCTTTGAAGTTTTGGCCTTTCAATAGTTATAACTTCTCTCACTCTCTTAAACTCTCAATAAATAACTTGTAGTTACTAATATATTTTCTTTACAATACATACATAAAACTAATTTTCAACGAAGTGAAAAAACACAAAATATAACAAAATAGAAAAAAAAATACTGTTTAGGCGTCAAGATATTTCTCAATACCACTGTCTACCGGGAACGTGGCCAAAAGGCTAGCAGCATTGCCACGTTGGATTTTCTTTGCGAGATACAGGCCAGCCCTCTATTCACGCGAAGCGTCGATCAGTCGTTTCGCTAGATCTCTGTACAGGAAACGAGCACTATACCATGAATATACTAATATAAATGACGCCGTTTGGAGGTCTCCGCAGCTGGAGCAGCAACGAAAGCACATACTGCTGTGTGATGAGATATGATATCGCAAGGGATCCCATCTTCCAAGGCAATAACGACCATACCATTGGGTTTTTAAACTTACTTGCATACAATATAGAATATATTATAGATTCCAGAGTTTGTAAATTACGCATATCTACGCTACAGTAGGTCTTATATACTATACTTAGTTAAATATTAAAAGGCTGTTATAATTGTGTTTAGAAGAACCCGATGATTCATGGCGAAGCAGTGGAGTAATGCGTCGGCGAGGAACATCGAAGCCGACCTCATCAGCAACAGGTATACCTACTATTGATATCAATTCCAATTCAAATGTTCAAAAGTTTGTGTCTAAAGCCCATTATCACAATACCTATTGTGTTAAAAAAGTAATTGGTGTACAGTCGAGTCCATTATATTGGCCCTTTCACGATTCAAAAATGTATGCCATCTTGGATTACGAAATAGATTTCATATTCGTATTCAGCAATCCCAAAATCCATGAAAACGATAGCCATATTGACTTTTCGAAAAATTGGCGTTCGCCATCTTGGATCACGAAACAGATGTCATATTCGTTTTGAGAACCCCCGAAAACCACGAAAACGATACCCATAAGTAACTTTTCGAAAAATTCACGTCCGCCATCTTGGATCACGAAATATATGAGGATGTCCGTGTGAGGAAATCGATGGAATTTTAAATTCTCATTTAAACGAGATGATGATATATTACATTTTCTTACAGCACATGTTGTGTGTACCATTTTACAAATTGCGTAAACCGAAACGACTTGTCCCGATCCCGAGTATGTATATGAATGTATGGCAGCTCGGGCTCGCTGCCTCTCCCCTCTAGGTCCGCTTACCCCGCACGATTGCTCTGTCTAGACGTGTCCGTCGAACTACAGTAAGTAGTGTAGTAACTGCCTTGGTGGAGCAGTGGCCGCAGTATGCGCCTGCTGCGCACGATTGGTTGTGGGTTCACACAGCACAAAATTTTGTGTGACCCATAAAGAGTTGTTCTGAGTCTGGGTGTAATTTGTGTCTGTTAATTGTTAGTTTGTAAACTCCCCCGCGACACAGAGCTTGTTCTCTAGCGCGGGAGTTGTATAAAACATATCTGAACAATGTAGGATTTACAATTGTCTTTCCCGTTACGTGAAAATCAATTCACAGCTTAGACTTCTTTATCTTTAGTCCTTTAGGTCGAATCATCTTGCTATATAAATGACAGGTGGCGTCCTCAAATTTTTTACAATTTCTAAATGGCCAAGCTATATAGCTTGGCCATTTAGAAATTGTAAAAAAAATCATTCAATTTTTCATATGAAAACACGGCATAGGAAGACACTCATTTAAAAAACTTAAAAAACAAAGGCAAAAAATACTGTCATTTCTGTGTTCATTGTTTCAATAATGTAACTAGATCTTATTTGTTCGGGCAAATAAAAGAAGTTAAGCCTGCTCAGATATTATTAAAGCCAATACAGTTAGATATATTTTTGAAAAGGGTGATCATATTTTCCTCATATGAACGGTTATATACTTAACTATAGGTAAATTATCTTAGAGAGATTTTTGTATTTGTAGTAGTGTTCGTATATGTACACGGATTCAAAATTTGAAATATGAATTCCACTATACGGTCAGCAAATAATCACATTTTTATTATTTAAGTATTTATTTTGTGTAATATTTTTTGATCAATATTTTATTATTTTAACATTGTTAAATAAAAATGTTCCGATGATGATATATGCCCGAGGTAAACTTTGGCATCGTATGGTAAAATTAGTTTCGAGAGATTTTTGCAGCTGTAGTTGTATTTGTTTATGTTTATTAACAGGGATTCTAAATTTAAGATTTGAATTTCATTGTACGACCAAAAAAGGTTCGGCACAATTTTAAGAAGAATATAATATTGACTGTCAAAAGTCAAAAAGTCAGTGAATGTCAAATTTTACCTAAATAATTATATTGTTCAGGTTCTTAAAAATGGTTCCCATGTTGAAACATGGTCGAGATAAATATATGGGGGATAGTGAAAAATTACGTGGCAAAGAGAAATATTACAATGAACATGAGTTCTATAATGACGTTAGCAGATGAGAAATTTAACAGCATAAGTGTAGAGGAATGGAAAAATGTTTGCCTGCACGCCATTAAAGAGGAAAACAAATTTCAAGGCACGGATGAGGCTTTAGATATAATATCAGAACGAATTATTGTTAACACAAATGATTCATCTGATAAAAGTGGGGATGAGAACGAGGGTGAAATGTCTGGAGTTGAAGAAGATTAATAATGTAATGATTGATAACTATTTTAGTCTCTAGCTTATCATTGTTTAATGTTATTTGATGCAGTTGGTGTAACTGACTATAAAAAGTATAAAAAATATTAAAGTTCTCAATTATTTATTTCCTTATGTGCTGACCGTACACAACTACAAATGCAAAAATCTCTCTAAGATAATTTACCTATACTTGTTCCGCAGCTCCGCCCGCGTGGATGTTATTTATCGCGATAAAAAGTATTTTCCTCCCCAGGATACCATCTATCTACCTGCCCAATTTCATTAAGATTCGTTGAGACGTTTAGTCGTGAAAGCGTGACAGAGTTCCTTTTATAACGTAGGGAAGCTACGTTATAAAAGGAACTCTGTGCAAAATTTCAAGTTTCTAACCCTCATAGTTTGGGCCCTGCGTTGATATGTATGTCAGTGAAGCAGTCAGCTTCTTCTTTTATATAAGATAGCTGTTGCCCGCGGCTCCGCCCGCGTGGGTGTCGGTTATCGCTGTAAAAAGTAGCCTATGTGTTATTTCCGAACATAATCTATCTCTGTGCCAAATTTCATCTAGATCCGTTCAGTAGTTTTTACGTGAAAGAGTAACAAACATCCATCCATACTTACAAACTTTTTAATACTGGTTTATAATATTAGTAGGATTATTAAACCGTTCACATGAGGATTTATTTTTATCAATACTTCATTGCGTATGCCTATAGAATTTATTGAGCTTTCCAAGAAAGCTCATTAACATAGAACCTATAGATCAAAAATATGTTCACAATATTTTGAATCCAATATATTAATGGACTCGACTGTACAAAAATAAAATATCTTATCTATGGCCTAATGTCAGTTAGTTATTACAATAAGTAATTATTACATGCTACGCTTACTCTCAATTATTATACTATAACTAATACCATCAAACATGCAATCAGTGCGTCTCCTACCAATAATAACGCAACCGAGACAGACACGATACGACTCGTCCACAAATAAAAAATAGCTCAGCAAACTATGGACAGGGTCATATACTGTCACGTGCACATGGTGAGGCCTAAGTCCAGCAATGGAACGTGACAGGCTGATGATGATGAAACATTAGTATGGCCCAGCGACTCACAATATAATTATGTAAATTATCCAAGAACGACAGGCATATTGGAAAGGCATATGGTTTACGAGTAGCTGAGTTAAATGCTAAAAACAGTATCAACTTGTATTTAACTAAATATAATAAGAATATATTAAAATATGTGATGTCTCATACTGTAGGTGGAAACGACCTATGTAATACTCATAATGTAATATATGCTCCAGTTGCAGAAGAGCGACCAGTGGTGGAACTGTTCAGCAAGAACTTTGCGTCGGCAGATTTTCAGCGGCTGAAATCTGAAACCCCGCAATCCTCGCAACCTAACAAGTTGGAAAAAGGTTCGATAGTTGGGCTCATCTTTGGTAGGGTTATTCAATTTAATGTTTAGGGTTATTCAATTTAATATTTACCCGTCTGGCCAGCGTGGTATAGTAGGCTAATATCCCTCCAAATAAATGGAGGAGACCCGTGCCCTGTAGTGGGACGTTTATGGGTTGAGATGTATAATATATTTATCAAAGGTGTTGACGTCTAGAACGAATTTGCGACTGTTACACTAATAGATTCCGAGGGCCCTGTACTATAACGCCAATGAAGCCATTTATTTTAAATTTTATTTTAAAAATATCAATATTTCAACTGTATGACGTAGATGTAGACTGCCTCGGTGGTCCAGTGGTCGCAGTATGCGCCCGCTGTGCGCGAGGTTGTGGGTTCGATCCCCACACAGGAAAAAACTTTGTGTGACCCACAAAGAATTTTTCTGAGTCTGGGTGTAATTTGTGTCCGTTAGTTGTATGTTTGTAAAGTCCCCCGCGACACAGAGCTTGTTCTCTAGTGCGGGAGTTGTCTTTAATCTAAAAAAAAAAAAAAATAATATTGTCGTTGTTTCAAATTTAGATGTAGGTATTATTGATCGCTATGAGGACGGATGCCCCCTGTTCACACCAACTTTGTTGGGGTGGCAACACCTATGTCGGTCCTTTTTTAGGACCTTTTCGAAGTATTGGAGTTGGTTCTTGAATCAAGTTGCCTGAATTATAGAGATATCTGCAACTGCGGGATTGGTGTCAAGGATGTTGTCGCAAGCCATTCTGTATAATTTTAGTTGCAGTTTCCTTTTCGTCAATTTCTACAAAAAAATACGAATACTGGAAATGAATGGTAGTTTTTGTAATTCTCGTAGTCTTTAATAGGTCTTGGAATAAAAAAACCTGACCATTTATATTGTTCAGTAGATAAGGTTAGGTTAGAACTGCGACGCTCTACGCCTCTTTAATAAGTCTTTACATACAAACAACAATGTCATTATATAAATTTAGGTACGTACTAAAATTTAAAATTTCAATTTTCTTTCCCTTCCCCTTCCAGATTCCAAGATTTTTACCAAAATTGTTACATCATCTTTTCTTTTCCATAGTTAAGAGCTGCTGAAACCGTATCTTCTTAGCCCGCATTATTGCAACTGGCAATTAAAAAATAATCAAATTACGTAACTCTATTTTGCGCGTGTCACACGCATTTTCCGTTTTTTTTAAAGGTGATTTATAAACTGGTAAATATTTTGGGTGGTCATCTTCTACACTGTAGGCCAGTGTTTAGGGGCCTGGTCATAATTCCCCAACGCCCCTAACGTATCTATACAACACTTCATCTTACTTAATGTGTTCGTAACCACCCAAATAACTTTCAATTTAAAAGTAAGGATATTATTTTCGAATAAAATACGACGATATTTATAACTATATTAAACTATCTTCAAGTTAAATATAGTCTCTCTCTGTAACAAACCACATACACTGTGATTTGTGTCTTTATAAAGTTCAATTTATTGAGCAAGCTTTTAATAATATCAGTCCTCGCAACAAGGTGCACTAGCGATGACTTCAAGGTTGCGGGCAGCCCATGAACAATGGTCACCCATTGTTAAGTGCTGTGGAAATCCCTGGGTTAGGCCTATGCCTTGGAGTCTCTCTTACAGAGAAATGAATATATAGATTGTTTTTGGTTTACAAAAAAGTACTAAACCTGTATACTGAAGTGTCTTCACATGGCTTATGACTGACCTGATGCTATACTTATGTCTTTTTCGTAAATTTACTATTTCGAGAGATTTGATATCGTAGACTCATCGCATTGCAGGTCCTATTCTTCATCAACAACTGTTGGGTATAAGTCTTTTGTTTAACGCGCCATCTGTTCTTCCAAGCTCATCCATTGCTTCTAGATCCTTTTTATTTGGGCGGGCTCTCGTCTTCACCTATCATTACCACTCATCATTGAATTGTTTCAAGTCTGCTTAAGGTCTGAATTTTCTATAAAAATATCACCTGTATATTTGGCAACATTGATGATATGTATATAAGTAACATTTATTTATATATTCCAGGTCATAGCAGTTCTATCGACGAGCTAGGCGGAAGTAGTCGGTTAATAAAAGTGAATTCACAAGTACCAAAAAAAGTAAGCTCTTTTTAAATTATATTTGCTCAGTAGCAGAAAGTTTGAGTTGTCAGTTTGCCATTTAGTTTTAGAACATTCTTAACTACCTTTTGCCAAAGCATTTTGAGATCTATTAATGCACAATAGGTCTTATTTTTTATTGCATACAATAAGTGCTAGTACAAACGAGTATATTGATGAGGATACGCCTGACACGCTATGTTTACAATCCGATTACTAGGTGTATGATCCTTCCATCATATGGACCGATTTATATAAGCTGAGGCAATGCCATGTCGGTAACATAAAACTTAGATTTCTTTGTGTCAGGAGGGACATACGCGACGCAAGTATCGGAGTCGTCGATATGAGCTACCAACAGTCGCATCACAAATGAAACAGGCCGGTATGCGTTACTACTATGAAACTGGCAATCGTACGAACATACCCTTCGTGGTTTCTAAAAGTACCGCGCCATCGCACAACATTGGTGTGAATATCCAACAAGTATGTACTATCTAATATACGAATAGCTATAGGCTTTACTTTTTATTCTCCTAGACATTGCACCCACGTTTATAATTGTTAACAATTGTCTAAAATGAAAATTGACATATGACATCCTTTGCACGACAATATCCTTATACCCCAAGGGCTGTAAAGCCATAACAGTTCACTCACTAGCGAACTGTCGCTGTAGAGAATTTGGTTGTGGCAGTGAGTGCTTCTTTAACCGTCCCATTCATCTCAGCCTCTGAAAATCCTCCCATCTGGACATGAGTTACCTTGGCTGAGCTGGAAGTCTTCTCCTTCGTCCCTTCTCTTCTTCTTTTTATATGAAAATCTACTGATAGTTGTAAGTGATAACGGTAGATTATTCATTGAGAACGTATTATTTTCAGGTCTTAAATGGGCTTAAAATACAACAACCATTATCAGGAATACCACTAACTATCGCACATCACATGGGTAAATATGTTTATATTTGAATCATTCACACACTTTTCTAATATATATACATGTATTTGAGCAGACGTGTTCTTGAGTGGAGACCGCGGCTCGGCAAACGTAATGTAGGACGCCCTCAGGCGAGGTGGAGCGACGATCTTCGCAAAGCGGCTGGGAGTAGCTAGATGCGGGAAGCCGAGGATCGTGCTAGGTGGCGTGCCCTTGGAGAGGCCTATGTCCAGCAGTGGACTGCGATAGGCTGATGATGATGATGATGATACATGTATTTATAATATTTATTAAAAATAACCGAGCTCCACTTTTCTTGGGCATTTTTCGGGTTAATATAACCTATGACACTCTAAAAAAACGTGGCTTTCTATTGGTAAAAATAAATTCGAAATCGGTTACATTACAAGTAGAGCAGAGCCTCTAGACAAGAGGCATAGGCGATATTCGAATCAAAAAGTCAAAAAAGCAAATGTATGGGATTTGACGTAAGTTTACGACATTATATCGTAGACTTACGTCAAATCCCAGACATTTGTTTTTTTGACATTTCGATTCGACTATCGCTTATGCCTCTTGTCTAGAGGGGCTGATATATTTTTACATTAACTACTTGCACATTGTTACAAAAGAATTACATTGCAATTAACCAAAACTTAGCAAATTTACATGTGTGCAAATTTATTTATATTATATATGCTCAATTCTCATACATATTAGCAGGCAATCGATTGAGAAGGTATAATACTTGTTGAACATGTGTTCGTCACGCATTGTGTTTTAGTAGGTTCTGTAATTTTGTCTACCAAAAAAGTACTTGCGTAGAATGATTTAAATATTCGCTGGCTGCGACGCTCAAGACTCATGATCATGTAGGAACCTATATTAAATCGTTTGTCATTGACAACTAAGTCGAACGCTGTAATTTGGAACAAAATGTTTATTTTAAGCATCTGTTCATAAAATATTTTTAGGAACACAACCCCTAAACGGGAAAACCTTGCGATCCACCGTGGCAATGTGGCCAGCCTTTTGAGCACCTTCCCTTAGAACTGCGACCTTAATTTGATTATTTATAAGTAAAATATAATATCTGATTGGTATACTCTTAAATACAATATCTGATTCTAAGTAGTTTAGGTTAACATACTTTTATTTTAATAACATCCCTACTAATTAATTAAATTTCAAGCGCTGTGCAGTGCGCAGTACCTAGAGCTTATTATTCAATAAACCTAAAATACAACGCGTTTTTTAACAAATGTTTTTTTAGCGTTCGTCCGAACGAGGCCTAAACTGGCGTAGTCACAAGTCCAGTAGCTGACTGACTGACTGCTTGTAACTACTACCGGTGTAACTTGGTCAAAACTTCCATAAAGTGTAAAGTTCAAAATTCATGATTGCATTAATACCCGTTTATATGTATATTCTGTAAGTTTTAAATTATAAACCTGCTTGGCTGAAACAACCATATAGGCCCGCCATAGCAAAGTCCCTAAATGGTAGGAGAGCTATTGGTTCATCTGACTATCCCGTTTCCCACAACGCTAGAATTTGTTTGAATAATATTTTATTGTCAGGAAACCATGCAAATATCGTATGACAGGCTCTCGCGATTGCGTCATATTCCTTTGAAACTTTTGAAAATTACACTTTTTTTTCAAAACCCCTTCTACTAGGCCACAATTTAATATCAAACATAATATTCAAATAAAATAGAACCTAGGCTTTGTCGCGTAAACATTTTTTTCTGTATTTAATAATTACAATTCCTGCACTAGGGAACAAACTCTGTGTTGCTGGGGATATACACACATTCAGATTACGGATACGTTTTTATTTACATATAAGCTTAAAAAAGTCTTATTTTGATGGTTCCAAGTATTTGCAAGAACACAGCAAAGTTGTCGTAGGAATGCGTATTTTTACCCTGCTTCTAAAATCTAACTTTGTGGCAAACAAGATAGTCAGATGAACTAGTAGCTCTTAGACCAAAATACCTACGTGCCATCGCATTTGATGATCTCTTGAGCATTGTATGAACACTATTGCCATTGACTGGCCTGTTGGTCTAGTGGTTAGTGACTCCGACTGCTACGCCGCAGGTCGTGGGTTCGATTCCCACCCAGGACAAATCTTTGTGTGATGAGCATAAATGTTTGTTCTGTGTCTGGGTGTTATTTATCTATAATATGTATGTATTTAGAAATAAATAAGTATGTTTATCAGTTGTCTGGTTGCCATAGTACAGGCTCTGCTTAGTTTGGGATCAGATGGCGTTGTGTGAGTTGACGCAAAATATTATTATTATTATATATTATTATTATTTAATCAGTTTTTGTTTTCGAGTGAACATTTCCCTTCCACTTTTGTGTTTAATTGCAGGTTTAGGTCATGTACCTACGACGCAGCGCACTAAAAAAGCTCCCGTAATAGTATGTATTATTTGCTATTATTTATTGTTTATGATGACTTATTGTTACTGTAACTGATGCGTGACATAATGAGGTCTCTTATGTTACATGCTTTCGTATTTTAGGTCTCTAATAATAATTATTATTCCTTTATCATTTATTTCTCATAATGTAAGGATTGGGACATACCACTTTTTATGTAGACTCTACTTGCTCCTTAAATGTAGTAACATGACGGATCCACACCTACGAGTATAACTCGAGTCTATTTTGTAAAAGATTAATGGTTTGTGTTGACACTGGTTCCGCAGCCGGCACTCGACCATAGCGTGATCAACGCAATTAAGGTGGGACAACGTCTACTGCGGCTGCCATCGTATAAGTACATGTCGTACAATCGGCTGTTGTCCCTGTACCGTGAGGGAGACGGCATGGTGCCTCGCTTCCTCAGAGCCATCAGTCGTCCCCACTACTTCTACACTTCAATGTACAAGTGAGTAACGAGAGCAGGGCTCCGGACCGGTTCAATAATATCGGTTAATAAGGTGGAGACGATACGTCATATTTGGGTCATCTCCAATATTTTGTTTCTATGAATATACCAAACTGGTAAGTATCTACTTAGTATCCTACAAAAAATATAATGGAAAAACCACATTGTTGTTGTATCTCTACAGACTTATTTTAAGTGTGCAGAGCGAAATTGGCGACCGAAATTAATCGATATTTTAGAGCCGGAACAGTTTTTTTTCTTCGAACAATACCAAATAATATGTACCTATTCTGATTCTAATGTGAAAAAGCTTTTTTTTAGTTGGTTAAAATTTTAAACAGGTTGCCGAGCTCTGAATCAAATTGGCCTTGAGATTTGATGATCTTTATCATAGTCGATATCAAATTGGATCAAAATGTATATATAAAATAAAAATTATGATATTAAATCACACAAAACAATGCAAGTCTCGTAAAGCAAGTGTAAGGGCGCCTTCAAATTTGTCGCAAAGTGTCGCGCGGAGGCTGCTATAGTCGTATCATAGTGTTGTATATTTAGTTTTACGGTGGACTCTGACGAAGAAACACTGCTCTTAGTGTTACTACACATTAAAACAAAAAAGGATTTTAAACAAAGAAGACCTAAGAATTTTATAAAGTAAAGGGCAACTGTGACAAAAAATGGCTTGTTTCTGTAATTATCGTATTTTGCGTACGATCCTTCAATAAAGCTCAATTTACACCGCGCGGAATCGCGGAATGGAATGGATGCAATTTTTTGCAACGTAATAAATTGTACATAGCATAATGAACTTTATGACAATTGTACACACAAAGTAAATATGAGGCAAAAAAAGGTTGACCGTCTTCTGAGGAATCCTCGCGCATTCTTGAGAATTCCTCTAGCTATGATGGCGGAATCCGCGGGAAGTGGCGCGAACGGGGAGTCCGATTGGGTCGGACACAGCAGTGCGGTGCCAAGCGTTTACGAAACAGGCTGTGTGCGTAGGTACTATGCAATAAAATATTGCAATATGAAAATAAGATCCAAGTTAACCATTCTTGTCTAGTAAAAGATCTCGTGAATTCGCTGGAATGCGCGAGAATACTCGAATATTCCAGCGAATTCGCGCACCTTTTCGCGCCATACGACGAAATTGACGATTCCATTCGATTGCATTCCGCGGCGGTGTAAATTGAGCCTTAGGATATTATATCGTATGGGATGCCAAATTACCGAACAAATACGAAATAAAACAGGGCGGCGCGGCGGAGCGACAAATTTTAAGGCGCCCTAATACAAGCTCAGTTCTCGGTGACTAAGACAAAACTTGTTTTGCAAAACTTGCATTATGTGAATATAGCGCTTTGCTCAACGTATAATTATAAAAACCATTTCATATTTGTTGAACTAAAGCACTGTAAAATATTCTGCAATTATTATATATAATGAAACATCATAGTTTGCGGTCGCATTGCTGATTATATTTTTTTTTGTAGTTAGTTTTTAGACAATATGGGCGACGCTAAGGTAACCTTGCGGCGCAGCGTGTTGCTGTCCAAATTACAGACCAGCTGCTGGGTTCTACGCGTTTGATCGAAGCATTTGGAATATGTTATCCAGAAAGCAGCTACCCCAAGTAAAGTTAGAAATGAATTATGAGCATTTTAGCGTCACAATGCCAAACATTGTATTTCTAAAATTCTGCACAAAATTATTTACTAATAGAGAGCGCGTTCACACTTCACGCGGAAATTGGGAATATAGGTACATTAAGTAGACGCAATGAGGTACATTAATGTGCAAGCTTACGTCTCACTGAGTCTTGGGACTTGTACTTTACTTTCACTTTTCACACAATTTTACAGAAACTAGAATTTAATATTTTATTTCTAAGCAGCCTTGCGACAACCGGTGAAGATTTTGATGGTGCAACGTCTAAGGGGCGTGCGTCTAGTCAGGTGGCGAAACAGAATCTAACAGAGTTTGCCAACTTATACCGTGAATATAAAAAAATCAATAAATGTATAAAGGAAGGGAAATATGACCCAGCTCTGCAACAACGCAAGGAAGAATTGTCAAGAGAACTCGTGGCACGGGAACAACATATATGCAGGGTGAGTGGTTTTGCACTTTCTCTCTAATGCCGAGAGTCTAGTCTAATAATAATAACACATATGAGTCTAGAGCATGTTCATTGAATACTTATATCCAAATGCGTATTGACAAAACCGCATAAATACTTATATGTAAACGTATCATTTTTATTACCAGGTCGTGCAAGATTATCGATCGGCATTGGATCCCGATCAGACGTTGCGGGCATCTGCATCCGCTGCTGAGGATTATCGGCACTCTTCCTTCAAGCTAGACCAATAAAAAAAATCGCACTAATAGTCTGCCACAATCTAAATGGCGACATATTCTACGTTTCGTGTGTATTCATGTCATAAACAGTTGTAATGTTTGTTCAACGTACTTCAAAATGGTTCTCTAATCAAATTAAATTATTGTTATAATAACCAAGAGTATTAATAATAACAATATAGTGTAAACCTGCCGATTTAAGTAGGATTAATCTAAGAAATGGTATTTGCCTATAGGAAAAATATTCACAGTGCCAATTATAATTAATGATATTACATATGCTTTGATAGGGTGTAAATATTAGGCTACTAATGACTTGCAATTTTGGCGTTCAATTTAGAGATTAAAACGATCATTTATTTTGGTAAGTAAATTGTGTGTGACTATGGGGTATTTTAATTTTAAACACCAACGGTTTTGTCTTAAATAGCACACCTCTGATCTAAAGGCAGCTTAAAACGTATGCTAAATAGGGAGCTAAACTGAGTGAAGCTAACTCTCACCGTTCAGTGTGAGCTGTGAACTAAAGTATGAAAAGGCTCCACGTAGCATGAGCTGAGCTAAATTTAGTTCAGCTTTAAGTGCTCTCAGCTATGACATTGTATAAAAATGATAACGTGTAAGTGGCCATTTGTATTAACCCTATCAAACCATATGTATAAATCGACGATTTTAACATAAATTACTCATTTAAGTGATAACATTTCGTTTTTTTTGTAAATGTGACTACTTTTTGTTAACTTGGAAATATAACGTTTAGAATGATTAGCATCGGCACAACTGAAGCAGAAAGATCTATGTAGGTGTAAATAATGTGTGTCCACACTCTACGACACGCAGCACGCATACTCGTACAAGCGCGGTAGAAATGTTATTAGCAAATTTTTTCCTAAGAGTACATAGTAAAATTAGAATTGTTACTTAAGTTCTTTGAATTAACTTTAATTTGTTAGATACACAATTTTTTAGGTAAAACCGGGTTAAAATAGAATACTTAACTAAGTTTTCTAGTCTAATGCACTGACCTCAGTTTGTCGCACAAATGGTTATTATAATTTAAAAACGTATAGCACTAAGATTTGACCTTATTTCGTGTGTCTTTATTGTACCTACTTGCTTTGTTTGAGCTTGTTTGTGGTTTAGCGTAATATTTCTATGTCAACAATATGGCTGTAAATATAAAACGTATGAATTGTTCTGACGAGTTATCCACGTGAAGTGTGCTCGTGCTCGTACGCCATACATCTGTCTCTCTCTCTCCTGTTATTAACTCTTAAATTGAAAAAATCATGCAGCAAAAATTTGGAGTTGCGCTACGCGCTAGTCATGTTGACGCAAATTTGTACTACACGAGTGTCCACATACTGTATTACAAATCTGCGTTTATCTTGCGAGAATACCCAATAGTATTGTCGACAATAGTAGTAGTTCACACCCTCTAATCGCCGTGAATCATCAATAATTTCTATGATTACAGACAGTTAAGTACGGGTTCTTCCGTACTTAACTGTGCACTTACTCGTACCTTGCAATTGGCAAGTCCCGTCGTCTCATCGTATTACCCGGTGTTAATTCTAAAGGCCTCTGATCATTAAACCGTAACGGCTGTCTACTTGGCTAGGAAATTTGTTGGTTACTTACTTTCTAATTCTGGTATAGAGTAAGAATGTAATGTAACATTTGTTATGTATTTTTATCCTGTGTATTTAAATGTGTACCCGTTAACTATTAATACATAATGTGCGTAGATGAGTCCAACCAACTTAAGCAGAATGTGACAGATTACTTCGAGGAGCTCGTATTTCGGCGTGGTAAAAAGATCACGAAGGCTTCCTGCTTTAGCCTTAGTGGTTAAACTTACTATAATAAATTTTGAATTTATTTATTTTGTACGTTTACGTTTTTGAAATTAGGTATTTTTAATTTATAAAGTCTAACCGTGTGTATTTTGAGCTTATGTTTTTGATACCTACTCTATTATATTATCTGTATATATAAAATAATAAAATGTTCAATGGTGTTGATAGCCGATTTTAACATGAGCGTCAAAATGGCGGGGTCACAGCTAGTTTTTTAAATATCCATCAATATTTAGTCTTTAATTTAGACAAAAACAATACCTACTGGTCTCGCTTACAATATTACTGGTTCTTTTTTTCAGAATTTCAACAGATGTTATCCAAATAAAGTCGCGAATTAGGTAATTGTAAGAAGTTGTCATTGTTTGCGTTTCACAACCTGCAATTAAGACTAACTGACAAATAAACTGGTAAATAAATTATAAGTCAGATCAAAGTGGCAAATTGACATTTTTACGTTTCGTTTAGACAAGGCTGGTTTCATTTTAGACAAGCGAATAATGTAGACTTATTTATACACTGCCACGTGTGTTTATAAACACAATGTTTTTTTTGATTTTTCTCGTTTCGTACAATGGACCGTAAAAATGCTAGGTTGCCAGATTTACTAATTGGTAACTGTCAGATACTGTCAGATAACGGCAACTTAATTTGTGAAACGCAACTTAATGATGGACGTTTTATCTGCCAGGTACTTGTTGGATAACTATTCCATAAATTACTTTGATATTGTAAAACAGGCCCTAAGAAGTATAAACTAAATTCTAATATATGGTCCAATTTAACGACTAGATATTGATATTTTTAATGAATGGTGATCCCACAATTTTACCGCACACATTCAAACTCGCCCAGCATAAAACTTTGTAAAGTTTAACGTCTTCAAATTGTAAGTGAATATCACTCTTGGCTGCGAATAGTAAAGTGTGTAAATGATGTCGTATAATATAAAAAGATTGAATAAATTCAATGACTTTCTATTTTATTGATACTATGAGGCAATAGTGATTATAATTTCTACTAAATATGGTCTTAATATGTCTAGGCATGCAGTTGCACATATATTCAACAAATTTGTTGGATTTATTTGCGAAATACACTGTATTTACTATGTAGTAACTATTTATTATTATATTATATGCATAACATTATACAGACACATTTTATTATGTACAACAGTTAACAACAATTAGGGTTGGTTTATATTCTAGATGTTAACTAAGAAGAATATAATGTGCTTAAAGAGGAATATTCATATAACTATGTTAAGGTATAAAACACGTCGTAGTGGGGCGGGCGCGTTATTAGACGTCCATAGTGATTTGATTTCTATGTTCATGTGAAATTCGTAAGATGTCATCTTTATTACCTAGCATTAGGGTTTGAAATCCCAAATTACAATACAAAATAAATTGCTATAAGGACGTTATGGTGCGTTCCCAGAACCCATCTAGTTTTCAAACGCAAGTGTAATGCACTATGATCCTATCACACAAATTAAATTGTATAAAAGTAGATTGGCAGCGATGTAGTGAATTAATTTATCTAAAGAATGGATTATTAGTCAGTGAATGAGCACAAAAGCAAATGACATGCGATTTGGGATCATTCCACATAGAACCATAGTCTAGATCCATTTTGGTTCCAGTAAGTTTTTTCCCTCTTAGAACCAAATATCGTCGTGGATAATATTATTATAACATTTAATGAATTGCTCTCGCACACAAAGTGGTACATCTAGGCCCTGAACAACCACTTGTGGATCACACAAGTATTCCCGTGGTAAATGCTTTTCATAACATTCATACTGAGTTTAGTTTTGTTCCCACGTTTGCGCGTGTACCTTCATTATACGATAATACGGTATGTTATGATACAGATGAAGTGAGTGATGAAAAAAATGAAGCTACTTAATATCATTGAGTAAATGTTATTGAACCACGGATCATCAGAGTGTGGTGCAAGGGATTTTTTTTAGGGCAGAAATTCTAGCCATCGCATCCCCATGTAGATGTGCACATACCTTATGATAGTCATGCACGTAACAAACTTGCTCGTAGAACATAATAGGTAACATTAAATCTATTTACAAGTAATAAATAACAATAATTATTATTACAAAATAATCTAATATTATTACATAATTACAATGTAATACCATTTTGATAAACTATTCTTTGGTACGTAGAAGTAATTCTGTAAAAGCAAACAATACATTCATAATTGTCTAAATAACAATGACCACACGGGCATAACTAGTTAGTAATCTATGACACGGGGCTGTGTGGTCGTTGTTAAATAATAAACATTTTTATAGCTAAAAATAACACTTTCTTATAACAATAACAAAGATTACTCTTACTCTAGATAATAAAGGACAGAAAATGATTTCAGAATACTATAATAACGCTAACGTCGAAGCTAAAGTAATAGGTACCTACTACTAAAATGAGAGTAAAGTTACGCGTACCCAACGCGTAACTTAAATGCACCTATTCCAGTAAAAGCGTACACACAGATTTCGAATTAATAATATCATAATTGATCTTATTTATTTTGTACACATTTATACTAAGATGAGAGATACCAACGCAACGTCGGCGTCGTAAAAAGTTTTCATGTGATGTTCTATTTCTTATTGAAGTTTAGTAAGCACGTCTGTGTCCAATTTTTCAAAGAAGCGATTTGAGTTGTTCATTTTACAACCTTTTCTATATTTCGTAACGTTACATGGGTTCAATTCGATCGAATTCATTCAACTTTTGTAACATTTTGACTTTTTAATGGGGTATCCCAAGTAAGTGAACGGGTATCTGCGGTTACCCGTTCACTTGACAATAAAATGAACGTAAAACACCGTTATTATAAGGTGTTCATCGTAAATGAGATTTAGATATATATTCGTATAAAGTAGACGTATGATACGAGACTTATGATAGAGCGGGAACCACTGCGATCTTTCTACTATGGACTCTGGGGTGCTAGTCGTCATCCCGTTCTTATAGTATAGTGGTATTGTAAGTTTGGTGTAATAGTCTAGCTGTGCAAAATCAAAAACCCCATAACACTAGCTCACATTCAGCGGGTAAAAGTTCGAAAAGTAGGTTGAATGTGATATTCAGAATACTTCAATAAAATAAAGCTTTAGTTGCGGGAGTCAGTGGAAGAAGGAAGATTTTCGCCATCCATCTTGTGGCGCGCGGCCTGCATGTAGGCCTCCGCAGCGAGCGCCGGCCATGCGTCGGGGGCTGAGCCCCAATCTGTCGTAGACACCTCCGCTGGACGCTCCGCGCTCTCGGCCTTCGCAGGACACTCCACTGACTTCGGCGTCTCAATCCTGAGAAAATCACGCACACCATTTTTTTAAAGAATAGAATGATGCTGTAGAGGAAGAAAAAAAATTGTATCAATATGTGAGAAAAAATATTTCCGCTCCTATCAATCGGAATTCTGATCAGAGGACAAAGAACCCCTCATTTTTAGGTAGTTATTTGTCAATCTGACTTTCGGTAAGTACAAAGGTTATTTACCACTGCCCAACACAAACTGAATGAAAGTACCTACAGAATGACTTTCAAATAAAAGCTCTGCAAATCAAGCGTGAGTAAGCGACAAACATGCAAGGTATGCATGGCGGGCATCACTCCGGAACCGTGGTCCCACTGCGATGTCCCACATATAACCAGGATTGACATAGGCTGATTAAAATCGTGTATCAATAAATGAGTTTGTAAGTTTCTTTACTCTAATGCAGTTTTCATCCTCTATTTCCATAGAGGTACCTACCTACCTTAGGTACGTATTTTGCACACGTGTAATCCTACGAAATTATAAAGAAAAATAGGTAGTCTAGGTAAATTCGCATCCGAATATCCGATCTCTAATTTACAAAACCAGCCTGATGGTATCATTAATTAGCTATATATAATAGGCTTATAACTGTTGCCTATAGATATGTTAACAATCATGGAATATTAAAAGGATAAGGTATGGTTGGGCATCCTAGAGAAAAAATACCTCACGCGTTCAGGTGACTGCATCGCGTCATTGGTACTCGAGATCTCGAGGTCCTCTGCGTAGCTTAGATGCAGCTTCTCACCTTCGCTGCGGGTTTCTTTTTCTGAAAAAAATAATAATAAGTACCTTAAGTTAGTTGAGTTTCAGAGAGTTTGGATGAGCAAACCCTACTGAAAGAAGGGAAGCCGCTGCCAAATGGATGAATTGTTTGTTACTCAAACACGCCAAAACGGCTAAACGGATCTAAATGAAATTTGGCACAGAGATAGAATATCGTCTGAAACAGCATAAGGCCTACTTTTTATCCCGAAAAAACACTTACCGTGGGCCTATACACGCAGGTAAAGCCCTGGGTAAGAAATAGTTTTTTTTTACCACTCGCCCATTGCCATCAATAGCAATAACCGAGAATAATCAAAATTAGGTAGGTATACCCTATATCGTTAGTTCTATCTAATAAAACACGAAGTCATAACTCGGTTTATTTAACGCCCACTGTTTGAGATTAAGGCCCTACCTCACCGTGACGCCACGACGACATCACTCGGCTACGTATCCAATTCATGTTGAAATTCATGCCAGTTAACTCACCTGACGACGGATTGGCAACGTGTCGCGGTCAATACGAATTGTTTGGATACGTAGCCGGTGACGTCACCATGGCGTCACGGTCAGGCCTTATTCTGAGGTAAGTTAGCTGAACCATAAGGTGAATATAGACTAGAGCATTTTCTCGTGTTCTTACGAATAGTACAATACAGGTAAAAGCTCAGTTTCCAAAGCATTTCCATGTAATTTGGGACAATCCCACCCACATGCCCACCGCTGTGACTCCTGTGAGACAGGATTAACAGCGGAGTAACCAACTGATACACCGACCTTTGACACTCGTGCGTCCCGTGGACAACTAAACTTACTGGCTTGGACCCCGCAACGAATTTAATCAGAAGTAAATAGGAAGAGTTAGAAAGAAAAGTTGCCACTTCCCTCCATAGCGAAGCGGGCGACAAAATAAATCTGTATAGGTTTGTAACCTATGAAAAGGAGCACCACGGAGGAACATTATGGACATATGGAGGAATAACATGGATCCATAGGCTTAACACCAGGCAGGTCGTTTGCTTGTTTCCCACCCAAGTAATATAAAAAAGACAACTTACCATCAACATTAATAGCTGCTTCAGGCCACCCAAGCGAGTCCCCCTCCACGTCAACAGGCTCATCCTCAGCATCATACTGCCTTGGTTCCCGTGGTCTCTCCTCTCGCCTCTCTTCGTCCAGATCGTAACCCAACATGCTCTCTACAGTGTGGTGGCGCTTGCGAGTACGCAGTTTCAAGCGACGCTGGCGGTTCGCGCGGATGCGCTGATATGTCTGAGAAACAAAACAATACATCCATCATTAGCTGTTGCGGCTCCGCCCACAAAATCAAATCTATCACACATGAACATTTTCCCGGGATAAAAAGTAGTACTTATGCACCAGTAGTAGCCTATGTGCTATTCCAGACTGCATATAGTCTATCTCTCAACCAATTTTCTGAAATAATAATGTTAAATTCAACCTTGCCAAATTTCATCCAGATCCGTTTAGACGTTCTGTCGTGATCGAGTAACGTTAATTACTATGCATGTATTATATGTACGTACCCACCTTCCTGTTGAATTACTCTATTTATTGTTGAAAACTGCATGTAAAACCGTTGCGCAGTTTAAATATCTACCTAGGCGTACAGACAGCAGATTTTGTTTTATACTGTGTAAAGATAGTACCTACATAATATTATGTAGTAATTACAATAAATTAATATAAATTATAGATAGTAATTAAACGTTATCACGTCATCTTTCTTACTTACCTGCTTATTTATAATTATCATAAGTGTTACTTTGTAACGTAATTGAATATTAATTCAAATAATTGTACTCAAACTCAACATTCATTAGAATGTTGAGTTTGAGTACAATTGAGTACAATATAGTATAGTATCCTGACTCATTGCTAAATATAGTTTTTTCGTCAATAATTGTGCCTACACATTGATTGTTTCTTGCTTTCTCTTTACTTTCGAAACTCAATGTCGAATTCACTGAGAAACATTGTACATATAATATATTTATTATTATTACTCGCCTATATACGAGTATTTACATAATAAAGATGACCTAAGTAATTTAATGTATACTTTTAAAACTCCATGTATGGTCTGTTCATAGGAAAACAATTTCATAATGTTCGAAGGTATTGCTATCGCATAGCTAGATACCTCACAGTGGTCTTTGGTACGTGATACTAGCATGAGCCGGTAGGCCAAGTACTTTTTTAGCGTGGTTTGCTTCAAGTGCCTTTAGGTGACTATATTTATTTTCTGAAAATATATAAAATATCTAAACAATAGTAGAAGAACAATACAAGAACTTAGTGATAAAACACGAGGTGACGAAAGGCGTTACGTACCTCCCAACGTGCATCCTCGTCCTGGTGATGCAATGAGTGCGTGGGTGGGGCGGTAGCGTCCCTGGGCAGCGCACTGAGGCTGTATAAGTGTTGCAGCTCTTGTAAAAAGTGTGCTTGTGCCACACCCGGCCCCAATCGCGCGCCGCAAACGCCGCATGACGACTTACGCTCACCATCCGCTGCACAAACACAGTAACCCGATTTCAAAGGTTAATGTAGAAATGTTATTGTGTAATAAGTGATAATCATTGTGTTTCGGGTGAATTTTGGCTACAACAGGCAAGTGTGTACACAAACGGGTGCACTTCTATTCACTCACTGTCATAGTCCGATGGGAAGGCATTCCGACAAGACCGAAGAGAGATCAGGCGCAGGAAACTCTGCAGCACGGGGTGTAACACTTCCACCACCTTCCGGCCTTCTTGCTGCTACTGAGAAAATCCACTACCGCTTTGTCCGATAGGGGAATTGAACCCTGGATTACATAATCAATCGCAAACATGATCGCAATAGTTTGCTGGGGACCAACGAAACAGTCAACTATTACTGATATTATTGTGCGATGAAAAAATGCTGCAGTCTTTAAGCCTAGCCGAAGCTGAGCTGTTAAATTTACTAATATGACCTAAAGTCCTGCATCGCGATTAAAGTTGCTGCCATGCCCCCTTTGGATAGTGGCGATGATAGACTATAAATTGGCGAAAGAAGAATGTTTTCAAAATTATTTTTACAAAACCACAACCTCATTTTTATGCATTTGGGGGTTGAATTTTCAGAAATACTTTGTTGGCAGATACAGGCGTACTACATATGAGAAATATAGCCAAATTTCAAATTTCTAACACCTGCTTTTTAAGATTTCTTTATTAATCAGTATATACAACATAAATAAGAATGGTGGTAACTTTATATTCAGTACTGTATGTCATAATATGGCTGAGATGACATATTATGTATGTATATAATTGGCAAATATGTAGGTTTGTTAGGCATACGTGAGAAGAAGTCGTGCGAGTCAGTGCAAGTCGTCGGTGGAGGGACGTCGTCATCCTTGCAGGGTCTCGGCGAGGCCGAGGCAGCGGAGCCCGGTGAGCTCGTGTCATCTCTCGCCGCGTAGCTGTGCCGGTACAAAGGCGGAGTGCTGCTCTCGTCACGTACGCTCTGACCAACACAATCCCATCGCTTATATCTTAAGAAATCCTAAACTTAGGTACAGCTTTTATTTTTCATAACATTAAGTGTGCTTCTTACTATATAGCGCTAAACAGATTTCATTATAATAATGACAATATGTTCTACGTCTAAAGCGCCTCTTAAAAGTGGATTGTTTTTGTATTGATATAAGCAACATTATACAAACTGTGATTTTCTTAATTGTTAATATTTTTAATTGATTTACTTTTATTTTATTTCGTTTGAGTAGATGATATATTGTTAAATTGTCATTGTTAGCAAGTTAACTCACTCTCAAAGCCTGTCCAACGCTTTGTCCAAGCGCGTATTGTTCTCCAAGATGTCTTGCGAATGCTTTCCCAGGATATAAAGGATGGAAAGCACCTCCTATAGGTCGGAAAGCGCCACAGCCAAAGCTTTGTAGAGCCGGGTGCAGGAACTGAGGCGCCATGTGGTGCAGAAACCCCTCCATGACAGATGCGAGTTTGACACTCTACACAGAGATTTTCATAATTTATTATCAATTATATTGTTAAGTTTAACTCGCCAGCAAGTTATATAAGTACGGGCCGGGCCGCAACGCATTGTTTTATAACATAAATAATATGTAATACTTTATTTATCTTAGACAACATGATCCAATAGTGTTAGAAAAGTCCTAGAAAACTATGTTACTAAAAGGTGTATTTTGCTACAGGTCTTATCAATCATTACATCGGTTTGATATACTCGTACAGTTTGTCAATAATACGTAGACTACTAGTGCCGAACTGGCTGGGGGAGAGAACCAGGAGGGAGGGTATTGTGGACAGTGCCCTCCCAGTGGTGGTCAGAGACGCCGCACTGTCTAATTTTGTAAAGCCAGCCGCGACCACCAGAGCACAATTCACCGTGCGTGGTCAATGCGTAGGTAAGTGCTAAATCTGGTTTGCATAAAAGTTAGTTGCTGTAAGGAAACAGGAGGAATTAGAGAGCCGTTTTGCCTTTTTTATTTCAATTCCCGTCGTCGAAAAGCGAGAGGTATTATAAATTTAAAATTTACGAGTCATGTGTTGAGTTTTTTAAAATTGTCACATAAGGAAATGTTTTTTTAAATAACGTTTTTCGTATTTCAATGTTACTTAATTGGTTACCCTTAATAAGTTAATTTTAGTGTCGGCAATACTCAAGAGCGCGTCGCGGTGCGAAAGTTTTGGCTATCGTAACTGTTTACCATAAGGTGAGTTGTATGTATGCTTGATGGCCACCTAAGTTGTATTAAATAATTGATAAATCCTAGCAATATTATACATGCATTCACTCCTGAACGAAGTTTGAATGAAATTGTTATAGATTCTACATATTTCTTTGTTTTTTATAACCTCATTATCAAAAACAAAAATATCTGTTAAAATTCACTTAAGTGCAAACACCATTAAAACATTATCATCATTTGAAAAATATATCTATTCATGTAGACTTGTGTGAGAAGCCTAAGTTGGGAAATACAAAGCTTATATTATCAAAGTCATATAAACTGTAACAATACATGAAACACTATAACAAACTTTCCACAGAAAATAGCTATCGTATGTTTCGGGGAAACAAACAAAAAATCAGAATTACTACCACTTAACCTCACACGAATAGAAGATGTGTTTATTTTGTTAACGTTCATATTGCGTCGTCCGGGCGTTCAGCTCGCTATATGGATTCTACTGGATGTGAGTAGGGACGAGTAGTCGAACAAATAAACAACATTATCACTGACCGAATCATATGTAACTATAAAATTTATATACGAGTAGATACCTACCAGCGACTAGCCCCGACTTCGAAACAAACAATTTTCTAATTAAGGATTTAATTTAAAACAAAAAAATCCTTACTTAGCGGATGCTAACTTTAAAAAATACACCAATATTCCTGGTCTTAGCTGTCTAGACTTATTATTTTTGGCCGTGCATTGATTGTCAGTCAAGACAAACGATTTAATATATGACCATATACATATATTTTTATATTAACAAGGATTCGTTTCGTCGTTTCAGTCGAATTCCGACCACGGATACCTTTAGTACCTTACATATCTATTATACCGTAAATTGTAAATGTTATACTCTGAGTGGTCAGAGTATTTTGCTAAATCTTCTCGTGGCGCTACCCTAGTCAGTGAATGCATTTGATCTAAATGAATAAATGACGTTAACTTTGGCATTAAACATTACTTTTGGCATTAAATTGACTACTTTCACACAGGGAAAAAATCCTTGTATCGCGGGGGAACGTTGCAATTGTAAGTAAATGTAAGTATTACCCACAAAGCTACAATTCCCAGACGGTTTTCCAATTTTAATAATGGTAACACACACACGTGCCGTTTCAAATACAATCATTGCATTTGAATGTCTAGTTTCGGCGTATCGCCGTTGTATGGATACGGATACGGTGTTTGTAAGGTGTGTGTGACGTCAAAACGCATGCGACAGGTACAAAGCCAACTAGTGTTTACTTGGAATTGATTACACGACAACACTTAACCAATTATACTACTGCACTAATTGGCTCTTCAAACGATCAGATACAGGGATCTCGTGATGTACATAATGCAAACGAGTGATACAGACCTCTACATTGAGGCATCCCTTGATTGGATTAATTAGAGTGAAATGTAAACGACATGTCTCCAACCCATGTGTCCTACTAGTATTATAAACTAGCCGACCCGGCGAACTTCGTTTCGTACCGCCAATTATTTTTTCTTTTAATTTTCTTCTATACATACCTTGTTTTGACAATAAAAACAAACAAAAAAAAAATTATCTGATTTGGTGCAGTCGATCGGAACTTATTACGCGCATAAGTTCCGATCGACTGCACCAAATCAGATAATATTTTTATACATTTTGTGAGGATGAATGGATGTATGTATGGATGTTTGTTACTCTTTCACGTAAAAAATACTGAACGGATCTGATTGAAATTTGGCATAGAGAAGGATCATAATCTGGAATAGCGAATAAGCTACTTTTCATCGCGATAACCGACATACTACATGCAACAGCTAGTTATAAATATGAGTATAACTGGCTCTTATACACATGCATGAGTAATAAATCTATTCAGATGATTGCTTGCCACTTAGATTAATTTAACAAATTGAACGCCGCGCCTTGCAGAAGACACAATAGGAAATTGAAAATTGCTCGGAGTCATCTATGAGTGCAGCCGTGTTGAGCTATTTTCTTATCAAGGCGAACGTTCCCGAACGCATTATTCCCTTCCTTTTGCTCTTCAACACCAGCGAAAAGCAAGATTATGTTTTTAAAACAGTAAAGTTCAAAAATGAATTAGAGCAACGCCTTAAAACGCAATTATATAAAGCCGTGGTTCCGCCCACATGAATGTCATTTATCGCTATGAAAATATCCTATATTTTTTCTCAGGAATATTTCCTAAATTCCTATAGTCTTTCTCGTGTATTTCCTAATATCTGTAAACATAATCCCATGATGAAATGATTATTATAATGTAAGTTATAATATATATATATATATATCTACATATATATAATGTAAATATAGATATGGATACTGGCGGTCGGTCCCTCCTAGGTAGGTATTACTCCTAGGTAGTAATCTTGTAATTTTTGAGCAAAGTATCCACCTTTGCTCAAATATTTCAAGTCTGTAGCCTAGTGGATTAGGCTTTGCGATTATGAGTCAGTCAGGACAAGTAAATTTAGATAAAGCTATTAGTATAGGATGATCGAGCATTGCTGTTTTTATTTGCAAATTACCATTTTATAAAAATGAAACCTAGCTAGAACGATTAAGCCTCCGAAAGCCCCTCTGCATAGTTAATTCTTCAAGACTGTACAAGAAAACGCGTGGTAATTTGGAATATTTTCCCGATTTTGCAACATATCTCACTACTGCTTCGCTCCTATTGATCATAGCGTGATGTTATATGTTATATAATTTTTCAAATCGAACCAGTACTTTCTGAGATTAGCTCGCTCAACCAAACAAACTCTTTAGCTTTATAATATTAGTATAGATATACAAGAATTGCTCGTCTAAGGTATTAGATTAAATAATGATATCTGGAGTCACGGGGGTGCCTCCGCCAAGACAAGACAACGGAAGCTTTATACTGACAGACACATAAACTGCATCAAAGCAGAGATGGACTATCAACCTTTACATCAATTATAGGTACTTCTCTGCAATATAAACCATATGTAGACTTTTATAATCTGTACTTTGATGCAGTTTCTGTCAGTTAGTGTAAGTACCTACATATGTATATAGAGTCACATAATAAAAAGATTTGATTTATTGAGTCAAACTAAGATTTTTATTCTTGAGACGATAGGAATCCGCATCAATATTTAAATGTAAACATTTTTGATAAAATAAAAATATTATATAACTTTTATCCGATTTTGCGTGGCTACTTCCCATTTGGTAAACTTCCCACTTGGTAAACCTACTAAAAAGTTGCGTTTGGTAAACTTTTCTTTCCTTCATACATTTAATCCCATTTCGAAAACATTTCAGTAATTATATGTGCTTTATCCCGTTTGGTAAACTTTCAATTAAAATGGGTACAGTCAAGTAAAAAAACAAAACACGAAAATTATGATAACATTGTCATACCTATATACATTTAACGATAAATATTAACGTATTTGATTACAATAAAAATATTATCAATAAGTGCAGTAGCAGCAATAACAGTCTTATATCGATTTGACATTGAGAAGATCAATTTGTTGCAATTTAATATTGGAATTTGCACCCATGTTTCTTGCCATAATAATATAATGTTGATGAACACTAATGGCCATCAGTACGTTTTGTTGGTAGATAATAATAATGACAAATGACGGCCAGACGCCAGACAACTAGTTAACACACATAATGATTTTCTAAATACATCTAATACCTTTAAACGAGCAATTCTTGTATCTCGAAAACGGCTTTAACGATTTTCATGAAATTTAGTATGCAAGGGGTTTAGGGGGCGATTAACGTTAATTTCCCTAATAATATATACCGAGCGAAGCTCGGTTATCCAGGTATTGAACCTGTGACCCCCGTCACCCAGTGTCACTAACCACTAGACCACCAGGCCTGTCAAACGAAAAAGATTATTTGAAGATGTATTTAATTATAATTACTACTGTGTAAAATATACTACTAAATAACTGTACATTAATGAGAAATATATTTAATTGTATTTATTAAATATATTCCTTTTCAATTTTAATGTTGTTGCTTTCTTTAACTCTATGTTACTGGCTGGTACAGAATTCCGTGTTGCCATTAAGCCCACACAATGTACAATAAGTGCATAAAGTTCTTAAATAAAATAATTAAAATATAGGTAAGTATCTACCAATAAATCAGCGTCAACAACTTATAGGAAACAAGAAAAAACAATTGTATATGTCAGTATAAACTTAGCAGTATAAGCAATTTTGTGTAACTGATTAGACAGGGTAAGCATTATTTCAGTTTCCTGGAAAGCGCTCCAGATAGGTACCCAGTAAAGGCGTATTTACACCCGGAGCAGAACATCTTTATCTTCCTCACAGCGAAATATAATGCTGGCAAGTTGTCAGCAAAGTTCGTTGAAAATTAATAATAAATGTGTTGATTGCTGTTCACTTTTATAATAAAATTAAGTCTCCGTTATTTTTTTTTTTACCGTTGTATTTGTTTGATAATTTATTTGATTAATTCTATACATATACTAGCGGACCTGGCGGACGTCGTTCTGCACGGACTTCACGAATATCACTAAAATCAGCCGAGCCGTTTAGGAGGAGTTCAGTGACATACACACGTACAGAAGAATTATATATAAAAAGATATAAATGTTAAGTTGGTTTATATACGCTTCAAAAACTCAAAACCAGCTGAACGGATCTTAAGAAAATAGGTGTTCTGGGGAAGGACATAGGGTACTGGATCCGCGGACGACTGTTAGTAGTTATATTTATAATAATGACCATTATTTAATTACAAACCACTCTGAACTCTTTTACAGAACTTTATCCTACCACTGGCATACACCTCACTTTGTTTGATGTATAAATGTACAGCAATTTGAGAAACAAAATACAAAACGCACCATTTTATTGAAAAAAAAACCTTTTATCATAGTATTATAATGTAAAGATTTCACATTAAACGAAATAAAAAGACTTAATGTCTGCTAACGACGACGGTGGCTCTCATTTATTTCTTGAGTGTTCCGGACTAGTGTGGCGGGGCCTTTACGCCCGCCTACTTAGCCCGGGAGCAGTTGGCCGACGTTACTTGCGCTATCTATTCTATTGCCACTAAGTGTAAACACTGGGAAAAGAATAGTATGGCCGGAACAGTAGGCGATAAACACACAAAATGTAAACATTATGAAATAATACATACGGTGCATTCGAGTACTCGCCCGTTCCAAATTTAATTATACCTACTTGTGTTTATACAACTCACTTCGTACTCTAGAATATTGGTTTGAAATAATATGGAAGACAGGGCTTCGATATTTAATGATTTGCATCTTCCCCCGTGTGTACATCAGTATCCAGAAAAAAAATTACAACCGTAATAGTGTATTTTTCTGGATAAAACCAAAAACCCTTCTTCTGCTTATCTATTAGGGCAAAACAAATCTACTTACTGTTCCAATTACATTTTTTAAGCCGCAGTAGTTGTGGCTCGGTCAATTATAATTTGTCTATATTACATTACGTGTACTTAGGCTAAATTTAACACATTATTTAAGACTAGCTGTTGCTTGGGGCTCCGGAGCCGACTGCTTATAACCGACATCAGTCGGTAATCGCGATAAAAAGTTGCCTATGTGCTATTCCAGACTATAATCTATCTCTATGTTAAATTTAAACCAGATTGGTTCTGCCGTTCTAGCCTGATTAAGTAAAGAACATTCATCATTCAAACTTTCGCATTTATAATATTAGTTGAATACGTAGTTATATATGTATATCCTTACTAATATTATAAATGTGAAAGTTTGTGAGAATGGATGGATGGATGGATATAATTGATACTCTTTCACGTAAAAACTACTGAACGGATCTGGGTGAAATTTGGCACAGAGATAGATTATGGTCTGGAATAACACATAGACTTTTTACAGCGATAAACGACATCCACGCGGGCGGAGCCGCGGGCAACAGCTAGTGAGTAATAATCTTTAATTGTAAGATTAATAAACACTCAGTCAAATCATGAAGTGGTTTTGTGGGGAAGAGCACTATTACCATGTAGTACAAACATAAAAAAAGATACCTAACTAGTAATTATATAAATATCTTAAAGTAGATTCATTTATAATTTCATTCTCTCTCTCTTGATAGAGGGGAGGAGACCCGTGCCCAGCAGTGGGACATATATGGGTTGCTATTATTATTATTATATTTATAATGCCTTTAGTTATTTTTAGACTTAAATATGTTTCTTTTTATATTGAAATATGTAGACGAAATATAACTTAATATTATATTATTATATTTAATCAATGTAACGTAGAGAACATGGCAGTGTATATTTGGATCAGTATACCTGGTGACCTGTAGGTACTACAAGTTACTTGATTACGTTCCACGCGGCACTAACTGTCCACAGCTTATTCTCAATTGTATCCACGACGTTCTTATAGCTATAAGATATAAATAAATAAATATAACGTCACGATACGGTCTTGGATTGTGACGATGGCTTTGTATATGTTTTTAATATAGCTAAATACTTTTTTTTTTCAAATGCATTCTGAGATTACCGAGTTCCAGTATTCTCTATAGCTGTAAAATAATAAAAAATATATAATAATATATACTACTAATAATAATAGTCCATTATTGTATCATAAATTAATATTTATAATAAAGTCAATTCTAATATGATATATTAAATAGATATTAATAAAAAATAAATCCAAATTTTACTATAATTATTTTCATTAGATACTATTTTTAACCGACTTCAAAAATGATGAGGTTATCAATTCGTATGTCTTTTTTTTAATGAGAGGACATACTTCCAGTTTGGTCCCATTTTCATCAAAAGAAAGTTCTGATAATGGGAACCATGAGGAATTGAGGTAACTCCTCAAAAGTTATAAGCACACAATTATAGCAATTTCAATATTTTTAACAACAAATCAAACATTTGCATTCAGAAAGTGTAATTTGGTGAAGTAAAACCAATGAAGAAGACCACAGACGGCCATCTGAACTTCTCAATAATAAGTAAGTATTTCACTGATGGCGATTAGATGTTTCGATTATGGTTGCTAAGCAACTATTAATAAGCAAATGTAACAAATGAAGACTAGGTATATTTAAACTAAACTGATGATGAAGCCAGAAGCTAGGCAACGGAACTTCATAATTAAGCAGTGTAATCTAACCGTGTTTGGGCTTATTTGAATGGTCATAAGATGCACTTTAGCTGTAAATTATCAGATTAAAAAGAACCTTCTTTAAGAGAGGAAAGCTAGGGGTTTGAAGGTATTTTAAAATTTTACAACTTGCCTTTTTTTTTTGTTAAAATTATTGCTTTGTTCACTCATAATCCATATCATATAATAATCATACATGCGCACGCACAATTCGCTTACACAAATTCTAAGGGCAATAGTGAATATAAAGAATCAGTATATCATTACATTTTTATCTGTAGAGAGGCGGGCTTGTAAAAAAGCGATTTAATTGCATACCACGGCGGCCGTCACGCGGCGATACGCAATGATTCTTATCAGAGCCCTTATTGAAAAAGGGGCGGCCGCGTTCCGATCACGCATAAATCAGGAAAAGCGTATTTCTTTCAGCCAAAGCTCGCTCATTTTATTGCCCGCTTATTGGTAACAACCATTCGATATATTACACTCAAAGAATTAATGGTGTAATACTACTATTATATTGGATTTCTTGTAGTAATAAAATTCTTGTATTTTGACATTGGGGTGTTATTAGTAGAAGAATTAATAGGAGTAGGTGGACCGACGACCTTGTTGCGGGTAGCCGATGGATACCCGGACGCTGTCACTAGAGTGGAGCCTGCGTAGCGCCACTGACGTCATATCAGGTTCCGGTGGTCCACCCGTGAAGGCGGGTGTAGGTGCACAGGGGGGGTATTAGTCGGCATCCGGTAGCCGAGGGACATGGTCAGCTCAATATTTAATGTTGGGAAATTCCTTGAAAGAGGCCTATGTCTAGCAATAGCTGCCTGGTATTGCAAGCTTCTATAGGTTGCAGTAACTGCTTACCATCATTGGAACATACACTTGTTTGTTACCTAGTAGTTTAAATATTGACTGCATGGTTAGTGCAGTAGCTTAAGTGGTTACCTCGCCATTAAACACTGCGCAGCGTGTTGTGGGTTCGATCCCCTCACGGGACTTAACACCTAGTTGTCTTTTGGCTGTAGAGCGAGAAAGTTATACCTAGAGCGATGCTTGACAAATTTTTGAATACTATTTGGGTGGTAAAAAAGCATACGGCTCGCCTGATGTGAAGTAGTTAAGCCTATGGACGCTTGCAATACCAGATGTGTCACATGCTTGTTGCCAACCATTTCTTTTGCTATGGTTTTAAGATGCAGTATCTCTGAGATAGGAAATATCATAACGCATCCCTAAGTGAGTGCTGGAGACCCGTACGCACATACAGGAACACAACTATACAGCTGTGGTCTTCTGTAAGGTGAAGGTCCTTCCCTAGTCAGGCTTGCTCGCTAGTATGGTGCCTTACCTCTCCTAAACTCTCGCACTAAGGAACAAAACCTGTACCGCAGGTGACTTTACAACCATCAAAGTCACGGACTCAAATTATTATTATTATTTGGCGCAGATATTAATAATAATAAATAATAATAGTAAACCCGTGCCTAGCAGTGGATATATATAGAGTATTTATGTCCCACTGCTAGGCACGGGGTTTCGTAGGGATTGTTTAACTAAGAATCGTTATGAACCGAGTTAATTTTAGCACTTTTTTCCTTAGACGATGTGTAAAGTTGCGTTGTTATACCATTAAATATTATTTGAAACACCTTAGATAATATACTTACACATAAAGTAGAAATATTCCCCATCAATTAAGAGATGTTTCGGTGATAAAGAGGTCTTAAATTCGGTATCAGTCTCGCGTTTGTTTAAAATTATTGAAAGAATCACTGCCTGAAAGAAACTGATATACATATTTCCACATGCAAAAGACAGGTATCGCCTTCTTCTATGATTTTCATACGTACTTACACAATTTGGGGAGCACAGGTACCTACCCTTTGTAAACAAACAAATATTTTACATATTTACAAAACTTTATTCTATTTTTTTAAATATAAACAAAAATAAACATTTAATTTATATTTTACATATTTACAAATCTTTATTCAATTTTTTTTTATATAATCAAAAATGAACATTTCAATAAAAAAATTAAGATATCCATCGTCTTCGGTACAAAAGTATGCCTGCTGTTATAGCTCGTGTGTCCTCCTGTACTCCGGCTTTGCACTTATATTGAATTTATGAGGCATTTCCCATCTGCAACACATTCAAACATTAAAGTATAGAAAGATGTTCTTAAAGCCTGCGAGCATTAAAGTGAACTAACAAAGATTTAGTCTCCCAAACCATAGCAGGATAATTATATTCATTTTCATAGGAATAAATTCCTTCGAGAAAAATAGGTAAATAAGTTTATTTTATACGTTTTTTTTATAATAATCAAAATATCATATTCAAAGAGAAAATCAAATAACATTACCTGTTAACTTCAAAGTTATCTGAAAATGTCTTTACGACTATTTGTCTTGTCACTAGCACTCTTGAACAACCTTACGCGCAAACTCTTTGTGGCCGACTAAAATGGGGAAGGGGAGCTATAAGATATTCGCAAGTTTACATGTCCTACATTTCGTACAATTGTACCGAGGCGTCTATCCCGCTGGGCTGTATATCCCGGACTTACCCTATGGTTGTTTATCTATATGCTGCCTGCTATCTTACAGGTCAAGGTTGAGCTAAGAAGAAATCAGTAGAGTGTTTGATTACATGTTATGTTTTTAATTGTATTTTCTTTATTTTCGATACACAGTACCTACGTTTTAAAATCTTTTTCGATTTTGACATCTTTTATATTATTACTACAATGGACAACGGGTATAAATCGTTATAGTTTTATATTAAGTTAGTATAGTTGTTATATAGGCGTGTATAGTTTTTTTATTTTTGAAGAAAACAAAAAACACTTATTAGTTTTTTCGAAATTTTCAACGCTATAAATCCAAGTCGAAAACATAAAGCTCGATTTGTAAAAAGACTGCATAAGTAATTAAAAAGAAAATAAAGTTCAATTGATTTAAGTTACGAAGAGACCTTGCGATGTGGTTGGTAAATCAAAGGATACAAATACGTTTTCAATTCTACCAACCGCAGAACCGCGTCATTAGTTTACTACACAGCAATCCAATTTTAAATCAAACTGACAATTCGCATTGCAATATGATGTACCTGTTAAGGTTATTTTTTATATAATTACCATTTAATGATAAAATAAATAACTGTAACTCCCCATCGTTTAAAAGACGTCCAGCCGTGGCGAAAGAGCTGCAAAACAATTGTATTTTTTTATTAAGTATTAGAATATGTTTATTATTAACACTCATTTATTTACTGTATCTTTATGTATCGAAAGTTATTAGAGATAGTAATGATTAGAAAAAAAAAAAATCTTACTTATAATAATATCAACCCATTCCACTGCTGGGCACTGGCTCTCCTCTCTGTGACGAGAACAAAGAGTTTAGGCCTTAGTCCGCACGCGCTGTGGGTTGTTGGATCAGAAAAGATGGACAAATAAATCGCATCAAAGTTAAGTTGACTTTCGAACTATCAACCTGTGCGTTAATAAATCAGCCTTACATATCAGTCCATACGCTCCATAACTCTCATAACTATGAAACAGATTGTTAAATCACCTACAAGAAAATAGAATCTAGCGCTTTCATGTGAATATACAATAGCTACAAAATACTAACTGATGCATGAGAATACCGCTACAAACGATATAGAGACATCAGAATCATCGAAGATCTGAGACGAAACCGCAAACTTGCGTTAGAAGGGAATATAGGGAGCGCGCGGCAGAGTAATTGGAAGTGCTTGCTGTCACACCGGTGCAGCGCCAGCGGTACAGGTGTAGGTGGAGTAACTAAACGTGATACACGCCGTTTTATCAATATTATTTAAAATATTCATTTTAAATAATATTGATATTATTATTAGTGTTTGGAGATTTTATTGATGACATTCAATATCCATTAGCTCTTGACATAACTAATCCTAGACATAATTAACTGATCATAACTACAATTTATAATAGAATGTAATAATTTTCAAAATTTTGAATTAATATATTAGTGTAATTACTTGGATCATTTAGTGTACCGAATTAGAAAATTTGCATGCGGAAAAATGTTGGGATCCTAATATGTTGTTAATAATAAGTATTATTAGTACCATTTACTATGTTTTGCAAAGACATAAATGATTTGATTTGACAATAATAATAATATACTAATGTACTTAAATACATTTTGTCTTTATGTTTCTTTAACTCATTCTTCTTAAGACTGTTTGAGAAATATTTGACGGTGTTAGATGAAATTTGTTAAATAACACTTAATGGTACTTAGATTTAAATTTACCTTTACACGCTGGATCAAGACCATATTTTCCTATACGCTCAATAATTATTACGGCCAAAATATCTTAGAAACGTAGGGTAGAATTATATTTTTTATGATGTGGCTAAAGGAACTTGATGACTTAGCAAACTTGAGAGCGTGTAGCAGTTTTTAGATGTCAATTATTTGATTAGATAACCCAAGTCACAGCCCGAGGCAAGCAATTGGTTGGGAGTCCGACAGGCGCAGGTTCGAATCCTGCACCGGGCTTGATTTTTCTACATTGCTTATTATATTGCTATTAAGCTAATTTTATAGTGAAAATGTTAAAAATAAAAAGTCAGCAAATTGACTGAAAATGCTTATTAATACACAACATTACTTCATATTCATACGTTTTTTGTAACATTTGCGTGCTGTAAAAAAACAAACATATATTCAGGTCGACTTGAGAACCTCCTCCGTCTTTTCCTTCGGTTAAAAATTTAGTTTTAAATCATTGGATATGATTGCTATTTAATAGATTAATTAATTTAAATCCCGTAACTGTGCAAGTAGTATGAACATTGTAAAGTATTACTCTACAATATTTACTAAAAAAACACAGTATTATAAAAAATGGTTTACAAAAAATTACCTTTATAAAATTATCTTGATTTAAAATTTTACACACAAGTGACACAAGTTTCTTAAAAAAATGGTAATTTTCGTAGCATTTACAGTTGGAATAGTGAATAAAAGTTAGTAAGTAGGGAATAATATGAAACAATAAAATAAATAATATCAAGAAGTATCAGTACAAGTATACAAACATACCATTAATTTTACCAGACTACTAGAAGTAGTCCAAAATAAACATTGTTGTACAAATAATACTGCAAATTTAAATTAATTACCTACTAACGGCCCGTGCAACTTCGCCCGGGTACAACTTATTCTAGATATTTTTCCAAGAAATTTTCCATTAGAACCGTCTACAATTATTAGAAAACTAAAAGCAAGATGAACGAAATCGGTAAAGTCGTTCTTTTATGTATAAATTTATATATAATAAATTATTTTATATATAAAAATGAATCACTGTATCCTTCGGATATGTTATTAATATTTTTAAGTCACGATCATTAAGTAACGTTAACGTCTTTTAAATTGTTTTAATTCCAACCTTTTTTAAAAAAATATCAAAACCTGAAATAAATACTTCGATAAATAAACATTAAATTAGAATGTCAAATAAAATCTATCTTGCACGTATAAAACTTCCATATAAAATATTAGATTTTAAGACCACGCTTGCTAACTGGATTCAAATAATTGTTTTAATTTAATTAATTATTCATAAAGTAATGATTTTAATTTATAAACAAAAAATAGTATTTTAACTTTAATAAAAGGTCACATTTGTATAGTCACTTTTGCACTCAATATTTTAACTACAAATATTTTTATTTTTTAATAAATGAAGATATAGGTACGTTTTAACACGCACACAGACACAAATTATCTAAAAATCAAGCAAATATTTATAATAAACTAGCTTCAAAATGCCTTTTTCTTGACCCTTAATTAATACGAAAATAATTAACTTACCAATGTGCGACGGAAAAGTAACGCGGAACGAGATACCGATGCGACGGGATTAGTACGGACGGTAGACGTGAGACGTGCTCACTACGCGGCGGCGATGCTACGACTACGGAGCGGTGCGCTCCAGCACTGGGCGGACGGAATATACGACACGCCCCTACATCTAGCGCTCTCACGAAAAACATTTTTCCAACAATCTAGAAATTTCCATAGATTTCATCTTATCCATAAAGATTTTAAAATCTAAAACCTTTCTTTATCTTTCAGAAATCATTTCGATGAAAATGTCTACATTAATATAACTCTTTGTTTTTAATACTTTTATTGAGATGCTACTTATCATCTTTTATAAATTAGCACCAATACTGCCTGACCGATATATGAGATTTAAAATAAAATAATTTAAACCTGAACTGATCGGCCCACTTAACTAATATTATGATTTTTTTTTAATAATAGCTTGTCGGTTTATCACACCTGAGCATTGTAGGGAATAGAAATATGTTAGTATATATGGCAAATATGAGTGTGACGGAAAATTGTTAGAGCGGAGTGAGCGAGGCGGAGCGAGAGACCACTCCCAGCGATCAAAATAAGGATTACTCGCGGAAACACATCGATCTGATGCGGATTTGTTCTTTTTAACGCATATTTCATCTCCTCGAACTGCCTCATGGCGAAGCAAAATTAATGCCTGTATTTCCATATTATTTGTCCTGAACTTTTACACGATACTCATAATATTATGAAGTATAAAAGTTAGGTGCACGAACGAAATGGAATGTAAATAATATATTTATATAGACACTTTATAAGGCAATATTTGCTTATTAATGTCCTCTTAACCGAATGTAATCTCAACGGAGATTTTATGGTGCACTAGTGGTTGCTCAAACACAAGCATTCTTCATTCCCTTATTCTCATAGTCCAATGGGGCGGCAATGCGACACGATAGGAGACAGATCAGGCGTAGGTCCAACGGCTTTACGTGCTTTCTAAGACACGGGGGTGTAAACACCGCCAATTTCCCAATTACAGGCATCTATGATGAATTTCTTAATAGAGAAACCCAGCATAAATTTTTGGCCCGACCCACAAATTTTTGGCTCGTGTAACGAATTTATGGGAAAAACAATAAAAAAGTCCAAGGAAAGAGCATATTATAATGTGTTTGTAACCGCTCGCCCTAGGTCTTGGTTCCAGCATATGTTGAAGAACAGAGTCTTCCAAATTCACTTCAGTTCCAACCAATCACTATAGTATATTTCACATAGCAGGGGTACTGTGACGTTTAACATAGACCTAAGCCGAGCTCTACTAGACTATACACATATACCTATATGATTGCTTGTTCCGACTGACTAATTAACTGATTTATCAACGTAGAGCCTAAGACGCTAGGGCTACCAACTTGAAATTTTGCACAAAGGTTCCATTAATGACGTAAGTTAGCACTCAGGAGGGATTTTTGGAAATTTAACCCCTAAGGGGTTAAACTAAAATATGAACGGTTTTATGGAAGTCTGTCATTTTCAAAGTTAGAAGCATGAAATTTCACAAACCCTTTTTTTTTTTTTTTGAAGACGGGAAATGCTTTACGCATACCGCTTCAGGTTAAAAATTAATGTATAACTGTACCAGCCTTTTCAAAATTTCTCCCCTAAGAGGTTAAAATAAGGTATGAACGGTTGTATGGAAATCCCAAAAAAATTAAAAGTAAGAAGCCTAAAATTGTATATAATATATATTTGCTTCTCGTTACAAATAAATGTACAGTTTTCTTTCTTCTTTCTTTACAATTACGTTACATGTCGGCGATTTTAAATATTTCACCTCTAAGGGTTTAAAATAAGGGATGAACGGTTGTATGGAAGTCCCGTTATTTTTAATTTATGAAACTAATGCAATATAAATGTGCGACAGTCATTTTACACGTATAAAATAAGTAGATAGGTGTAATGAGGTGATATTTTTAAAGCTTTAATAAAGTTACATTGACATATTTTTTGACTCTTTATGGTTAAATGACCTATACTCACCTATAGTAACAGTTTTTTAAATAAATAACTAGGTGTCAAGGAACTTGGCAATAATAAAATCACGATGATAGAGGTCAATAATATTAATGACACAAGAACATCAATGAAATTCAAAATGAATTAAATTCGAATTTTAATCGCCGGTAGATCTCTACCTAACCTATGTACATATATTATGGTTGGATAAACATGATCCCTGTCTACGACAATCAACACAGCTCACTGCTCTGTAGATCTAATGGTAGTTACACAGATCTATTGGGTGAACTTCACTGGTCCAATAGACACGTTAATTAACAATTATAACAGTATTAGTTTGTAGATATTTGGATTAAGTCACGACACTATGGCCAAAGACTAATATGATCATATTAGCTGAATGAGCTAGGCTAACTTCGTACCGCCATAAAGAAAAGTTTTTCTTTCAATTTTTTTATTTTATTTATATAGATTGTTAATGTATAATCATTTTAAAATATAAATATTTTAAAAAAGTTTGTATTCCATTTTTTTCTTTTTTTGGGGAGATGTGGTGTATAATGCATAATAGAAATAATAAATTATGTATGACAAATTTGTATAAGGAGGATTTTGATCTAAGAGTAAAGTAAGTAAAGAATTAATTAAAGGTCAAATAGTAGCTTAAAATTTAATGAATGTCACCTGATGTTAAGCAGTTACCGTAGCCTATGGACGCTTGCAATACCAGAGGTATCACTTGTGTGTTACCAATTTAAATGAGCGCTGGAGACCTGTACTTACACACAGGAACAACACACACAACTACACCACTGTGTGTAGTTATTTGGCTGTGGTCTTTACCACATCCCTACGTAGATTATCAAAAGATTAAATAAAACCTATTGTTTGACCTTAAGGCTCTTGATCATTCAACTGGTTGGAGATTGATTCAATCATTTTCATTCATCTTCATGTCAAATGCCAAACGCTAATTTGGCTCATGTTCAAAGAATCGTACAATCGTAGCAATCTATGCGTAGCCGCTAATTTATTAAATTAACGCCTACGCGTAGATTGCTACGATTAAGCGCTACGCTAATGCTACAGCTTTTTCATACAGAGATTAACATGATGGCTTTTTTTTAGGTTTATATTTAAAAAAAATTAACACAAGCTTTCGTATTTAATTTTTATAGTTCATCCGTGTTTAGTCATTAGATGAACTGCATAATCAGTACTCTGGAAGTACTATATTATTGCATATATGAAGTGGCATACTTAGTATACTAATACGCACACAACGCACACAAGAAATATATATATCTTAATATATATATTTCTTGTGTGCGTGTGTATGTGACTGAACTCCTCCTAGACGGGTGGACCGATTTTGATGAAATTTTGTGTGTGTGTTCGGGTAGGGCCCTGGATGGTTTAGATTCACAATTGGACCCGGTAGGTGGCGCTGCTGTCGGTATTTCTAAAGCAGACGATTTATGGTGCAAGGTCTAAGAAGCATCGCTTTTGATGGCTGAACAGACCGATGTTCAAATATACATAAAAGCTTTTAGTATATATTAAACTTCGACCGGCTTGAATAATTATTACCCGTTTTAGGATTGATTTGAGAAGAAATACTCACTGTTGTTCATTTTCAGATTCGTTCAGCCGTTCTAGTGAGATTGAGTAACAAACATCCATCCAATATTTCGTATTTGTAATATTAGTAGGATACTACAATAGGTAGAGAATGTATGACTGCTTGTCTTCTATGCGTTCCTAAACCATTCATCCGATTGCAATGATTTGATCAATTTGATTAATTGATTTTAGGTTTAAAAAAAAAGCTAGTTTAAAATAAGTTTACTTATGCAGATTGTTAATCCAAATTATAAACGCGAAAGTTTGTAAGAATGTATGGATGTAATACTCTTTCACGCAAAAACTACTGAACGTATTTGGGTGAAATTTGGCACAGAGATAGTTTATAGTCTGTAATAGCACATAGGCTACTTTTTATTGCGATAGCCGACATCAAAGACGGAACACAGCTAGTTTGTCTATAAACTGTAAACAAGACACATACAATTAAACGCACTACTAAGTTCGTTCATAAAGACTTAAGTGTCACCACTTTCACAACAACAATGATTGTGATAAAATTGTAGTCATTTATTATACTAGTGGTTAAGAGCGGGCAATAAAAATGAGAAATTATTTTTAATAATATTGCCGGTGCGCGGGGTGGGGTGACTAGGCACAATATTTTGGCGAGGCTAATACCGACCCTTACACCCTTATTACCCGACATTCTTTGCTCGCCTTTACTGTGTAATAATAGTGAGGAGACTTACTTTACGACCCGTCTGATGTTTATGTTACAATAAACGAGCCATCACTGACGGTTCTTTATAATAATATATGTACGTACACCTGTATTCCTATTAACATAACAATAATCACATAATTTTGAGTATTTAGCCCCTCTAAGTGGTATTAACGGTAGTCGAATCGAATAGGGATTCGACGTAAGTTTTCGATATAATGTCGTATCTAGACATTTTTGTTTATCCCAAGGTTGCATGGAATGCGATAAGGCAGATAGAATTATCTATATATATCTTTTTATAAGACCATTTTCGCCTACCTATCTCTATCTACAGCACTAAATACAAGTTTTATTTATTTAATTATTTCACAAACAATTTATATTGTACTAGCTGTTGCCCGCCGCTCCGCCCGCGTAGATGTTGGCTATCGCTGTAAAAGTAGCCTATGTGTTATTCCAGACCATAATCTATCCCTGTACAAAATTTCATCCAGATCCGTTCAGTAGTTTTTACGTGAAAGAGTAACAAACACCCATCCATCCATCCATCCATCCATCCATCCATCCATTCTTACAAACTGTCACATTTATAATATTAGTAGGATTTAAAAAGTGATTCACATAATTATAATAAGCAAAAACAAACAATTTAATAACACAAATATCAATAATTAAATTAAAATAAGCTACATGTCCAAAAAATTATCAAAAAGTATTTGTAAAATGAGTCTAGCTCATCTTGGAATCTCCGTCTAAGTCTACAGAGGGACCCATTGGCTCCAAACCCGTCGCGTTAGCACATACATCTGTATAGATGTTATAATATGGCTCGTAGCTAAGTAATAGCGTCGCGGACCGAGAGATCTGCTGGGTTGTGCAAGCTTGCCGCAGTTACAGGTACAGTCTAATAATATAGTGAGTCCCCGCTGTGCCTTGAAAAGCACGTAAGGCCGTTGGTCCTGCCCCTGATCTTTCTCGGCTCGTATCAGATTGCCGTCCAATCGGATTAAGAGAGTGACAGAATAGAGAGTGCATCTGTATTTCATAATATTTACTATAATATGTCCTGCGCAGTTGGCTAATTAACGTTGAGACTGGCCGCGCCATGATCGAAATCTGTCCTGACGACTATCTTATCATTCTTATACATGAAGAAAAAACTTTTTCAAAGAGGTTTCACCACACTAGTGAGTAAGCCCGACTGGGCAAGGACTTCACCTTACAAAAGACCACAGCCAAATTACTACACACAACGCTGTACCTAGTTGTGTTCCTGTGTGAAAGTACAAGAACTTATTTAGGGATGCGTTTCTAAAGAAACATTTTACCTGGTGCCTTTTTTTAGGTCAGCAACATGAAAGTGACACCTCTAGTATTGCATGCGTCCAGGCGGGCCGTATGCTTGTCTGAAACCTAAAAAGCACATTGCGCGCACAGAAGAATGTAAGATTTGGCATTGAAGGAGGACTGCAAAAAGCTAAAATCACGTTCGAACTCCGACCGAATTTTGAGCTCTCATCTATACTAATATTATAAAGCTAAAGAGTTTGTTTGTTTGTTTGGTTGAACGCGCTAATCTCAGAAAGTACTGGCTCGACTTGAATCATCATCGATCATCGCGCTATGATCAATAGGAGCGGAGCAGTAGTGAGATATGTTTTAAAATTGGGAAAATATTCCAAATTACCACGCGGACGTAGTCGCGGGCGACCCCTAGTTATTATAATATGGCTAATCTCTCTGCTCCGGCAAAATTGACCACTGTGAATGTAATAATTATAGCTTTGGAGTACATTATACAAAGCTCTAATTAGGCGTATTACTATCTAATTCGATATGTAATACCGCCATTAATTAATTTCATACATTAGCTGCGAGTACTAAGTAAAGGGAGTAGTTTCCGACAGAAGCCGGTTATTGTTTGTAGTAGTTTCTAGTTATGCAAGCCCTTTGTAAATTGTACACTAGGTCAAGGCTTGAATTAGGTCGCCACCCGTCAGTTTCTCTAATTGGTCATTTTTCCTAACTCGACAGTTTCCTTATTCGTTTGTGGATCACATGAATTTCTGTCTCACGTGACACACCTTTGATCGTGCCGCAAATTATAAAATGCCGAGGTGACATGTCGTTGTGGTAAAATCTCGGGTTCGATTTCCGGATCAGTTGGTATTTGCTTTTCTACAAAAAAGAACAGTATCATCTAGCATTGTCACACAATTTTTTGTAGTTAAATAAAAAATATTGTAACATGATACGTTCAGTTATTTCACCATAAAATTACAAAGTACATACATACCTACACATTATCACGCCTGTCTCCCATCGGGGTAGGCGAGACTATACTTCGCCAATTGCTTCGTTGATAACATATTTCAAAGTTTTGTACCTTATTTTACTCCTGAGGATGCCAAAAATTCCTTTTTTCTGGTTTGTCTAGGAACGAAACAAATCTACTTACTATTCTAATTAAATTTTCGAAGCCGCAGTAGTTGTGGCTCGGTCAATTATAATTTCTCTAGGTACAGGTATTTCGCGTACTTAGACTAACTTCCACATTATTTTAGACTAGCTGTTGCCCGGGACTCCGCCCGCCTTATTGTCGATTACCGCGATAAAAGTAGCTTATATTCTATTCCAGACTATAATCTACCTCTATGCCAAATTGCATCCAGATCCGTTTAGTAGTTTTTGCGTGAAAGAGTAACAAACATTCATCCATGCATTCAAATATCCTCACAAACTTTCACATTTATAATATTAGCAGGATAAATATTAAAAAAATGACAAATGAGGCTGAAAATAATTATACAAAGTTTCAATAGCCTGAGATAATAAAACAAAATTAAAAAACGAGATATATCTATGTCATACCGTGGAATGGAATTTAGTGAAATGTAACATGGTGATATTAATCGGTGGTAGTGTCACCATACGAGGTAATTTCGCAACAACAGACATATTTTCCAGAGGGAGGACAATCCGGGATGGCTGTGACGAGGCTTGGAATGCAACGCGATTATGAAGCGCCATTTGTCAAGTTTTTATTGGGCACCCTAGAACACCGTCTATTGTGGTGAACCCTCTGCTGTCCCCCGCGCCTCGCCTGACCCTCGTCTCGCTGACGTTAATTCATAATTTTTATAACTTGTTAACGTTTTGCGGCTTACAAACGGGCCCACAGTGGTGCCGCGCGCATCCCGCACTTGGATTTTAATTAAATTTTATCCTTTTATTAGACCTGCTGTAGTAGGTACCGTAAATTCAAGTGCATATCACTAATGGCCTTACAGACCCTAGTCAAATACTGGATTTAGATTGGTCAAATTCTAAAGAAGTGAGAAGCATATTGTCATTTAACAATGGATTACCTGTGTATTTACTACATATCAACAGTTCTTGTACCTAAAATAGAAATGCATAGAACAGTGTCAAACAATGGTAACTTTTTTTTTTTTTTTTTTTATAAAGACAACTCCCGCACTAGAGAACAAGCTCTGTGTCGCGGGGGACTTTACAAACATACAATTAACGGACACAAATTACACCCAGTCTCAGAACAATTCTTTGTGGGTCACACAGTTTTGTCCTGTGAGGGAATCGAACCCACAACCTCGTGCACAGCAGGCGCATACTGCGGCCACTGGACCACCGAGGCAGTCAAAACTAATATATAATAGTTGAATAATATCGGACATCCCACATACGGCCCTCTGATCCTAAAGTTCATCCTCACATCCTTGCACCTCAAACTTGCCGTACCGTAAGATTCCAGAGGAATTTCTTACCACGTACGATTAGGCTGTGTAATGAGCTCCCTGCCGAGGTTTTCCCAAAAGACTATAGCATGGGGTTCTTCAAGAAAGGAGTTATAAGGTTTTTAAAGGGTCGGCAACGCGTGAGTGACACCCCTGGTGTTGCAAACGTCCATAGGCTACGGTAACTGCTTACCATCAGGCGGGCCGTATGCTTGTTTGTCACCTTGGTAGTATAAAAGAAAAAAAAAACTGGTAACGTCTATATACTTCTAGATAAAATAGATTTGTGTCCGTTATTGTATGTTTGTGTTCTCTAGTGCAAGAGTTGTCTTTTGTAAAGACAAAAAATAAATTACATCCAGATACAGACCAAAGAATCGTCCTCTCCTTTTTTTAAAGGTTAATTTCCGTTCTAGGAACCAAGTCTAATTTTAATTTAAAAAAAATCTTGCTGCTGTCGACAACTTCGGATTATCGAAAAGCCATATCATTCAAAGCTATTTATGAATAATTTCACGTACCTACATGTGTAGAAAACGTACGAAATAAAACGTAAAACGCAATATATTTCATATAGCTGATGTAGACGGGTTGATTGGCGTTGATATTAAAGTCAGTGGGTGGTTGGAGTTCCGCCGGAGCATCCATATTTCGCAGTTGGATGATCAAAGCATCGAGCGCCGCAATAAACAATACACTTCAATAAAGGATTTTAACATTTACATACTACACTTGATGCTTATAATTAAAGGTACTTTTACAATAGGGAGATTTAGGCATTATTATCTTATCTACTGGATCCGTGTGTGAATTTTAATAAAATTTAAACCTATAGGTATCTACGTATATATTTATACAAAATACTAAAAGTAGTGTGTAATGTAGTACCTAACAGCTACACCTACCCAATTCCTACTCTACGTACTTATCACTTATCTTCCAATAATAACAAATAATCGTTTGTTAATGTGCAAAAAAACCATCATACATAAAGATAAAAACTGTCCTCTCTAGTTCACTTAAACTGCACACAGTGTGCAATATATTTTTGAAATCAGTTCAGAAGTTAGTTCATCGAGGACAAACGACGTTACACGTTATTTCATTTGTCATCGTATGGCTCAAACCTGATGACTAAATTGCATCAGATGGTACGTTTTTAGTTATATTAGGCCGTATCCTTATAGCGATTTATTTTCGATCCAATTTTAAATTTAAATTCGTAAGATATCAACTTTATTAGTTGTCAATGTATCGAAAATAAATCACTACATGGATATCATGGTACGGCCTCAGATACGAGTACATCGACAACAGTTAGTTACTTTTCTGTAATATATGTAGGTTTGTATAGAAATAAAAATACAGATGAATAATTTTGTGTTTACTTAACATTTATCTTAATCTATACATATGCGTATTAATATTAGAGATACATATTAGGTATAATTAGGTACTATAAGTAGGTATAAAGTACTTGTGATAAATACATAAGCAGCTTATGAAACCAGTGCGGCCTTCAGGCGGGTATCGACATTACGACACAGCCTCGCGAGGAATGCCGCGTGAAGCAGCCTCACGATGTGGAGAGGCGATTGCCTCGCGAGCCAATTTGAACGGTGTCTGACTGCCTGACTGCCTGCCTGCTCAATGCGAATACGAGATGAGCTCCCTCGCTAGGCGGCCTCGCAATGTCGATACCTACCTACCCGCCTTTAGGTTAGTGGCTACTACTATTTGACATTATCAAAGCCCGTTTCTGAAGAATTTCGAGAAGGTAGTATAGATTTACCGTATATTATTAATAAATAATATACGGCAAATCTGACATAACGGGAAGTCGCTGGGAGATCCACCATTTGATTGCCATAGGTCAAGTTAATTCTAATTAAAAAGGATAAAGCAATACACATGATACGTGCTAGGGATGGGAAACATCCCAAATGCCACGTTATCGTCACCCAGGGCGTGGGTAGAGCATATTATTTCATAGCTCTCATGGTAAGCAGTTACTGTAGCTTACTGAACGTTGATAGTTTTAGAGACGAGTTTTATGTTATGGGTGACGCTTGGACAAGATAAAAGTGTAGTTAAATATTTTTTCCCTAAAATAAACATTATTCATTCTATCTTCCCGTTCCTGTGCGTAAGTAACAATTCTACCACTGTTAAAGTTAAGTTGCCCAGATGGGCTGATCACTTATGAAAACACACCTAAGCTGCATTAGGAAGCTAGGATCGTTTAGCGTGTGTATCTGCAGCGACTCTTTAATCAAACCTAAACTACCAACATGCTAAACGAAGTTTCTTGGCGCGTAGAGATCTGAGCTTTACTCTTGCTTACAACTTACCTACATCGCATATATCTGATGGAAGTGCAACCTCAATAACGGCAAATGACAAACTGAGTCTGACCAGTGAGCCTCACAAGAAAGGTTTTTACGACATAAGTTTTGACAAGGCATGTTTCCGCCCGTTTAGTCTAAAACGCCGAGAAAACAAAGAAGACATGATACTTGCTTTGCCAAAGCTTTATCGTGTTAAGTACGCGCAATCAATGTCGATCAGCCTGAAATTTCTTCTAGCTTGCCCCGATATTCGCTATTGTGTGGAAATAAAATAATATGTACATTCGTATCCCCTTGTCACAATTTAATTCCAAAAATGATACTGCGACATCACATACGTTTGTCAAACTATATAAATTAACTATACGTGAAATACACGATCGGACTCACAATAAGTATTAAGTTCGCTTGTCTCCAACTGATATCTAAATCGCACTTTACTATATCAAAGTAAATAATTAAGATATTCTTAAAAATAAAGAACATCACCTGATAAACCTATGTACAATATTGGTTTCTAGCTTGTCATTCAGTTGGAGATGTTATATACATTCAGCTTTAAAAAGAAGCCAACTAATGATAAGTTTTTGACAGCTAACGCACCAAATAACCTATAGGTAACCTATAAATTAATATAAGTATATAAAATACTACTTAAGGCTTAACTACTCAATATTACCTTTAAGTAAATGCATGCAAAATATATCTATACATAACTGTAACTTTGCTGAGTCATTTCGTGTCTTATGGAGTTGAAATCGCAAGTTAACATACTTCGGTGTCCAGCTGTGTGGAGTGCTTAAGGATGTCTTTCGTGGGCGACGAACGCGACGCGATGTGACTCGGAGATAAACCGCGTTTCGCCGCATTCGACCACATAGGATGCAGGGCAGCCTTTGGTCTGATCGCGTTCGTTGCGTTTGCAGCGTTGCATTCTGCGCTTACGTAAGACACCGAATAAGCCATATTTTTGAGCATGCTTTTCATTTAATCTTCATACATAAATAACATAACCAGCATATCAGTTTTAACTATAAAATCTGTTTGGTTCTCGAATTGTGTACACAATTATTGCTTACTTATAACATAATAAATTCTGAGAAAAAGTAGGCTCTAAAGAGACAAATGAATATATGTACTTAATTAATTCCGATTGTCACTAAACCAATCAGTTAAACAAGGCCTAACGATTCATCTTTTCTGGTGTCTTCTTTAATCTCGTTTTTATTCTATTGAATAAACACATGCAGACATCAAAGTTACATAGTTAAAAATTCGATACAGTTATAAATTTTCCCCATATTTATAACCTGGAATGAAAAGTAAAACTTATTATACAAGAATGGTACGGTAAATGCACATTGTATGTTTCTTAAATAATAAGTTTATTAGATAAATATTTATATTGCAGAGGCTGTGGTCTGTGGTGGCCGAGTGGGAAAGTAATCGACTTGCATGCAAGAGGTGCGAGTTCGATCCCAGGCAGTACCAATGTGAATTTCACTTTATGGAGTTTATATTTACTAATTGAATAATTCACTATCTGCTAACGGTGAAGGAAAACATCGTGAGGAAATCCACATGTCTTAGAAGTAATTCTAAAGACATGTCTGATTTACTAACACTCAAATCATTCAGATACGCTGGCCTAATGCCAGCGTGTGTGAATTAAGGCCTAAACCCTCTCTCTCTCTCTTGATAGAGGAGAGGAGACCGGTGCCCAGCAGTGGGACATATATGGGTTGCTATTATTATATCTATTATATTGATGCGCCGCTCCTTAAGTTATACTACCACAGCACCGAACAAGCGTACGGCTCGCCTTATTTTGCTCAGTTATGGATATATACAGACGTCCTTGGGCTACGGTAACTGATTACTATCAGGCAGGTGCTTGTTTGCTACCTAAGCCAATGATATTTTAAAGAAAGATAAGCTGCCTTCACACTGAGCAACGACCTTCAGTTTTGTTCCTATGTTTTTATGCGTATTTGCTCATAGATTTCAAGTATAAAAGTGATAGATAATACGGAACATAATTATACAGAGGGGATAGTGATCGAGGAAAATGTAGCTACTTAGCTACTGTCGACGACAACCATTTACTGTTGATATCTACGTTTTTTTAATACATATATTATCGTTGTCCAAAGCAGTATTAAAAACGTCTTGAGATCATCATAAGTATATCTAATACGAAGTAGGTACTTAAAGATCCATAGTTAGGTTTCAAGGAACTTACCAGCCTATAGGAATTTCTGCTGCATTTTTATTTCCCATATTAAGTATGGCATAATTTTAATTATGTTATTTTCTTTTGATTCTGTCTGTTTGCTGCTTTCATTCTTAAAGAAAATATACAATCTCAAATTAATGAACTGTAGCTAAATAAAAACACGATGTATGTTCTAACAATAAACATCCTATATATAGGGGACTAGTAGTTGCACGCGGCTTCGCCCGCGTAGATGTCGGTTATCGCGATAAAAAGTAGCCTATATGCTCTTCCAGATTATAATCTATCTGTGCCAAATTTCATACAGATCCTTTCAGTAGTTTTTGCGTGAAAGAGTAACAAACACCCATACATCCATACTCACAAACTTTCACATTTATAATATTAGTAAGGATTGGAACTGTGGCTCATTCACACAGGCTACTTTGTAACCTAGTTATGAGAACCGAACTGTATCCAATTTATTTGTTAAAATATAATATTGTATATACTATCCATACATAACATTGTATCAGCCCATGCACTGCAATCAGTTTAAGATTAATACACGTTATTATTAATTTGATAATATTGTTATAATAAACTTTCGATGTGTAATTATGGAGTGAAAGACCATTATCTTCGTATGAACTGTGTATGTATTATACTCATTAATACACTTCTAACTGCATCAAAGTATAGAATTATAGTAATAATTAAAACATTATCTTGCAAATTCAACCTTAACAGCCATGACATAAAGTTGAATTTGTAGTATGGTGTAGTGACTCGAATGACGCGATACTATTTTGAAATAGACGCAACAATTTTAAATAAGATTTCATATTTTATGCCGACGGTTTCGAGACGTTGATTGTATATCTTGAGTTATATTGTAAGCATAATCAATGTCCAATTTTCAGCAGTAACAAGCTATGCCGGCGTGAAAAATACAATTAATTCTTTGCTTGTCTACTTTGCTGGTACCTTGCGATCGACCGCGAATATAAGCATAAAATATGCTGCGAAACCAACGCGGCAGTTATAGAATAGATTAATAATAATAAAATACTCCATAAAGTAAGGAATTTCTACATACCAAGAGGATTTATGGAGGGTTCCTTGTCTGGTAGGATATGATTCAATATGATATCCGAGATGACCCTGATGCAAGAAGGCGTTGTGCGTGTGAGGTTCGCAAGGGCATGCGTAGGGTCGATGGGTGCGCGTAAATACCGCGCTGCAGCACACACACAGGCAGCAGCCATATGCAGCGTTCCGAGTGTAGATCGACCATCTATGTATATACAAAATTCACGTAATTATAATATTATTATTATTACGTATGTTACCCGCTGATAATGTAGCTCTTTCTAATGGTGTAAACAAATAAAAAACCTAACAAAACATCAAATCTATCCTCTTTATACTATTAGCATAGATTCTTAAAAACTATTTGTTTCTTATTCCAATATCCCGGCCACGAACTTGCGGTAAGAAAACAATTACTCAAACGTTCTATAACTCCACGCGGTGCCGTGCGGGACATGGCGCGGTTTTAGTACATTTGTTGCTGTCTCCGCTCGCCGCTGTCGCTGCCGCGTAATGTCGTGGCCGGGCCGTAAAGATATCATTTAGAGTCTGCTTTATCACTTAGTTTTAGGCTAACATTTTTTTTAAGATGGGTTGGGCTACAGCAAATACATCGATCTCAAAGAAATGGCTGTAATATTTTTAATTGTTCGCTGTAAAGACACATCACTCATCCGAGTTTGTACGACTAAGCGTACATTCGGCCTACATTGTCATTAGTTGCGTTACATACAATCGCTAGTAGTCGCTTTTCATGGCTCATCTAAGACAACGGGTAAGGCACTGGTACTGAGTGGATTGACCGCAGTGTTGCGTAGAACAGATGTGGTGCACGCCCTTGACCGTTGACCCCTACACCTAGGTTATTTATTAGTGATTCACCCCAAACTGTGAACTTGCAATCCACTCTTGACCGATTTAGCTCATGTTCGTACTAAAAAACCTTTTGTCTTATTATTTCGCCTACCAAATGTCACGACGCACGTTTCGATACTCGAGTAAACGTCGAATAAACATTTATACTTACATACGAATATATACAAATGTTTTAATTTTTTTTTAAACTAAACTAACTGTTTTGTTAAGATTTACTGACAGTCAATTTAATGCACGTTTGGGTGTCACCCATAAACGGGTGACATCCGCTACAGACCGACCCCCCTACCCACGCCACTGAATGAATATTTTACTATTAAAAAGTAATTAAAACAACTGACTGAACGACGAAGATCCGGGTGTATTGAAAACCTCACTCCAGCATCTCATATGAGGTTCTAGCAGGTCCCTGTGGTACTCTGTGAGATTAATAACGAGCCCCACTGCTTTTATCATCGATAGGCTGTTGAAACCTACGTGGGTCGCCAGAAACTCTGCCGCTTCCAATGAAGTCCATAGCGGTATACGGAAATCTAGAACAATATATCAAATGAAATGAAGATGATACTACATACCTTATTAACTCGATTAGTTCCTGGTACTAGTTATTGACTAATAGTGTATTTTCCTTGTACATATATATACACACCAGCCCCTCTAGACAAGTGGCATAAACGGTAGTCGAATCGAAAAGTCAAAAAAGCAAATGTATGGGATTTGACGTAAGTTTGCGACATTATATCGTAGACTTACATCAAATCCCATACATTTGCTTTTTTGACTTTTCGATTCGACTACCGTTTATGCCACTTGTCTAGAGGGGCAGAGCCTCTAGACAAGTGGCATAAGCGAGTAAACTTATGTCAAATCCCATACATTTTCTTTTTTGACTTTTCGATTCGACTATCGCTTATGCCACTTGTCTAGAGGCTCAGACACTTTAGAACTATTTCTATTCTATTAGGTCCCTCTGCTGGGCATGGGACTCGACTCGGGCTTGCAATAAACGAAATAAATGTAATAAACCAAATCGATGCGGCCGGCATGACCGTGACATAATTGTGTGCTGAGTGTGGCGTTAGTCGCTGTCTCGAGCTTCCAATAAACGACTCAATCAATTTAAACTTCTTAAAAGCGACAGAATCGCAGATCGCCGTTGCTTTAAGTAGCATGTCTGCTGTAGCACTTAGGAATGAGTCTTCCTATCCCAGGGTACTAATTCATTTCATTAGACTTAAAAAGAGTCTACGGTAAATCCTCACCATCATGTGAGCCATAAGCTTGTTTGCCACCAAGATTTTTACAACAACGTGTCGTTAAATTAAAAAGCTTGTTAATAATGTTATTGCGACCATCATTGCCACGGTAATGACACTGATCGCAATAATAAGGCTGGCTTTATAGCTGTCCGAGAGACCTGTACGGGCCGTCCGGCGTCCCAGTCAAGACGATCTTTTAGCGCCTCACGTGTGTCTGCCCATAATACGGACGGCACATACGGTCTCCCGGTCCCCTGTGAAGACAGCCTAAACCAGGAGAACAACAACAACATACGTGAATGGCGGACCAACGACTACTGAGCGAGTGTGAGTGGCGCATGGCAGAATGTTAGTAACATTGTAGGCACAAATCAATGACTGTTTAAAAACGTTACAAATTCTTAATTTCATCGACTAAATCGATGTCCACGTGTTGATATTTTGAGAAAAGCGCCATAGTCTTCATATATATGAGTGTACTGCAACAAGCACCTATATATATGTTGTTATATTAAGTATATATCATTAAGTTTTTTTTAAATAATTAGATGACATACAAGCATACTGCTCACAGTTACCGTATTAAATACCACTAACCGTCTTAAAACCAGAACCAGAAAATAGATACATATATATCATAGTTCCACTATTTAAAAAAATCGGTAAAAGATAAGTGTCATGCATAGCTTCAATGTCCCTCAAAATACAAACCTAAAGTTTGATAAACGTGGAACTCCATGTCGACGATCTCTTCGTTGGAATGTACCACACCTTCCTTTAGGAGAGTTGTACGCACCAAGGTGGCCGACAACGGTACAGTCAGATCAGTCATCTTGGCTGCCAGTTGAATGCTGGATACCGCTACCAAGTAGTACCGAGACGCTAATGAGGCTCTATACCGATTCCATTCATCATGATCTAAAATAAGTGAATATTTAAAATATTTATTTTTGATTTTGTAGTTCAAATATTTTAAGCAATGTGGAAATCGAGCTCGGAGCAAGATTCGAAATTATTTAGGATTTTGGTTTAGGACGATTTACTCATTAAATCAAGCCCAAACACGACAGGGCTACCTTGTTTCGTTGAGATGTTTCTATAACCACTTTTCAACCGCAACCATGCCTGCTCCATGGTACCATATTATTGCATTGTGATCGAAGTTCGTAACTGCGATCACTGGTACTCCAAATTTTGGCTTAATAGAAAGCGATAAGTGTTTCAAGTAGTGCTTGCAAGAAGGTTAAAACCTAGACATACAAAATAATACGTCGTGTGGATCATTACATGTAGGTCAACCAGTCCGAAAACAACTCGGACATATACATGAATTTCCCCTTTCAATGTCTACTTGTATCTTCAAGCGTTACTTACTGCGGTATACTTGGAAATAAGTATGTATGTGTCGTGAAAGATATCGCTCCATAAGGCGACAAGCATTCCCTGGTATGCCCTGGTTGCTTACCCTCAATAAGGTACACAGGTGCCAGATTAGCTTTCTCCCCGACGTCTGAAGTAACAATACGGGCCATCGTGCTTCTTCCTTGGCTACAAACAAATATACACTAGTTTACTTCTTGCAATTTTATTCTGTACTAATATTATAAAAAGAAAATATTTGTATTTTTAATTCTTCTATTTTTATTCTAACACCACAATCGAATAGTAGTTACATAGGTATTAATAACATTATAACAAAGGCAGATTAACTTAAAATTGAGTTCTCTTATTTTTGTTTAAAAAAAACTCGAAAATTACTAAACTGATTCAAGAAACTCTTTCACCTATAGAAAGCTACATTATCACCGAGTAACGTAGGCGTATAGACTATTCTTCATTTAAAAATATATTAGAGATCCTTACGAAAATATAAAATGTCCACCCGTGCGAAGCCAGGACGTGCCGTTAGTGTTTACTAAAAAGTTCTTGTTCCTATCTCATACAATGGAGCTCGCACTCCTTTTTGTTTCTATTTCACCCAATAATACAATATTAATATTGTTAGTCGGTAGCCATTTGTTGCTAATTAGTATGAAACAAAAATGCCATTGCAGTGATTGCGCGGTGGTGCGATGGCGGCTTGATAATACCACAGATAATATAATACTAGTACAGATACCCCATCTCATACAAAGAAATGGTTCCCCGCTAACTCGGGCTAACCTTCGGGCTAAATTTTAATTATCTATCTATCTGTAGATGTCTGTATCCAACAGATTACGTGCATACACATAAAATCAACAGATGGCGACACTTTATTTAAAATTATATTTTTCACAAGATATAGTAGGCACCTACTTCATCACTCACATAGATCTACCGACCATAAAGGGTAGGTATCACTCATTGTCTCGGCACAGTAAAGGCTCGGGCCACGTTTGCTCGCTCAAGGTCACGCGCTTTACGAAATATACTTATTTTGATTGTTTGCTTCCGTATTTAACTAGCGCTCCGCCCCGGTTTCGCCCGGGCTAAACAATTTTTTCCCGTTTAGGTATATTAAAATGTTAATATACCTATTAACCTAAGTTTATTTTTTTGTTGATGGCTTATATTAGGTATACCTATAATATAAATTGATTTATTAAAAAGAATATTCGTGAAACTATAATAAGCAATTAATTTATCAGTGCAAATAAACAAATAATCTGTTTGAAGTGATAAGGGTCTGTTTGAATTGTTTCTGTCTTAGTCAAATTAGGTTAATTATAATATTTTGTGACAACTCACACACCATCTAAATCCAAACTTGGCACAGCCTCAGACGACAGACAGAGCATATCACACTAAGATTGGTCCTGAATGGGAATCGAACCCTCATGGATTAGATTCACTTACCACTAGTTACGTAGTAACTCTTTAGTAATCTGTGCCACTAGTACTACAGGCCAGTCGATGTCATTAATGGATGGAGTAAATTATAGCATTCTTTGGTATTAGTCCAACAGTCCGATGCTACTGGGTTCGAATCCCAGATTCATGTCCACTTCTTAAAATTTGTTTTTTGTAGATGGTTTTAATATCAGATAATATTTTTTTTGAATTATTTGTAAAAATATAGTAAAACAGTAATTATTTAGTATCAGTCTGAATTCACAAATAGGTAATTTTCCCACAGTACGATACCGTAGCACCGCTGCACCGTACCGGCCGTAGAACCGGCCGAACCGGGTTCGAATCCCAACCTCGGATACACTTTTTGTATTTAGTTTTTGTTTAGTTTTTAAAATATTTTATTATAAATATTTTATATATCTTGGATGCAATATTTTTGTTGATAACTTTGATAACGTAAAACATTTTTAAAGTTTTTTGTTGAGAGAAAAAAACATATGCCCGTATTATTTATTTTTAACATAAGTCACTGTTTCACATAGCTTTATATATTTTTATACCTACGAGTAAGTAGTATGACCCAACATTAAACTTCAAAACCAGGTAGGTATTTTAATTTATAAAAATCTGAAAATGCATACAGCGCCAGCGCCATTACTCACAAGTCACTCGCAAGTTTCAACTTCTTAGTAGTACAAAATACTGCCGCCAGGACTACGGCGACATTATTGAAATTTGTAAATATATAATTGTAATTTTGTTTTATGAGCCCTTTATTTCATTTTCCTATGCTAGTAGGATTTCTTATAATATGTACGTATATGTTTCAAGCTATATTTCTTCCAGATTTGAATTTTACATAAACGTAAATAACAAATCGATATATGTAACTCCATCTATTGGTATTTATTCGTACTAATTTTGATTTGTTCCTGATGAGACCCCATGATAATACGAATTGAATATCTCCGTAGCTTTTTCTAAAAACAGTATTCATATCAATAATATCGCGGAGGAACAGAAATGTAAACATATCTGTTAAATACTTGGCCCACGAGATTGTTGACATGTGGGATGTGTATTCCGCTGTCATTGTACCGATAGTCGTAACAGTTAATGGACCATCACCATAAGAGGCTCACGTTAGGTGGATACGTCAAGGGCCTGATGCAGAAGGCAGTAAGGAGGCGTATTATAATAGGGTTCCTATCTAATATAATAATAATAAACAAGCAGAGCAGCTTGTGGCGGGCTGAATGTGAGTGGCGACACTGCGGTCTCGGATGCCTCAGAGACTCTTTAATGGCTGTCCGGAGTGGGTTAATAAGAGCGCCCACAGGTCTCTTAACTCTGGCTTGCCTAAATTGGCTGATTAGAGAGGGGTCGCCAGAGCTATATGCTCGGGAGATGGAAGTGTCATTTTCAAGAGCATAACTACGGTGAAACCCACTCTCAGGTCTCCATCTGAGACCTCTCGATGGTGAAACGCTCGTCACCCCTAGCATCATCATCATAGGGGCCCATCTTGTGTATAGGCGAGTCACCGTCTGCCTAATTTCCGTTTCCATCATAATGAGAGAAACAATAGGAGGCGACGTTTAATGGTATATTTGTTTTATAAAACAGTCCACCAAACATCAAACCCTACAGCCCTACAATTTTAAATCCCAATTTTGATACAATAGCTCTACACCTACCCTAGTCATATCATGACAAAAAAAATTGACTAGTGTGTAGCAGTACAATACTGCTACACACTAGTCAATTTTTTTTATATCGCAAATATTGTTATGTAATTCGTGTTCTATGTGTTAAATACTACCATAAAGAAAGTCGATTAAAACATTTTTTTATCACGTCACAATTATATAGATATTTATTATTTTACTGTCTTTAACCATTTTCAGTCAGAGTCAATAACCACTAGACCAACGGGCCACTATCATTAAAACTGCATTCTACACACGTAGGTAAGTATAGAAAGTATATTTTGCATCAATACAAACTACAAATAATTTCATTTGTCAATGCACTAGGGACGTAATGTCATACATACATAAAACAATAATAACAATATATTGGGTTTCCCTCCATTTTAAAATAAATTAACTAAGTCACAATTTGGAGGGAAACTAGTAAGCTAAAGGCATCTTATTACTTGCCAAGGCAATTCAACTACGAATACAAAGCTGTAATAATAAAGAAGCATACATTTATTACTTTAGACAGTAGGTACAGATAGCGCTATAATATACCTTCATCGTCATGTTCTTTTAACAAGGCGTCTAACCATTCCGGTGCTGCAAAATATGCCGGTAGCAAGTTCGAGCCCATTTCGGAACACATTCTGTTGTACGGATACTTGTACACTGCCCTTTTAAAAATATAAAGCCGCGGAAATCTATTAACTAAAATAAAATTTAATATATCTATAGCTTCTTTTAATTTTGATGCCATCAGCTCATATTATTCACAGTTTTATTATCGAAAATATTTTATTAAGAAAGATAATATTGCATACTTCGCAATATTTATTTTTGTTCTATGTTCCACTTTTTCATGTGACAAAAAGCCCACGATAGTCTTATATTCTGCCAATGTCAAGGTTTAAACATTTCCTTATTTAATCATGAATTTAATGCAAAATAATGATAAAAAGATTTAAAAAACGTGAATGAAATGTTAAGTCGACCATCTTCCGAAAAGCCAAAAGCGATGACAGAAAAAAGGTTAATTTTGTTTTCTCTATTTCATCACACAGTACTAATAAAAAGGTGTGATACCTATTATTTTAACGAAAAAAAAGGAAGTAAACATGTTTTTTTTAAAACCGTCTATGGTTTTTTCAAAATTCTTTAAAAAATCAAGGATCTTGAAATTAAAACTTCTCGGAGTCATAGATAATATAAAATAAATGTATTCTCTATAAAAAATATTTCAAATGGAAGCAATGACCTCAAATATATAATTGTATATTAGAGGTCTCTCTCATAAATATATTATATATTATTGCAACACGAAGCTAAGTAGGTATTTGACCTACTTGACATTTATTAAATGGCTTTCTATTTTTTTTTTATAAACGACTTCAATAACGAGGAGGTTATCAATTCGTGTATTTTTTTTAAATGTTTGTTACATAAGGACCGATTTGAAAAAAATTTTTTTTGTCTGAATCAAAAGAAAGTTCTGATGATGGGATCCATGAGGAATTGAGGGAACTCCTCAAAAGTTAAACGCACACATATTTAACAATTTCAATATTTTTAACAACAAATCAAACATTTCCATTCAGAAAGTGTCATTTGGTGAAGTAAAACTGATGAAGAAGACCACAACTGGCCATCTGAACTTCTCAATAATAAGGACTTCACTGATGGCGATTAGATAAGTTTCGATTATGGTTGCTAAGCATCTATTAATAAGCAAATGTAATGTAACAAATGAAAACTGGTACATTTGAACTGAACTGATGATGAAGCTGGAAGCTAGGCAACGGAACTTCATAATTAAACAATGTAATCTAGCCGTGTTTGGGCTTATTTGAATGGTCATGAGATGCACTTATGCTGTAAATTATCAGATTAAAAAGAACCTTCTTTAAGGGAGAAAAAGTAAGATTTGCATGAAAGTTCATCCTGTTTTAATATCTATGTTAGACTAGGGGTTTGAAGGTATTTGAAAATTTTACAACTTGCCGTACTGAAGTCGGTTTTTCTTTTGTTAAAATTACTGTCTCTATAAAATATATCTCTATTTCTTTGTTACGTTCGTATATGTAGTTAAAAGTTATAGTTGTTAAAGGTTAAATAATATTATTATATTTTATAGTATAGTTGTGTTCTGTAGGTACATGAATACAGATCGGATTGCGTTCCAAAAGACTAGAAAAGGCTAAGTGTGATGGGTACAGAACCTCGGGAACCAAAGATTTGTAACACAATCTTTGGGTCGGTAAAACGTTAATAATGTCCCAGGTATTTCAAACACTCGTGGGTTACAGTAATTGCTTACCGTTATACTTCTAGGAGAAATACTCGATTTGATACACCCAGTGTGTCTACTATGTTTTGATGCACACATTGTTTGTGAATCCTTCAGTTACCAACAATTTCTCTGTACCGGGCATTCAGTTATCTTGTTAACGGTATAGCGCTTTGTACACACCCGGCTTTGTACATATCTGCAGCTTTGATGCAAGTGGGGTGCATCCTACCTGTCTCAAGGCATAGTCTTAGCCATACGTATATAGTTGACTTCAATATATACTCAAAAAACACGGATCATGATTAACAGATCTAGCAATTAACACGTGTAGAAGTGACTATACCACACACTTCCATATACCCGAGTACAGTAAGAGCGAGAAGCGTGTACCATCATGTATACATGTGTGGGTGAGTGTGAACGTACACTCATACAGAAGGCATAATAAAAGAAAAATAAGTAAAATGGTCGTGTGGAAAAGCCAGACGAGGTGGGCGTGGCGTCAGAAAGGCGGTACATTTTTCTGGTTAACTCCGCCCAATGGAAAATGTCCGCGGCCCGCCCTCACGCCATTACAACACAAACCACATTTAAAACAGGCTATCTACATTCAAATTTATATTTGTTATTCCGTTCACTCATTCATGGCGCAGTTTAATTAAATTTTATTTTTTAAGCGGTATTTTTAATAAGATTAACACTACGATACTGTAAGATAAAAATGCAGTATTTTCAAATTGAATTACTCTGCAATTCTGTATGCCTAGACATCCATTAGTAAGTATTTATAGTTGCAAGCGTCTTCATTGCGCCTACGTCGATAAAAAGAAAAATAGTGAAAGCTTTCTCATGTCGTTAAAAGAGAACAAATAATCACATTAAGGCCCCTCTCTCAAAAAAATATGAAAAAGAGGTGTAAATGAAACCATTTTTTGTTGGCATTTATAAACAAATGACTGCCAAAAAATACAGTATTAATCTACAAGATGTGTTTCTTAATATGGTTTTGTCATAAATTATATAGTAATTCTAAATAGTTTGTAAAAAAAATCATCGAATCAGCACCAAATTATTGAGATGACTTTATGACTTCAATTTTTATAAAAAAAATCGAAAAAAAAAAACAAAATTTGAAGAAAACATACACCTATAATTTGGTAATATTATATTTAGAATAGGTTTAAATTTTAATTTATCAAAAATTAATAAGACGTCCATTCAAAGAGTACCTACATCTGTTTGTATCCCCGCGCTCGCCTAGAGAATTAGGTCGTGTTTGCTTCGCCCAAATGCTCAAGGTCGTTGGCAATATCCCAAGCCTTATGATGAGCAACGTACGGTGAACCGATGACCTAGTGTAAGCTGCGGGCAGTTGATGGCCAAGCCTAGGTCAAATCGGGACTGTGGGCTGTGGAAATCCTAGAGGAGGCTTATGACCAGACTTCTTTCAGTTTTGATGATAAGATGATGTAAATATAATTACCATACATCAACTTACTTAATTTTTTTTTTAAATTTCTACATTTAATGTTTTACGTCAAACAAGAAAAACAATGCATTCGTTACCTTCTTTGAATGTCTAGTAGGTCTCTCTACCCAATGTAATAAACTTACTTACATAGTACAAGCTGTATTTAATATTACGCGTATCTCTATATTACTTATAGGTATTATTAAAGTCCTTTTGTCGGAACGTAATTACTTCCATTACGTTTCATCAAATTTATTTATTCAAACAGCATTTTAAACCTTATGTTTGCCACTATTGATCGAAAATACCACACAACGACAACTATGTTAAAATTATAGATTTTCTTCAAAGACAACTATCAAAAATTAACAGTGCCATCTGTCGACTATCGAAGCGAAGCGTACAAGTATTCGCACTGGTCACGTCTAGTTTCTTATTTAAAGACGCTTCTTTCTAGGTAATAGGTAAAAACATACGTACGAACAGACTTGGTAATTCCACACATGGAACTCCACAGTATATAGAACTATGAGAGTAAAATTGTTTCTTTACACTGTGGTCATACTGTGTAGGGATCGAACCCACAACTCTTGGCCCAGTTTTAGTGCCTTAGTCGCTTCCCACACTTGCAGTTGAATTGCTTATATTGCCAAAGGCCACTATACTTACTTTTAAATTATGAATTTATTTTACTGATGGCAATACGCAAGTAATGCTTTTGACCTATATATCTAGAGAAACAAATTGATATGTTCAATACCAGCCTGTATAGATTTAAGAGTCAGGTTCACAGCAACAAAGCACTATTGTAACCAAATTAAATTAAGACTGTGATTATTATTACGCATACACTGTCTATATTACTGTTTGTTATATTTGTATAAATCCGAATATTATTCATAAATGTTGTGTTTGCCGATTGATATTGTACACCTTTACCTGATATATTATGCATGTATTACCTGTAAGAAATGTGTAACAATTGCAGGCAAACCTATAAATAAATAGAGAAATAGTGAGATATATATAGAAATACCTACTTAGTTTTGTAATTTGTATAGAAAATGTGCAAAATATTACTTACATAATTTATGAGCACTTTGTATCTTATTTTAAATGAACTTAGTATGTTTTTTTAAGAAAATTAAATTTCTTTTAACCTAAGAACATCTATTTGTCAGAAATTAGACTTAAGAAATTGGACATTATGAGAATGGGACATTTTGAGAATTGGACATTCTGAACATTAACGAACAAATCCAACGCCCAAACGTGGTTGTGGAGTTTCAATGGCTGCCTTCCGATTAGATGCATGATTAGATCAGCTACATGGTACTATAGTATTGTATTTTTACCGAGGTTACATACCTAAGTATACCAAATTTAAGCTCGATCGGATAACAGCAGGTGAACATAAAATAGTTTGCAAATTTTGAAGCGAACAACATATGTGCACACTTTTTGTATAGAAAGGTACCTTACATATGAACAAAGCAAGTTAAACAAAAGCAAAACTATTACAACTAAACATACAAAGTTCCCCTAAGAGATAAGTTATAATATGTATTACAATAATTGAATTTGTTATTTTTTCTCTACAATAGAATATGGGACATCAAAAATTAAAATGTCATTTTTTTGTAGACTCATTAACGTTATCTTTAATAATAATATTTTTTTTTGAATTTTTCTTTAATACTACTAATCTTTAAGACTATACTTTCATAAACTTTCAAAATCATGTAGGTACGGAACCCATACTTATACTGATTTGGAAAGTTATTTATGATCGTTATTATATCGAACATGCTATGTACAAAATTCATGTCTTGTTTTGTTCCATCGGATGCTTTATTAGTGCGATGTAACGCGTTGAGGGAAAAATCATGTAGGCAGCGAAAAACCCTACAGCTATTGTTCATTAGTTCGATAGTATGTCGGTGCCGAATGCCTACTGTTGTCCTTAATATTTAATTAATATCTAACCTTATTTGGCATTATAGACGTTAAAGAAATACATAAAATAGGATACATATCATCACGAATATATTTTTTAAATGAGGAACATGATGATAACAGAATTCACTACGTTTAGACACATATACAGGGCGATGGAAAAATGCCAGATGAGACATCAGCTGATTTCTAAGTCGTCCAGTGTTTAGCTTTGACATGGGCTAAGGATAACGTTGCCAATATCAGTAACCGGTTGCTAGCCAATCGCCTGATACCCCTCTTAAGCCAAAACTGTCGTGTCTTATTATTCTGCTTTTTTTCTGTTATGTGTCTGTATGTCCTACTGTATTATTTCTTCTCCTGTTGTATTATTTTTTGTGTCTCATACTTGTAACTGAAATAAATGTTTTTTTAACAAAATAACAAACAATTTTATATTGTTTGTTATATTGTAAAAAAAACATTTATTTAACAAAATAACAAACAAACATACAACAAAACAAACATTTATTATGTAACAGAATATAATTGAAAACAAAAAACAAATATGCAAAAAGTTTTTGTTTTTTATTTATTAACTTTCGAAATCAAGTAGGGTAACCCATATTGCCTATTAGCTGTTACTTCTTAATGGAACACTGTCTGCTACTAAATTCGTTAACTGACAGTAAGTACTAATTATTATAAATATAGAGGAGATGTGTGTTTGTGAATATATCTTGAGTACCTAATCTGAAAGAATTTTTAATATCTTTACGAATAATGTATTTTTCAGATGGTGCAATTCTTTCACCATTTGAAAGATACACTATTTCGCAATGAACATAAATCAAAAATCAATGATAAAAGAGTTACAAAATAATATATGTCTAAATTGTTCTTCTCGAATAGTTCTATATGAAAGATCCGCAACAACATTTACCTATCTCATAAGCATAACTTACGGCAAGCATTTTTATCTTTAAAAATTTAGTTTCGTAAGTACTTTGAAAGGTTTACCCAATAGTGGTTTTAATATATATCTAAACAAATAATATTATTATTATCAGTATTCAATTTGGAATACTTAATACAAGTAAAACATAAAAACAAAACAACAATCTATTATAAATAAAAAGCCATTAATGTCGTTCATGTTTTCGTCGGTTACATGCATAAATTCGTAGTACTGTGACTGCACCCGAGCTCTGTTGACAAGTATCAACCCCTTCACCCGGGGTCGGTGCAAATTACCCCAGACATCCATCACGTGGATCGAACGATCGCCCACCGGCGGGCGGCGCGCGGCGAGACCTCCACCGTCGGCTTTGTGGCCAGACATCGCACTACTCCCCATACCGTACAAATTTGATTTCAAATGTTAACAGTGAATATATTGTGTAACACGGGTAACACTGGCCGAGTGAACATCTAAACGATAACTCTATGCTATGAAATAGAAAAGAACGATATTATTTAACAAATTGCTGTTAGACGTTTATAACAAATGATCTACGCCACAATCTTATTTTATTACTTAGTGAATACGTTACTACGATTTGAAATCCAGTCACAGAAATTTAATACTTTTGTACATCTATCATAATACAAACGTAAATTTTAAGCAAGCAGCATAATTTATAAAATATTAAAGTATCTCTGTGTGTGTGTATGTTAGTAAATGTTATTGTGTTGTACCTAAATGTTATTGTGTTGTACCTAAATGTTATTGTGTTGTAAATGCTGTTGTGTTGTAAATGTATTAGATATTTGTATTATTATTGGTATTTTTCACTAACATAGTTCATAAGAAGAATTGTTACTAACATAATGGATTTTTTAATGGTCTGAATAAAAACTATTATTATTATTATTATAATTGTGGTCTTGAAACGTCATAATATATCGATTTTATAATTGTTTATTAACCATTATGAATCCACATGCTATCAAAACGAAAATAAACGCACTTAATGCACTTAAAATAGTAACATATATATATGTATATATTATCACAGTGTAAAGACCTCTTTATACCTTGAAAACCTTATACTGTGATATTATGTCACACGCTAATTCACACCTTTGTGGCTTTGTTAGTTACTTAGCCACTCGGCTACCACTGCTTCTTAGAGCACTTATAGTAGGTATCTAAACAGATAACATGGCTTCAAATTGAATAACATTTCGTTTGCTTCACATATGATTATAGCTTTATATTTAAATAGGAATTTAATAATAATAATAATATTTTGGGACACTTTACACATAGCCATCTGATCCCAATAGGCAGAGCCTGTATTTCTAAATACATATATATGGATAAATTACGCCCAGACGCAGAACAAACAATCATACTTATTACACAAATATTTGTCCTGGTTGGTAATCGAACCCACGACCTCCAACGTAGCAGTCAGAGTCACTAACCACTGGACCAACAGGCCAGTCCAAAACTTAAAATAATCAACAAATGTTTGTGCTACTTATGTTAAAAAAAATGATAAAACCTATATTTCTCCCCTATACACTATTAACCGTTAGATATTTTTCCATCGACAAGTGATATGTAAATACCCTCTGACTTAAAGGTTCGGGAAATTCTCATATTTATATTATAGTTGTTATTTATTTTCTCTGGTGAGCCGTAAAATACGGTTGTATGGAAATGTGGGGATTTACACCGTGTTATAGTTTGACAAGATGACAGTTATACGAAAAGGCCGGGTAGGTGCGGGGCGCGATGGAGGGTTATGAGAGTACACCCGTGTTTGAGTTGTCCTGTTAACTCGTTTATTGCCATCTTCCATTCTTTATGTTGCCCTATTCTCCCTTTCTGATATCATTGCATTTTATTGAATTATATGAAACGTCTATAGAAAGTACGTAAAACCACGTCTAATATGTCTATACTATGTTGTATATTTGAATGTTTGACTCTGTTTAATATTGCAGAGGGAACGAGGAATGTTTAGGTACGGTAGATAGTTTTCTTTGTTCGACGGAGCGTGTAATCACATGCAATACAATAGGTACGGGTTGGATACGAAAACTTCGAAAAAAGCGTATCTTTACACTGGCTATATTTGCATCGATTACTTTATACGAGGATAAATTTAATGTAATAAATACGCACCTCAATCATATTACTCTTACATACTAAAAGAAAATTTCACTAACGATAAAGAATTGATGCTCACCGCACGTTGTCCAACAGTATCTGATAAGACTACCTAAGCATCCACAGTGACATATGCTTTATAGTTTTTTAGTCAAACTATTCCGAATCTAGTTGTTCATAACATAAGGTACATTCTCGCATGCGAACGTATAAATTTACACACGTATGAATTGCACATTTAGCCGCGAGGGTGCGAAAACTTGTTGTTATCTTCAACGAGGCCAATTTCAGCAAATGGATACTAAGTCCTAACTCTCGTATCTTTTTTTATGTCGTACGGTGTTCGCGTTCTTTTAAAATATCGACATATCTCGTACAAACAAGTGCGTGTGTGCGCCGACACGCAATTTAGAAAGGATTTGCTTTACTGCCGCGAGCTCTAACCTCGCTTCGTGAACTTTAAACATTATTGATGATCACTTACATTACACAGCCTATTTTTATTAATATCTAAAGGATTTTGAGGTATATTTTTTAAGATTTTAGAGAACGTTTCACAATCTTTGGAATATTTGATTGCATAATTAGGACTTCAAATGGCAATAGATAGGTAACAGAATCTCATTTTGATTCAAAGACAGCTTGAAAATTATGGTTTTTTCCTTAACAATCTACAAACCTAGTATCAGAACAAAATTGTTAACATGGCTAAATAAAAGGTTTTATTTAGAGGCACGATGGTGTGACAGTGTAATTCTTGGCCCACGCTCAGCCCTGGGCACGCCGATGAGTACAGTAGGTCCGTGTCGGTGGCCGACGGCCGCGCCGCCGCCAGTTCGCGCCTCGCTGCCCGCCCTTTGACGCCAAACCATGCGAGAAGTCATTCACTTATCAACGCGATCTAATGCTGACATTTTTCCCGTTTTTCCCCATCTTTTCGCGTGAACGAATGTGCTCCAAACGTGACATAATTGAATCAGCGGCCCGGTCCTCGCCGAGCGGAGATTGTTGCAAATTAATTCAGACAGACGTTAAATAAACAAATTTAGATGTTACACGACATATCATCCTACTAAATCTAGTTAATGTATCTCTTCTTATAATTGCGTTTATTCGACAGTAACTAAGTAAATAAATTCTTTATTCATATAAAAATTACATAGCTTAATAAATGACATACTTACTATAACATAGGCTTCACAAAACAGAAAGATCATTTTGTCTGTCTTTATCAGATCTTACCATGTTATAATAATAATCTTTCAGTTATTCTATCTATCAGTTCAGTTACATATTTTTCAGAAATATCGATGGCGCTCACACTAGACAAAGTATCAATATACGTATAGATACATAAATATATGTACTTATAATTTAGTAAAACAAAATAATAAATCCACTACTCTTACTTTGTAATTTTTTTTATATAAATATGAGGTTCTGCTACGTATATTTGAATGTGTACACGATGCATGTTGCACAAAGAAAACCTCATGTGATGTCATCTCTGTTTTATTTTACTTTCGTGTAAAGACAACATGATACGTGCATTGTGGCTTGTTTGTACAAATTACGCAAAACAAGCTCAATTAGAAGAGCTGGAAAAGCTATAATCAGTTTAAAGACACCGAAAATAACAGGATTGCCAGGTAAGCTTAAAGTTCAGAAAAACATTTTTCACTATTAATCTTTTTATTCTTCAACTCTAACATCAAGGAATTATTCTTTTAGAAAGACAACTCTATCATCAAGGAACGAACCCTGTGCCAAACTCTATCTGTACTGTAAAAAGAACCCTACAATACAGGGCACTGGGTAATTACAATTACATTAGGTAGAGACGGATACACAAGCATATGCACGTACTTTGTAAAAAAAATATATTAACTCTCGTTTCCACACGCTGCCTGGCTCGCATTTACAATGCATTGGAACAGTATTTTTTTCCAGGATAAAAAATTATCATCCATGTCTGCGGAAAATTTTATCCAGATCGTGCGTGTTTGAGTAACAAACATCCATACATTCTTCCATCCATCCAAACGTTCGTATTTATAATATCAGTAATATCAGTATAAATTGCACTACGGAATAATAACGACAGTTTTTTTCATCTCTCACTCTCTCATATTAAAAATCGTATAGGTACAACCGGTTTTATTAAAGTAAACACCAGCAAAGCACTACACAGAGATAAAATAGAAATATTATAAAACAAGTTACAACGGTAATTACCTGGTACGAGTGCAATCGAAATAAAAAGGTAGTTCCGACGGGTAAAGGAAAAAGGCTTCGGTGCCACTCGTTTCACGGCAAGTGTAATGCAATTTGAAACGAGTATCAAAGAGACGCTCACAGCCCTGTCTCCTGCTGTTGCCTGACTATACTTTGATATACATTTTTTTCTTTTTATCTCCGCGGTGATTACTTTCCAGTCTTTCGAGAAATATTTTTTTACCTTTTTGTTATTTTCCTAAGTGAATTGTGTCGGTAATATAGCCGCTATGTTTTAACCCTTCAATTACCAGCCAGACAGGATAGAATGAGGTCAGACCACGCGCCTATCAGCCTTCTATCTATTATGCTTCTAACCGAATTTCGGTAACGCCGAATCTTGACGGAGACTAGCCTTCTACGCTGAGAACATTATCGTGTATACAGGACAGACGGACAAAATATCATTTTTTTCCGATCCGGGAATCGAATCTAAGACTACGTGATCAGCTGTCTCTCATAACGTAATTATAGTGATTATAACATTCCAGCTTTTTTTTAATAAGTACAACTTAAGTGGTAAACATGCAAACGGCCCGTAAGCAGTTACCGTAGCCTATGGACGCTTGCAATACCAGAGGTATCACTTGCGTGTTGCCAACCTGAAAAAAAAATAAGTATCACTGAGAAAGGAAAACGTTTTGATAAAATCGTGTCCCTAAATGAGCGTAAACTATGCTCATTTAGAGACCTGTTTTGCTGTACTTTGGGTATAAATGTCAGGTTTGTTTTAATTTGCAGAACTCATAAACATTTAATTTTCATGTGTTTCATATGTACTTACCCAAATAATGTTGGTACAAATGTCGCTGGGCGCAGTTTGCGGTCGAGTAGTGCAGCGGCCGTTGCGTTTTGTCGGTGCTTTTTGCTGTGCTCCGCGCTGCGGACACCCCTGACCACACCGTATGTCCTGCGCCGAAGTAGGGCTGTTACTTCATACACGATAAACCATTAAAAATATTATTACTTAAATATATATAGTGTCGGTGATATGTTGCTTATCAAAATCTATACTAATATTATAAAGACGAAGAAAAGAGACTTAAAAAATAAGGTATTCAAATTGCGTTTACTTAAATTGTTTGAGCAACCGATCGCTTCAAAATATTGATGACAGATTACGGCAAACGTTCTTGTTATTGTTATAATATATCTATACAAACAAATAAAAAAAAGTTTTTATATAATATTCAAACAACAGCTTTTTATAAATACTTAATTTTTCATAGTCTATATGTTAGTTTGTTGACGACTTGGCTAATTCTAATGGGATTTTCACTGAAAAATCATAAATTATAAATTATAGCAAAGCCGCGGTCAGAAGGCAGTACTTTAGTACTTCTTTCTGTCCACGGCTTCGCTATAATTTATGATTTTTCGCTTCGCTAGCGTGGTATAACGACAAATAGTATATTAGAGAAATAATTTTGAGAATCGAATCATCTTTGTAATATTATTATAGATAGGTATCTTCTTTGCCAGTTGTACATAAATATGTCAGATCGAATCAGAAATGAGGAGATCCGTAGGAGAACCAAAAAAACCGACATAGCTCGAAGAATTGCCTCCGATGGGCCGGGCACATAGCTCGCAGAACTGATGGCCGTTGGGGCAGAAAGGTTCTAGAGTGGCGACCACGAACTGGAAGACAAAGCATAGGCAGGCCTCCAACAAGGTGGACCGACGACCTGGTAAAGGTCACAGGCAACCGATGGACAAGGTCGGCTCAGGATCGAGAGTTGTGGAGATCCTTAGGGGAGGTCTATGTCCAGCAGTGGATGTCTTTTGGCTGAGATGATGTCAGCTACAAATACGATCCAGGAACGTTACATTTGACGTCGTCAGTGAATTTACCCTTAGATTCATCGATTACTTTACTTTATGCTATAAATATTCAAATATAGAACACTGTAATGTCGGTTATCGTTATTAAAAAGTACGCTATGTCTTTCCCTGTCTCATTAAGATTCGTTTAGTCGGAAACTGTTTAACAGACAGACATACACATAAATAGACAATACTTTTAATAATTATAAGTATTAGTAGGGATGTAAAGTTAGTGTTAATATTAGTTGTTTTGATCGATGGTGGTGGATCCCGTGCCTAGTTGGGCGGCGGGGCCTGGCGGATGACGACGTGTTTTGCGCCGCGTGACACGTGACGGTGTAATTAGTGCGTGACCGCCGGCCGACGGCACGTCCGTCGCAGCGTGCCACCAACACCCGCAACCTCACTACTCCACATTGTTTATGTTGCTAACACAACATTATATTAAACTTCATACTTACTAATTATGATAACACCATATGGTTTCACTTTGATGAATAAAATTTTAGTATTGTTTTTGTCACGTGAAGGACGCATCTAACTAGGTGGAGCGACAATCTTGAAACTAGTAAAGGAAACATGCATGGTGTATGTATATAATAACCTAAATATACATTCGTACATTACTGAAACTTATTATATTTATACGAAAAAATTGCGAAGTAAGTTTAAATTAGATAAGTAAATTGGGTGGTAAGTAAAGCAGCTGTATGCGAGAAGCCGTGGAGAGTGCCAAGTGACGTACATTTAAAGATACCTATGTCCAATAGTGGATCACGATAAGGTGGTGATAATAAGGATGATGATTATAGCCAGCACTTTTCTTTTAATACCACGTTTCAGTTACACAGCTTTCCTCTCCTGAATCGGTGGGATTGTACTTTTTTTAGCGATATAAGATTCCATGTGATAGTGACGAGCCTTCTTCCTAAAACAGGTACTGATTTTAAAATCTGAGATGAACTCGATCCGAATTTCAAATCTAGGACCTTAGCACGGCAATAAGGCAGCTGCATAATATAGGAGTTGGAGCCAACGAGTGTTTGAGTGAAGACCGAGACTTGGTAAACGTAGGGTTGGATGGCCCCCCGTCAGATGGACTAAGGACCTTCAGAAAGATTGGATGCTGAAGGTATGCGACCGGTTGTTGTGGCGCGAATTAGGGGAGGCTTATGTGTAGCAGAGCACTAAAAGAAGCTGATCAATTGAAAGGGAATCCATAACATTGTGTCCACTACTGTGCAAGAGTATCCTTGCTTATACCAAAACAGCTAAAAGACTATCAAATAAAAATATATACTCATAAGTGTCGACTACTACTGAAAACTTTGTAAAGTGTATCGATTCATTTTAAATAAGAAGAGGGTTTCAGATGTGTCACAATCAATTCGCGGTAAATTATATAAAAAATACATTTCAAGCTTCAGTTGACTACGAGATGGTTTCTTTATTAGTTTTCCCCGAGGCGCGCGCAGCCTCTGCGCCTCGCGGGGGACGTGTGAAAAAAATCTTAGCGGGATTAAGGGCCCGTATAACAGGCTCCAAGGCGGACTTATTGCCGTAATACAATCTCTGTTATGTCGCTCGCGGATTACCCGTAGCTTCGTGTTTCAAGCAAAAACATCGTTTCACACAAACTCATGCGATATAATACGATGTACTTTGCATACATTTATAGTACATTCATATTTGTACTGGGTATTGGTTATGTTTGAACTCATTTATATATTCTCTTTTTATTTTTTTATGACAAGGCCTTTACGAACGCACAAATCACGAACACCGGGACTCGGAACCACCTTTTGTAGATCACATAAATTTTCGTCTCATTTTGGATCGAACCTACAACACACCGCGCAATGGTAAGTTGCGAAGTAATCATTTAAGCAACTGAACCAAACATGCAGTCAAATTTATTTATTTATATAGGTTCATCTCATAACAAATAAATCATAGTAAAGTAACGTCTGTTCAAAGCTCAAGTTGCAAATCCCCGCAAATTGAAAAGGCCATTATCGAGTGCAAGCAATTTATACGCAGCTGGTGCTACGGGGCGCGACTATCCGCACAGTGGTTACGCCGTAGCCGCTACGAACATCTACAAAATGTGTCAGATTATTCACATTTCTGAATACAAGTTATATCATTGTAGCTAAACTTTTTTATTCTAATCATATTATGGAAGAAAAGAAAATACATTTACTTATTGACATTCCAAACAACAGAGTACAATACAACACATATTATACAACTTTTAACTGTACAGGACATAAATTGCACACCCTCATCGGAACGTATAAAAGAAAATTTGACACAAATTACTCGTTCATTAATGACACAGAGCGATGATTTTTTTTAAAAGGCATTAACTTTCAAATAAAATTATTAAAATCAGACTACTCTGTAAAAAGTTATGCGTGGTCATAAATAAAAAAACAAATATACGGGTTGTCTAGAAAACCTCCGTTTTTTTGTCGGTTAAAAATCAAAAGAATTTTTCATCCTCGTCAGCTGTAGCCGTTAGGGTGGGATCTCGTAAATAAGTGAGATGTTGACGAGTGTGGCGCGAGAAGAATTGAAAACAGTAGCACACAGTAACGCGTTACTTATGACCCCCATTCCTCGTTCTTCCAAACTAAGTGAAATAACATTACGTACAGTATCATGCTGTATTTTAGGACTAAGTTTAAAATCTTTATTTTTTTTATAATAAAGATAACTAACAACAACCCGTACTAGAGAACAAGCCCTGTGTCTCGCGATAGTTTACAAACATACAATTAACGGACACAAAGTATACCCAGGCTCGGGACACAATGTTTTTGTCCCGTGTGGGGATCGAACCACAACACGCGAAGATTAGCCAACTGCGTATCATATTATGTAATAGTGCACAAGTGTTTGCACAAATACAGATACAGTCTCTATTACTTCAGTCTCTATTAGTTCACTCTCATAGTCCGTTGGAACGACATTCCTATACGACTGGTGAGAGATCAGGCGCAGGACCAATGGCTTTACGTGCTTTACGAGCTTTACGTCACTCATCTATGGACCGATTGCAGCAAGCTTGCTTTACCTTGCAGATATGTCGATCCGCGCCGCTAACACTTAGCTATAAGTCCCTTAAGATTTATATTATATACCACTTGATGACAAGCACGCATACAGTTCGCCTAATAAATAAGCAGTTTGCCTAATTACTACTGATATTTATGTACTTGGGCCGTACAATGTCGTGTAAACGTCAGTCTTTCATACGAGAAAGAGGGACAAACCTATACACGCTATATAGCTCTGTTCCTCTTTCTCACTTGAATTGCTCACTTTTGAACACGGCTCAGGTACGGCTCCTTTTAAGTATTTAACTTCTTCTTCGTGTCAATAGTACGTCGAGTATTCAAAATTGTACAATCCCAAAATTATGCTTCCTCTATAGCGTTTTCAGCGGTACAGGTCGTTCTTTCAGTCGTCGTGTAGAACAGGTGAGACATTATTTGGGGGTCAGTGGCACAGTCGCTACTTGTAGTATCTAATACAACTATCTTCTGAGAGGGCTGGCTTATATTTGGCTCAAAGAATAAGCATTGCCATTCAACGTGGCAATGCTGCCAGTCTTCTGGGCACGTTTCCAGTAGACGTCGATGCGGAGAAATTTTATGACGCCTTTTAAGCAGTCCCCTTTTTCGTGTATTTTGTGTATATATATTTTTTTTTTTCCTTTTTAATAAGTGTAAATATATTATAGTATGAATTGTAAATTACTTGTAAATAATAAATAAATATCAAAACTATCTTCTTAGTTTGGTTAGTGACCAACCTTGTGACAAAGTTATACTTTCTTTTTAATAACTTACATTATAATTTTAACAAAAAAAAACCTACTTCAATACAGAAAGACAGAAGTTATAGAACTTTCATAATTCCTATAATCCCAAGTCTAAAGTTTTAAAACAGGACGAACTCTATTCCCATTTCAAATTGCACTTACTGAATGCAAATGTTTAATTTGTTGTAAAAAAAAATATGCATGCCTATAAATTTAAAGAGTTTCCTCCATTCCTCATTGATCCCATCATTAGAACTGGCTTTTTATAAAAGTGGGACTAAACTGGAAGTATGTCTTCTCAGACAGTAAAGATTTTTTCAAATCGGTCCATAAATAACGGAGTTCTGCGGTAACAAACACAAGAAAAAAATATATACACAATGATGATATGACAACCTACTCATTTTTAAAGTCGGTAAAAAATAGCACTCTGGCTGTACTTAATAAACATTAAAAGCATATATGCGCACTAAGTCACGGACAAAGGCTAGTAACTAATAGTAAATAGTGCCAAACGTGCAATTAGCCCAAATTACTGGTGCTAAATATTAATTATACATACACTTGTTTTGTAATTTAGCTTTTTGTTAGAAAATATTAACATGTGATAATCAAATCAGAAATCGCATCCAAATTAATAATTAAACAGAATCGTTTATATTATCATTTAATTGCGGGCTGCAGATCAGGAGCGCGTCGCAAAGCCATTAATTGGTCGTGATACCTCAAATTATATTAAAACAACATTGGTCGGCTGAAGGGTGGGCCATTCAATATTCGGCTGCGTCATTTCATTTTAATAAAATACCTCCTTGGTATTTGTACTATGGGTCGTATTGCTGAATTTGAGCTTGTTTCAGTTGTGAATAAGAGCAGTTACACACTACGACGTTTTGCTTTGACATCTTAAACGAGTTACTGAATCGATAGACATACGATTTCAAGGCCAAAAAGCCATAGTGTATAAAATATCGTACGTATCATTAAATTGCGTAATGTTATCATTAATTACAGTACTAAATACAAAAAAAAATGTGGACATCAGCGTTTGTAATTATCTTCGAAAAACGAACGAAACATTAACTAGACTATAATAAACTATAGCGGCCCGTCCGTCTTCTCCCGGGTTCAACTGTTTACCCGTTTAGGAATAGAATTTAAAAAAATCTTTACCATAGTGTTAATGTTGTCATGAAAATGTTCATAAACTTACTTATATTCTAAATATGAGTTTTTTAGAAGTAAGAGTTTTGGCTGTAGGTCAGTCAATCAGAACAAACGATTGTATATATATATATATATATATATATATATATATATATATATGTTAAAGTTACCGTCTCTGTAATGTATAAGTCACTTCAAAATATATGCTGCTGTATTATTTTGAATTCGTAGACCGTGGGACAATATAAAATAAATCTATAACATGATGTAATAACATCATTAAACGTGATATAGTAACTATTTTATTAATCTTGTAATTCACTTTATCATTTATTGCTACGTAAAATTATACATAATATTACGATGAATCCTTTCTATATGAATAGCAACACCATGCTGCCCACTATTAACGTGCTAATGTTATTTATCTTTTCCGTCCGTCCTACGACTGCCTGTAAGAAATTGCTTTTAGCAATAAGGCTTTCCATTGTACATTACCATTTAAAGTTTTTATGTAAGCAATACTAACGTACAATAGCAATATATTGGTGTAAAATAAAGAGTTATCTATCTATTTTTATTTCCTTTCTTTCGTATAGGTAGGTAACTGATGATGGGTCGTCAAAACGTCTGTCGTCTCCCACTCCGTCTCTACAGAATCCTGCGCGTTTAATATCAGGATAACATCTGTAAAACGAGCAGATTGACTTAATGGTGTTTGCAAAGTTTCGCGCAGAGAAAATTTTAGTTCGCCGCGAGTACCACTAATGCCGGGGTGAGGTATAAGGTGGAGGGGGAAACGCGATTAGTAACAGCTGTCATTCCTCGCGAATATGTTATTTACTGAGGACATGAAAGGCAGAAATTCAATGTAACCTGTCTATTGTATTCACTTCCTAACATATCATCGGATTAATCTGATCGTGATTATCATGAAATATAACATTGGTCTTTCAAACGCAGTGGGTAAAGCATTAAAACACCACACATATTGTTGAATTTTTTGAGATAGATAGCTGTTCTTAGTGCCTTGCGTCTGGATGTCTGGTATTATGGGAATATTGGTTTTGCTGCTTCTAAGATGTAGGTACATTCAAGGCAGGTTAACCATCCAAAAATGTTTAAACAATATTTGTACGATTCCCATGTAGACTATAGTTGTAGCATGAACAGCAAACGCCACCTCCAATCTGTCTAAAATCTGTGTGTTAGCGAGCGGTACGACCGCACCTGTCAGAATATTAGATCGGGCACATTAATCTGTCGCCGCAATGTGCACCCGTCAACCCCTGCTTTCGCTCGCCTGACGAATACCAGTTTCCAACGAGCAATCAAAAACTGAAAACCCTATTCTAAACTAGCGGTTTTCAAACGTTCGCATCTCAATGTCCGGCTTTTAACGACTATGCGGCAGGACATCTATGTCGTATCTATCGTCTATACATTCGATAGGTAAGTGTTGCAGATTAGATTTTACATTCGAGGGGCGAGGTGCGATCGAGATTATCTATTCATTACAAAACAAATGAACATTTACAATCTGAGTGGCGTTAAACAAATAGATTGGTTTGTTTTTATTTGCTTTCTTTTTCAATTAGTGATAATATAGGTTTAGTTAGTAATTAGTTTTTAATATTATTCTTTGTATACTTAATATCCCTTTAAAAATAAACTGTAGAATACGTAACGTAGCTGTAATATATATTTTTTTAATCTATGTTTTGGTGGCATCCATATAAGAAGATTATTTTGCGATTATTCCCACAGCTATCCACTGAATCGATTTTTATAAAATATCGTAACTAGGTGAAACTAAGGTTGAAAAAGACTTGATCGATTTGGATCTAATTTTGTAATTGAATAATCTTATGCTATACTTACTGCGATAGGCTGATGATGATGATACTTACTTCAATTTTTTTTAAAAGGGTAGAGGTATATTTACGTATATCATAATTCCGGAGAAATGCAACATTTTTATGTCAAACAAAAAAAACAGAACATAGATATTGTCCAACTATACATTTTAAATATAACTTTTAGCGATAGTTTTTACGTTTCGTGTTTCGTACACTACACACGAAGAGTGCGTACCTAATATCGTAATATAATTTTTACGGATCAGTAAGGATAAAACACAGGGATAAAAGCAGCTAGTATGTAAAGGAAAGAATTTTGCAAACTGCCTTATAAAACGTATAACATGCAATAAGGCCTCTTTGTTATTTTGTGGGGTCGAAACTTATTCATCCCGCAAATCCGATCATGTATGAACCAAATCCCGCCCGGTCACCGCTGATTGCATTGTCATGTCTAGTGGACGTTATTTTGATTATCGACAATAGATCTTATGTTCAAGGTTTTAAGATATATTATTATGTGCACACAAACGTAACTTGGCAAAACCCACGTCGTATCGGTTTGTAAAACAAGCGAACCAACGTGATTGGAATGTTTTATTCGACCCTCGGAACATATGAGACCGTTATGATGTATGTTTTTCCTTTTGATGTGGAATTTATCGTTGCACAATTTAGGTGTTAATGTTAATTAATACATTGTATGACATAAACAAGATGGACGTGTAGTATATTAAATTTAGGGCATGCTGTGATTATAGTGTACTAGTTATAATGAGTTTATGAGTGTAACATGTATATAAATTTCATGTACACATTGTTAAGTTATTGTTTATATTATATTACTTATCATAACACCGTGCTTATACCAATAAGGATAAAGTATCACTATACATATAACAAATAAGAAGATTTTGTTTACGATTGTTATTTATTTGTGATTTTGGTTCGGATTTGTACCTATTATATTAAAACTAAACGAAATGTTAAATGTGCTTAAACATTTTATATCAAAATCATTTCAATCAACATATTGATTACAAACAAGATCGATGAAAAATTCTAAAAGACGTGATTTATCCGATTTTATCACGCCCTGATAGGCTCATTACATTTTATTTTTAACGAATAAAATAATTAATGATACTTAATAATAAAAAATATGTAAATATTATATGTATTTTTCTAATTTAACAGTATTATTTAATTTTTTCACCTTTCAAAAATCTGTCACAAGATTTGTAATTTTGAATAATCACAACGAGCGCCAAATAAATTAACTTTATAAAAACTACTATCTCTTTTAAAAATAATGCAATGTTTACTGGAGGCCAAGATATCCTCGTGTTATACAACTTACGAAATATAACCGTCGGGAGCTATTCGAGGGGGTTGTTGTGACATCAAACTTATACAATAATGGGACAGTTCGCGTCACGTCGCCGATGCCACCTGTTATCTTTACTCAAAAACTTTCATTATAATTCTACTACTAACCGCCAGAAAACAGTTCTCGGTATAATTAGAAGGATAACTTATATTTAGAGTACATTTTTTTAATCCTGAAGAAACATATAAAGCTTTTAGTACAAATCTGTAATAATTACATTGGTAATCATTAAAATCATTTCATTATTATGACCTATGTAATTTGGAAGAGCGTATTTCTCCTAACACAAGCAAACCTTTGCTTAAAACGAGATTCCGAACACTGAAGTTAATAATTTATTGGTTTAAAATGATGTATAATTATTATAAAACAACCCAAGTACATGTAAAGCTGGTTTTTAAGCAGTAATAGGTTGGTAGGTTGGAAAATACATGTTAAGCTAGGACAATACATAGCATACTAACATAAAATATATATTTATTAACAACATAAAAAAACCAACAGGATTACCTAAGACGGTTTTGTAGTGATAATATTTTTATCAAAGATATTACAGTCAGAAACTCATTTATCTAACTTTGCTTTCATTAAACATACAATAAAAAGTCACAAAGAACGCTCTAACAAACAAATTTGATTTCAAAAACATGATCGAATTCACGCAGATTAAGTTTGTTTTTTAAAGACAACACAGGAGTTTACAACCATACCTACTAAAGTACATCCAGACTCGCGACAGCCATTTATGGATCACACATTTTTTTGTACCGTGTGGGGATTGAACCCACAACACGCCTAGCAGTGGTAAATAAAGAGGTAACCCTTTAAGCCACTAAACTAACCGTGCAATCAAAATAGCGGTTAAGAAACTATTACACATGAGACACATATCTAGTACTTTTATCAAATTTGTATTTTACTGGTGTTATAATAAAATATTCTTTCTTTCTTTCACTACAACTTACTTATATATCTGATACAAAAGTCTTCGACAACTGGTTGAGTAGAAAGATTTTTTTTCTCCTTTGGCAACTGGACACGAAACACAGTTGCCAATGCCGCCGGAGGGAATTTAAACCGAGGTTTAAATCTAAATAGGTGTGATCTAGCTAACAAGAGTTTTAAGTCGTTCAGACGTGTTAACCCCATTATCAGGGTGGGCTTAACTGACGCTAAGCCTTGCGGACAGCGGTCGATTTATGATCGCAAGCAATTTGCCCAATCTGATCGCTTATTGGCCATTGGATTGTCCAACGTAACTAATTGTTGATAATTAACGAAAACAAACCGAATATACCAATGTTATTATCTATATACATACTAATATAACAAATACTAAATTTTAGATGGATAAATACTTGTTTTTAAGTGCTAAATGACGAAATTTGACGCAGAGTTTATGCTACTTGGGTGACAAACAAGCATACGGCCTGCCTGCTGTAAAGCAGTTACCGTAGTCTATGGACGCTTGCAATACCAGAGGTATCACTTACGAGTTGACGACCCATTTGTTTACACTAGGGTATCCCTGGGATAGGGAAACGTTTCTTTCAAAACGAATGACTAGTACTCACATACAGGAACACAACTACACCGCTATGTGTAGTTATTTGGCTGTAGTCTTCTGAAAGGTGGAGGTCCTTCCCCAGTCGGGCTTGCTCACTTGTATGGTGCCCTAACTCTCTTATAGTTTATAATCTGAAATATTACAAAGACTATTTATTATCCCGAAAAAAAAACCCTGTTCGCGTGGGATTTAATTTATATTTCATTATGAAATTATTTTAAGAAAAATTAATGTCCATACTAAATTTGTTTCAACGAGGTACTGGTACTGCTGAATTAGCGTGATTGAGTGGTCTTGTCACCGACTCCCACGGCTGCAGCGCGGCGTGTTGTAGGTGACAAAATAAAGGCTCAATTCTTCATTGAATGAAATAACTACTGACCACTTCATGTAATAACTAGTTTCCGCTTTAGTCGGTGCCGGTGTTGGTAGCGATATGACCACTAATACATTTTTATTTACGAACTAGGTGTGGCCCGCGACTGTTAATTCAATAAATAGCCCATAATCTATCTCTATGCCAAATTTCATCCAGATCCGTTCATTAGTTTTTACTTGATAGAGTAACAAACATCCATTCGTACATCCATCCTCACAAACTTTCACATTTATAATATTAGTAGGTAGTATATTTTTCACATAAATAATGTGCTACTATGCTACAATTGTACAAAGCTACGAACGCCTACGGATTGCTACGAGCCGTCCACTAATCTCTCGATCCGCTAAAGCCGTGTATTTCACGGCTCTTTATTACATTAATTTAAATGTTTGCGTGCCGGATTGCCGCCGATCCGCTCCCTTCAACACGATATATATACAGACATCTGATCACCGGTGTAATTAATGCTACGTGGGACAAACAAAATACGCTATGCGATGAAACTCAGCAAGTTATTTGTTCAACTGAAATGGAATAAAAAAATTTAAAATAAGTAATAATTATATTTTAGCTTTTATCTAATATTATTCTCAAAAGCGGGAGTTTCGCTTTTGAGAATAAGTCATGAGTCGACTTTAGAACACAAAAAACAAATATTTTTGGATTATACAAAGTTTTCTTTCGTGTGGGAATCGAACCTACAACGTTCGGCACGGTGTTAATGGCGAGGTGACCTTCACCATTACACCACAACTGCAGTACATGTTTTTCACCCTCCGACGTAGGCCGCAACTCTCGGGTTCTTTAATAAATTTTAAAGAACTAATATATAATAACTGTTTAATCTACACTAAAAATATATATGTATATTAATCCGATTTCATCATTCTTTACCAATCGACTATTACACTAACTTACTCTTCCGTCACTTATATTGTCTACCTCAGTATTCTTGGAGTTTCACTAACAAACTACTCAAAACGCACTCAAGTAGGAGACTGGGCCTCAAGTAAGACTGTTTACCGCATGGCATACGAGTTGTGGGCTAAAACCACAGAAGAGAAGAAAGAGGTATAAAAAATGTCCGACGGTAACGTGGTAGGCTCAAGCTCAGATGGCGGGACGAGCTTGATGACAAGACTGATCTTTTTAGCTCTATATCTGACGAGGAGGACGTTTGCCGTGGGATAATACAGGTTGATAATAAATAAATAAGCAAGAACAGTTATAGCTCACAGAAGCTAGTAATATATTATGTAGATTTATTAGAACCATGTATTAAACTCTTTGCCCAATATGATCGAAAAATCTTATACATACATACATAAATATTATAAATATGAAAGTTTGTGAGTATGGATGGATGGATGGATGGATGGATGTTTGTTACTCTTTCACGTAAAAACTATTGAACGGATCTGGATGAAATTTGGTACAGAGATAGATTATGGTCTGGAATAACACAACAACATAGACTACATTTTTGCAGCGATAACCGACATCCACGCGGGCGCAGCCGCGGGCAACAGCTAGTACATACATAAATATAAAAAAACTACTTTTTTTTTATTGTTATATAACATTACAAAGTCAATAAATATTAGTTACTGTCGTAATACCTAATCTCAAATACATAAGAGTATAGATATAGTGGTTTGCAATATGAAACGTAGCAAGTCGCTTGTACAAGGATTACGAGAGTGTCGGCGCACCTGGCCGCGGGACAACAAACGGCTGTAATTAGTCAGGCTAAACCTTAGCGGTGCAAACAAAAATATTTACTAGACTCAAAAGCGTTAAGTTATTGCCATATAATCCGATAAACGGAGATCGCTTGCTCGAAAATTGTGTTATCGTCGCTGTAAAGCGTTCACAAGTCGGCGCTTTACGAGGGCAGGCGCCGGGGGCATGCAAACATAAAAATTCTCTATCGAGACTAATAGGAGCGAAACAAATAAAAGGATACGTAAATAGAAGCGTCAGATAAATTCCAGTGGGGCTGGAGTGCGCGTAAATCCGCGCGATTTGTATCTGTTACAGGGTGTGCGGGCCCCGCGAGCCCCGCGCCCACCCTCTCGCCACCGCTCGCCCTAACCCCTGTTCATACAATTAATACTATAAATATTTTTCTCTAATATCTTCAATGATATTTGTCGTTAATTACCTGCGCGCCTACCTTTACTTTGTTACGTAACTAGTTATTGCACAAATACTATGTCGTAACAGACGTAACGTACTTCGTAGCAGGACTAGTCTAGTATTCTAACAACAATAAAGATAAAATGTAATTATGTTACAGTACATAACTTCAAAAAAAATGATATTATATTTAAAGGTATTTACCTATATATTAAATATCTTCTTTTTAGTGTCCCTATCGATTAATATAATATAGGTAGGTACATTAGATTTTATCTTCAAAACTTTACAGCAATACTACTTGTTTAGTATACACAAAGAATTACAATTGACTGCATAGTTGGTTCAGTGGCATAAGGAGTTACCTCGCCATTAACCACTGCGCGGCGTGTTGCGGGTTCTATCCCCACACGGGACAAAACTTTGTGTGATCCATAAATGGTAGTCCCGAGTCTAGGTATACTTTGTGTCCGTTAATTGTACGTTTGTAAAGTCCCCCGTGACACAGGACTTGTTCGAGCGGGAGTGGTTTTAAAAAAAGAAAAGAAAGAAGTCAATTTAACACTGAACACATTTATTCAACTGTGCTTCTAATATAATCATCAAAAAGCATGTATCTACTTGTACAGAAAAGCGGTAGGTCACGTCTATGCAAATGATATTAAATTAGAAACGCTTAATAACAACTGTGACATCGTACTCCTGTAAAGAGATGCAATTACACTAATCAAAACGCAATTTTATAGTACTAATTGAGGCCAACATGTTTTATGGTTAAGCTTTAATCCCGAACAGTTGGAATGACACGGACGTTTGCATGATTAAACGTACCACGGTAACTGCGCCGCGACGACCCCTTTGATTACTATTACATTTATAAATGAATCCTCAAGATCAAATTAGAATATAATCTTACAGCTATTTATTACGAGCCCAATAAAATTTTTACTAATATTATAAATGTGAAAGTTTGTGATTATGGATGGATGGATGGATGTTTGTTACTCTTTCACGTTAAAACTACTGAACGGGTCTGGATAAAATTTGGCACAGAGATAGATAATGGTCTGGAATAACACATAGGCTTTTTTACTATTTTTACAGCGATAACCGACATCCACGCAAGCGAAGCCGCGGGCAACAGCTAGTAATATATACTTATAATATAGCTTTTTTTTTAAATTGTGGTGACAGATTAAGAATACACGTGTCACCATCTCTTTCCATCCGCAGAGTGACGCAAGAGTCCACTACGGGAGAAAGTCAGATAGACAATATCCACTGCAAGAGAGGGAAAACTCGAAACAAAACCCTTTTTTTTATATCAGCCCGTCTGGCCAGCGTGATACAATGGCTAAATCCCTTCAAATGTATGGAGGAGTCCCGTCCTCAGCAGTGGGACGTTTATGGATTGAGATTGGCCAATATCGGTAGATGAGGTAACGGCCCACTTAACGGTGTTATTATTTTGTAAACTTTTCATGTATCCTCTTCACACTTATGTTTGTTTTATGTTAGGGTCTGTTTTGATAATTGTCAAATTAATTATCAATAAATAATGTGACATAATAATAAACTTGTAGTGCAGGTCACCAGATCCCCACTTAGAAGTCGATTTGCAAACTCAAATTTGCAAATCGACTTCCAAGTGGGGACCTGGTGACCTGTAGGTACTACAGGTTTACTATACCTACCATAGGCGCTCCACAACCAATTCTCAATATTAGCCTAAACTTAATTTTTATGCACAAATTTGGATTTTGGTTGTTGGAGAGAAAATAAAGATTTTTTTTATTATTATTGAATGCTAAGTGGTAACTGCCGCTCATGGACTGTAATGCCAAGGACACAACCGTTGCCTACCGTTAAGTTAGAGCTGTCTTAAAAGAGAGGAAGAGAGGGTGCTATGTGAGATGTGGAGGCACCGTGATATCCAAAGTTTCGAGCGTCACGCAAGCTCCAAAGTTCACTTGAAAAAGAAACGAGGAACACGGAGACGAACAAAAATATTCTTTCTTAAAAAGACAACACCCGCTCTCAGGAACAAGCCTTGAATCGCGAGTGAATTTACTAACATAGTGGGGGAAACAAACATTTTTTTTTTGTTGTCCTGAGTGGGAATCAAACCCACAACAACTGGTGAGACTTTAGAGGCGAGGTGACCAGTTTAATACTAGACCACAAGTGCGGCAGAAATTCGACCGTGATTTAACTTTTTATTTTATTAACAATTTTACCTTTAAACTCCTCCATATTAAATTTAACTATGATATACCAGCGATCCGCCCCTGCTTCACACGGGTGTTAAGTATGTATTTATTTATTAATACATAATAACATGTAATTGTGATTTTCATAGAAAAAAAAACCATTCAAATTTCGGACAATATCCGTAGATTTTTCAAGAGAATTATTTCAGTCAAACACACAGTTTTCAAGTAATGCTCCGTCATACCCTAGGTATTTAATTGAGTATTGCAGATCATATTAAGTGAATATACGACAAATACATTAGGTTATCTGTGATTATTATCGTCATCGGTCGATATAAATAACAATCAATGTATGATGGATCATCATTTTAAGACTGGCTCGACAGATTCATTTGACTTTTTTCTTTGTGTTCGTATCTGTCAAGACTTTTATTTTACAAAACACATCGCTTAGTCCCGTGGACTAGTCGAAATTTTTATATTTCGAAACCAGGTAAGCAGGTAATCTGAACTATGTACAACCTTTAGACACAGTATTTCCTTCACGCAATACCTACTGAACAAAGAAACTTTTCAATATTGAAGCGTATAATTACGTAATAATAATTTTACCATACCATTTTACCATGTACCATTTTCATTTGCTTAGTAATAGTTGCTTAACAACCTCTTCTAATCGCAATCCGTGAGATATTTATCATTGAGAAGTTCAGGTGGCCATCTGTAGTCTTTCTCATCAGTTTCACTTCACCAAATTTCATTCTCTAAATGCAAATGTTTGATTTGTTGGATAAAATATTAAAATTGCTATATGTATGCCTATAATTTTTGAGGAGTTCCTTCAATTCCTCATGGAACCCATCATCAGTCGTTTGTTTTCATAAAAATGGAACCAAGCTGAAAGTATGTACTCTCGGACAAAATTTTTTTTTTCAAATCGGTCCATATTATATTTATAAATCCCTTTTTAAGAAAATTGCGAGTGCGGAAGAGTGTTAGATTTGGCATAGTTAAAGTTCATACGAAGAAGGACTACAGAAAGCAATTAAGGTCGAATTTCGACCACCAGACAAACTCTAGTATATGTAGTGTCGTGTTTACATGCAGCATGCCAAGCGACGAGATGCGGCGACGTGTAAATCACGCGTTGTGAGTAGAGCGATCATCAATAGTGCGGTGGAACCGTTCGAGCCCGCGTGCACCTGTGACCGCAACGGTAAGCCTACAACTTAGCACCCCCATGCCCTACACACACACACACACTGCACACCCCGTACCAGAACAAAACAGCACAGATTATACTCTCACGTATTATGTTAATTCCACTAAGGGCGTAATAACAAGATTATAAATATGATCCACAGTGAACATTTAAAATAATACGTTGTTCTATGATTTATTGTATCTACTAAATAGGTAGCTTACTTTTTTTAATAGTATTCTATTTAGGAGGCAAACAAACATACGGTCCGCCTATTGCTCACAGTTATCGTAGCCTTAATTCTTACCGTAGCCTAGATTCGTTCTAAATAGGTACCTAGGAAGGTATTCAAATGTAAACACAAAACAGAAAGTTGAGTGTTAGTGCGATCTCGACCGGTTATACCAATCAAATGACTTACCATGTGCGAATGGTGATGGAACACATCGTGAGGAAACCTACATTTCTTAGAAGAAATTCTAAATCGTGGCAGATCCACTAAATCGCATTGGGTCAGCATTTGCCTCACATCTCGCTTGATAAAGGAGAGGAGAGCAGTGCCCAGCAGTGGGACATAATTATTCGTTCTATTACTATCAAAACGTGTAGATGTAAAACATTACAACTACATTTACTTTTGGTGTTCAAGTATACATAATTCTATGAACCTACATAAATAGTTAAATACTTTTTATGTGTACCAGTGCACTTATTTTTTAAACAACAAACCCTGTGTCGCGAGGGACTTTACAAATATACAATTAAGTAATGGACATAAAGCACACCCAGAATCTGAATTACCGTAATAGGTACAAATAAATAAATCTCTTGGTTTCCAAATGCCTATATAAATCTTTTCAACAAATTCATTTCAAAATTCCATCAGCTGAAAAGTCTGAAGTCTGGACTGGATTCAGCTGGTTACGGTGATTTATCTATAATAAAGCAATTACCTGCAAATAAATTATCAGACAATCCGCATTTAGAATTTATTTATTTTTTTACTTACAGTTCAAACGTAAATATACATAATTCTAAAAGATATAGGCGCCTAACTACTCACTGGATACTTTTAGAAAATATTGTTATGGTCTTTGTTTATATGGATAGACACGAAGTCTAAACAGGTATTTTGAAAGCAACTTTACTACATAACCCCACCACAATACTTCTCTCCAATGTAATTATAACATTTCACGAAGCTCTAAAAAGTGTAATTACTTTTGAAAACAACGCCAACTCGTGTAAACTCATCGCGATCAGTACAAAGTACGCAATTTAAAAGCCAAATAAGCGGCGTATCACCGAGTTTTTCTTAAGAAGTCTCGACGCAAACTACGTTAAAATGATTTAATTCCCCTCTGATAGCGTTACGAGCGGCGCTATTATTGAGATCGCCGGCTTGGCCGCGCCCGGCTAATAAACGCTTATCAACGCCCTCATTATCACACCCTTAACATCGCTTTAATGTCTTGCTCTTGAACAAAACATATTTAATCACATTTTTTCCCGACGGCGGAGAACTTTTAAATTTCATAAATTCATGGCGACAAAAACGGAGAGACGCGCAACTTCGATGGTCACGCGACGGCGAAAATGCAGCGTTGAAAGCGACAGGGTCGTAATAAACGTGACAATGTCGGCTTATATTATGTTTTAGTAATTTCCTAACAACCTTTTATTTAGCTTTATTATTTTTATTGGATGCTTATTAAACATTAAACACTCAGAATACAAATACCTAACACACAAAATATTTTAATGTAATCGTCCATTATGTGTTGCTTTGTTTTATTGATAATAATATGCTCGTATTAATAGTAGACATATCTCTATAATTAATATAAATTGTACGTAAACGATAATGTATAGTTTCCAAATTCGGCAGCTGAGTATATACTTAGCAACGCGTGTAAAGTGCGAGGATGCCCCGCGGCGCCGCTCGGCCCACCGCACCGCCTTGATCTTTTAAGCCCGATTTTACTGCTGGTTCGCGACACTAAATTATAATATAACAGCTCGTAAATTTCTGAAACTATCCTTCTTTGACGCGCACGATTTAAGGATTTCTAGTGTAGGTGTAATATTGAGGACGAACAACGACGACGAGTTTTGTTGTTTGAGAAATTTGAAGTATAACAATTAATATTTTCTACCATTCTAAAGCAAATTATTTGTTTAGATGAACTAATCTAGATATATTCTAGAAATCCCAAATAATAATATTAAATATTAGTAATTCCAAAATCTAGTCACGCGTAGATTAGCCAACTAACGCAGTACATACTCATAACTTGTAAGATGAAGACAAGAGAGTATGTGCAGAAAGAGGTGCTCTTTCTATTTCCTCACTCTCATAGTCCGACATAATATAATATAGGCGTAGGGTGTTTTTAGTATGTAAACGGTCACCCGTCTATGGGTAGACCGCGGCAAGCTTGCTTAACCTTGCAATCTATCAATTTTCGTGAATAAATACTTAGCTACTAGCTCCTCTACAAACTATATTATCTCTTTACTTAACTATCTCTATCTATAACATAAAAGTGCTTTACACATTTGATTGTGTTCTATCAAACTGTTTATCTACACATTTTACCAAAGACTTTTTTCCATGCAGTGAACGAATATTCGCATCAATAACACAAGTCTCAGGTGTACTCATGCGCTTAGTCTAGGATTTGTCGAGTGTTCTTTTGAACGTATCTTTTGCTCCCCCGTATTTAAACTCAAAATTAAGAGCCCGTAAGCAAACAGTAGAATGGTTGGCAGAAAAAAAAGGGTGTCGACGACTAAGTATCTGCTCGTTACCCGTAATATTTGAATCAACGAAAGAACCGAATTGAATATTAAATGAAATAATTTATGCCATATTTATCATTTTGCAAATGAACAGTCTCACCTTAATGAAAATACGCAAAATATGTTAATAACATTTTTATTTTTTCCTACAGATACAGTCATTCTGTTTGTTTTGAACCAAAATATTATTTGTTAAAATATAAATTTAACTAAACTTTTTTGTGAACTAACCAGTTTGATTTGAAAAATAAGCTACATTTATCGAAGAAGTCAAACAAACAAGTAGATATTCAGACTTTTTATAAATCTTTATTTTTTATAATTGACGCTTAAGGTATATAAGTATTTAAGCAATTTAAAGATAACTTAATGTGTTATTAAAGTATGATGAACGAAGCCTCTAGACAAGTGGCATGAACGATAGTCGAATCGAAATGTCAAAAAAACATATGTATGGGATTTGACGTAAGTCTACGATATAATGTCGTAAACTTACGTCAAAAAAGTAAATGTATGGGACATTTACTTTTTTGACTTTTCGATTCGACTATCGCTTGTGCCATTTGTCTAGAGGGGCAAGAAATAAAATTAATAAGTTGGTTTTATTTGTCTTTAGTGCCTGTGTTCGAATAAATATTTTAATAGTTATTTCAAAAATGTCTTGTAGATACTTAGCCAAGCCGTAGAATACTTAATAGTCCGGATACCCAAGCTTAAATAATTCTAAACTTGGGTATCTACAAGACATTTTTAGTTATTTTACTACTTACTTAGATACCTGTATTTAAAGTGAGGTAACTTTTAATAATTCATGTATGTGGTACCTCAAATCCTTATGAAAAGGGTGGAGCAGGGAGCATCTTGATTGTGGTAAGATTGCGTGCACATTAGCGGTGGCGAGCCGGCCGTAAATCATGCGGGATCAGGCCGAACGGTTATCAGCGACGTGCGACAGAGGTCGCTGACGCGTCGCACGCCGCCGCCGCGCCGCGCCGCATCGTGCCGTCCTTCACACCTTACCTCTTGAAAGCAGGTAAATTTTCTGAGGTAGGTATTATCAGCTCCTATTATTTTCATTATAATAGCAGCAATTTTGGTTATATCTGATAGAAACTAACTAAACAGATTGAAGAAATGGAAACGTTCCGCACCGGTCATATTGTTTAAAAAAACGGACCTCAAATGAAACCAATTTGTTGATCCCTGGTCTAGTAATTAGTGACTCCTAAGCCGGCCGCCGTGGATTCGATCCCCCTTAGGGTACATCTTCATAATATATTAATGACTTAGGTACTGTTGCCTGCGGCTCCGCCCGCGTGGATGTCGGTTATCGTGCAAAAAGTAGCCTTTGTGTTATTCCAGACCATAATCTATCTCTGTGCCAAATTTCATCCATATCCGTTCAGTAGTTTTTACGTGAAAGAGTAACAAACATCCAACCATCCATCCATCTATCCATCCATCCATTCTCACAACTTTCACATTTATAATATTAGTAAGGATGATCACGATTCTTTGTTCTGTGTCAGTGTGTAAATCTTTTCTTACATAAATTTATTTAACATTATTTAAGTAGGTACCTACCTGGGTGAGTCCTATGTGGCGGTAATAATAGGTACTTGTAATCTAGCGGTTCGCCTCGAACTCTATACTCACAACTTCTGTGGACGTATCTATTTGGCTTATGTTTGAACGAAAATCTTTTCGTCTCATTATTTCGCCTATCAAATTTCACGATCCGTTCAGCAACTCTCGAATTATCATCCCATATGTCGTAGAACAATAATTTATTAAATACATACAGAGGCAGGATTGTTCCGGTAGACTCGGAGAACTTTGTTCTCTTGTTCAATAATGTGACAAAACAAACATTCTCTTTGGCAATAGAACTGTTTACAAAAGTTGTTGGGTAGGTGAAACAGATTCAAAAATTAAATAAAACATCGGGCAGGTAAAGGTGCAGGCGAAAGGTGGGGAAGGGTGGTTAGTGAGGGATCTTCGTTAAGGTTTAATTAAATCGTCCTCCGCGGCCTCTCGCGCTTTAATTCCACCGTTATTAACGCTGTTAAAAAGTGAGTATCTCTAACAGAGTAGCCGTAGAGTCGTTCAACGTGTAACAATAAAGAAAAAATATATTCTAAAGCATCTGCAGACTAGGTACCTGGCTACCAACTAATGTCAAATATTATTTTTAAATTATAATAAAGAAATATTTTTATCTTATTTATTGGTTAATTACATAAATCTATTACTTACTAAGTATAATATCTAGTTATATTATATTGACTTTTGCACTCAAAAAGTTACTTACTAATGCGGCATATTATATTCTTTCGCTTTTTTTAAGGAAACTCTTGCATACGTATCCAAATGATCGTTTATGTAGTTTCATCTATAACTAAAATAAGTATTTGACATAAAACTAAATTAATTTTGTCATATGTTCTTAAATTTAGCAAAACAAGTAAAGAAATGGTTTATTAATAAGGAATATGTATAGTTTGTCCGTGTGGTGACGGATTAAGAATACAAATGTCACCACCCCTTTCTAACCCGAGGGTGTCGTAAGAGTCGACTAAGGGAGTAAGTCTAGCAGACAATATCCACCGCAAGAGAGGGAAAACTCGAAATAAAACCCTATTCCAACCCGTCTGGCCAGCGTGGTATAGTAGGCTAATATCCCTCCACATATTTGGAGGAGACCCGTGCCCAGCAGTGGGACGTTAATGGGTTGAGATGATGTATAGGTTTCAAAGTTGAAAATGAGATATTGCTGTCCGTTTTCCGCAAAACATATAAATTAGTTTTTATAACAAAATTATCAACTATTATAGCGTTAGTATTAGTATTGTACTTAGTGTGTTGTATCTGCCTACTAAATCTATACAAATAATAGTGAAACCTCCCAAATGTATGTACGCGCATAACTTCCGATCGACCTATTATTGTCAGGACAAGATTTGTATGGAAGAGAATTATAGAAAATATTCAAGAAACAAATATAATACGAAATATAAACATGTAAATTTTGTTTTATTTCTTGACATATTTTTTGTTTTGCTTGATATAATATTTAGTTAAACAATAGCAACTCCACGGTTTGTTCAAACATGCGGACAAGTGGTCGCGGTGTTTCCGCAGAGAAACACTTGCGATAAGACGAGCTCGGCTCAGTCTCACAGGCTCAGTCCACCCCCTCTTACCCCCAAAACATTCACCCAGCTTCACAAAACTGTTTGGATTTTAATATCACCCTTAAGTGTTGTTACTAAAGACATCCTCGGCTAAGTACTAATTTGTCCCAACTTGAAACGATTGAGCCGTTTTTACATCTATATAAAATAACATTAATTGTTTTAAGCTGCGTAACTTTGTAAATTGGTATATGCGCCTGATGCTTTCAAATTAACATTACCTTACCTACCCATTGCTTTGGAGATTATTAGTAGGTAGCCTATGTATAAAATGTGCGTGAGTAATGGTTTCCCCGTAATAAAGTAACTGACTTGTACACAGTACCAATGAGTTCGATCCCAGGTGTGCACCTGCTATATAGAGCCCCAGCCGCTACTCGTATCCTAAAACGTTTGTGTGTTGCCCACAGTGCCCGGTAGTGGAATATATTATTATATGATTGCTACTAAATTGCTATTATTATTATTAACAAGGAGAACTAATATAGATATTATAGAAATAAAATATGGACAAGACCTAGGTACTTACTTGACACCAATATTATATATTTTCTACCTAATAAATAATTTTATTATTATAATGGACAACGGGTGTAAATCGCGTAATATTTTGTTACCCTACGTTTTGGTCAAATTGCACCGACCGTAGTCACGGGTTGACTCTCGATTTAGACCCGTTGTCCAGTATAGTATAATTTAATATGTATACAACTCGTGAAAGTTCAAAAGAAATTTACTAACGAAAAAAGTATTTTTTTAAAATATAAAATTTATCTAATCATGTTTGATATCAAATAAAATTTATCACGTCACCAGTTTGGTGGGAACTGGGCTTCTTAAATCTATGGCATGTCGCACACGTTAGAGGGGGCCGTCTTCTTACTGCACTCTTTAAAGAATGTCCAGACTCGCCGCAATGACTGCATGTAGGGCTGGTTTCTCGGCAGAATTTAGCTACCTGTCCGTATAGCTAGCAATTATAGCACCTCGTAACCAGAGTAAAGTCTCTTACTGGACACGAAGACCAATTTATATCCACTCTTTCCTGATTTATTAGAGCTTTCCTGATGCTTGGTGGTACATCAAGAATATAATTGCAAGTAGCAGTGTCCTTTTATGCCTGACTTATGGCTTAGTTTAATTAAGTTCAAAAAATTCGCGCGTTTTTTCAGGGAATTTAACTGCCAGATTGTGCTAAAAAATGCACTCAAAATCCTCTTTTTTACTGAGCACAGATAGGACTATTGGCTCTTCGACTGTTAGGCCCGATGAAATCAATGTACTTGAGTTCTTGAGCTTATCGATGTCGTCTTTTGTTTGAGTACTTATGACAACACCACCATTTTTTACTTTTTCCTAAGACCACGTACATTTAATTTAAAATTTTCCGGGGATACGATGTATTATTGTCTTAGTGTCGTCACTGGCTTTGTTTCTGTCGTTGGGGTATATGACTACAGAGCTGAGGTTGCTAGGGCGGACAAAGTTGTTGCCACCTTCCTGAGTAAGCGAAGTGTATATACATTGAAAAAGTGAAAGAGTAGAATATGAACAATCTTACTGACTAATGTATACCTTAATGTATACTTACTTACATATACATACATATTAATTATGTGTACATATAATATAATAGATAAAAATATATAATACATAAATTACTGATATACCACAGACAGAAAATGCTCTGTCGTTCTTCTTCTAAAGACATCCACAGAAGTATTGTCACGTACATTGTGCGGTAGTGAATTCTAGAGCCGCTTCAATAGTGAAGGACCCATCGTAACGACTAAAACTGTGAAGAGGAGTTCTAAATAAGAGTGAGGAAGAAGAGCGACAGGGTTTACCCCTAGGAACAAGATACTCAAAGCGTTCACGTAAGTAAGAAGGAGAGTTAGGATTGTTAAGGACAGAGAATAGAAGAGAGAGAATATGTGTGTTCCGAAGCTGCCGAATAGGTAGCCATTTCAGTTGCCTGTGAAAGCAGAATACACTCCTGCTTACCTCTGCAATGTGGTTATCCCAAGATAGATAAGTGTCCATTATAACACCCAAATTTTTAACACTTTTTGTTAAAATTAGGGCAACCAAGTCGTAGACAATGGGTAGAAGTGACTGGGATTGGATATTGTTGACCATAATTATATCTGCCACCAATGTCTGTGACTTTGCTGGATTGACCAATAACCCAAAAGATTGAGCCCAACTGTTAAGTTTTCTAGGTCCTTGTAGATAGCATTCACAGCGTCGGCCAAATCTTCAAGTGCAATGTGACGATATAATTGCAGGTCGTCTGCATAGAGATGATAATTAGAAGTGATAACTTTTGTGATGGCGTTAATAAAAACAGAGAAAAGAAGAAGAGAAAGAACGCCACCCTGAGGCGTCCCTCAGGGAGGCGTTCTTTCGCCTGCTCTTCTACTGACAGCGGGCGACCCCGCTGTCAGTGCAACCATTCAGAGGAACCATCCTCGGTGCGAACAGACTGCGTGCGACCTTGAAGATAAGACTTGAACCACGCAATTGCAGGAGATAAGACATTAAAAGAGGACAGGATGCCTAGAAGAAGGTTAAAATCTATTGAATTAAAGGCACTGCTAAAATCCAGTAGAACTATATAAGACTGTTACAAATTTCTTCTCAGTAGGAGTGTTATAGAAGTCGATGGTTTTTTGTTTAAGCGACTGATTAAGTACAGCCATTTGAGATGTACCACTTGTCACTTTACGGCACAAATTCGTACCGCGCAACTTTTGTTCCGAGTTAATTTTGCTTTCTGCTGCAACTGCGCATAACTCACTCAAGAGCGTATCAATTGTCGACATCCACCGTTGGATCTCTGCTGTAGGGAAAACCTCAGCTGGCATCGTGGTGGAGGCAACCGGTGAGCTTGCATCGGCTGGGCTGGTAGATGGAGACTGCAGCGGAATAACATTTGAGTTAGACATGGTGTACAACTCACTTGTTTGTATATAACATGAATGTTTAGTTCATATTTACAGTTTAACATAAGTGCTGATCACTCGCGACACACCTAAATGCTGACGTCGTGAAGTAATTATAATTTTCCGTAATAAATAAATTATTGCAGCGGAATTGCATAAAAATACGTCCGCGTCAAGCAGATATTGCACATATAATCCTATTATTACTAAATAATTATAATAATTTCCTGTAAATAATATGTAGGTAACTCTGTTTGTTCGTTTGTTACCCTTTACACGACTAAACGGCAGAACGGAAATTTGGCAACAAGATAGATGGCATCCTAAGGAAGGAAATAGCATCGGATACTTTTTATTGCGATATCCGACATGCCCCGTTAATTTCCAATGTCTATCAATATAAAATTCTTTGTGATATTAATATAGATAAATTTAAATATTTGGGCCACTGGGTCACCGAGGATTTGAGAGATGATATTGAGAGGAAGCGCAGATCGCTGCGGTGCAACATGCTGGCCCGCAGGTTTGTACGCTGTTTAAAGGCAGTAAAGATTTCACTTTTTGAAGCCTACTACCAGTCTTTCTACACGTGCAACCTGTGGGTCAGTTTCACGCAGCGGACATACAGCGATCTGCGTGTCCAATATAAAAACGCATTCAGGGTACTGCTGGAGCTGCCATGGCGTTGAAGTGCGTCAGGCATGTTTGCCGAAACGCACACGGATGGCTTTGCGGCAATTATCAGAAATAAAGAAAAACATTTATTCGAACAGCGGTGTGCTTCTCTGTTAGCCCGTATCCGTGGCAGCACTAACAGTATCAGGATACTGTTAGTGCTGCCCATGCAGCAGTTGACCTAATATAAATTTCGAATTGGTCAACTGATCCCGTTTCATTTTTTTTTTTTATAAGTAATTGTTTTAAAATATCACTTTCTAATTATTTCTATAATTATAAGATAATTTTGCAAAAAGGTTCAAGGGTGAGTAAAATATTTTGGTTTACTTGTATTGCTCTCAAAAGTTAGATGGGTATAGCTTATTTTTATATAAAATTATAAGGGAATTTGGATATATAAATTGACAAATTGTTGTGTGTATCTAGATTTTAATCCTGTTTTGAGTACAATTACTGTCTTTTTCATGAATTCATGAATACATAAAAACAAATGTTCGATCAAAATATTTCATACTTAAGTACCTAATAATTTATAATGTTTTCGTTAAATCGACGAAACGAATGAAAATGCCTTTAACAACGGGGTGGTCAAAACTTACACACTTAACGCGGTGCACAAAAAAACAGTTTACCATGATCTGCAACGATAACGACACGACACACAAACGGAAGTTGCAGATATTGTTCAGAAGAATTTCAAAATACCTATTAACTAAAATATTTGAAGAATGTATGATTACTCTTAAAGGTAAGTAAATTTATTATAAGCCGGCAAATCCATTAAGTTCCATATTTTATATCTCAAGTATAAAACATGGTAAAGGATTTGCCGGCTCATAAAATTTTTCAAAAAACACTGTACAAGAAAGAAAAGAAACAAATCAGCCACCTTTGGGCAGGTGCACCAGGATGCCAGCTTGAACCTTTTGTCTCGTATCGTTCATCCTCACATCTTAGAACCTCTATTGTGCCGTACTGTACAGTTTCAGAGTAATTTCGGGTGCTCTAAGCCACAACAATTGTAGCAAACTAGCCTGATCCGATTTACCTCTTAATATTTTAAATATATATGAAGCGAGCGCTATATGATATAAACATACATCTTTAATAAATAGGTAGATAGAAAGTTCTTTGTTCTACACCAATTAGATATTTTTGATATAGTTACTATTATTATTATAAGCTAGAGAGTCATAGCATAAAATAACAAAATATTTTTGTTGATACAGACATTAATATGTTAGAACTACAAACTTATGCTTACATACTTACATAAGTTTGTAGTTCTAACCTATTAATGTCAATGATTTAAATTTTTATCTTAGCTTAGGTACTTCTTAGTCAGGAAATTTTGTTTGAACTAAGAAGAACATTAGGTATAATATTCTGTTTTTGCCATACAAAAAAATATTTTTTATTTATAAAATAAAAAATATTTTTTTCATGGCAATCAATACCTGTCGTATAAAATATTTTTTGTCCTCTTTTTGTAGAAAGAGACATTCTTTCTTACAGTATGATATTAGGTGGTAATAATTTATTTGTCCGTCATTTTCTATTTAAGTACCTAAGTAAATAACAATGCAGCAATACAGCCCGTATGCTTGTTTGCAACTTCAGCCTAAGCTGCTTGAAAAACCAGAGGCTTCAGTTACCTACGTATTGCCGACCCAAAAATTCAAGATCAGTGTTTAAAGATGACTTTTATACATATAACTTTTCAAAAATTGTAATAATTCTAGAGACATAACAATCGTAACGAATTAAAACTACAAATAAAACCTAGGATTATAGACAGGTTACCTGAATTTACGGTCCTTGGTTAGTCTTGGTGTAACTGGGGCGCCATCTACTTTAATAAACCTCTATGACAAAGTAATACGCCCAACAATATAATAATTATATTGTTTGGCTGCGTATTTACTTTGTTTTTTACTGTTTTTAGTGCTTTAATTATTAAAGCACTAAAAACAGTTTAGGGGCGCCATCTACTTCAGTGTACCTCCGTGACAAAGAAAATACACAGCCCTACAATAGATGGCACTAAAAACAGTTGAGGGGTGCCATCTACTTCAGTGTATCTTCGTGATGAAGTAAATACACAGACGTACAATAGATGGCACTAAAAACAGATTAGGAGCGCCATCTACTTCAGTGTATCTTCGTGATGAAGTAAATACACAGACGTACAATAGATGGCACTAAAAACAGATTAGGAGCGCCATCTACTTCAGTGTATCTTCGTGATGAAGTAAATACACAGACGTACAATAGATGGCACTAAAACAGATTAGGAGCGCCATCTACTTCAGTGTACCTTCGTGACGAGGTAAATACACAGACCTACAATAGATGGCGCTAAAACCAATTTAGTACCTTTTATTGTTCATAAAACGTTAAAAAACTTATTCAACATTTACATATAAATATGATGATTCCAATAACATACAAATCTATAAATAAAAACCCGATATATTATTTAGATTATTATTATGCGTGTATCGGAAACAAAGTTTAACTAATCTGTGGTGTGACTCATAAACTGACATAAATAAATAATGTCAAAGTCAAACTGACTTGGAGAAAATATGTCAAAACTGCGTGGTTAGTGGTTAGTTTGGTTGATGTAATAGGTAATACTTAATTGGTAATAAGTGTACGGTGTACATAGCGGCATGTTCGTGCATGATGCAAAATACCATAGTATTCGATACTACTGGTACACTACACGCGATCGACCGTAATAAATGTGTCTTTAGTGATTTAAACGTGTATAAACAGCACTTTGAGTTTTCTAAGTGACATGAATGATTGTACGATGGTGTCTTGACTTCAGCAAACGTAGTTTCTCGGGCAATAAATGATTTATTGACTGACAACGATGGCTGGGTCCACTCTACCCGAAAGGGTGGCACAGATTTATTACACATATGGTTTAATATGCTCATCTTATCCTGTGACTGCTATCACATTAACTTTATCCATTGTGCTACTGTGCTGGTGAGTATAAATCCTATACAAACATGATATTCAATAGTTTTGACTATTCTTACTAATCTCAATATATTTTCAGTTACCCATTACTGAACGTGCCTTTGCCTGGAAACATACCCACTGTAGTAACTTTGCCGTTGGATAACAGTGTTGCACATTTTTCTAAAGCAGACTGTAATACTAACAAATGTTTTCAAGGTAAATAATACTATGTACTTTTTACATTTATTTCATAAGACATTTACAAGAATAATTTTATTAAAGTAAAATAAGTGACTTAACCTAAATTACTTACAATCAATCAGATGTTGTATTTAATGGTATTTATTTACCTATAAATAAAATATCTGATTGAAGTTGCAGTTCCGAGGTAAGATGGCAAAAAGGCCACACTGGATCTCAAGGTTAATACGTTGACCTAAGTAAAGGCCAGCCTTTGTATTGTGAGATGATTCAATTAAATGATCTCATGATATAGTTCGTAGACACTTGGTCCCATGGTCCAAATGGCACAAAAAATGACAGTCGCACCTAGACTTTCATATTTGCGCTGCTTGAGACAGTCTGCAGAAGTATTATAAATTGTATAATTATAACAGAAATGTGTAGCTTATAATAATAATGACCGTATTTTCTCAGATTCACATTTAGAATTCCTGTCCAATGAAACTCAAAAGCTGCCATATATATGGGTGAAAGACAGACCTCTCCTCTATGTTCAACAGATCATCATGAAAATTGGTAATAATAATAGTATTATATTATTAATGTCAAACCAAAATCTTGTATGTACCGCTTTTTCAGTTTTTTTTTTGTACTACTGAGGAAGCAAACAAGTTTAAGGTCAGCCTGATGGTAAGCAGTTACCGTATGCCGCCTATGGATGCTTGCAATACCATAAACATATGTAGATTACATAAATTTGACCATTTCTACTTGTTCACTAACTAAATATTGGTTTGAAAACAACAATTAATATAAATGAAACAATTAAGATAATGGCTTTTACATTAATATTTAGGTATTAAGATAAAATGTGCTTCTGATACCATAGAACACAATTTCTTTGTATTACTACTCACTTATTGTCAAAAGCGTTGGCATAAGCAAATGTAAGCTGCCGACCCGCATAAGGCTAGTGTGTTTAAATTAAGTTTCTCAACTCTTTTGGCTGAGAGAAGTATTACAGTAGGACATATAATTTTTTTTATTTTCAATCATGACAAAATGACAAATCTGCATTTCTTCCCGAAAAAATACTATTCCCATGGGATTGTACGCATAGGCAAATCCGCAGACTGAAACTAATTAGATATATATATGTACGTTTATTATATACTACTAGTGGCCTGCCAGCTCAAATTATTTTTTGCCCTGTTATAGATCGAATTTCTATAAATCCTTTTTAACTATTGTTTACATTATACAATAAACCTGTTACAAATTTTATATTCCTACACTTTGTAGTTTGTTAATAGTTTGTAAAAAAAACAATTTTATCTATATAGATCTCTTTAAAACAATTTTTGCGTAGGCAATATTATTTCCAAATTTACTGACATATTTCCATAATTGTAAAGCTGCTATTATCGTTTATAATTTGAATGCTAAGAAGGCTTTTAACTTTCTATTAGAAACTTTTTTCTAAAGATTTAAATTTATTTCTATAGAATATGTTTTTGTCTAATTACATCTCTTCTAACTTAAGTTTATTATTGTCTTGCAGTAATTTCTAGTTGTAACAAAGGCCATATTATAAACCAGTTTTAATAAAAGAATACACATAACTAATAAATGTGATAATTATGGTTAATATTTTTATATATTTTACAACATACATACATACATATCATCACGCCTGTGTCCCAGTGGGGTAGGCAGAGACTATGGTACGCCAATGGCTTCGATCCAAACATACTTCCTTCGCCTCCTCTACTTTCATCAACCTCTTCATGCGTGAACGTTGATTCTGGGTACTTTTAATTTGGCCGTTTTTTAGCAAATCCCCTACTTGGTTGCTGTATGTTCTCCTAGGGCGGCCCCTACCGACATCTCCATTCATTCTCCATATTCTACTAAACCATGGATAATAATTGTATTTTGTTAAAAAACAATACGGCTACACCTTAGTCGATCTTATTGTAAAATTCGTAAAACTATCACCTAAATTTAACGTTGATATTGATCGCATGGTTCTCTGAATATTTAATTGGATAGTCCATACAATTGTTTGTTCTAGGTATTATTAGACACGTAATAAAAATGCAAGTTATTGCTTTGACTACATGACACATGTAATCCTTTTAGCAAAGTTCTTTTAGAAATTAACATAAATTAATATAATAAACGAAAATATTATGTCTGTCAAAAAAGCTTTGAGGGACATATTATTATTGTTTTTGAAATATATTTTTGGCTAATACTGCACACTTAGTAGAAGTAAGGCGTATGTTGAGCCATTGACAATTTTAAACCTTATGTGCAACTAATACTTCTATTATTGCAAATGTCCTTAGGCTACGTTAACTGTTTTTCTGTCACCACGGCAGTATGATAAAAAACAAAAAATATATTCTGTGTTTGCACAGATGTTAGGGCAAAAATTGTGTACAAACACAATTTTTGCCCTAACATCTTAACATTGGTGAGAGACATTTTACTACCTACTATTTTAAATTCGAGAGTTTGTATGAATGAATTTTTTATACTCAATCAATCCAGAACACCTAAACGGATCAGAATGAGTCTGAAACGCACGTATGCTACTTTTTATCCCGAAAAAGTCACCGTTCCCGCACGATTATAGTTAGTTATGTAGCTAAACAATATATTATTATTGTAATAACACTTGTTTATCTATAGGTGTTTCACCATGGAATAGCAACCTCAAAATGTGGGATGCATTCAGAGCTCCATTGCAAGAAGTGTTTAGATTGTTAGAAACTATACGAAATCACGAAGACCCAGAAACGTGAGTAACTATTAATAATTATTATTTAACTATAAAACATGCTTGCGTTTTTAAGGAAGTTAAATACATATTCAAAGAAGTTTAATATAAAAATATGATAGTGATAAAAGTAGTGCAGTACTGCATTTTAATTTTGCACATATTTGTAATTATGACTTATAATATTTACCTTATAAGTACTTATTCTCAAAGTATTATCTTCTTGCGAATGTTTTAACTATGAGTAATACTCGATCGACCGATCGATGGCGTTTACAACGTTTTTGGATACAATAACTATAACTTACGATACATACGTGCGATGTGGCCTTACAGCATCAAATAATGCAATGAATCATATCGCCAAATCTCTACGTCTTAGATTTTTCACATGGTGACGTCACAACATGTTTTTGTATTTGGCCCTGAGATATTGTCGAATTAAATAATCTATTGTTAGCGATACACAATGTTTAACTGAGTATAATTAATTATTTTTAAGAAAACTAAAAGTCAGTATGTTCTAGCGATATTGCAAGTTAATTTTACTATTGAATCCTGTTCGAATGTATGCATTGCAAGTCAGCTTCTTATGCATTCATCATTGACTACTAATGAGTTAGCGGAAAGTCCATACATAAATTAAAGTCCGACAAGCTGTCGCTCTACTATTTATTTAGATTACTACTTACCTAATTTAGTATTTCTGTATTTATTCAAGTTTTAAATATAGTTTAAATTATGCTAATGTAAATTATAAATGCTATATTTTATATTTTTGCAATGCGAATGTTGCTTACACTTTAAGCGGATTTAAATGCATAAATAAGCTTTAACTGATGATTAATTACAATGTACATGTGAACATAAATAATGGTATTTGTTTTGGCTTGTGTTTGTCACCCATAATATATAATTCTTTACAGAAAAACAACATTGCTGCAACACTGCTATCAGATTGGGGGTATCAACCGTCAAAATAGTAAGGCCAGCGTCAACCGTGTATTACCTGAGTACAGTTGCCTATTGCTATCGCCTGCTAATCTATGGCAACAGAACTTACAGACTTTCTCGTTAGATGCTAACATTGTCACCACTATATATAATTACCAGGTAGGTAAATATTATCAACATTATTATATTTCTGATTAATCAGTGTAAGTAATTGTTGTTTTTTGCTTTTCTGATTATTTATAAATAAATAATAAATGGGTGTATTCGTAGTTCGGCAACATAAAATTTTAGATATTCTTTCTTTTATTTATACAAAATTATTGATCAATCTTGCCACAGATTACTTTGGTCATACAGGATAAGATAATTGTACTCTCGCGCGTACGAAAATACTTTTTAGTTTTTAAATGTATGAAAAGATGCTGCCCCTCTATTGGGCAACGGCCTTCCCCAAATTCGTCCTCGTACAATGTTCTTGCGCCATCTGAGACATGCCCAAATCTTCTATTTTTAACCCGTCTTTGACGGATCTGTACTAACTTTTGCCCAGCGATTAATTCAATGTCTGTACATTTCCGTACAATTTCCTAATCGTCTTACTATATATAAACTTACTATGTATATCTATTTCATGTTGTAATTCTTTTTCCAAAATACGATGTTGCCAGCCCGACTTTAACCGCAAACACATAAGTAAATGTTAAACTTTTGTTTTCGATGATGTATAGATAAGTACGACATAAGAATTACCTAAATAGCAGGTAAATTCCCACGTCTTATCCATATAAATATTAGCAGTGTAAACAGTAAATTGCACTGTCGTCTGTCGGGTATTTCCTCGAAGCTATCAATTCGTAGTATTGATTTTACTACGCATGTGATATTTTTACCTCGTCCCACTATTTTATTTAGATATGTCAATGTTATTGATGTTCGAATTATGAATTAAGAGATTTGTGGAACCAAGTGTAAACGGTGTCGTGAGATATCTAAGCGTTTAGTGGAATCATCTCATGATTCAATGGTTAGTCTTTACTTACCAACGTATTAGCCTTACGATCCATCATAACAATGTGGCCTGATTCAATCAATCACTCAGCCTATCGCAGTCCATTGCTGCACATAGGCCTCTCCTAACACGCTCCACAGCACACGTGCCTCCGCCTTCCGCATCCAGTCCGTCCCAGCGACCTTTTTTAAGTTGTCGGTCCACCTAACCTGATTAATTTCTGCAAATTAGATTTTATATCAAGAATTTCTTATAAATGTGTCGAAGACCACCACATAAAACATAGGTGACAACTGCCTTTCTTGAGAACGACAGAAAGAAAGAAACGTTTATTGTTATTATTGAGACCTAATTATTACTTTTACACGAGTAAAGAGTTACACCGGGTTTTAATTACTTAACTACTTATCTCTAGTATATTACTTAATAACCTATGTTTGCCAATTATTATTAATAATAATGGTTTATTTCTTACCACAATATTAAAATTGAAGGTTACATTTTATAAATTAACAATGTAAGTTTACAATATTGTGGGACACTGGTACCTAATTTAGGCTCGTGACATGTATCAGGACACCAGATATCCGTACCCGGTCTACGCTATTATACTATATAAAATAAGAAAAGAGCATAAAAAATTGCCAAATTACTAATGCAATTCTACCGTGACAATGTATAAATAATGTAAAAATGTATCTGCACAGTAATATAACTTGAAAGTCATTTGTACAGATCGTTCCCATAAACTGCGAAAATAGTTTTATGGGGCTGTGTTTAGATGTAAGGTTTAATGTAAAACTTTTACTTAATAAAGATACATACATACTAATAATTTACTTATCTCTGCCATTTTCGGGCCGGCAATTGTCTTAGTCTTCTCATATAAAACACACAAACTACAGACTAACTGGATCAAAGTACAGAATGACTTTCGATGAAATAAAATAATATAATATAGTTTGTATACAATATACAAACTATTTATTTTAAATATTACCTTCCTATATAGCTTTTATAAGTAAATATATAGTTAGTATATTGTATAACCAATATGTAAACATTCCCAGCAATGAAAATCTGTCTCTGCCTACATACAAATCTGCATAGACTCCCCTGGGAGTCTATGCAGATTTTTGTATGTATTACCACAGATTGGTTAATACATAGATGACAAGGATTATTTGAAAGTCCATCTCTATATTGATGCAATCTATATGTCTGTCAGTACCTTTATAATCAACACTAGGGGTCGCACGCGACTTTGTCCGCGCGGTAATTCGGAATATTTTCCCCGTTTTTGCAACATATCTCACTACTGCTCCGCTCCTATTGATCATAGCGTGATGTTATATAGCCTATAGCCTTCCTGGATACATGCTCTAATCAACAAAAAAAGATTTTTTGTAATCGAACCAGTACTTTCTGAGATTAGCGCGTTCAACCAAACAAACAAACTCTTCAGCTTTAAATCAAATCAAATCATTTATTTGCGTCATACAGGTTGTGTACACTTGTTAAGCAGAAATATTGATCTACCGTATGCTACCATTTCTGGTGTGCAAATTTTACATTAAAATAGGTATACATATATATAAAATAGGTACATTATTGATTCATAATTTAACATGCAAATTCTACCAAATCAATCAATTATTATACTTAAGTTAGATGCAGTATCAAATACATTTAATATTTAAATTATTATATTTCATTAACCTATTAGTCCTACAGCATTGTTCAATATAAGTAGCATTTATAATATTAGAATCGATATAAGGTAATTTTTAAGAGTTAAATAAATCAAATAAATGTATTTTTTCAGAATTTGCAAAAAGGTAAAACATCAATAGCCGAGATGGCATTTGGTATGCATCTGCGAGAAACTGGAATCAAACGGTATCCGCTGAGAGCTCGGCCAAGGGTTCTTCAATATGCAGTCACTATATTCTATGAACAACCTGATCAAAGGTAACTTATGTCTATACCCACTGAGGTAAACATACAGATTAGCAAACCCATACGATATATATATCAAAATATACTGTTTCGCCCGCTATTCTATAATGCCTACTTCGCTTCGAAACCACCAATCATAGTAAACTTATACTATAGTTGTTTTAAAACATAAATGCTACGGACTCCGTCGGTCTTGTTCTGAGCCTTTTTTCTTTCATAATTATTTTTGCATCAACACAAAATACAATGAGTTATTTTAAAATACATGAGCACAACACAATTATAATTTGTGAGAAAGTAGTTTTTGTTTAAATTATTTATTGTATCTTCATTTTTTTTGTTTTCAGATTTATGAGGTCTCTAACTAAGAAACTGAAGGATATGTATCCATTATATCAAGAAACACCGTACACGCATATGAATGAATTCACATTAATATATTATCCAGGCCAATTTAATTATCGGGAATTAGTTCCCCTAACAATAACATTTGTCGGACTTTTCCTGTATGTTTATTTTTCTGTGAGAAAAATAGAATTTATTAAGTCTAAACTGGGTCTAGCGGCGTGTGCAGTTCTCACCATCGGTGGCAGTCTTGCTATGTCTATGGGCATTTGTTTTTTTTTTGGCTTCTCACTTAGTTTACAAGGCAAAGAAATCTTCCCATACCTTGTTATCATCGTAGGATTAGAAAACGTGTTAGTCCTCACCAAAAGCGTCACTTCAACAGACTCTCGCTTAGATGTCAAGATCCGACTCGCTCAGGGACTTAGCAAAGAAGGCTGGTCTATCACGAAGAACTTACTTACTGAAATCACTATTCTAACCGTTAGCTTCTTTACATTTGTTCCATTTATCCAAGAGTTCTCCATATTTATGATCGTTAGTTTAATATCAGACTATTTTATTCAAATGGCATTTTTTGCCACCATACTCGGAGTAGACGTTCACCGTATGGAATATTTTCAAGATCAGAATAACAAATTGCATTTAAAAGAATATTTTAATGCAAACAATGCTCTCAACTGGCGATTTAGTAAAAACTATGTCGAAGAAAATAGCGTTTCACCACAAAGAATGACGAAGTCAAAGTCGCACCCGAGGTTGAATGGTCTAGCGCACAATAGTCCGACTGACGTAGTGGCAAAGAGAAACTCGAGTCCAGGTCACCAGGACAGAGTACCGAAACGAATCCGCCTAGTGAACATGTGGGCGAGGACACGCTTCTTTCAGCGCGCCTTTATGGTCTGGATGCTCGTTTGGATATCAATGATTGTTTACAATTCCGGCGTAGTAGAGTACTTTATAAGCAATATAGAGAAAACTGATACCAAAGTAAACAGGAAGAATTACGAGAAAAAGGAGCCCAAACATTCGATGTATGTATTTTACAATAGCAGTGAGAGTCCACTTGTATTCCCACCATTACTAGATATTGTGGACAATGAAAAATCTCCTGTGGATGCAAATCACACAATTATGTTAAAACATTCACTGCACTCCAGGCCCTGGTCGAGGTGAGACAATATAAATATTTATTATTATAATACCTAAAGCCAGTCTGATATACTTGGAATTACTCGTTCCCGTAAGAATGGGTTTTCATTTTATTTCGCGAATCTTCTAAAGTGTTTTTTAAAATAAATATTAACCCAAGTTACTTGCTATAACATCAGTTATTATCTGCAAGTGAAAGTCGTGTTAAAATCGATCCAGCCATTGCGAAGGAACAAACAGGACAAACAACATAAGACAACTAGTGGTATGAGTGCTGTGTTCTAGATACACATTTAGTAGTAAGCTGTTATTTTGTTATTACAAATCATACAATTCATAACAAAGAATTTATGTATGAGTATCGTGAGTATCGTGACTTTTGCTTAGATGTACAAATTAATAGAATTAAACAGACTCGTCTGTCAACATCATTCTTTTACAATTACGTTTCTAATTTAATGGGTAATCTAGGTGGGTGGTCCCTACCATTGTTATACTATATAATATTCTGCCGCTGATGCTTCGGTTTAAAGTTACTGTAACATTAAACCGAAAATAAATCGGCAACAAGTGAGCGATACTTCTGATTTGGTAAGCGCTTTTCGTTAGGCGAGACATATTGGTGTATGTGTTGGAACGAGATGTCATTTAAATAAGCTGTTTCAGTCCCATCGACGAATAAGAATTCTTTTGCAATAATACCTAAATATTACAAAAATGTAAATAATAGCAAACCTGTTATCTACACATTAAATACATGGGCAAATGTTTAACAGATTGTCATCGCAACACTGGTCTGGTATATTGTCTCAGTACAACGAGTCGGTGGCGGGGCGGCACGTGGCTGTCCTACCTCCTCTGTTGGTTAGTCACCGAGTGGCCCCAGAGATGGCGGCTGGGGTACGCAACCCTGAGGAACGAGATCCTCCTCCTATGCGTTGGCAAGCACTCGCCGCTGCGCTTGATCCACCTGATTATGTACCAGGTATGTTCATTTATTTATTTAGATTCGAAAAATAAGACCTTAATCTTACCCATAATTGACTATGGTGATGTGTGCTTCTGTGACCTGAATGCAGGTATTCTCAACAAATATAAGACCGGCTTCTTAATGACTGCATTCGATTCATTTATTATCTTCGTAAGTATGACCATGTGTCTTCTTTTCGCTCTGAGTTGAAATGGTTACCTATTCGTCAACGCCGTAGTTTGCTTGCCCTCACTACTCTCTATTCTATTCTCAACTCTCCTCGCCCTTTCTATTTAACACCATACTTCTAATAGTTCTGCTCTATTCACGATAGAAACCTCCGCTCGTCAAAGAACCTCCTCCTTGTCTGTCACTCCCATAAAACTGGATTTATTCATTCCTCGTTTGTAGCCCAGGCTGCCTCTTGAAGTCAGGATGGCCACTAACCGGAGAATTTTTGTTGGAATTATCTCGTTAACTATTTATTATTATATTTATATTTATAACTGCATAAGTACCTATATGTATTTATATACGACTTCGTCCGGGTTAAACTATTTTCAGCGCAACTTTCCTTTTTTTACAAGCTTTTATTTAGCTTGCAATGTATGTTAGTTAGTTTGTATGTTAGGGGCAAATCTTGTAAGCTAGATTTAAAGTACTTCCCGGTGTTTGATGAAGCTGAAGTTTGATATACCGGCTTATATATTTTAGGTGGAGTTCAGTGTGTGATGATGATGTTCCAAGGTAGTCATAGAAACTTTTCAACGAATCAAGACAGCACTGTCGTGATTGGGCTCTTTTCAGAATATTTAATGCATAAACACCCATGTATTACATAAATACACTATAAAAGCTTGTATTTAAAAATATTTTTTTTAAATATTTACTTATTTTACATAAGAACTTTCTCCTGACAATAACAAACACAACAAGAAAATTTTTGTTGTTGACTATACATTCTTTAATAATTTAATGTAGGTACACAAAAAGACATGTAATAAACATTGTTATACAAAGGCGAGCTTAACTTAAAGTTTGCGTGGAAAATTGAATTAAATTTAGTAAAGAAAACATGGGGTTGGGACTTCCGATGTTTGGTGGACCGCTTTTAAAAGACTAGGATAAAACGTCGCCTGCCATTGTTTTTAATATTATGTCTCTCTTCATCACGGGTATTTGCCCATCATTCAAGGAGAATACCCGGGCCTTTGGAAGGCTTACGCGGGGACATAGATCCAACACGCACAGGCCCTTAGAGAATTTTAATTTAAAATGGGATGAGACGCTTACCATAGTCATGCCACAGCTGTACTATTGCAGTACAGCCATGATCTGCCTATGGTAAGTGTAGAGCTATTGCAACATGTGAAATCGAATAATTTTGGACTATGGGAGTGGGTGGATGGACTGGTTTACAATGATAATGGGATAAAACGTCGCTTGCCATCATTTAAAAGTTGGGATATACTCTAAATTAAAAATAGGCAGACGGTGACTTGCCTATACACTAGATGGGCCCCTTGAACCAACCGACATGGGCAACAGCCCACAGGCATCAGGGCAACACCATAGTGCGCGGCTAGGGGTATCAAGCGGTACGACGCCGGTTTCACCATCGGGGGTCTGAGATGCCCTTGAAAATGACACTTCTACCCCCGAGCATATAGCTCTGGCAACCCATCTCTGATCAGCCAATTAAGGCAAGCCAGAGCTGAGAGTCCTGCGGGCACTCTTGTCAGCCCATTCCGGACGGCAAGCCGGAGACGAGGCCATAACCGACTCTCCGGGGCATTCGAGACCGCAGTGTCGCCACTCACATTTAGCCCGCCACAAGCTGCTCTGCGGGTCATTTTTATTAATATTATATGCAACATTTTATCGTTTTCAGATTTCGATTCGGTCGATAGTAAAAACCAACCACACCAGTGGGGGAAGGGTACAGACTTGCCAATATACCCGACTACACCTATGGAAATACTACTGCTGGCCATCCTGTGTACGATAAGCGTCGCTGTCATCGCGTATATGATGGTCGTATTATACCGGTAATATCTCATTTTACATATTACTACATTGTGAGATCGATCCCCAGACACGATAGAAATGTGTTTGTTTCTTTTTGTCTGTGAATTGTATGTTTGTATAGTAACCTGCGACACAGGGCTTGTATTTTATGTAATAACAAATGATAGATATTTTTAAATTTGTTATTTGGTAAACGTTAAGCCTCTGTATGTGGTATACTTATCATCATCATCTCAACCCATAAACGTCCCACTACTGAACACGGGTCTCCTCCATACATTTGAAGGGATATTAGCCTACTATACCAAACTAGCCAGACGGGTTGGTGTAGGGTTTTGTTTCGAAATATCCCTCTCTTGCAGTGGATATTATCTGCCTGACTTACTCCCTTAGTCGACTCTTACGACACCCACGGGATGGAATGGGGTGGTGACATTTGTATTCTTAATTCGTCACCACGCGGAACATGTGGTATATATGTACATAAATAAATAAATAAATAAAAATATCTTTATTTACGTAAACAAAATATACTTAAATTTCTATTGATTTTTAATTTTGCATAATATTGTTTTGTATTGAAACATAACAATATTATGCAAAATTAAAAATTTATGTAGTTAATATATATTTAGCTAGTAAGATAATAATCAACAAAAATGTAAACTTAAGATATGAAGGACGGGGCCTCCTGGCACAGGCATCTATATGCTTAAAAGGAGACCCCAATCAATAGAAATTTAAGTATATATTGTTTGTTTACGTTAATAAAGAAATTTTTATTTATTTATGTACATATATACCACATGTTCCGCGTGGTGACGAATTAAGAATACAAATGTACATATATCTAAATACCTATGCTCAAACACATAACGCTCAAATCCTATAAGTTCGAAACTTTTTTAAAATAAGAAGTTTCGTACAAATCGTTTGGTTAGTGGCCAACCTGGTGACAGAGTTATTTAGAGCGCCCATATTTACTCCCTCTTCGGTAAACTATCATCAGGTTAAGCAACCAAGGGCGCGGTTACCCTATAGATAGGTGACCGCATAGTGGTATTTTATCTGAGCATCTCCGTGCTTCGGAGGATACGTTAAAAGTTGGTCCTGACTGTAAACAGTCGTTCGATCATCCGTGACCCGTTTTAAAGGTATGAAAACCTTTAAAATGTCACGCGATTTAGACCCATTGTCCATTATAGTAATAATATGTGTGTCTATCGTGAAAGTTTAAAAGAATTTAACAGTGACCCTAATAAGGCCAAAGTGTGTGTCCAGTATGGATTGCTATTATTATAATAGTATTTTTATATCCGCAGATGCATATGTTCTCGCCATTATGCTGAGTGGCGAGCGTCGTGGAATGATGACGAAGAATACAGGAAGATTATTGCGAAACAACCAGCTGTGCAGGTATTGTGACGGACAAGCATACGCCTTACCTATATCATTATCATTTAGACAAAACATGCTCCTGCAACTGTTCAACGGTCTACGTTGAGCAGTGGAGCATGTTTTCCCCAAGGATTTCCACAACTTTCGGTCTTAAGCTGACCTTGTCAGTCGTCTGCTTGCAATCTAAACAAGAAAAGAAACTAAAGGTAATAATAATAAATGGCTAACCTTATAAATATGACTTAACCTAATTACAAAATTTGGTCCAAATCGTTAGAGTAGTTTCCAATATACAAAAATTATATTTATACAAGATATGGTTTTTAAAGTTGTATGTAGATATAATCTTTTTCAACATTAAAAAAAACAAGCTAGCACATTGTCATTGTCAACTACTACTAGCGATCAAGGGATCGGTTAGCTAAGATCATGGGTTTGATTCTCATTTAGGACAAATACTTGTGTGATGAGCACAGTTCTTTTTTCTATTTATGTGTTATAGTGTATACGTCAAACGAGATAGGAAGCACACCTTGTCTTGTTGGCTATGGCAAACAATACACTATTAGACACAAGTATATTTCACATAGCATGGATACTGTGACGTTTGTCATTTGGAGATAAGGATCAATAAAATGATAGCAGTTTAAATGAAAATCGGTTGATTAAATACTCTAGGGTGTTAATCATTCAATTAGGCAATTGGTTAGAGATTGATCAATCATTTTCTTTCTTATTCGTCGTAAAAAGTCTAAAATACTATAGGCAGAGCCTGTACTACGATAGGCTCTGCCTTGTATCCTATGGCTGTGTGTGAGATTTACTAAAATGTTATAACTTAACCTTTTTGTGATTACTAGCTAAATTTAAGAGCTTTGCTATTGCGGAGCGATGTAACATTAGGTATTTTTTGTGTTGTAGTTGGTGATGGAAGCTGTACCTCTTGTGGTGGCTGGTCACAGTCAGGAGGTAGAGTGCCTCGTCACTGACGGTGAGAAAGTGGTCAGCTCATGCTTACAAGGCAATATTAAAGTGTGGGATTCCCAGAATGGAGAGATTATTACAAACATCGACCGCGGCGCGTAAGTTACATGCATTTGTTTCTTTTTGCAATAATTATAAAAGTGGTAAACAAGCATACGGCAAGCCTAAAGGTAAGCAGTTATCGTAGCCTAAGCAATAAAGTTTTTAAGTTCTCATATAAACATCTGTGATATTAATCTCCTACAAAGAAAAGAAGAGAGGTAGGACACCATACTAGCGAGCAAAACCGACTGGGGAAGACCTCCACCACCACACCACAGTCAAATAACTACACACAGTGGTGTAGTTGGCTTCCTATGTGTGACAACAGGTCTCCAGCGCCCATTTAGAAATACATTTTGAAAGAAACGTTACCCCATCCCAGGGAGACTCCATCTTAAAGCCCTGGTGTAAAAAAATAGCTTTGAAACACGCAAGTGATACTTCTGGGTTTGCAAGTGTCCATAGGCTACGGTAACTGTACCTACATTAGGTGTTATGCATTTTCGCCACCCAAGTAAAATAAAAATAATTCCTTTATTTTTATTTTACTTGGGTGGCAAAAATTTCAAGTTTTATTCGTAAATTTAAAATTCGTTAATATTTCAGATATCCATATCTGAAACATTCTGATATCATTAGTAATATACTATAAGTACAGAAAGTAATGTCGTCATACACCCACGTGCATATTGCAACTTACCTACTCCCGTCGATAACTATCTGCTTATCTATTGATTAAAACGTAGAACAGCACACCGTGGCGATATATTATCATTAATTAGCATTGTATATCCTGTGCTGACAAGAAGATAAAGAATCAAATCTTGATATTTATTTAGAACTTGTATAAAAGGTGAAGTTAATGCCAAAGGCATTCTCTACCAGCCGACCTATAGGGTAATGAAGAGATGAAACAGCTATAGATACAGACAGCTTAAATAAAAGTGGCACTTGGCAGGTTTTTTCTTATACTACTTGGGTCAGGCATGGTTCACTCCACTGTTGAGGTATGAATCAACAAGTACCCGGCCGGTCCATTTCTAAAAATATTATTCAGTTGAGTGTCGAGCGCGCTCATCGCCGGTCGGTTCGCACGATCTTACGTAAATACCTACCTATGTTACTCACTCAAAGCCGTGATTCGTCACCGATTTGTTTTCGCTATTTAAATAGTTTAAAGAAATTGAAGGCAAAAAAAATATTGCACAGTAATTAGATGCTTAAATAATGATAAGGATCCCAACCTCTCGTTTTTTAATATTCCAATGGTTATTGTATATATTGAAAGGTAAAAAAATACATGTTATTACCACAATATACAATTTGTAGGTAGATACCTAGTTGTAGCAATATTTTGATAATATATAGACTAAATAGTACAGTGCCTGTAGATACGTATTATTATATGATTATTGTATCTATTTTGGTAAATATATTAGCCGCCTATCGCTCAATCAAGTTGATATAGGTATGTGGGATAAACTTCCGGAAAGTGTCAAATCAGTAAATAGTTTTTAATGTCAACTGGACAAATGGCTCCAAACAAACCAATGACAAACTCTAATATTTGGTATATACCTAATCAAAAACATAATCGCGGGCGGAGCCGCGGGCAACAGCTACAACCCATTATAATAATGTACGAGCAAAGTTGCTATTTGCCTAAATGATTTTTTGGAGTGAACCTTCTGTACCTGTACTATTAAGTATTCTGTGCTTGGGTGGCAAACAAGCATACGGCCCGCCTGATATTAAGCAGTTACCGTAGCCTATGGACGCTTGCAATACTAGAGGTATCACTAACACGCAAGCCAACCCATTATTTATACCAGGGTGTTAAGATGGACGTAGATAGATAGATAGATAGATAGATAACTCTTTATTGTACACCAAAAAACATATTGCTTACATAGTTTTGCTTATATAGTAATGCACAATGGGCGGCCTTATCGCTAAAAGCAATTTCTTACAGGCAACCTTAGATAGGAATACATTTCTTTCAAAACGCATCCCTAAATGAGCGCTATCTGTTTGTAAAGTCCCCTGCGACGCAGGGCTTGTTTCTCTAGTGTGGGAGTCCTTATTTAAAATTAAATCAAATTTCAAATTGCTTGTTACTACCATATCACTACCATACGCGTTATAGTATAATCTTTTTATATCGCTTCAGTAACGTATAGGCAACCTGGCCCGTGTGATGGTAACTTTAACCTATGGATATTTACATCACACGAGTTCGATAAACCACGACTTTCATTCTTGTTTTTTAATGTTTGGAAATTATGTTTTTTTTCTCTTTCAGCTATTTCAATTTACAAGCGGAATTGTGTGACAAAGTCGCCAAGAAAAAAAAAGATCCACAAGAAACTATTGAAGGTACTGGTGCTAGTTAATTAATAAATAGCGGCTTCGCATGGGTGTCATTGATATTTTTATACAAAAATACAATTCAAATTTCTGTGCGTTCCCGTGAATTTTCCAAAAAAATATCATTACAATTACAACTAATAAATAGCGAAAGTTTAAAAAGTAACTAGATAATTTACATACTATTCGCCTTCATAGCTAGATGTTTTAAGTGTACCATTTTCAACCCTCTTTTCCTGGAAATATAAAGGTGTAATATATTTTATTATCCAAACTAAATGTCTCCTAATTGTTCAAAATAATTGCAGAACATGACGTTATTATTGTCTAACTTATTTCTGTTTCGTTTTAGTAAACTACAAAACTGAAAGCGCGCCAAAAACAAGTGAGGTAAGAACACAATAATCACTATCTAACCTATCCCACTAATATTATAAATGTGAAAGTTTGTGAGGATGGATGTATGTACGGATATTTATTACCTACTCTTTCACGTAAAAACTACTAATCGGATCTGGATGAAATTAGACATAGAGATAGATTATAGTTTTTTTTTTTTTCATTATAAGCACGTTTATACCAATTACGCAAATAAGAGAAATAGTTAACAAAGAATACAAAAATATTAAGAAATTAAAATATGTAAAATAGACTTCAAAATAAATTAACACCCAGTCATGCGTTCATCTCACAATACTTCAGGCATTCAGACAAGATCATCTTCCAATCATCCACAAACACATCACATTCTGGTTTGGACTCAAGGAGAGTATTGAGAGTAGAAAGTGGTCGAGGTATAGGAGATCTTGAAAAGAAAGAAAGAAGAGAAATTGCTTGTCTACTAACTGATTCATCAACGCACAGCCACGGGATACAAACTTGAAATTTTGCATAAAGGTTCCTTAAATGACGTAAGTGAAAACTAAGAAGGGATATTCAAAAATTACTACCCTAAGGAGATAAAATAAGGGATAAACGGATGTATGGAAATGAGAAACAAAGTAAGAAACATGAAATTTTCTATACCTGCTTCTGGTTAGAAACGTACACTTATAACGGTGTTATTCAAAAATGTTACCACTAAAAATATGTATATTTTTGAAAATTCAAATCCTAAACTAGACATTTGTTAATCCGGATGAAGCCAGGGCGGGCTGCTAATTAGATTTGGCGACGGCTTTAGGGATGGGTGGCCTGGGTGTACAGGTGATGATGATGCATATATACACAATATCATCTCATCCTCAAAGATTCCCACAGTGTTCAGTACGGAGCTAAAATTATCCATCAGCTTCTGTATTTTACATTATAAAGTTAATTTAATACTAATATCATTATTTACAGAATGTACATCGATTATGTAAGGGATTGGGCAATTATTTAAGTGGGTTGCGGTTCAGATCCGTGACGCGTGACTCCCCTCCTCATCTTTCCGCTGCAGAAACAACTAAATATGACTTTGCCAAGAATTACAGGTAATATATTTATTTTTATGACAACAACAAAATTAAATATTAGAATTTCTTTTCGACCATTTGTTATATTTTAGAGTGTGAATGTAGCAAAAGAAATATGTCAAAAGTAAATCCTTAATGTCTGCCTTCCCCTCTGGGAAACTTGGCCTTTGTTCGTATGTATGTATTGTCTATATTATACTAAATATAAAAGAAAAAAATGACAGTTTGGATGTAGGAGCGTAACCTCTAAAACTACTGATTCTATTCCGAAAATTCTACCACTATTTAAAAACTATAATCATGATCCCTGAGTTCTGTAGGCTACTTTTTATCAACATACCAAGTGAGCGAAACCCATATAGTATCTATTTCATAGTATGAAAATAAATGTATATTTAATTCTAAGTTTGTTACTATTACTTATATATGTTTTGTTTCAGAAACCTATACTGCAGCGATCAACAGAACGACTTAAACAATTGTTTTGATTCTAAAGAAATTGTGGAAATTAATAATTTAAAAAACCAAAAAGTGAAAAGTACTGTTAAGAGTGACGATATTTGTGATGAAGATATATTTATATTTAATTCAAGTGAGAGTTTTGTGAATGGTGTGCGTAATAATAAGTGTAAAGACAAGTTAATGAACGAAGGTCCTAGGATAGAGGAGGAGGCAGATGTAGACATAGTCAGTAATTTGAACTGGAGAGGGAAGGCAATCAAAGAATCTCCCGTGTGGTGTATGGACTTTTGTAACGACCTTGTTATATTGGGCTGTGCTGACGGCCGCCTCGAGTTCTGGGAAGCAAGTTCCGGTAAACTCATGGTAATTTTTTTTCAACTTATTTTTAGAAATATTATTTGATAGAGTTAGGTTCTTCCTACTGATGGAGGAAACTCCCACTTTACAGAAGACCACATCCAAACAACTACACACAGCGGTGTAGTTGTGTTAGTGTGCATACAGCTCTCCAGTGTTAGGGGTGCACACATATAGCAATTTCAATATTTCTAACAACACATCAAACATTTGTATTCAGAAAGCTTAATATGATGAAGTAAAACTGATGAAGAAAGACCACAGATGGCCACCTGAACTTTTTAATAATATGTATTTTACGGATGGCGATTAGATAAGTTTCCATTATGGTTGCTAAGCAACTATTTGATGATAAAGCCGATAGCTAGGCAACGGAACTTCATAATTAAACTATGTAATCCATTGAGTTATAGGTAAATAGAGCCGCCACGTCGAGCTAAAGTCATGTCAAATTTAAACTCTTTTTAAAATGGAACAAGCATTTTTAAAAGAGTTTAGATTATAGTTCGCTTGCAGCGTTGAAATAATAATAGTCGTCTAACTAAATGGTACATTCATGCAGCGCTTTTTCGCCTTATGTCAATTTCTATCAACCAATCAGCTGCAGTGATAACAAAAATATAAACTAATATGAACTGCAGGCTACAGACCGGTCAATATGTCTATTAATAGTTGTATGCCTAACGAACTTCATTAGAATTAGGAAACTTTTTATGGTTTTTATTTGTGTGATTAATTTCTTCTTTTTGTTTATTTATGGTTAAATCCTTTACAATATTAAAAGGTTTTTTTAATATTTATGAACCGATATAATCATTTGATTGCATATGTTGTGTTCCTTCTATTACCAACTCGTTCGTTTAATTCTTAACTCATAATAATATGTGTTATTTTATTATAATTTAATGTATATACATATGTATGCATTATAAACTTTTCACAGTCCCTCTCCGTATTAACTTTATTTATGCCAAATCTCACGCTCATGCGCACAATATTCCCGAAAAGGAATCCAAAGTTTTTGCTCCACGTAATAATACATAACTATTTATGTCATAAAGATTGAACAAAATTTTAATATTCAGTGTGTATGGTGGAGTGGTGAGGCGCGTACTACTGCGGGAGTGACGCACGTGCGCGCACTAGCGGGTGCTAGGCGCGTGTGCGCGGCCACGCTCGCTGGACATCTTACACTATTGCGTTTAGATGCATACAATGCCACCTCAGGGACACAAGTCGATTGGCATTTCAGCACCGCTCATAGAAGAAGTAAGTACTGTGAAGCCCGCCGCTGCCAACCTTTCCTTTCCTTGCAATACTATTTGGGGGTGGTGCTCGCTGGCTGCGAGAGGTCTTTTCTTTTTGCAGCGTCGAATGCTCCAGCTGTAAACTTTCACTACACAAATAAAACCACGTTAAACTTTTACTTTTTATATTGACTTAAACTTTCCCTGCTCATAACTATTATCACATAGGCAAGTATCAAAAGCGACTGAACCTCAAGTCATCAAGTCTCATCTTGTCATTTCTTTTACTTCAACATTTAAATATTTTTAATAACATTTGTTTTTCTAAATGCAAGAGGTTTTACAATGGTCACACGGCCAGCTAGTGACCACCAATAAACCTCTACAGTACTTACTGCACCATGTCGTCCTTACAGTATTTTATTTTCGATCTTAATAGGACCGAAAATAAATCGTAATAATTGTTTTATGATATAGGTAGGTCCTGTTGTGGAGATATTACTTTTTAGTGAGTTTGCCTCTAAGTAGGTACCATTTCACTTTTAAATATATTGTACAATCGATTGTAATTCATTTTGAAGTACCATTAACATTATCATTTATTAACATTTTTGGGCATAATATAATCATTTCTTGGCAAGGTAACTACCGCCACAATTACTCCACACGCTTAGTCAAATTAAATATATCATACATACATACATATGTAACATCACGCCAGTCTTCCATTGGGTTAGGCAGAGACTATAGTCCGCCAAATGCTTTAAGAATAAGTACTAATTTTATTAAAATGACAAAAAAAAAAAGCTCTAAGTGAATTATTTAAATATGTTTCAGCTCACAAACGTACAGGATCAGCAGGTTCACTTCGCGTGGCACATGCAGCTGACGATGAATCCTACCGCGCCAGGATGAGCTTCTGCTACGATAACAACATTAGCGACGGAGAAGGTTATTAACATTGTACTAATACAAAATTCGTAAATTAAGGCCTCAACCCTCTTTCTTTCGATAGGGGAGAAGAGATCCGTGCGCAGAAATAGACAGAAAAAGAACAATCGATCATCACAACATTCGATCCTAATCTGACTTTTTCGATCGGCTGCCTATATACCTTTACTAGATCTTGGGTGCACCTTATAGGAGGCCTGCCCTGCCACACACCAATGGTTATTCATATCCATACAAATATTTAATTTAATATTTTAGTTTACTTGGACAATTAGGTTTATCAAATTAAATTAACATTGGCCGTATGCTTGTTTGCCACTCAAGTAGTATAAAAAATAAAAGCTGAAGTGTTTGTATGTTTGAAAAAAGATTGTTGTATTTAATAGCATAATTTTTCGTGTAACTGTTAGCAATTTATTTGCATTCCACGATTTAATATTAAGTGGATATTGTAGGTTCTTTTATAGATGTTATTTCGTGTGGTTATTTTTAACTAGCAGATAAAGTCCATAGCTAATTAAAGTGCTTGTTACAGATGTTATTACATGTATAAGAATAGCTCAATGTCGGCCTCACCAACAACCAATCACAGAAATGCACTCGGAAGGAGGACGTATTGTCACCGGTGGACAAGACCACGTGCTCAAGGTATTTATAATACTACCAAAAATACATAAATATACTACTTTTATAAATACGAAAGTTTGGATAGGTGTTTGTTACTGGATAACTCCACAGCTACTGAAAGGATCTGAATAAAATTTGGCACCGATATAAATAAAATAGCACATAGACTGCTGTTATCCCATAAGCAATCACTATTTCCGTAGGATTGCCCGAACTAGGGTATATAGACTGCACGAAAATTATATCTGTTAACGGTTAGAATATTAATCTTAAAGATCAAAACGCCTCAATACGAGCATAACATTTGTAGTAGACGTAGTGGCGTATGCACGGTCGAGGTTTGCGCCGCGTACGATATCCACGCGATCCTCGACTGAGAAAATGAAACTGCGTCTGCGCGTAGCACATGCCTCGCCACAAACATGAAGACAGATAAATGAGGCATTGGTTCGCTCGCGATGGCTCGACACGAGCATAATATGTTGGTATAATGTTAAGACACGCACGCCTCAAGCAGAGGCAAGTCTGTATCCACCTTTTATGAACCCGGATATTATGTAAGAAATTTAATATCCTTACTAATATTATAAATGTGAAAGTTTGTGAGAATGGATAGATGGATGGATAGATGGATGGATGTTTGTTACTCTTTCACGTGAAAACTACTGAACGGATCTGGATAAAATTTGGCGCAGCGATAGATTATGGTCTAGAATAACACATAGACTACTTTTTGCAGCGATAGCAGACATCCACGCGGGTGGAGTCGCAGACAACAGCTAGTAATACATATATATATAGATAAATAATTGTAAAGTGGCATTGAAGCAAGTGTTTCATAAAAAATTACAATTTAAATCATAGTATTGCTAGCATGATGCATTGTTCGCGTATTTGGTAATTTTTAAGTAATCAAAGCGCATTAAGGCAGTTATTTTACATCTAAAAGGCCATTCCGTTCTTTGCGCTATTTGGGTGAATTTATAAGATGTATTATCAACCCCTTTCTTATTACTGTATTTGCTGACCTTGTTAGCTTTTTAAACTGAATAAAAAATAACGTTACTGTATATAAAATAATGTAAATTTTTAATCTGGTAAGAATTTTCATGACTACTTATATTGCGGTTTTTATCGATCTACGTTAATAAAACAAAGGATGTATCAGAAAGACTACTACTAGACAAGCAGTTGCTAGAGAGTAGGTTGCTAGCTTATGCACCCTTCGTAAAATTTCCCCTACCGAGTTCTAACAAAGCGTTCCCCTCGTATTGGTGAGGGGAACGCTCTTTGTTGAGACTAGGGAGAGAAAATTCAACAACGAGTTCCCCTCGCCACTAATACGTAATAATAATAAGTATGTACCTACACATAGTTATTATAGTGAACCTATGCCGTAGTGACGTATTGATTTATTAGAAAACTAAAAGAGCCGGCAAAATGCTCGCTCTATTTAAAAAAACATGTAGACAGGTACTCGATAATTATATAGATTACTCTTTATTCTACACCAACATAAATGTAATACGTAACTTAGACGATTAAAAGTAGGTACAATGGGCAGGTTTATCGCTGAGGCATTGTACCTACATATATCGCGAGGAATAATAACGGTAACCGAAATTCTTATTCAAGATATAATTTAACTAATGCAAGGTAAATATAATGCAGTTAGAAATATATATAAATACAAGCTGTTGCCGCGGCTCAGCCTGCTTGGATGTCGGTTATGGCTGCAAAAAGTAGCCTATGTGTTATTCCAGACCATAATCTATGTCTGTGCCAAATTTCATTCAGATCCGTTCAGTAGTTTTTACGTGAAAGAGTAACAAACATCCATCCATCCATCCACCTATTCTTACAAACTTTCACATTTATAATATTAGTAAGGGTAGTCAATCTCTATGCCAAAGAGTAAAAAGCATCCATCCATACAAGCTCACAAACTTTCACATTTATAATATTAGTAGGATGTTTACTAGTTTATTGGTTGCTATACTCGACTTTGCCTAGTTTGGGAATATATATGGCCGTGTGTAAGTTTTCCCACGAATATCGTATAAGATACTATGTCTCAAGGCTGCTTCTAATTCGAACGCTATTTTTATATGAGGAGTTATAATAGCAACCCATATATGTACCACTGCTGGGGTTTCCTTAGAAAGCAGATAAGACACAAGCTGACAATATGGTGGGTGGGTGTGACATAACAAGGCATGTGGGTTTCCACACGATGTTTTCCTACAAAGTTAGCAGATGATAGTGATATCATTTGAGTATATTCACATTTATAGTACCGGTTGGGATCGAACTCACACCTTAAGTTTTACAAGTAGGTTGTTTTCTACTCAGCTACCACCGCTTCTAGATTATGTTAACACTGAACAGTAAAGTCGTCTGTGATGCGTAATGTATGTTATAATCTAATATTAATACGTGAAGAAACACTTTGCACTCCTTTTTATTAAATATTGTACTTTAAAAAAAAGTACATATTTCGAAGTCAATTGTTAATAATTAAGTTTGTTGACAGGTATTTTCAAGTTCAGATCTGAACCCGCTGTTAACGCTGCACGGACACTGCGGCCCGATCACAAGCTGCTTCATCGATCATGCTACGCCCACGATCGCGGGCAGTGGCTCCCAGGACGGATTGCTTTGTGTCTGGGACTTACACACTGGTTAGATTACTATAATGTTGTGTCTTTATATATTTATAAAACTATCGTTAAATTATTGTGTATATTTCAGTTTTTAATCGCGCTATCATAAATTTTAACACATCAAATTGTAGCCATCTTGCTGGCGATTGGAAAGAGTGTCCTGAGCTTCCTGCTAGTTCTTTCCTTAGTTTATATCTCTCTGTTTTAAGTCACTGAATCTGGAAGTAGGCAAATTAGCTAACCTCTCATTTGTCATTTTTCATCGACTTGCATAAGTATCAGGGTGTGAGTTAGTTAAATGATTTTAAATTGCAAGATATATGGATTAAAGCCTTAAGCTTATCTGCTCTCTTGATCAAGAGAGAAACCCGGCAGACCCAGCAGTGGGACATACATAATAATAATAATAATGTTTTATTTCTCCACAAAGGTAGTTACAATTTTACTTACAGCTAAGTGATAGGGTGTTTACATAGATCCTTTGTGAGAGCTGGTGTCTGAAGTAGGTTTTATACAAAACCTGTATTACAGATCACCAGGCTCTCTGCCACCTCGGAATAGACTAGCGTATGATGGTTAGATAACTACATCGAAGAGAAAACAATTTAATAAAGATTAAGATATATTAAATAATGCGGTATAATATCTAATACCGTATTATTTGTGTGGATGTGTTTGTATGTGCGTGTGTGTGTGTGCGTGTGTGTTTGTGTGTATACATGGGTTGCTATAATTGTAATTATAATGTTAACAGGTGCGTGCTTGTACAGCATGCAAGCTCATGACGGCGCTGTGACATCCCTCGCATACACTGCCTCGTACGTGGTGTCGGCGGGCGCTGACGAACGACTCTGTATATGGGACCGCTTTCAGGGACACATGCTCAACTCTATACACATTGTAAGCACTAACGTATAATAATTATTTTGACTTTCTGTTATTACCAACAGCATACTAGTTGACTGTGTTGCCGGACTAATATTGGTTTTGCAAAGAAATTCTTTATCTATGGTCCGTATAATTCCAACTATTGAACTGATCCTTTTACCCGTTAGGCATCGTGCCTAACATTGTTGCGTCACCTATCAGGCCAATAGAATAACACAATAAAAAGCAACGAAGTTCAACATAGGAAACACAGATGTCACTATACCTTGCAAAGCGCAACCGTAGAACAAATGTTCGAGAAGCTGAATCGCGATATCGAAGTTTACATAAACACTCAGTATATATACAATGCCCAACGACTAACCGTTAGTGGGCGGCCCGCCAGGCACGATCACCTAGCCTGCGAGGAGGATCCTCCCTTTTCGTTGGAGGTGTGTGACAGCCCTAACACTATTATTACTAACAAAATACTCATTGTTGTTATTGTTTCTTCTAGGGCTTAAACTACATGAGCCGCATGCTGCCCCTGACGCACACGATGCTAGTGATGGGAGACCGTAGCGGTCTCACCGCGTACGACCTCAGCAGTGGTGACGTCATACGACGAGTACTATTAGGTAAGATGTTATTTTTTTATAGTGTGGCAAACAAGCATACGGCCCGTTTGATTATAAGCAGTCACCGTAGCCTATAGATGCTTGCAATACCAGAGGTATCACCTTCATGTTGCTGACCCATTATTTTTAAACCAGAGATTTAGGATGTAGTGTCCCTGGGACTGGAAAACGTAGCTATTTGGCTGTGGTCTTCTGTAAGGTACATACAGTAACTTACAGAAAACCACAGCATAAATACAGTCTTTCAGTCCGGCTAGCTCGCCCTACCTCTCTTAAAATTAATATTCAATTGTTATTCGACTTCTCACAGTGACGGAAATTTGGTTGCTCATTTAGTCTTACGCCTGATCGCTCTCCCGTCATGGCGGATTGTCATCCTATCGGACTATAAGCATTAGTGTACATTTATGCGTCACAGGACATCTGTATTCAAAATTACTAGTGAGGTACATTAGGGGGGAACAGTATATTATTTTATTGTCATGGGGGCAAACTTGTGATATATTCTTGTGAATAACAGGCTTTTTTAAATATTACCAAGGTGGCAAACAAGCATACGACCCGCCTGATGTAAGCAGTTACCGTAGGCTGCGACGAAAGAAAAAAATGTATTAGCAATACCTATGTTTATTAGTGTCTGGTTGCAATAGTATAGGCTCTTCGTGGTTTGTGATTCTAAGATATATATATTTTTGTTCTAATCTAAATCTATTTTATTTCAATATTTTTTTTCACATTGAAATTAATATTTTTTTACATTAAAATATATATTTTATAATAATCAAATTGTATATTGTAGATAATATGAAGCGACTTGAAGTTTAAGTGGTGACATCTACTTTAGTACGTAACTGCAAATTTCGTAATTTGCAAGAAATCATTTCAAAGATATCTTTGAAATGATTTCTTGCAAATTACGAAATTTGCAGTTACGTACTAAAGTAGATGTCACCACTTTGAAGCTAATCCTACTCATCTTTTGCATAATTATTATTTTATACAAACGTCAATACAATATTTCAGGTCAGAGCGACGGGTGTATCTTCGTAAGACAAATACTACCGTTAAAAGACGCGATAGTATGTGACTACGCGAATCAGCTTCGCATCGTGCGGTTCCCTCTTGTTTCGCGACTGTCCGATATGAAGAACGAATAAATCAACCAAATACATGTGGAACAAGTTATAAACATTTTCAAGTGTGTAATAAGTAAACTTACGTGAAATTAATTACGTAATACGTCGCAGATCTTTGGAAAAGATGACGTAGATAGTGACGCAAAGTACGTTACATAAGTTATTGTTATGAGAATAAGTGAAGGTCAACTGCATCGTGAGCTTGAACACGACAGCAGCGCTGAGATGGGCACACGTCTGCGGGTGGAAAGGGAAGCGCAGAGAAACGTACCGGAGCGTTGTACACGTGACATCGACAAAGTTGACACACTATAACATTTTAGCCAAGCACAATTACGTATAACATTACTTAATTTAAAAAGCTTATGATTTTATTGTGACACTTAATTTACCCGTGCATCATGTGCGTAGCTATAGCACATTGTAATAATTTAAATATATAAATAAAACTCTTAGTGGCCGAGCGTCAACTTTGTCGATAGTACATCAAGTGTGACGTCAACTAATGTGCAAGCAGAGCATTATCCTTCGCTGCGTTTCTCCCAATACGTCTTTTACATCCGCCACGTTTGCCATTTTCTATACATAATATAATTAATTACAAGCAGTAGTGAATGTCTCTGGATTTGAGATGAAAACTTCCAGGTAAAATTCTTTTCAGAGGAAGTATTCCTGAAAACTTCCAAAAGCTCAGGTAACTTTGAAAGTTAAAAAATATATTTGGATACTTAATATAACAACATTTTAATATTGTGGAATGAAAAGATAATATTTGACATTCTAAATTAGTTAGAATGACAAATATTATCTTTTCATTAAAATTACTACATCAGTAGTAATTTGTACGTTTTCTAAAATGATTGCCAGATAATATGAAGCGACTTGAAGTTTAAATCCTTAATAACTGTTTATCAAAGTAAAATAATATTATTACATTTTCAAAGTTGGCCTTAGGCATATTTGGAAGATTTCGGTAATACTTAGGAAGTAATCCTGAAAATTTCATACATAATCTTAATTCCAAAATCACTATTCTGAATATGGGAAAGGTGCGTAACTAAGTAATGTACTGAAACGATAGACTTAAACAGTGTCTTATTAATCTTGGTAACAGATTTAATGTGCTTACTTACTTCACGACTTATAAAGCTGGTCTAACAGAATATTTTAAGTACACGTCTTAATATACCTTATTAGCTTGTTTTCCGTTGGAGCATTATTAATAGTATATAGTTAGCTTTAATGTGAAATTTAGAAATGTTGTTTGAGAATAATTTATAGGAATAAAATAATATACGTGAGTTGTTTAACAGTTTATATAAGAGTTCAGTGAGACATACAGTGTAAGATTATTTATTGCCTGGCGTTATGTCGAGCCTAGAATAGCAATAATGCAATAAAATATATGGTGAATACTTTGTATAGCACTTCAAACTTAATGGCGGCTCGGAAGTTAGCTGCAAGCGCGTGTACACGCACGTACATACGCAACTTGCGCACTGAGTTTACGACACCTAGCACATGCGGCGACTGGGGGTAAAAGCGATAGAGTCCTCATCTCCCCACTTTAGATACCTATTTTTGTGTTCCTTTTTACATTACTTAGGTGGCAAACAAGCATACGATCTACCTAATGGCTAGCATTTACTGTAGCCTTTGGACACTAACTATATCAGAGTTAGTAGGTGCCTCTGGTATTGGTAAGTATTCATAGGCAGTGGTAATCAGTCCGTGTTGCTTGTGTGTTGCCGACCCAAAAATATTAACATCCGTGTTTTGTGATGGAGTTTCCCTGGGATAGAAAACGTTTCGTTAAAAGCGCATCCCTAAATGAGCGCTTCAAACACCGGCACTCAACTTCACCTCTGTGTGTAGCAATTTGGCCGTGGCTCTTTGTGAGGTCCTTCCCCAGTCTTGCATGCTCGTTTGTATGGTGTCCTACCAGTGTTAAATTTTTTCAGCGTGGTATTTAGAACAGCCATGAAGTTTGAATCAAGCTGTAACATATTGCACGTCATGTACAAGTGCGCCATTTTATTGTTGTGTAAACATATAAGGTCACGCAAACAGATGCACATCAGTTTTGTATAAGCACTCATTCACCTACAATTAAATTAAAGTCTACACAAGAGCTACACAAGGCTACATACAGACGAATAATTCGTGAAAGAAAGTTGCGCCATTTTGCGACAAGGATTCAGTAATTAAGCCCCAATACAAATTTTGAAAGGCAATTCTATTGCTGTCGTTGTTTAAATCTGTAACGAAAATAGTGACGCCAAGAAAATTGCCTTGAATTAACTCATAATTAGTCATGCACTATGGCACAAAGTCTGTGTGTCTGTGTCGTTGAAATTATTTAGCAGCGGGTGATTTGATTGTGACAATGTCTGTTATTTAATATATAACAATCGAAGCGGTTATACAAAGAATTATTTAAAAAAATCATAATAAGTAAAATTTTTAGCTACCTAAACATGGATATAAATATTATTAATTGTATAAAAATATATTTTAGATAGCAGGGTGGGACGTTGGCACATCACGCAGTGTGCTTGAACAGCATACAACAGCTAACTGGAGGCGTACCGTGACGTCCTTATAACGGTTTATTTTCTATCTCAAATTGAAATTGCTAGCTTTAAGGTTGTCATTGTTCAAAATAAGTTAGAGAACACATCGCAGTAAGGACGTCATGATACGCCCTGAAAGTAATCATGTGTATATTTGACACAATGCTATAATATAAAAATATTATATTGATTATTTTATAATATGTTTATGAACGTCAACACTTAAATTATTGTTTCACATTCGCCTAATTCTTAATTTGTTCGTATTACAATAATATATTATTAATATACTGTGGCGCCATCCATCAAGCCGACAGCAATGCCAAGTTCAAGCAAAGTTGCAACATTGAAAAAACTGAAGTCACTTACTTAAACCGAACACAATGTCGAAGTTCGCAAGGACATTCAGTAACTCATCCTCAAAATACATTGTAATCGAAATTAGTTTTAAGTTTGAGTTACTAAGTTGTTACTGAAAAGTAACACTTATGAAGGTCATAAATTATATATAAGCTAGAAATATGATGTCAGCTAATTTGCTTCGGCTACATCGCTGACGTCGAGCCGTCAAGAAACTCAGGCCACTCATTTTAATCGCCAGATAGTTACAATCTTTTGTATATCCAAGAATAGCGACATCTGTGATTTGTATATTTCGACTTCCTTTTACTTTTATGTGCCGTTGCTTTTGCTCTGACAGATAGTACTACAGTGCTTAATGTTGCACTAAAAGGGCAATACTGGCTTTTATTGTTAGTTTTTCTCTCAGCACTGATATTTGCAGAGATGTTTTAATTACTCTGTTTATTATATATATGTAGGCGAGTGCGAGACAAATCACCATTTGTTATCATAAATTTATATATTATTTATTTATATTTAATAAATATACATAGGTGTATGTAGGTAATAAACAAACAAACACTTGAAGTGGCACTACACTTGTTATAATTATTTTATATTGCTAAAATATATAAATAATACTGTTAAATGTCAGTAATAGGCCGCTGATGACGTCAGTAATGATTTAAAAATAAGGTCTTGTACTAAAATTAAACAATACCGCAATATACTTATATATATATATATTGTCGTTGTCGAACCAAAGTCTGCTATGTACACTATATTTAAATTGAAAAGATTTTCATCTATTCCATTAATAGTAACCCATAAATGTCCCACTGCTGGGCATGGGTCTCCTCTCTTTTATCAAGAGCTGAGCTGAGAGGGATTAGGCCCTCACTAGAAAGAAGAAAAAAAGAAACGTTTATTTCTACAGTTTGAGACTTAAGTAAAACCTAAAATCATACCTTTTGCCCAGTTTTGCTATGTATACATGTTTTGTAATATCTGGAGTATACATAGACTACGGTAACTGTTTACCATCAGACGGACCGTATGCTTGTTTACCACTTAATTAGTATTAAAAACAGGGGTAATAAGCAACTAACATTGAACTATGGTCGTTTTTATAAAATGCTACTTCTAGAATATTCCCGAATTTATTCATTCAATGTGTATATGCTTTTTCGCTCTAAGTAGTAATATATTGGTTTGACAAAGACTATATAATATCTGCATACATTTTACTTAACTAGTATTAATATCACTTTTTATGTTAAAAAGTGCACAAACAACTAGATTTGTTACTATACTATTGGTAGTTGACTTATCAAAACGATGTACCTAATAATAGCTAGTGAGATATATATACCTTGAGTTATACTATTACGTATATATATATATATATATCCCTTTTTCCCTTGTACACGCCATAATGTGAGAACGACTTTACCGATTTCATTTATCTTGTTTTTAGATCGAATCATAAATGAGGAGATCCGTAGGAGAACCAAAGTAACCGACATAGATCTTTGTAGAAGATTCTTAGGAAAAAAATGCTTAGAAAATAGATTAACGCGGGCGAAGTCAAGAAGCCAATATTCATGTATTTTTAAATATATTTTTCTTCTTCAGTTTACATCAACATAAACTTAACATTTTAACGCGATTTTGACGTAAATTACTTTATAAATGAACACGTTGTATAACAGTGAACGCCTATAGACTTTATAACAATAAAACGTCAATACAATAGGTACTGTCCGCGTGTTAACTTATAAAAATTATAATAAAAATATTAATGGAGGCATGATTCTAGTTTATTTAAAAAATGAAAATTTCGTAAATTGCGGCACTCGTATCTTTATTAATTAGCCCTATTTCATGGGCACACAGTTACTATTAACGATATCTCCGCAAACGAATAACGTCAACAAATTAATCAAACATTATTCCTTTAACAAGTAGACCCCCTAAGAATATACCTACTGAATAACTTTATGATAATATAACATCAAAATCACAATGAACCAAACAAATAACAAAATATTGTGTATTGTACAAGTTAGTGAAAAAATATCTGTGTAAAGATACTGTGAAAGCATCAGTTGCGGTAAATCCTAAGATATACCAACTCTAAGTGATTTTGTGACGTTCATCGTAACTTAACCTAAAATAACAAAATTAGCAATTATATTATCATAAATCAGTTCGGATCTTGACCACAATGACCGCACTCAGATTTCGTAATTAGTAAGTCTTAAGATTTACCTTTGTTAGGGCTTTTACAGTAACATAAGTATATATAAACAATATATACTTATGTTACTGTAAAAGCCCTTACAAAGGTAAATCCTAAGATTTGAAGAATTAAACGATTTAAATAGTAGCTAAAAGTATACTTTTAGCTAAACATTCTTCTAAGCGGAAAACATTCTTAACTACCATGATTAGTGTAGTATTTATATCTAATATAATATAATTTACAAGCTTGTAGACCACTCTAAATCAGATTTATTTCTATTATAATTTTCTTTATTCCTATATTCTTTAAAAACAATATATGTATGTACCAACCTAGTAAAATTATACAATACCTATGTAAAATTGAGATGTGTTACTCTAATTTATGATAATTTCGTATTAGAGATGCGCCGAATATTCGTTTTATATTCGGCAGAATTTCGTATTCGGCAGAATTTGTCGTATTCGGCCGAATAATTCGGTTGAAATGCCGAATGTATTCGGTTTAATTGATCATTGTAAATCAGCCTTTAGCGCAAAATAAATTAAAGGAATCCCATATTCTAACAATCATATTTATTAGGAATCTTTCATTGTAAGGTACTCAAACAAAGATATATAATTAAACACAGGTAATCAAATACAACCTAGCATTAATTATCTTAAAAGAACAGTAATATTTAATTGCAATAATCCGACTAGCAAATTACAATAGGAAAGGTTTACTAATTTATAATGAATAAACTATGTTGTTTTCTCAATTATGGCACTAATATAATTTAAACGTACATAGATAAATCAAGAATATTTGTAATTAAAATTTAATATTTATAATCAAACACTGGTAGATTGTGATGCAAGAAGACCAAGCTTTCAGCTGTATCTGGCGAAAGCCTATTTCGTTTCTCTCGAAATCAAAATCTCATCCTAAACCTAAGATCCAATAATGTCGCTAAGCAATAACTTTTATCTTCCTGTAGTCCTCTAAAACGGATTTCAACTTCATCTTGCAGCTTTTTTGCGCCATCCATTATGTTTTGATCTCAGACTAATGGAATTCAGGATTTGGCATACCGTGTATAATAAATACTACTTACGTAATACTTGTTTGCGCGGCAAAACTATGGAACAAGGTACCGAATTTTCAAAAATTTCGGCAGTATATTCGGTTCGGTAAGAACTTAACCGAATATTATTCGGTATTCGGTGGAACCACTATTCGGTGCATCTCTAGTCGATATAAAAATATTAATCTGTTCGCAAAACAAAACGTTGATACACAGTGTAAAGGTAATTCCCATCTAGTCAAATTACCATGAAGACTAGACGGCAATGTTATATTTGTCTGTAGCTGTCTAAGCGGTTACCTCGCCATGTATTACGACTGCGCAGCGTGTTGCAGGTGCTATCCCCACACGGGACAAAATTGTATGCTGCTATTGTTGTATACTTTGTGCCCGTAAAATGTATGATAAAAACAATCCTCACTACGCGAATAGTGCAGGAGTTGTCGATTTAAATAAAATATATGTATGTATATTTATTCTAACCATTTAACTATACCAGCACAGTTACGGTGTTAGTGGTAGTTCTTATGTACGGTGTGTGGTATGAACAGTTTGTACATTTCTATTGTATTTTCAACTATCTACCGATGTTATAATAATATAATTATATAATATAATTAAAAATAATATGACTTCTACTATGCAATTACGTATTTTTAAAGCAGTAAAAATACATCATTAAGTATATACATTCTTACTAAAAATGATAAATATTATAATATATTAAACCTTTGACATCCTCCATATTTTTCATATGTGCAGATATAGTGTATAATTATTTTTATATTTCAATGCTACTGACATACATAATATGTATTAAAAATAATTGTTGTGGTTTAAAAAATCAATGTTCTAATAATTCTACTGCGATAATTGCATCACGTACCTGATATAGACAATTCGCTATATTTTTAGGCAAAATTATCTTAAAAATTAAAAAGCAATATTTGTAGTACAAAATATAAAGATGTTATATTATATTCATTAGTCATGATGTGTGTTATTGGATTTGAATTTTTAGACGTTATATTGTATAAATATACAAGTGTAATTATTAACGTTTGTAAAGAAGTTTCTACATAGAGTTATAGATAAGTGCGCTGTAGTTTAAGCTGATTACGCCTATTTTTTATATGCCGCTTAATACATGTGTTATCTTATCCATGACATCCTAAGGCATAATATAACATCGCCTACTATGTATTTGTTACATATCTCGTAGCTACACGTTGGCCCATCAGGAGCCATACAGCTAAATTATATTCGCATTTTACTACAACAACAATGCGTAAATGTAATTGTCATGTTGTAACCTTATGTACATACATCGGTACATGTGCTAACATAGACCACAAGTACTAGGCCCTCAGTGACTGCCACGTTGTGTATCGATAGGTTAAAAAGCTCCCTGACGCTGACCCACCATTTGTCATTGTCGCTAACTTTTAGCTGTCACATTAACATTTTCGAGATAATGAGATAAAAATATTTTTTATAGAAAATATGTATTAAATGTATGGCATAATTAACAAAATATTGAGATTGGAAAAAGAACTTTAGTTTAAAATATATACATATGTGATCGGAAAATAGGAAGAATCGTAAGTTGATCAATTTTCGAGGCAGTTGATCAACTTTCGGAATAAAACGAACGGTAGTTGAAATGTATTATTTAACGCAATGAGTCTTAGCTAATTGGACAACTTACGGTACCTGGCAGTAATTTAATAATTCACAATTTTACTACAAGTAAAATCATGCACAAATGAGCCAATCGTTGCTCAGTGTACTATTTAACGGTACACTATTACCCGTCAATTAATACACTGTTCTCTGATTGGTCGATGGCATTAATTAGCATAAGCATTTGGCAAGTGTTTATTCATAGAGCTAACAAACACTTTTAGATATATTATTTTAATACTGATATTTTAAAGATAGAGAAAAATCCTAAACCTAACCTAAAATTTTACCAAGATTGTATTCTTCTATCATTTGTAAAACATTTTTTCACTTGGAACGGTGTAAAAGTACGTGAGTCTTTCAACCATTCAACGCACACCTCGCCTTCGTCGGATGATTTAACGGCAAGATTTTGACTGCCTCGGTGGTCCAGTGGCCGCAGTATGCGCCTGCTGTGCAGATGTTCGATTCCCACACAGGACAAAACTTTGTGTGACCCACACAAAGAATTGTTCTCAGTCTGGGTGTAATTTTTGTCCGCTAATTGTATGTTTGTAAAGTCCCCCGCGACACAGAGCTTGTTTTCTAGTGCGGGAGACGTAAAAAAAAAAACACAAAACACAAGACGCCGTCAATTAATCAATTTAGGTACTAAAATACATACGTTAATACATTTCAACTGCCGTTTATTATTTTTAGAGAGTTGATCAACTACCCAGGAAATTGATCAACTTACGATTCTTGTTATTTTTCGGTGACATATACATTTCAATGCTGATTAGGAAACTGAGTAAATTATCGTCCGATAGATAGTCTGCCGTCTGCTTGGGCTCTTAAAGTCAACTGCAAATGTCGCTGGTCATACATAGTTAATGCAACGGTTGGAAAGTATTGTTATTTTTTTAAACCCTGTTGTATTGAATACACTTTGTACCTAATATTAGCGTCATGGTCCACTGATAGAGAGCAATTTGCCTAGTCAATTAAGTCCACGCTCCGTTACAACAATCTTAGTATGCCGAATACGGTAATCATAGAATTATAAGGAACCTTCGATTGTGACTAAAAAACATTACTTACTTTGATTCCAAATAGTGTAAGTCTGACCGCAGTGTTATATCTTACCTTACACGTTGAAATGTCGGTACTTAATAAAATATGTATACTTTATTAAATTAACTAAGTTTTAAAGTATGTAAAGCAATCTTCTTCCTCTATGCAAATGAAAATGCGAAGCGTTTTGCAATATGAGCGGTGCTTACACGTACATAATAATACTGAAATATTGTCAATGCAGAATAAACTATTTTGTAAATTGTTCGTTATTCATATTTCTGCAGGTAATACCTGTTACATGAATCGGTGCTTAATGAGTACCTGTGACATTTCACAAAATAACTACCCATTCATAGTAATATGACTTTTTTGTATTTAACGTGCAGATAAACTAAAATATGTTTAGGTATGTAGGTACTTATAATATAATGTATAATTTTGCAAAACTTATAGTAGCAATTTTTCATTTCAGTTAGGAATCTATTGCCTCACACAAGAGATTATACTTACTTCAAATTTGTAACCTCTGGGTCCCAAGGTCCTACAATAAGGTCAAAATATGTCGGTTGTATAAATAAAATCTATGAATTTGTTATTCATTTATTGATTAATACCTCTCGTCCGATCAATACTATGTGTCCATGTGAGAATAAATGCAAGTGGTGGTGCTTATTTTAGATTACCTATTATTTAATATATTAATAATCCTGTGCGATGTCAGAAAGGTTAACTGAGCTTACTATAGAGAATGGAGAGTCATGGATAAAGTTTATATTAAATAATAACGTTTCAAAGTTCCCATCTTTTATGTAGGTATTGAAAACTTCTTGATGTAATATATATTTTATATATTATTACTAGCTGTTGCCCGCGGCTCCGCCCGCGTGAATGTCGGTTATCGCTACAAAAAAGCCTATGTGTTATTCCAGACCATAATCTATCTCTGTGCCAAATTTCATCCAGATCCGTGCAGTAGTTTTTACGTGAAAGAGTAACAAACATCCATCCATCCATTCTTACAAACTTTCACATTTATAATATTAGTAAGGATATATTTCTATTATAAATTAAGTAAGAGAGGTAGGGCACCATACTAGCGAACAATACCGACTGTGGATAGACCTCCACCTTACAGAAGACCCCAGCCAAGTAACTACACACAGTGCTGTATTTGTGTTCCTGTGTGTGAGTACAGGTCTCCAGCGCTCATTTAGGGATGCGTTTTGAAAGAAACGTTTTCCTGTCCCAGGGATACTTTTATCTTAAAGCCCTGGTGTTAAAAAACTGGGTCGGCTACACGCAAGTGATACCCCTGGTAGGTATTACCACAGTGTAAAGAACTCTTTATTCTGTTATTACTAACATTCAGAGGCTACGGTAACTGCATCAGGCGGGCCGTATGCTTACTTGCCACCCAAGTAGTATATATATATATATATATATACCTATAGCTATATAATTTTTATACTACTAAGTTTCATAACTCTGGGCTTTCTTGCAGCAGGGTCCTGCTCAGCTACCCGTAAATTTTATGTTTTATGCTAATGCGTTTTCCTCTGTTATTTTAGTAGGCACTTATTAGAAGCAGTAGCCCCTCGTTTCCCGTTACTTTATATTCGTTTAACCAGTTACTTTATTCCGTAAATACATAGTACGTAAGTTTAAAGTTTCTCAATTTAATTAAATTAAAACTTACTACGACATCTATCTTATTGTTGAGTAACTATCATTATGCTAACGTAGCATTCAGCGTTGATTGAGAGCACCACATTAGTGTGATCCTCAGTGTACACGTTCGTAGTTCAGATTTATTATAATAGATGGCAGTTTTACTAAAAACCGACGGTATTAATTTAAAAAAGACCCATCTTTGTGTGACGAGATGAACTAAACATCCAGACCCACATATACATAGTTCGGCTTCTCAAGCATAGATGGGTCTAGATTTTATGGTTCAGCTCCTCACATATAGATGGATCTTTTTTAGGGTTCCGTAGTAAACAAAAACCCTTATAGTTTCGCTTTCTGTCCGCAGGTTAGCTCAGAGACCTTTAGTCCCAGAAAATTGTAATTTGGCACGAACATACACATTAGTCATGCCGACAAAGTGGTAAAATAAAACATTGAAAACCCTTTTTTATGTCCTGTACATGCACATAATGTTTAAATTTATTTTTTTTCTCAACTACTATCTATTATGGAGTATCATTGAATAGGTATTTTTTTAAATATTGCAGTCAAAGTCAAACTCATTTATTCATTTAGATCAAATCCATGTGTGCGTTGCCCCAGCGGAAAAAGTTCGAATTTCGTAATTTGAAATATACAGATTTTCAGTGTATGACGTCGTGTAATTGTGTATGGTAAGTAATCAATTGTGTATCCAGCCATTGGGAAGTTGTTGAGCAAAATCTGATTCCGCCAGGACAACGTTGTCCCAGCGGATTTTTTTTTTTTTAATGGGCCTAGTAGAAAAAAATTAGGTTTAATTTCTTGCTTGTGACGAGAGGTAATTGTGTATGCCTAAGGGAGATTTGTGTGTCCATAAACACCGAAGATATTCAAGTTTCCGCTGGGGCAACGTTTGGCAATTTTCTAGATTTCATATTAAACGTTTGTATAGAAGGCTGTAAATTTTTACATACGTTGTTATGCATTTGTGTATAATGTTAGTGGAAACAGATTTTGAAATAAACATACCGTTCAGTAGATAAAAATCTAAACATAAAATAAGCTTATTAGGTCCTAGTACTTCAAGTATGTACTTCTGGGTCTAGTTTATAGTATTTATACAAACCTTGTAAGAATTTGCAATTTCTTACCAAGATTTTAAGCAGTCAAATTACATGAGATTCTAAATGAAATGTATAATAAAATATATACCAATTTCTTGTGTAATAATTCAACTATCCACATGCAAATGTGTATCTCATTACACTCAATAATTAACGAAATACTGATAACAATCGATAACCACCGTAATTCGTACATAACTCGACCGAATTCGGAAGGTTACAAAAAAGCGGACGTGCAATATATAGAGTCAACGTTCTTAAACATCCAGTATAGTATTAAGCATTTTGTACAGTTGCGTACACAAATGTTATACCGTAAAAATAAAACAACTGTTTTAATGAAAAAAATATTTATTAAAACTAAAGGACTATCCACGATAAAAAAATAATCAACATTAACAAAGTACTTTTCTAATAAGTAAAACATTGGTATAAAACAGGATTTTTTATTGTTAAGTGAAAAATAGCTCCCAAGTTTCTTCATTTCGAGCGCTAACAATAAAGTACAATCACAAAATCACAAACCTATCTTTGACTCAGGTAGGTTTGTAATGAATTACCTACCTACATGATTTACATACTATGTTATGTGTAACTAAAGTTCAGGTTCAAAAGTAAGCCCATTAGCCAGTAAGTAGGTACGCGCGATATCGGGAAACATAGCGCGCTCTTTTTTCATCTTTCAATGAATAAAAGGGACGGCAAAAGTGGTGCCGTTGCTTGCGGGATGCCCCGCCCGCCCGCGAATTCTCTATTTTTCGCACTATTCATGAACTAGCAAATATTATGATTTATTTCAAATTTCAAGTCATGTAGTTACACCTTTTATTTTAATAACTTTTATTTATTTAGGTCCGAGAGTATATCTAGAGAGGTTTTCATGGAAGGAAGGTACCAATATATGCAATGAAATATGTTGAATTGCACTTTATGTATTTTACATTTGATAACCTAGTTGATCTGTTTTTGTCTTAAATATTTTAAAATAATACTTACTGTATTAACCAAATAAGCTGGAAACACCAGATGCAGAAAAAACCTGAGAACCTGAAAACAGTTTTTGTAATCGTCTGTACCAATTTAGGATCCGTATTATACCGTAAATTTTTGAATGTTACTTAAATATACTACAAGTCCGCTTTTTTGTAACCTTCCGAATTCGGTCGAGTTATGTACGTATGACGGTAGTTATCGATTGTTATCAGTATTTCGTTAATTATTGAGTGTAATGAGATACACATTTGCATGTGGATAGTTGAATTAATACACAAGAAATTGGTATATATTTTATTATACATTTCATTTAGAATCTCATGTAATTTGACTGCTTAAAATCAGTGGTCTAGAAATGGTTAATTATCCCATAACTCATTAATTACTAAAAGTTCATCAGTGATACTTGGTAAGAAATTGCAAATTCTTACAAGGTTTGTATAAATACTATAAACTAGACCCAGAAGTACATACTTGAAGTACTAGGACCTAATAAGCTTATTTTATGTTTAGATTTTTATCTACTGAACGGTATGTTTATTTCAAAATCTGTTTCCATTAACATTATACACAAATGCATAACAACGTATGTAAAAATTTACAGCTCTCTATACAAACGTTTAATATGAAATCTAGAAAATTGCCAAACGTTGCCCCAGCGGAAACTTAAATATCTTCGGTGTTTATGGACACACAAATCTCCCTTAGGCATACACAATTACCTCTCGTCACAAGCAAGAAATTAAACCTAATTTTTTTCTACTAGGCCCATTAAAAAAAAAAATCCGCTGGGACAACGTTGTCCTGGCGGAATCAGATTTTGCTCAATAACTTCCCAATGGCTGGATACACAATTGATTACTTACCATACACAATTACACGACGTCATACACTGAAAATCTGTATATTTCAAATTACGAAATTCGAACTTTTTCCGCTGGGGCAACGCACACCAAATCCATGATACTTATGAACGTCATTAAAACAAATGCCAGCATACTTTTTTCCTAAGGCCAATTCGCTGACTAGGGTTAGGCCTCGAGGAGAATTGGCAAGAAACTCGGGCCACTCTTTTTAATCGCCAGAGTATAACATTTACAATTTGGTATGAGTTACAATAGTGGTAACAAAAAGGAACGGAAACCAATATACCATATGAGAAATTTAGATAAGTATTTAATTAATGAGTAAGCAATATTGAAAAAAAAAAAAGAATTTAGCTTTCCACTGTATGGTAATGAGGGATCCTTTCTTTTTGTAAGTATAAGATAGAAACGTGTCGAGATCACATTGCAATCTTAGTAAATATCTAGAAACTATATCTTTAATATTTAAAAATAAATCACGCCAAGATTGACCACAAGTTTTTTAAGACAGTTTTTTGTTTAAAGGATTCGTTTGTTAAATATTAAGCTTCTAAGTGATCATTTTTGTTACGAGTCAAGTGGTAGTATCAGGTATCCTATAATTTTATACCTACCAAATTTTAAAATTTAAACGTTCAGTATACAAAAAAACGTCAAAAGTGGTGGGGGAGAAACTTCCCCTTCCTCTTTTTCTTCGCCATTTCGGAACCATACATTGTGCGACTCGACACGCACTTGGCCGGTTTTTTAATTTGACTTTTCAATAATAGGTGGCGCTGGGTCCAAAAGTAGGTCACCCGGACTCTGTGACCTATTTACCTATTTTTTAGTTCAGCTCTTCGACCGTAGATGGGTCTGGGAGTCTTTTAAAGAAATGTTGTTTATACTTTTTATTTTATTTAGCCCAGATGACGTAATATTATCTTAAATGTGACGTCACATAACTAGCGGACGATTAAGACACTTCTAACGATACCTCATTTGTCATTGTCATACACCGGGCAAACACAACGCCGTGTTCCAAGCGGAATGCATATGTATCGTATCACCAGGACAGCAAGAGCAATAGCTATCAGAGACTAGATACTTGAATATCAGAATTGTCTCCGATAGCGCATCCGTACTAACCGCCCTAAAAAACAACAAGAAGACATCCAGTCTTGTACTAGAGTCTAGAGTGTCACCAGGCGCTACAAGACGTGGCAAACACCAATAAAGTCACCGTGCAGTGGATCGAAGGACACAGCAACTCAACCGGTAACGACGCCGCGGATGCACTGGCGAGACAAGGTTCTGCCACCGCAACCGCGGGGCCGGAACCGATAATCCCCATCCCACACAGCCAGGCCCTCACTTGGCTCAAGGAATGGACAGCACAACTGCACAGAGAGGAATAGGAAGGCAACGGAGGCTGCAGACAAGCCAAGGAAGCGGTACCGTCCGCTACCTGGAAGCTCTCGCGAAACCTCCTAACACAAAACAGGTCAAACCTTAGGACACTAGTGGGCGTCCTAACAGGACACTGCCCACTCAACAAACACTTTCATAGGCTAGGCCTGACCGACAGCCCGCTTTGCAGGGGCTGTATGGAGGCCGAGGAGACACCTGCCCACGTCCTTTTGGAATGTAGGAGCGTAGAAAACCATAGGGCACAGACCCTGAAGAAAACGGGCTCTCTACCGGAAGCTTACGGCAACCTAGGTCACCTGTTGGCTTTCTGGAAGAAGTTACTTATTAGAAGCAGTAGCCCCTCGTTTCCCGTTACTTTATATTCGTTTAACCAGTTACTTTATTCCGTAAATACATAGTACGTAAGTTTAAAGTTTCTCAATTTAATTAAATTAAAACTTACTACGACATCTATCTTATTGTTGAGTAACTATCATTATGCTAACGTAGCATTCAGCGTTGATTGAGAGCACCACATTAGTGTGATCCTCAGTGTACACGTTCGTAGTTCAGATTTATTATAATAGATGGCAGTTTTACTAAAAACCGACGGTATTAATTTAAAAAAGACCCATCTTTGTGTGACGAGATGAACTAAACATCCAGACCCACATATACATAGTTCGGCTTCTCAAGCATAGATGGGTCTAGATTTTATGGTTCAGCTCCTCACATATAGATGGATCTTTTTTAGGGTTCCGTAGTAAACAAAAACCCTTATAGTTTCGCTTTCTGTCCGCAGGTTAGCTCAGAGACCTTTAGTCCCAGAAAATTGTAATTTGGCACGAACATACACATTAGTCATGCCGACAAAGTGGTAAAATAAAACATTGAAAACCCTTTTTTATGTCCTGTACATGCACATAATGTTTAAATTTATTTTTTTTCTCAACTACTATCTATTATGGAGTATCATTGAATAGGTATTTTTTTAAATATTGCAGTCAAAGTCAAACTCATTTATTCATTTAGATCAAATCCATGTGTGCGTTGCCCCAGCGGAAAAAGTTCGAATTTCGTAATTTGAAATATACAGATTTTCAGTGTATGACGTCGTGTAATTGTGTATGGTAAGTAATCAATTGTGTATCCAGCCATTGGGAAGTTGTTGAGCAAAATCTGATTCCGCCAGGACAACGTTGTCCCAGCGGATTTTTTTTTTTTAATGGGCCTAGTAGAAAAAAATTAGGTTTAATTTCTTGCTTGTGACGAGAGGTAATTGTGTATGCCTAAGGGAGATTTGTGTGTCCATAAACACCGAAGATATTCAAGTTTCCGCTGGGGCAACGTTTGGCAATTTTCTAGATTTCATATTAAACGTTTGTATAGAAGGCTGTAAATTTTTACATACGTTGTTATGCATTTGTGTATAATGTTAGTGGAAACAGATTTTGAAATAAACATACCGTTCAGTAGATAAAAATCTAAACATAAAATAAGCTTATTAGGTCCTAGTACTTCAAGTATGTACTTCTGGGTCTAGTTTATAGTATTTATACAAACCTTGTAAGAATTTGCAATTTCTTACCAAGATTTTAAGCAGTCAAATTACATGAGATTCTAAATGAAATGTATAATAAAATATATACCAATTTCTTGTGTAATAATTCAACTATCCACATGCAAATGTGTATCTCATTACACTCAATAATTAACGAAATACTGATAACAATCGATAACCACCGTAATTCGTACATAACTCGACCGAATTCGGAAGGTTACAAAAAAGCGGACGTGCAATATATAGAGTCAACGTTCTTAAACATCCAGTATAGTATTAAGCATTTTGTACAGTTGCGTACACAAATGTTATACCGTAAAAATAAAACAACTGTTTTAATGAAAAAAATATTTATTAAAACTAAAGGACTATCCACGATAAAAAAATAATCAACATTAACAAAGTACTTTTCTAATAAGTAAAACATTGGTATAAAACAGGATTTTTTATTGTTAAGTGAAAAATAGCTCCCAAGTTTCTTCATTTCGAGCGCTAACAATAAAGTACAATCACAAAATCACAAACCTATCTTTGACTCAGGTAGGTTTGTAATGAATTACCTACCTACATGATTTACATACTATGTTATGTGTAACTAAAGTTCAGGTTCAAAAGTAAGCCCATTAGCCAGTAAGTAGGTACGCGCGATATCGGGAAACATAGCGCGCTCTTTTTTCATCTTTCAATGAATAAAAGGGACGGCAAAAGTGGTGCCGTTGCTTGCGGGATGCCCCGCCCGCCCGCGAATTCTCTATTTTTCGCACTATTCATGAACTAGCAAATATTATGATTTATTTCAAATTTCAAGTCAAATTTCAAGTCAGCCCACGTCCTTTTGGAATGTAGGAGCGTAGAAAACCATAGGGCACAGACCCTGAAGAAAACGGGCTCTCTACCGGAAGCTTACGGCCACCTAGGTCACCTGCTGGCTTTCTGGAAGAAGTTGGGCTGGATGGAATAGCCAAAAAGAAATCACGTACAAAGACCCAATTAAGCGGCCAAGTGCGGATAACGCCCCGTCAAACTAACTAACTAACTTCATTTGTCATGTTACGATAAGTACTTAGTTTCGAAGTTATGCGGGAACATATGAACATACATACAAGCTTCGCCATAATCCGGTAGCAATATAGTTTTCGAGTAAGGAAAGGCACCCACGAGCAACTTTGTAAAAAACTAAACTTGTTTAGTATGAAGTCTCCAGGCTGTCGCGTCGCTACGTGGGCGCACTTTCAAACTAGCCCATAGACTTGATGTGATGAGACAAATAAGTTGCAGAGACAAAGTAGCTCGTATAAAGGCGAGGCGCCGAGGCGCCCTACCTATTTTTTTTTTCATTTGGCATGCCCTCATATGTTATGGAGGTCACTTGTCAAAAGAGGTTACTCGCTAATCGGTTTCGGCTGGGTAATGTTTGGCAAGTAAAACCTATATAAGTAAAACTATTTATGGATTTTGTCACCTTTGGAAGGCATTCGATTTTTTAAAATTATACAAAGCAATACTTACATAATAAAATTACAATAGTTTATACACAATTCATGTCTTACACTAAAAAAAACTCATCTAATGTGTAAAAGCACTTTTCAAGCAGCCAATACTTAAGTTTAGACTTAAAATGTGTTAATGGTAGCTGTCTTATTATTTGAGGTATTTTATTATTAACAATAATAATAATTTATTTTCAGATAAAATCCAGTGTTACTAACAGCAATTATTCTTAAACTCCCTGGGCTAAATACCGCAATGTTACCAGTGATGGAGATTATACATCTGAGACGTGGTCATAATGCAGGTGTATAAGGACTTTATACCCAATTTATGATGTATAGCATCGATTTGTATATTATTATGTAAGCCACAAAAAAATATAACATTTTAACAAAAAATTTAACCGATTAAATAAATAAGGATATGAAAAGTAAAAAATTACAAAGTTTTGAGTCGGCGCCAAACTAAAACGAATATAAGCGAATTAATCTATACTTAATATAATACTTGCCCTGACTGACTAATTCATCAACGCTAAGCATTAATCGCTGGGTTACAAACTTGAAATTTTGCGCAATGGTTCTCAGCTTTCGGTAAACGAGTTAAAATTGTTTAACCCGGGTAATTTTGGAGCAGGCCGTTTTACATAAAGTGAGATGATAACTTGTTTATTTGGCTAAAAACTATATTAATTTTTAATTTTCATATCCTTATTTATTTCATCGATTCATTTTTTTTAATATATTTTAAAAAAATGAACAATATGGATTTTGTCGCTAAGCAATTACATCGTCCTATTAGTTTTCTTGTTAAAATATTATTTTTATATATGATATTCCGTTCACGTGAAAAGAGAAATCTGACGTTAAAAGTTCATTTAAAATATGTTTCTTTTATTTTAAGTCTTTGTCTTTGCGCAAAAGGGTCAGTGTCCTGTGACTGAATTATTTATGCTCAGCTCTAAAATTCAGGTAAGTATTATTAGGCGGACAGAAATAAAAGGCTCCTTGGCAATGTATTTATTAAGTCTCACAATCAACATATATTTACTTTAAATTAATATTTAAGTAGGTACTTAAGTAAGTATATATAAAATCGGTGTGTATATGCCCCCTACGGCGGGCGCGGTGTTCAAAACAGCTGGACCAAAATTTCTTTAACTTTAAATTTAGCCAAGTACCTAGTAATAGAGTTAAAGACCTAATCGCACGATCTACAATTTTGTATACCTACCTAACCTTGTTTTATTATCAAACTTAAAACTTACCCTTTGGCTGAAAAACAAAAAACCATATTCACGAAGTTACCTTGAATTTTTTTTCACGTAGATCCGCGTGGGTATTTAACATTTTATTTTTAATATAAGATAAGATATTTATTCGCTCAGAACATGGTACAAAAGATGACAGAATACAGAAATGGCCCGACATATTCACCTTTGGAAGGCATGCGATTTTTTAAAATTACACAAAGCAATACTTAGGTACCTAGGTACATAATAAAATTACAATAGTTTATACACAATTCATGTCTTACACTTAAAAAACTCATCTAATGTGTAAAAGCACTTTTTAAGCAGCCAATACTTAAGTTTAGACTTAAAATGTTAATGGTAGATCTCTTATTATTTGAGGTAAGTATTTTATTATTAATAATAATAATAATTTATTTTCAGATAAAATGCAGTGTTACTAACAGTACTTATCAGTTATCTATACTAATATTATAAAGAGGAAAGATTTGATTGATGAAAGCAACATTATCAGCGGGTAACAAAGGCTATTTTTTATATTTAAAAATACAGGATCTCTACGAAATCTTAATAAACGTCCACACGTGCGAAGCCGGGACGTCTGCTGCTCCGCAGTCTACTAAGTAGAGGCAATCCGTTTGCGAATAATGGCATGAAAGCCGTCTACTCTAGCTTTCGTAAACATGGTGTTTTTATTTGTGTAACTTTGCACTATTAAAGGTAGGCAAAAAAGAAAACAGACATCAATTTATTTTGCCGACCTTTAATGGTATTTCGAACATTCGTACCTACCATCCACAGAAATAGATCTATTTCTGTGCTACCATCCGTAGGTATGCGATTTAGGTAGCTAGGTACACCTTTCATGTCTTTTTTGACCTGGATATAATATCTGCATGATGTCAGGCGAGTCAAGTGAGAATCAATAAGGTACAAATGGCACACTGTAAGTAGGTACTACGTAGGAAGGTAAGTACTTTTTAAATTTTATCCAAATCAACATGGGTATTCATTTTTTATTGTCCAATACTGTAATTCATTTTCAAAAATAAAAGTAAGTTACTTCCCATAACATCAGCTATCTACCAGTAAGATTCCGTGTCCATTACCCCAGCAGAATGTTGTGCTTAGAAGAAGTGAGAGTATAGCAGATAGATATTATAGTCCATCATGAGGGATAAATAATCACAAATAGCAAAACTTGTTGGAATTAGAGTTTTGAAGTTATTAGGGAAAATCTTCTGGCAATATTTTAATCATAAAAGCGTTCTCTCTTGAAACCGATGAAAAGATCGCTTTTGTTATTCGACTTTTTCGGGATTCACACATCAAACTTGATTTTGATGTTCAGAAAAATGGACTAATATTCGAGTATTGCAGATTTTATATTCGATTTGGGCAATCCCAAAACATAAGGTACTGCAGCGAAATTTTAAATGATTTTTAAACCACAAAACGGTCAAATTTTGTCATTCACAAACACTTAATACGCAACAAAAGCTATCATTTCATGTACCTAAGTATTTGGTTACCGGTGAAAACGATTTTTTGAAAACAAGATAGCTAGGGTTACATTTTATTCATTACTGCAGCAAAATGAGGTTTTTCCTAATAATTATAAAACTGTAATTTGAGTTGAAAACCAGTTTGGTATTTGTGACCAAATTACTTCTCATTTTGGACTAATTTACCTATCTGTTATTGGTAGGTACTCTCACCTCTCTTAAACACAACATTTTGCTGGGGTAATGCACACTGAGATTCTCGTTAAACTTGGTCCAACCGCTACGGAAATCACCCGGCAAAAACAGACAGGCGAACAGTCAATCAAAAATTGTAAAAAAATAGTTTTTAGTAGAAATGCTGTGTAAAAATTCAACAGTTAGTCAACATTAATAATTAAGACTTCCAATTTTATAAAGTCGAACCTATATGGATGAAGGTAAAGATATTATGTAATGTGTAAAACTGCCGTTTTCAGTTTTCATGTAAAAATGTCACAGGGGCATTAACATTTAGTGTAGGTAGATATTACAATAAAATTTTGTACCAAATTGTAATTTGCATCTACCTACCTAATTCGTATTCAAAATACGGCCTATTGCCCCTGCCGCTTCTTGGTTGGGGGCCGCTTATTCACTTTATTCACAGCTAACCATCACTATGATGGCCGTACCATTATCCACCACCTATGGACCCCGTTGGTAGCCTGAAGCTCAGCCCCAACATTTTTAAAACAATGAAGATGAAGACTACTGTGATACTGACAACTGTCAGTACCTATCACAGTAGGCACCCAATACACAGATTACAAAACAAACCTATTGTTTTTTTAAATAATGAAGTTCAATTTAAAGCTATTTTAATTTATTTAATATTATATTGTGTATTGTATAAGCTTTTCCAAGGTACGCTACAACCATTCATCAACTTATGTGATGCATTCGACTATAGTACCTATTTGTACTATTTGTCAGTATTTCATAGACATTGTAAATTATACATAGGTAGTTGCAGCAATCATTCATCAGGTACCTAATTATTATAATAAAAATTGTTATTTACCAATTATTAAAATACATGTGACAGTGAATATTTAAACAGCCAAAAATAAATAGAAAAATACCTCTATGTGAAGTTTTCTTATTGGCAATTCATTTATAATTAGGTGCCTACTAATTTTGTTAGTAGGTACCTATTGCAGTAATGAGACTGTAAGCCTTCTGTAAAATAAAGTAAATAAATTTTAAAAAATCTTAGAAAAGAAAGCAAGAAAAGGAGGTTTAGTGGTTGCTAATAATATCTACACATATGATTTAGATGTATAATACCTATATGTACATGAGACTACTACATTCGTGGTATTTTGCACTCACAACTCCCCGTAAAACTTAACTTACTCTGGCACAATTCTGTGTAGACAGCATTTTTGTACGAAGTTACGAAGGTTTCGCTATATCGATTGCGATGCTAACGTACCTATCAAATACCACTACGACCGCGTAGTGAAGTTTTATAAAGCTAAGATTAGCTATATAGCTACGTTTTGACAAAATTCAGCTTAATCAAACACCGGTTTGATTAAGCTGAATTTTGGGAGGTATACCTACTGACGGTGACAATGCAATTAGGTACAATGGAGCTGATCTGATGATGCAGTCGCAAAGTTGCCGCGACGTGTTTGGGTTCGTTACATACATGTACCTACAAGATATATTTAGACGGGTACTATATTCCTACATGGTGTTTAAGGTGAAGTGTTAAAGTCGAAAGGTGGTGATGGGAACTTTACAACGAAACAAGATAGCCGCGTCAAGTTGGGCTACTTAAATATAACAGGCAGCTTTCGCACTATGGTTTTTTTTATTCTTACGCTTTTACTCTTACATGTTGCTCACGATAGTAAATAGGTAGGTAATAATTCTACTTTAACGTGTAGTGACACTGCAATATTATATATGAATAAAGTCATGGGTAAAATTAGGTAACAACCTCTGAGCTCTATGGTTGAAGGAACTAAATCTAAACTACCTATATTATAAAGAGGTTAAATACAGTCAGATTGTTTTTAAGTAGTTTAGGTTAAGTTACTTTTATTTTAATACCTAACTATTCTTGTAATATCTTTTAAAATAAACGTTTCTTTTATTTATTTTAACTTTATTGTACACCAAATTAGATAGGTACCTACGTAAAAATAAGCCCTAAGTATTAGAGAGAGAACAGTAAATGGGTTTTACTCTTATTAATACCTACATAAAAAGGAGTAAGAACCTACACCGTTTTCTATTAGCGTATTCAACTTGTAATCCTTTTGAAGGCCACGTCGTAAATGCATTGCTTTATAGCATTTAAATAAAGCACATAAAAGTTATGATATCTTTATTGTGTATTTCTCTGTTCCTACCTAATCTATCGACGAGTAATCGTAATCGATGTCGTTTGCACAAGGCACGCTTGCGCTTGACAAATAAGACGTCACTGGTTTCCATAATAATAGTTATCTACTGTATGCACAACTTTCGCCAGACAAGGTAGGTACATACTATCGACAAAGTTGACGCTGATCATTTTAGCCAGAATTACATATATTCATTGTCACTTGATTTATATGTAGTTACCTATGACAATGCAATCTTACGTTGATATACAATATTGTGTTGGGTACCAACTTTGTCGATAGGTACCTACTATATTATATTGATAAGGACCTAGGTACCCTATCATTATGGATGCTTGGCAAAGTGAAGATTGATTTACTGACCTTTAATAGCCCAATCCAGTTTCTTGAGTCATCGCAAATAATTCTAGTCCTTTCGTCTCATCTCGTGACGGAGGGTCTCTTCGCTATAAATATTTAAATAACAAACATGCCTTCTGCAAGCTCGCTCGCAGCTCGACTTGTATCTCAATATAAAAGCGAGAAGTCTAAATTAATTCTATTATTTTTATTATATTCTATTCTCAGACTAATATAATAAGATAGATGGAGCGTGTAGAACTCGCGCGTGAAGCCGCCAAAAGTCATACTAAATAGCAATGTCATACGTTTTCGTTTACGCGCGCAGTCGATTTGAGCCGCTTTGAAGTATTTTTACAACGTTTTACTACACAATACGGCATTATAATAATATTTTGTCAAAACGTGTTTAGACGTGCGTACTCACTAGCGGCTCAAATCGACTGCGCGCGAAAACGAAAACGTATTACATTGCTATTTAGTATGACTTTTGGCGGCTTCACGCGCGAGTTCTACACGCTCCGTCTATCTTATTCTCAGTCTGAGATTCTATTATGGAATCTGCTTGGAAAAAATGTGGTTTTAGTAGCCAAAGGATTGTGGGTAATAAAACTCACAATTTTAATGTTTATTATTTTAATCATAATAGGTAGATATAATATTTAAAAGTTTCTAGCATGTTATCGTTATTCCTTAGAAAATCTAATTGAATAATGTAAATAATCCTTAAATCTCGAAAAAAATCTTATTTTTAATTAAAAATCTATTTACTTACAAACTTTTATTGGAAGACCGTCAGAGGTCACTGTTAATTTTGTTTTAAGGCATGGTCAAATTCATACATTCAGTAGGTAGGTCACCAGAGCCAATTTTGGCTCTGGTGACCTACCTACTGAATGTAATAAATAAACACCGATAGGGTAATTAAATTAACGTCGCTTAAGACACTTTATTACTTTAACAGAACTGCACGGCAACGCCAAAGCAATTCGCAATATTATTATAATTAGGTTTTATTTGACTGGAACCAGCTAGTGTGAAAACAGCCTACTTAAATCAAAGAAAATAAGAGCATATAAACGAATAACAGAAATTAGGTTGCGATAAGTAAATTATGAACAATGCTTGTCGTATTTTCACTAGTCGAGTGCTTTGCTACGTTCAATTTTTCTAGTAGAAGAAGATAGGATGACCAAGGATAGGTTATATATGTTGAAATTCTCGCTGCTTCCTGCGCTAGGCCGCTTCCGCAACGTGGGTACTTAACCGATGCCGCGCAAGAGCTACGCCGTTATCTACAGCTATTACCGGAAAAAACTTAATGCATATGCATTTAGTTTGTATCTACGCAAAAAAATGAAACACGATAATAAATTTTATTTTATGTAAAAAAAAGGACTCATTACAAAAATGGTACCAAAGTACCTAGTTAAAAGTTTAACGCTTTATACTTCAACCAATAAATAGGTACTGCCAAATATACACCAACTGTGATTGGAACTTCCTGCTGCTGGCAATGTGTAAACATGAAAGCATCAACCCGGATACCGCATGAATATAATTAAAAATATGCATAAGTGATTTAGGCATAACTTTTCCACCTGCAATAGGTACATTAGCTGTAGACAGTATGAACAAATATACATATTATATCAAAACATCTACTTAATGTATGAAGAAGAAAAGATTAGTAGTGGGTAGGTAAGTAGAAATGGACATTTTAATAACGCGCCTAGCCATTATGATTTAACAGCAATGACTTTAAATGTTATAGGGCGTTTAAATTACGATACGCAAGTGACATAATAATATATTATTAACTATGTTGATAATTTCATAATGGTTAGACGCATTCCAATTAGCCAAAGCGAACGATCATAAGAATTTTCCATTATTATTATTATAAGTACATCATTTCTATTAGGTTTAACAGGATAAAATTTTCGCCTGAAAATGTTATCCTGTATATATTGTGAATGAGTTTGCGAGCGGACTACGACATAAATACTATATCGAAATGGATTGGCTTAATGCACCGCATCTCAAAACACGTTCTAGTTGTTCCATTTCATAGTAGCCTAAAAGATACTAATAGCACGGCCCGGTTTGGGCACAAAAGGTGTGTGTTTTTGGGGATAATGCGTGGTAATGGAAAAAATTAAATCGTTTCAAACGGATGGAAATGGGCTATCCATTTCCACGCCTCTTATCCCAAAAAGCACAGATTGTAGTACGCACAGAGTAAGCACAGATTAAAGTAAAACGGTGCATTTTCTCACTTAAGATATAGTAATTATTATGTATCGTAGAAAATATTTTATTCGCTTCGCCAGCACTTAATTATAGATTACACACGTAACTTGGTAATGCTAAAATTTCATGTTTGGTACTAGCGCACAGCTGTGCCAAATCACATTGTGACATCTAAGTAGGTACTTGGCTATAGCTATTTTATAGCACATACAAGTACCTAACAGTTCTTATCAATATTAAAACCAGGAACTTTATCAGTTACCTAGCCCCAAAAAAATGTTTACTAGTTGATATTAAATGGCTAAAGCAGAATTATATTTTTTCTTTTCAACAGGTATCTAGCTTTATCTACTTATCTTAACGCCACAACCAACAGTTCTGTAAGCAATACTTGCGGATATAGGCATAAAAACAATGGCAGGGAGATGTAAACTATTAAGGATATGAATTCAAAAAAATATATACTTAAATGAAAAATAATGAATATTATTTACTACGTAGGCACTTAAATTGCTTTAACTGTATCTTATTACAAATAAATAAACTTTAAAAAACAGAAAATAAATGTTGATAACTTGAAAGAACTAATGGAATAATTTCACTTACCTCGGTTTATTTTCAAATTCCAGACAACAGCGACAGTTCCCTGTGGTTGAGGAAGAAGTTAAGAAGTGCCTAAAGTGGCAAATCTAACCTTAGGTAAAACGGTATAAAAATATGTATAATTTACATAATATATATGAATGAGTATGTAAAGCTTGTGTAATTTGTATTAAATTGTACCTTCTAACATTACATATAAAAATATAATCATTTTACAGAACATTTGAGGTCATCTACTTTATGAAATGATTCTGACTGATTCATTTTGTTGACTTGCATAGCTAAATAATGTCTGCAGCAAAAAGCTGTGAACATTATTAAAGCCCTATATTAAACATCTACATAATGATGGTTATAATCTTTATGATCTCTGTTCGTTGGTATGTGATTTAGACGAGAAGTGTTGGACCGACATTGTAATGTTATTTACCGTGTAAGTACAAAGTTTGCAGAGACCCGCTGCTATTATGTTAATGCGAGTATAATTTACATGATTCTAATAACCGTTATATTTGAATCCGTTGATATTCGTACGTGACAATGTCTGATGTTTTCCAACACTACGAACGACTAAATGAGATATTTTTTAACGAAAACCCTATTCATATATACTACACTAACAAATACTTAGGTAAGCACTAAGTAAATATTTTTATGAGCAGACCTTTACTGCAAATATTTCATTAAGTACACTTGAAGGGTTTATGTTCTGCAGTGGACTGCGCGTATTTCATTATCTATAATAAATCTAATTTAATTTTAGTAAAATGGTGATTTAATGCTATATTACCTTTCAACCACAGGTTCCATTGCGTGCGATTCTTGCGTTGTACACATGAGTTTTGGGCAGAATCCTTTGCAAGCTTACTCAGAACATCTAACCATAGTTTCATCGCAATCGGATATTTATCGGTATAGGACTGCATAAATGACAAACATGCATTGGCTTTCATTGATAAGTATATACAACTCTATTCTGCCCATAATTATGTTATCACCCACATAACCCAAGAGTACTTATTTAAATAAAAAAAAACATAATGATAACTAATGAAAAATATAAAGACACAATTTTGAATACAGCGAATGTTTCCAATGTTTTTTCATACTACATTTTATTGGTACAAAATGTAACATAGTCTAAAAATACTGTAATCGATTCTGACCAAACTAACTTCAGTGTTGACCTATAGCAAGATGTTGGACTTGAACCTACGCCTTAGTTATAAAAATATATTTATTAGGTAGCAACTGGCAACGATTATGAGCTAATTACGGTTACAGTTACGGCAGTATTAGTTCAGTAATTATTGCTTTTTTTATACACTACCAAGTACTAAAACTTTAGTAAACAACAATAGTGACTCACTGTTAAGCCATTGTTCGTAGGTTTGACTCCCACCCAGGACAAGTTTTTGTATGATGAGCACGATTGTTTGTTTTGTGCCTGGGTGTAATTTATCTATAATATGTGTGTATTTAGAAGTATATTAAGTATGTTTGTCAGTTGTCTGGTTACCATAGTATAGGCTCTGCCTAGTTTGAGATCCGATGACCGATATGTGAGTTGTCTCAGGATATAATATTATTATGTTATCATAATACCTATTATATTACAAATATTTGTCCTGTATGGGAATTGTACCCCCTTACAGTGGCGGACATAGCAGTGAGTACATAGTTCAATAGCTACTATTTATTAATCTTATTGCTATATCTATAATAATATTATACAACAAAATTGGTGTCTCTGAATTACCTGTCAACAAATGTTAGGTACCTATCTTACCTACCTATTTAAAATAATGTCAAGAAAGTAGAATTTTATAAACAGAATTAGTGTTAGTATGGAACAACATTATTTTAAAGAGACCTAAGAGAAAAATAGTAGATATAAAATATTTGCATAAAACTAAGCTTATTAACATTTGTTCATACATCGCATGGAGCAATTGGCAATGCCTCCAGTGTTACATTACAATAACATGGTAAGTATACTGCCCGGCAAAGATCTTGAACGATAGTCGGTTTACGCATGTCTCATACTTGGTCCAATTGCAAGGTACATAGTTTATTAGTATTTACCAATGACGCGAATACTTAAATCCTGTCATTGGTTCATTGTCACACCCACTCCCGCCGACCGCACATACTACCAAAGAGACCTAAAAACTCTTTCTGTGCAATAGTTAAAGATATTTGGCGGGCACAATTTATTACAATAAAATAGTGTATAATTCGCCAAATTAGAACGAAAACCAATTAACTGACATGATGTTAGTTTATTTTCGGTCTTATATCACTCGCATAGTGAAGAAATTAACTGACTCACATCCTGTCAGTTGGTTGGATTTCGTTTTAAAACGAATCATTTATTACATGCATTTTTTTTGCATCGAATGGTTGAGCCTTGTACTTGAACGTGTTCAAGCCTCAAATCAAACCCGATGTTTCGAGTAACAGTAATAAAAAAAAACCTAGAAGATCCGTACTTATTACAGTACCTACTTACACACATACTTAAGTAATTCCACCATTACATTGAGCATACGTATAAATGATACAATCAAAGTTAAGTGCGTTTGGGTTAGCGTAGAAGGCACGCAGAGTCTCCTCTGCTCTGGTGGAAGGAGAAAGTAGGGGGAAGAGGTAAGAGTTTATCTTCTGATGCGTTATTAGAATAATAATGTCTTCTTTTTACCGATTAACAGCCACGGCGGCTAATTTCAACGGAGAATAGCCATCTGAACGGGCGATATTATTGTGCGCAAGGGTGTGCGTAAGCACAGGTGCACTTTTTATTCCCTCGCTCTCATAAAAACGAAGTGTTTTATTAAGTAATAAAAATACACCTGTAAATAAACAAAGATAGATAGATGTCAAAGGTAGGTATATAAAAGTACAGAATAAGTATAAATAAGTACTAATCAGATAGGTATGTGCACTGTAAAGACTAAAAAGAGATAAGGAAGAATTTGAGGAAGAGCCGAATAGATGAAATTGTATAGGTACACATATGTATAGTCACAAATAAATATTAAAAATACAGATCGACGGATCGCAAGAACAAATATTTATGGAAAAATAAGACGAAATGTAATTTATTACATATTCGTATTCTACACACTAAAAACTATATGACACCATATTTTTTTTTAATATTCTTTTACATATTGAAATAACCAATCGAACACTATCTTATCAGAAATTATACTTCTACAAACAAACATGTAGGTATATACATGTAGGAGCATGATCCTTGCAACTCATACCGCGCGCGCAGCGACATTGTATTAATCTAAATATTACAGCTATTGTATTTTAAGACAGCAAAACAAGACACCAATGCCCTAAAACAAAGGCATATGTTAAGATGTATACATCATTCCGAAAAACAAAGTCGTATATTAAGATATGTGCTAGATTGTTACAGGAAACAAAACATTGTATTATAAGAATTCATTTAATTTGAAATAATAATCAAACTCTATTAAAAAAAAACATAAAAATAAAGATATTTTAACACTCCATTAGCTTTTGCCAAGATTTTTCGCAAAAAGTTCATATTTGCGTTAAAAAATTATGATCATGCTTACACAGAATTTCAAAACCTCATACTCTAAATCGATAATATTTCAGATACGGTTTTGTTCTTGGGACCCGTCGAGATATTGTTTAACTCGTTCCTGGGGAAGACATATTATTATTATTATTGCTACTACTACAGTACTACATTACTAGCTACTAAATGTACAATAAAAATTTATATAAATAAAATATTTTTAAATTGAAGACATTACATCTTGCCTACGAAAAACTTGTTATTAAATAAAAACTACTTTCTATGATACTTATCTCATCATCATCATAACAACCCATAAACGTCCCACTGATGCTGCAAACGGGCACGGGTCTGCTCCATATATTTGAAGGTATATAACCCAGGCAGACAAAATCCACTGCATGAGTGAAAAAACTTAATGTATATACCATTGTTTTTGATGTGGAATATAATATTTTTACATTCCACTGAGTAAGGAGTATTACAACAATACTCCTTACAAATTCAGTGGAATATAAATATTAAAAACAATGGTATATACATTTAGTTTAGAGTTTTTCCTCTCTTTTAGTAGATTTTGTCTGCCTGGCTTATACTTATTTTAGTAATATTTTTGTCCGATACTACTTATATCTGCTACTATATTTTTTAAAGACTTGGCTATTGCCCAAATTATTATTTTGTACCTATTATTCGCCGCTATGGGCCTATTCAAATCATTTATACTGATCTAATCAGTTAGGCTTCAAACAGACGAGCAGCACTCTGCTGTTGATAGAGCTAACTTCAGTTGTCGACTTTGACTTTACCATTCCTTCGTAAAAGTAGATAATAACTTGTCCTTTGTATGGTACAGTCCTAGAAGAAGCAGCAGTGTTTCTTCCTCAAAATTCATTTTGTTACTGTCTGTGTCCACTACTATAAAAACGTTATCTGTCGACAGCAAAGGTACTCGTCTATTTGACACCTTATATAATATAATACATATAATGGCAGTAATGTATATAAGTCCATTCAACTGTTATTAATTAATTTAATTCGATTTTATAAAGAGCGCGGGCAACACGTGCTTTGTTATATAGTGATCATGAACTATTGCCAACAAGATTAAAGCTCTCAAGGTAACATGTGGAAGCACAAATATAAATACCGTTTATTAATGGTTATTTTGATGAAAGACCAAAAAAATGTGGTTAAGTACTTTACTTTGAGTCCGAAGCTTTGTATGATTATGTGCCAAAAGCCTCTAATTTACCTAATCTAATTTGTTTGGTCAGGCGCATCCGGGTATTATGCCTACCTTAATGACTCATTCACCATGTTTATGTCACCTGACATTGTTTTGGTCTCCTGTAGGTACCTACTACCTTACTGAGTAAAACTAGATCAAGGTACTTTGTTCCTGTAGAAAACATAAAACAAGTAACTAATTGTACAAAATGTTTAAGTAATAGGTGTAAATATATTTATACCTACGTGTATGTCGGTACAATCGGCCAAGTTGGTGCTGTTAACATTTCAATCTAGCGATTTTTATCTTAAAAATAGGTAAACAATTCTAGCGACTACATTATTGCTTTATGGTAAATACTTACTTTACGTACTGTTTTTCGTTGTGGTTCAAAAATTTCGGGTGTACTACGCCGAATCGAATGCCAAATAATCGAATATCAATTGTCACACACGAATCACTTTTATTCTTTCGATGGAGTAAATCTGCGATTCGTTGAATTTTCGATATTACGAACGTTCAAGTATTTTGGACGTTCGATTTATATTCGATTCGGCGTAGTCACCCCAAACAAGGCACTATCGTTCCGTGTCTTACTGTCTGACAGCTTTCTATAATTAGAAGACTAAATGTCTGTACTGAGTCAGTGCTTATGCCAGGCTAGTACCGCTTGAGATTGGGTATGAGAACGGGTCACAAATAGGCCCCTCGTTACGCGTTCGCTAAAGCAAGGCAAATGCACACGATATCTCGGTACGCTACATTTCGTACAAACAACTGACGGTCACCTAGGCCACACTGTAATTTCAGAGTCATATTGGGTAAAAGGTAAACTATACAATATCAAAGTCACTGACCGCGGTGGTGTTTAGGTAGCCACTTAGCAGAGCGACACACGAGGTCCTTTACATTGCACCTTTATCGCGCCACTCTTGTGATTTGTTATGTTATAAAAATATTATAAAATATCGAATTTATGGTGTCTATTAAGCAGGTAGGTTCCTTATATAAACCTACCTACATTTTGTACTGCATTCTTAGTTTATTAGGCACTATTAGCACTACCCACTTACCAGTTTGTTTTTGGATACGTTTCCTTTCCACCCAGTATTTCGTTATGGCTAGCGTTAAGAACATATCGACGGTTGAAAGGCTAATTGAGTTAAGCGACATATTTGAAATGTTCAGGAGAGAGCTTAAAAGTTTTTATATTCGAAAAAAAAAAAAAAAAAAAAACCACTGGGTAGAGTTTCATAAAATTAATACATTTTTGTAATTTTTTTAATAGAATACGCTGTTTTCTGAAATAGTTTCATAAATATAGGTACGAGCTTTATTTTCCCAAATAAATGTCGCTTAAATCAAAATACATCGAAGATATTCGATGTGTTTTGATTGAAAGAACATTGTGTTCTTTTAGGGAAGAAAATTAATGTTGCTCAACTACCAGTACTATTCATGATAGCTTAAAGTAAATTGGTTTAAGTATGATCCGGATACGAAACAGAACGAGGTAAAATGAATTAATCCCTAAGTTATACTATGAATTGACTGATACTAATTGCTTGAAGTAACACGTAAAAGGAAACTTGATTTGAGTTCATCCAAACCAATTGTCCTATGCAAGTCAACTCGTTGTGTGTGTACCTGTTTGCCGATACTTAGAGTACCAAGGAACTTTCAGGTATTGGCAAGGGATGAGGAAGTTATATTACTGAGAATATGTTGGCGTTTTGCGTTCCGTATCATCTGATTACACCGATTCCTTGCAGGCTTAAAAACAGCCTAATTGTTATCACAGCAATCCCTTTTGAACTTATGGGAAGCTCGGTCCCTACGCCTCATCGCCATTTGGACACCTCTTGTAATCCAAGAATCAGACAGGCGCTTTAATTTAACTTTCTAAACAAGACTTTGCACATCGAGCAGAACTAGAATATTTTTGTTGAACATTTTCGTCAACTATTTCGTCAATTGTAGATGCAGCCTCCAAGCCAGTAAAATGTATAACAAACCTCACATGTAAAAAAATAATAGCTTAAGTAACTCATTAATCGAAATGGTCAAATTCCATGTCGCTTAACACACATTTATTATTTTGATATAAATCAAATTGTATCGAAAACGACCTAAGCTATATTATCGGTAGGATGCAAAATGATTCAAGCGACATAACCAGATACTTTTACAAATTGCTATTTGTTCTAATACGTGTTAGATATTTAAAATAGAACGAGGACAAATGATTTAACAGACAACTGTAATAAAATTTAAAAAACTGAAATAGCTTATGTAACTCATTAATCGAAATGGAGAAATTTCATGTCGCTTAACACAATGAACTTGAAAATGAGAGCGAATTTCATAAGTAGCTAAACGCCATAAAGTGCTCCTAAAAATTTGAAACTCGGTTCATAAGACACAGAAAAAATTGCTGATTCCAAATATGTATATATAACTCAATATCGCAAAAATGTCGCTTGACTCAATTAGCCTTTCAACCGTCGATATTATCTCAAAGTCGTAGTATTAAGTGAAAAATATCTTAAAAGTTAATACATAAATATATCTAATTACCTATTTGATTTTTTTAAAGTCAACACACTTTGTTTTTACATAGAAAGAATTCATTCAACCCAAGCGTTAGTATTTGTAGTAGTGTCGTGCCATTCATTCAATCAGTTTAACGTTAAAACCTTCGTAGGTTAAGGTCCATTAAGAACTTTTAACATGTTGAATTCCTATAATTGTGTTGGTATATGCACTATATACCTACAGTTACTGCAGCTATTATAATTTACCAACTAAAGTATTTCGACCGAATTTCAAGATTTACTTTGATCAAGTGTGCTGTTAGAACCCTCAAATAGGTATTTACTTCGATCAAATATAACATAGATAGGTACACGTCTGGTTTATTTTTTGGGTTGCATTATAAATGCATACACGTCTATAACTATGTAACGTATCTATTGTATATTTGATCGTAGGATTATTATACATAATATATCTACAGACAACGAATTACAAATCATACTTACAACATTTATAAATATGGCGATTCAGCGATTCAGAATATGTTCACATCAAACCAAATAAAAATAAATAATTCGCTATGTAACATCTATACAATGGCGATATTATTCAAAGTTCGAGAATTTTATTATAAATAACGAGTCAATAATGACGAATTTCATTTACCTAGGATATTTCGCGGCTGCTTTGTATCACATTTATTTATTAAAAGCTTTAGCTGTCTTAATGCATCGCTATGGCGCGTGTTAGGAGTGACCTATGTCCAGCAATGGACTGCGATAGGCTGATTGATAAAATGCATCGCTGTTAAGTTATCACGGTGTGTAAAACTTAGCCACAAATATTAGCCAAAGTTAAGGCTACCCTCGCTCATGAGACGGCGGACCGCTTTACTATTCCCTATCGAAATATGAATGGTATGAATAGTGCCGAAGACCTAAATCTTCGTGTTCTTAGTGTTTCCATCACCTTATGTATCTACTTGGATCGCAGAAAGAAGTATATATAAGTGTGTGTGAGTGGACACCCCGCGCAGTAGTACGCGTATAGAATTTTCAGTAAAAAATCAACAAGATTTAAATCTTTGAATAGTGCAACGATGTGAATGAATGCATAGGCCAATCTATCGGTTGGCGCACGTTAAAAAAATAATTGTATGAAATTTAGTCTAGGTTTTGGTTTGGGTGGACTTACAAGTTCATTAAGTTAAAACTGATACAAACGACAAAGTTACCAAGCAAGTAGTAGCCATTGTTTTAGTATAAAAAACAGCATTACTACCTTTTCAGTACCAATACCTAGCAGTTTTGTTGTGCAAGAGCGTTTCCCTTTTATTTAAAATTATGACGTATTCTTCTATAAAATATTATTTAATTTTGCAAAATATATTCAATATTAATGGGAGACGGGCATGATGACGTATATGTATTCAATATTATTATTTGTAAATAATAGGTAATTCTAAATAGCAATATTAAAAGAACATTGAACAAGTTATTCTAATTTTCTTCAATTAGAAACGATCATACTTAGATCCACAAATGTAATAAATCTCCAATAAGGATCACCGCCACCAATAATAACTCAATATCACATTAGTAATCAAAACCAATATTTAATTAATACAAAATCTCGAACCTCGAATAACTTATTCGTAGGATGAATAGCATGAATCAAGCGTTTCGAATCATAAGAGCAAAAAAGGAAAATGACAAATTCACAGAGCAAAAAGTCAGAAGCGCACAACGTCATAAGCGCACAATGTCAAAAGCGCATGATGTCATACATTCTTCTAAAACGGGCTAATTGCTTGGATAAGTGATTTTACTTGCGAATTAGTATCGAATACGAGTATTCCAGCATTTTCATTTATTTGCATACCTATTATTTTACGCTTCTGACGTTGTCTGCTTCTGACATTCTGCTCTTTTGACCATTTACGATCCATTTGTCATTTCTCTCTTTTGACCGAAACATGGCCGATGCCTGGGTAGGGATGCGCATAAACATATGGTATAAAAATAAATTCATTCAATTTCTGCATCAGGTCTATCGTTAACCTGCACAAGGCAAGACGAAATCATTAAGGTTAGTACCTTATGATTTCGTCGCGATTTATCTTAGGCACATATATTACGTTGGCTAAAATTATGTATTCGCCTGTTATAAACCTTGTATAACATAAATATAATCGCAATTTGCATCGCATTCACTAACTATGCGCTCTGTGCTTAAAACCGCTAGATTAAGTTAAAATAATCTTAAGTCTGACATTAATCAGCTATGGGCCAAGTGATTAATGGCATTATTTATGTCCGTAGGTATGTGAAATGACAAGTGTCGGGGCAATTATAATATAAGATCTTTATTATTATTCCTTGTTCGGTCTTATTTCGTCATTATCGAGTATGGTCTATTTATTATTTCTAGTTATTATTTGGGAAATTTTATACAAAATACTTGTGTCTTATTTTTAGTTGTACACACCAAAATTACTAAACACAACAGACCAAAGACTGTAATAATAAAGATTTATATTTGTCAAATTTCAATATAAATAATGCTTAGATTAATGCCATGGCCTACAATACATACAATTAAGTTTTCTTAACATAATACTTTTACGTATTTTATAGCCATACTAGATCGTCCTTGTTCAACATTTATATTTGCATCTCAAACTATAAACGCCCTACTGCAGGGTATTTATATTCACAACAAGCGTATCCACTTCGCAAGACCGCATAGCTTAGACACGTGTCGTGGTCGCGATCCTCAGCAGTGAGGGAACGACGAAGAAGAAGAAGATCCACTTTGCACTTAACTCTCCATTTGTGTCTAGGTACCGCCTCCGCGGATGCGAATCGTGAATTGCACCTACAATAAGTAAAATATTATTTAAAAAAAACAATGATAGTACCTAATTTCGCATTCATAGCCGTTTGCCGCAGAGCAAGTAAATAAACAGGTTTACCTCGATTTTTGCTTCATGTGCACTTATAGCTTCTGAACTAAATGCTCGGCCACTTAGCATAATATCGCAAAGCATTAAAATATATATTACATTATACCTACTTAGTAACATCTATTTGAGTAGGGAAAACAATATCGTATCCAGTTAGTATAGAAAGGTAGCTATTTATTGTTTTTTATTTTCTTCTATAAACAAGTCTACCGTGTCATGTAAACCATGTATCTTTTATATTTATGGGCGCCGGCAGGGTAGTGCAAGGAGGTACACTTACCATAGTGTAAGAATGAATGCTGGTGCGCGAGCGCCGGGCAAGGGTTATGAGCGGTAGGTATTTATTTTGACATAATGCGCCAGCGTGCTCACTTTATAGATTCTTTCTTACACTATGCACTTACACACTTGGCAACAAACTTTGGTCAAATCTCTTTGCACAGATATGAGATTGTGTATCTATCTAGCGGGACTCCTCGAGCTAGACCGAAATAACTGATGGCAATGTTTTATTTGTTCAATATAACTAAAGATTTTTTAAACAAGCTATAATGTACCTCATTCTGATAAAAATTTCAATAAAGATCTCTTGGACGAATTATGTACAGCATTTTTTTACGTATTCATTAGATATCATATTTCATTCAAAACTAAAAAGCACTGCTACCAGTATGCTGTCTAGCTTGAGGGGCCCCGCTAAATAGTGGTACACATCAGAAACGTCAAAGTTGTTGTCCAAAACCCAAGATCGACAAATAGCAATTTCAATATTTTTTCAGAAAGTTTAATTTGGTGAAGTGAAACTGACAAAGAATACCACAGATGGCCTGAATTTTTCAATAATAAGTTTTATTTCGGATTGCGATTAGATGAATCTCGATTAAGCTTGTTAAGCAAGTATTACTAAGCAAATGTAATGTATATGGGTAAAATTGCACTGAACTGATGATGAAACCGGGGAGGTAGGCAACAGAACACTATAGTTAAATAATGTAATCTAGTCGTGTTTGGGCTTTTTTGAATGGTCAAGAGATGCACTTCCGCAATAAATCATCAGACAAAAAAATCGTCCATATGGAAAGAAAAGTGAGATTAGAGTTTGTATGTCTTAGTTAGATTTTAGGGTTTTTGAAAGTTCTACGACTTGTCGTATTGAAGTAGGATTTTTTATGTTAATATTATTATTAGGAAAAACTGAAGAGTACCTACATACATGTAGACTGATCTTTATATCAACATTAACTGGGACAACTTTTTTTTAGCTATAGGTACTATGTTTTGTGATAAAGTTCTGAAACAGACGCACAGACAACGCACAGACAACGCACAGCTTGGTGGGCCCTCACAGCAAAACATTCTTCACAGGAGTTTGAAATGTAAAGTAAGTGAGCACCTTCATTCTCTGGGGGGTTTAATATTACTAACAGTGTGTACCTCACAATGGGATTTCTTAAAAGGTACACCATTAGGGTAGGATCTTTGTACTACTTAGATGGCAAATAAGCAAACAGCCCGCCTGATGTTAAGCAGTTACCGTAGCCTATGGACGCTTGCAGTACCAGAAGTATCATGTTGTTGCCAACCCATTTTTTTTACACCGAGGCTTGTTGATGGGAGTATCCCTAGGATAGGAATACGTTTCTTTCAAAACGCATCCCTAAATGAGCGGTTGATATTTATTGACGTTATTAAAAATAAATAATGTATAATGAAACACCATTTAATTTATTTAAAATCTGTTTTTTTTTCATTACTATTTTTTTGTAATTCGTCATATAACAATTTGAAATCTTATATCTTTTAAAAATATCAGTCTTTTATCAATATTATATCACTCAGAATAATGATAGGGCCAGGCGTTAATTATAGCATTAATCGAGACAAGACGTAAGTGTAACCACGACGTATCGCGATAATTGCACAAGGTTTTGCCGGTCTTATTTGGCACATCAACGATAATCAGGTTATTTAATGCATGTAGTGGCTATACTAACGTGTATCCGTGCTATATAAACGCAGATCTAGCTCGACGACAATAAAATAGGCATGGAGTAGAGGCTAAATAAAAAAGCGCACGCAAGCACTTATATTATCCGCCAAAACTTATCTTTGAAGTTTTGGTTTTGCTTTGATTCGAAATATTTGCAACACTTTAAAAATCTATTTATAAAGCCACTCTACTTCATGCCTCTTTACCACTTAATTATAGTATTGGCCGTTAGGACATTACCTTTAATGTGGCCCCAGCATACTTTTTATATCTAACAGGTCATAACGTGTAATATAAATATAATACAACATAAGTACATATTAACAACCAGCCTTTGGCAGCTACAGCTGTACGTACTGTTAGCAAATTTATTCGTTTCCTACTATGACCTATACAAACTCACATAATATGGTTCATCAACTTTAGTATTTTTTTACATAATAATGCTTATCGTATAACTAAATTCACATCGTTTACTTTAAGATTAATAAGTTGGCAATACGAAAATAATATTTGTTGCCTGTAATCTAACATCGATTCACTTATAAACTCACTTTTATAAGTGCGGGTGTGCAGTTCAACACAGTGTCTGTAAATTCATTTTTCAAAAAAGTTTTTCTACATGATAAAGGTAAATAAGTATTGCTTGATAAAAATTAAAACATGGTGCTATTATTATACTATTGCAATAATGTTTTAGTATTTTGTAACTTTTTTGCGTATTTCTCCCATAATGAGGGCCTTTTTCTATAAAACCATATATGGTTTCGCATGCATTCTAACCTAACTTAGCCGTGTTTTTGTGACCCAGGTATGGTTTCGTATGCAATTGTATTTTTTGTTTGATAGGCATGGTATTGTTTTTCTTTCGGTGCAGAATGGATTCTGCTCGTATTTATGGCTGTTGTAAGCATGTGAATCCCATACCTGGTGATGCCATTTTAATTGGTGACTTAGCTTCGTATTCTGACTGAGAATATGTTCCTCCTAGACAATTTCAACGTCACAGGAGATCTGTTGTTATCCCCAAAACTGATAGTGATTCTTCTGATAACAAAACTAACCCTCTACCAGCTACACAAAAAAAGGAAAGGCAAAAATAAAATCCACCATAATAAAATGGGAAACAAAAAAATGAGGCTTATGATGTAAATAATTTCAAATTAATTAGAGTCACAGAATTACCAGAGTTTATTGAAAAACTTGAAACACCGGCAGATTTTTTTGTTTTTCAGATAATGGTATAAGCGAATATTTTCCCATATTTTGGATATGTGTTTTTGCAGATATCAAGATCTACCATTAACGCCGTAAGAACCGACAAAATAGAGAATGGATGAAAAAACAACAAAAATGACAATTTTGCGGCCAAAAAACTTTTACCAAGTGTGGAAAATGTATAGCTTTTCTATGTTATAACGACATACAAAACTTAAATATTAAAGCAATGTGGAAATAGACGAGCCCGGAGCAGGACTCGAACCTGCGCCTCTCGGGTTCCGGCCCAGCGCACTACCAACTGTGCCATCTTTTTCCACATTGCTTTGATATTTAAGTATATTTGAGCTGATTGCATAGCAAAAATGCTAAAATATTTAATGACATACAAAACTGTTTATCGGCATTTCATGATTAAAATAAAATTTATACCAGAAATTAAAAGCTTTTAATTTCTGGTACAAATTTTACATATATATGTCAGTAGTAATTTGGATAAAAAATTGTTTGAGAGCATACGAACCCATATATGACCTTAATTTTTTTTTAGTTACTATAAGTGTAATTTTTTAAATTTTATCTTTGTACTAAATCTTATACGTAAATAAAGCCTGAATAACCATCAAATATTTTTTTAAATATTTATCTCTTGTAAACAAAGAACCTAAAGACACAAATTCATTAAATTTCTAAAAACCTTTATTTTCCTCGTCTCCTATGATTATCTGACACTCCGTACAAATCTTACGAAACTTAGATAAATCAATGTACAGCACCCTCTCCACGCGAGTTTAACTCACACTTGTCCGATTTTATCACACAATTATTGTGAACAATATTAATATGAATATATTTGCTTTCATATTATATTTGTATATATTTGTTGTTTTCTTTTCGACAACAAGTTGAAAAAACGGATATACATTCCATTTACTATTTTTTGTGTGATTATTTTCACAAAATCGGAATTGTTTGCCGCTTCACTACATTTGATTTGACCAGTATCGAACAAATCAAATATAGTAAAATGTCTTTCGACTAAAATAAATATACATTCCATTCACTATTTTTTGTGTGAGATTATTTTCACAAAATCGGAATTGTTTGCCGCTGCACTATATTTGATTTGACCAGTATCAAACAAATCCAATATAGTAAAACTAGCTGAAGATTTCGGTTATCGCTGCAAAAAGTGGCCTATGTGTATATCCAGATACGTTCAGTAGTTTTTACGTGAAAGAGTAACAAACTTCCATCCATCCATTCTTTCAAACTTTCACATTTATAATATTAGTAAGAATGTCTTCCGACTAAAATAACAATGGTTATATTTCATGTGTATTGTGCGACTATAATATAATTAATGATCATATGGGCCAGACGAATAATTTGCTAATAGTACAATAATCGCAATGGCTAATCGCAGGTTATATAAAACGCAAAAGCATCACTGCCCGAAATCTTTAAAAAATACAATTTCATTTACTATTTTTATTCAGTATCCTCAATTGTTCATACCTTATCCGAAGTCAATTCGATAAGGAACGAAATATTAATTAATGAATTAGTGTGGTACTATCACCATAGTGTAAGGAAGAATCACTCTCTATATAGTGTGAACACTGTCGCTATTAATACCTACCATTTAGGACCGGTGCAGTCGGCTTAAAAGTAGGGGCTGGTAACGGCCCAGGTCAAGAGTAGGACAGAATTTTGTATTTTCATAATGCAATAGTGACCTTACTAAATAGAGAGATTATTCCTTACACTATGCTATTACCTACATAATTTTATCAATACTTATGATAGATTAACAAGGAATTATTATTATATAAAAAAATATTTTATTTTCGTACATACCAGGAGGTATATACGAAAATAAAATAATTTTTGGATAAGTGTTCATTTAACAAAATAATATGGTAATATTTAGTAATTAAATAAAATATCCAGTCTGTTTTTGGATGATTATAAATAAAAATATCAATTTCAAATATTAAATTATTATTAAGTATAATTATTAAAATCAGTCTTGTTGATAAAAAGCATAATGACAGCAACAAAGAACGTATGATATTACTATGAAACTATGAATAAAATATGAAGCTAAGCATTTTAATATTGATACTTAGACAGGACCACTACTGTTGTTTCATGACGCCACACGTTTTTAACGCCATAGTGGTTGACAGTTTCGCCGTAATGATGTTCATTTTGCGTATAAGAAAATATGTGTCATATAAAAACTTTAAAGATTTATAATTTCTTTATTGTTTAACCATTTTGTTTACTTCTTTGTTTCTCATTCTATTTTAAATCCTCATTAATTTTTAATTTAAGAACGTGTGTGTTTATGCCAGTTTGCCTTCTTGTATAAAAAAGTGAATTAAATAATTAATATATCCTTGGTTGTCAAATACTCTATTGTACCTTTGTGTGGGACGTAAAAAGCAACAGAACAACGAGTACATAATAAACAAAAATAACAAAATCGCACAGCATGCAAGCATTAAAAAAATAAGATCGTACTTAGAGATAAATAAGGCTTACTTTTAATTAAAATAAGGGTGTAATTTGTGTCCGTGAGTGGTATATTTGTAAAGTACCCTGCGACACCGGACTTGTTCCCAAGTGCGAGAGTTCTTAAAAAAAATGTATGTTCCTTGTTACATGTGTGTTATCTATTTATATTTAGATACAATTAAAAGTTTTTTTACTTATAATTAAATATGTTCGATTAATGGAACAAGATAAAGTTAAGCAAGTCTTCTTTGTTACTGCGAGCGAACAGACGCTCGCACATGACTAGTATTAAAGTTAATAAGAACCAAAGTACGAACAACATACATTTGGAATGATTAATATAGTCACAGCTAGGTACTAGTTAGTTCATCCAAGGCTTTTGAGTGGGCCTCTGTATGTGGGGTTACAAACATTAAATGTTTTCGGTTTTAACTAAAGTTTAATTTAGAAATTTAAGATTTTTATCTGTTTTTATCTTGTTTCACTTTCCTTACCCTAGTTTTTTATAAACTTGATATTTGGGTTAATTATTAAAAAAATGTATTTTTAAAATAACTTATAACTAAACATAGGATTATCGGGCAGTTATTAAGTAAACTTGAAACAAAAAATATGACATTCTGTAATATAATTCCGTTTATTTTTAAATGAAATAAAGAATCCGAACACTTTCATGTCACATTTTTTGTATATATATGATACTATATTATAACATTATTATATTAACTTGTACGCAGAACTCGAGCCATGCTTACATTTGGCGAACTTTAGTAGTTTAGTAGAATAAGATTGCAAATTTTACAAATATTTGTGTCCTTTTTTTTGTCAAAATAATGCAGTTTAGGTAAATAAGCGCCCGAATACCCGATTACTATTTATATAATAGGTATACGATACGACAATAACAGCCGAAAACGACATTAACATTAGTAAAAAATTAACATTAGTAAAAATTGTACTTATTTGAATACATTTAAAGCATATAATTGAGATTTATAAAATATATAAAATAACACTATATAAGTATATTATTATTACTAATAATTATCTATACTAATATAATAAAACTAAAAAGGTAGTTAATGTTTTGGTGCTAATCGCAGGAACTATCGCTCGGATTTTAAAAAGTATTAAATAGCCATTTAAATGTCTTGGAAAGCGATACGCCATATCACTCACATACACATACACATACACGCTTCGATCACAAAAGCAAATTTGTATTTAAAAAAAACATTTTTATTTGAACGCTAATCTTAGGAACGATGAATTAAAATATAACAGCTAGGTACTTGTATATTTACAATATAACAAAAATATGAAATGACAGTAAACATCTGCTACTTTCAGTCAGGCTACTTTTTACTGCAGAAAAATTGAATATGGAATAGATATTTTAAATACTGGAATGCCTCTTTTTTACTACAAAAAAAAATAGAATATGGTGACAGATATTTAAAAATCAGAAGGCGTCTTTAACTGCAGTATAATAAATTTGGTCAGATATTTAAAAATCGGGAAGCCACTGTTTATTGCAGAGAAATAGAATATGTCTATCACATTTTTAATACCGAAAAATATGCAACTCCAACAGAAACGAAATCACCGCGGTTTAAGATACGAGCGGCAACTTCTGCTACCTATATAATATAGAGCACCATTTATTTAAATAGTCAGTCTTTAGTTATTTTGTACATTATATAAAAACAAATACAGATAGATATTTAAAAATCGGGAAGCCACTTTTATTGCAGAAAAATAGAATATGTCTATCACATTTTTAATACCGAAAAATATGCAACTCCTACAGAAACGAAATCACCGCGGTTTAAGATACGAGCGGCAACTTCTGCTACCTATATAATATAGAGCACCATTTATTTAAATAGTCAGTCTTTAGTTATTTTGTACATTATATAAAAACAAATACAGAAACTTCATGAATAACAGTCATATAATTTGAGATGATTTTATATGTTTTTTTAGTCATACAATTTAAAAAAAATGCTTTTCTTTCTTTTCTCTTCTGAAAAAAATTTCAAGTCACGTTAAACGTGAAATTTGCTAAATTTATTTATTTATTTATTATTTGGAAGACCAACAGCAAATAACAACAATAATAATATTAACTAAATTGCAACATAAAGCCAATTAAAGGTCTCCACTTATATATAACTGGATACAACAATAATTGTGACCACGTAGATGTAACTAAAATTATATAAACTAATATACTTAGTATAATAGACACAGAAACATATTATTTATACCTTGCAAAGAAATCTGAACTGAGCACCCGTCTCACAGGTTCTTCCCACAGGTCACTTGAAAATTACCCTAATGAATACTACTATATTAGACGGATCAATTTCGCCTTAAAATAAATTAAGTTACTAGTCGCCATGGGCATTAACCATAATTACAACAATTATAATATACCTTTTGAAATTTCATTGGACGGGAGGATAGTTATGTGGTTGAGGATATTGCTCCGTGCTGTATGAGTGAGTGTTCTGTGGTAAAGTTGCTGATGTGGTAGGTTTTGCGGCTGATGGAGTAGTATTAGCTCTTACAGGTGAATACGGTGTGTAAGACAGGTCTGAAATATAAAAAAAAACTGGTTAGTATTTATATGGTAAAATAAGTTTCTGCAATATTCCTCTGCTAGTATATTATTTATACTGCTATTGCTAGTATGCATACTAGCAAAAGCAAAGGCACGCGAAGTATGTTTATAGCAGAAAACATTTATATTATGCTATCGGCGAACCTGGAGAACACCCTATTAGTCACTTACTGTTTGGAGAAGATGGATACTGCGGGTGGTACGCTCTGGGCGGAGGCTGAACGGCTGTTTGATACGGTACGGAAGCGACGGGGTGAGCGGCAGCTGGTGGCATTTTTTGCGATTGCGTAGCTCCCTGTACATGTGCTACGTTTTGTGGTTGTATCATACGCTGCGGACGAGCCCTATTTTGTAGATGCGTCGTACTCAGGGGTTTAGTAACATTTCTATTAAGTCCATTGTGTAAATGTACAGGATTTTGATTATGTGCTGCACGGTTGGCATTTAGATAATGTGTTTTATTCTGCGAACGTGTACTCTTCTGCGCCTGTGCCAAGCTCTGTTGCTGCGAATGTGTTGAATTTTGCGGCTGAGCTTGTGCCAAACTCTGTTGTTGCGGATGTGAGGAATTACGAGAAAGTGTCTGGACCAAACTCTGCTGATGCCCATTCACCAAACTCGGTGAGTGCGTCTGTGGCAAACTTTGTGGGACAGATGAAGTTATATTCTGTGGAATCGACTGTGGTCCATTCTGTGACGAGACTGATGAAATAGTCGGATGAACGGTCACGGTCGGAGCAGCAGAAGAAGGCGCCCCTGCACTTGTCATCTTAGACATAGCTTTTGTGGTATTGACATATACACTCCGAGATGTTGGTGCCACTGTAGACGTAGGGTTTATCTTCCCGTTCATAGTAGTAAAACCATTCACCATGGGTCTTGATTTTTGTTTATTGTTATTTGCTGAAATAATTATAATAATATTATATGCTAAAGTACACTAGGTATATTGAATTAAGTACCTATCTTGCAAGTAAACATATTTTTAAATGTTTAAGCCACATTTTAAATTTGTAAAAACTATTTTTTGGCTAAGAATAATTCATAGTTATGTTAAGTTTATCTAGTTTGTAACTACACTAATGTAGTAGGTAACCCTGTGATGACAGTTGTATGTAGTAAAAAATAAATAATAGTTATGGTTGGCAAATAATTCACAAAGAGAAGTAAAATTAAAATCACAATCACCACAGTTGAATTAATGATCCAATAAATAAATGATAAATAGAACAGTATATACACTGTTTATACTAACCATTTCGAGCCATTTCTACAAGTGCCTTTATTGTCCAATCTGTATCATTTCTCAATACATTTGTACGTGGCCCCTGAAAGTTGTAAGAAAATGTATAAATCACAGTTACAATTTATTATGACAACCATCACTTTACAACCAGCTTTATATATTATTTACACTTACAACTTCAACAATATTTTTAGCCAGTTCCATCATGTTCAGTAGCACTTGTTTTTGCATCCCTGATGACCCCTGCAAGAACAAAATAAATGCTTAATTGATATTTTTTAATTACAATCAATCAGGTAATAGACAATAATAAAAAAGAAAGTAAAATTCTCTAAGGGCCACTGCGTATTGGACCCTTGCCCCGCGTAAGCCAAAGGCCGGGTATTCTTCTTGATGAACATAATAAAGTTATTTATTTCGGAAAGAATTCCATGCTTTTGTTACTAACACAGTAACAAAACCAGACTTAATTAGTGATCTATCCACTTTTACAACAGGATTAACAATAAAAACAGTAAAATTAAATTTAAAAAATAATAATCTTTTTTAGTTTATAGTATATATATTATATACTTGTATATTGATCAATATCTGTATAGTTACGGTAACATGTAGATATTTAAAGTATATTTAAACATATTCTGTTTTAGTTTAATATTGTATTATGTTTCTTTTTTACTTCTTGAATCTTGCACCTACTTTGTATATCTCTGCATCACCCTAAGGTTGGCTGGTAGAGAATGCCTTTGGCATTAAGCCCACCATTGAAATAAGAAGTTAGTTATCCCATTATTATATATGTTTTAATTAACATTTCAAAAATTAATATACAAACAACAAACATTATCATATCTAATAGCCAGGGTCTCCTGATTATACTCGTATGTGAAATATATCCAGAAAAAAATCCCCATAATGATACCTACATAATATTGAGTTATAGTTAAATAGAGTTGACGCTTGCTTGCCAATTGAAGTCAGTTCATCAGAGTGCCTAGTGCAAGTTTTTCTACCTATTTGTTCGCATTAGAGTTAACTACGATTGGATTAGTAGTTAGTTAAGACTAGTAGAGTAGCGCCCACTGGTGTGATTTGTGGAAAACAAGTCGTGAGTGTGTGATTTTGATGTAGTTGATTAATATCGACTAGGACTCGAAAGTGAGAACGTTCCTTCATGTATCTTTATGAGTTCGACTTACAAAATTTGACAATTCACAAGGTAAATTGAGTCAACGTTAACGCGATCCAAAAGTTGTCACTTAGATTTTTATAGTGAAATTGAGTGAAAACAATCGTTTTAGACATAATACTCAACAAAACTTGATAAAATTAAAGCAAGGCCGTTATTTTATCACTTGTAGGTTGTTAGCTGCCACTAAGACACAATATGATGGCAATTAGATAGATATAACGTATGAGGAGCCGCGCCAAAAAATTTAATGTTCTTATGCAAAGATTTCAAGATCAAATCAAAAATCAAACGATTTCAAGTTCTTATGCCTTTGCATAAGAACTTGAAATCGTTTGATTTTACGCCTTATGTCTTTCCGTAAGGCGAAAAAACATAGTTCACATACTTAAGTTCACTAAATACTTAAATTCAATCCACAGTGCTACTTTTCCACTATCTTATATCACCATCAAGTACCTAATCAATTTGGCACCAACTTGTCTGACTGTATATCTATTAAGTTATAGTATAATATTTTCATACAATTCACAATAACTTCATGTCCACCATGACACACTAATAATATAAACAAAACCGCCATTATTATCACAATCAGTTGTTTTTATAATACAACTAAACAGAGTTATCATTCTAAATTTGGTTGTTTTATGTCACGATACCAACTTATGATAAATAATGAACGTTATTCGCCTTGAGTAAATGATAGAGTTGCTTATTAATAGTCAACTATCGCTAAACTATCGATAGTGTATCGATAGTTGACGTCATATCAATAGTATCGATACTATCGATAGTATCGAAAGTATTAGCTCCGATAGTATCGATACTATCGAAGACCAGCATATGTTTAGGAGTAATATTATTGATAATATAATAAACGGCGATTATTCACACTATTATTAATTTATATTTATTGAATTTTTTAACATTATTCTTAATTTAAATTTATTGAAATTTATTAGTTCTAATCCTTAGCTAAGGATTTCTTAACATGAAGGTAAATATGGATTTATTATTGTTAATAATTTATAATCTTATTTCTACTATAAAAACTAATATACAGTAAGTTTTAAATTATTAGAAGTATTTCTAAAATTTCATATGGTAACTAATATGGTACATGTTATCATAGCGCTATCATATTGGAATCTTAATAATGCAATTTTAGTTTTTTTTTAAATAAGTAAGTAGATAATTCGTTTTAAATCAACAAATACAACTTTTGTTTACATTAGGGGGATAATAAGTTCAACATTTCTCGAATTGCTTGTAGATTTCTAAAATGTGATCGACTATGTCAGCTTTGGATCAATACTGTGCCGGGTAAAATCACGAAGCATTCTGTGATCTGGTGGTCTGTCAACGTGTCAATGTTTAATCCATATTACCTATTGTGATTTTTTTAAAAGACCATATTACCTTTAAATATATCTTTTCTAAGCGTTAATATCGTGCTTGCTGCTAACATAAGACACCAACGTCACCAACCCATAGGCACATAATTCCTCCTCGATTTATCCACGATTATTTAAAAAAAATCATGTATTTATCATTGATAGCCGGAGTTTTGATTTACATAGAGATGAATCTAAGTTTCAAGACATTTTGATTTATATCGGTTAAATGGACAGTAGAAAGAAAGTCAGAAAGAAATTTATCAAAACCCCATTTTTATCATTGAAAACCAGTTTTACATAGAAATAAACCGAACTTTCAAAACATTCCGCCATTGATCAATCGCATGGGCACCCTATAGAAAGAGACACATGGCTTCCCAACAGTCGGACCTAAAATCGATAAACCGTGCGCATTCCACTTGGGAATAAGTTCCTTTTTTTTTTTTTTTAATTTGGCTCCATCCGTTTTGGTATACAGATGATTCTGCCAACGTCAAGGTGGAGAGAGAAAGCTAATAAACTGGTTGGCCAATAGATTTATATGTTTCACTAGATATGCAATAACCGCGAAAACACACTACCACCTAACACATGCCCCGGGGCATGTGTCCGACTGTCTTTTGTTTATGTCATGAGCATGGCGTTCGAATGGCGCGAAACAAGAAAATGAGTAAATGTATGGTGAAATTTTGCGATTTCGAAACGCACGTTTCGTAAAAGTGTAACAAGGCAAACGAAATTACTTTTCACATGTGAGATAAATGTGTTTTCAATTAATTATTGTTGTAAATCATAAAAAAAACTAATTAAAAATATTTGCGGCTAACACATAGTTCAGGGTTGTCAGTTAAAACCACGTTCGGTTTCCCTGTGTTTATGGGAGGTTTTTGTATTGAATGAAATATATTTAAAATAGATTTGTTTCATTTTTATTAAATTTAAAATTAGTTAAAAAAATGATTTAAGTAATTTAAAAAAATTACCAATTTTTTAATTTAGTTAAATCAAATATTAAATCAGAAAATAATTAAATTTATATTATGAAATGAAAAACAAACAAAATAACAAAAAAGCTACTTTAACAAAATTTTCCTGCTGACCTCCATAATATGTAGGTTGAAAATTATAACATTCAATGTAATTAATCTAATTGAATATGTTCCAATTTCAATAATACAATTATTTCAGAAATTAAATTACATCTGATCAAAAAATTTAATTAAATTAAGGGATTTTTTTATAGAGTGTGCAACACCGAGGTTGTCGATGCAAGTGAAAAGCTGACTTCAATATTTTGACATAAACTGTATGGAATTGCATCTCTATATGTTTACCTCAATGGGTTGGCCGGTGTTTATTTATTGATCAAGATTCAAGGCAATGAAAACAACGAACGTTCCAAACATTTATGCGATAAATATTTTTATTTGACCTCTCTTTTACTTGCATAATTTATTGAAACTAGAGGTCAATGGTCGATATTCGACCGCAATTCACTAATTTCTTAATTTTAACGATGTTAAGGTTTTTGTGAAATAGTGTTTCTACATTAATATAATGGCATGGCAGAATGGTTAATATAACAATAAAAATAACCCAAGGAAATGTTAAAATACGCGTAATTAATTTTAAGTATAGCTTAGCCAAGTAAACATATTTCTTACCGTTCGTAAATTTTTAATAGTCGGGTTTTAGAACACACACTGTCATTTATTGAGTTTTCGTTCATTCGCTACCTGTGTAATGGATTCAACTGTGATTCAGTTTATAGAAGGTGAGGGCACGAAATAACGATTACAGTATAGTGACTTCAAATGATTTTCATCAAAACACTATCGCTAGCTAGATTGTGATGGCAGCCCTCCTACGGGTATCGTGATGCACCTTAGACACCTATTACAACAAGGCAACTTACCGAAGCTAGAGACGGCATCTGGTTGTACTGCGACTTTGCATCAGGTTGTGTGCGAGATGGAGACTGTTAAACATATATTAGCATTACGTATAAGAAATAACTTGTTGCCATTGGCACATTCGTAACAGCAGCTGACTTAGGATATTCTAAGTCAGCTGTTGCGAATGTACATTATGCAAAAAATGCATTATCACTTAAGGATTCTTTAGAAAATTGTAATTATAAAAATAATTATATCCGATCTGGACAGTGGACCTATAAGTACTTTTTAACCCAATGAGAGTAAATAACACTCGAATTGCTGTGCACTATAAACGGAAACAAATGAGAAATGGTATGCTGACATACACACAATTATGGTTGTTGTATAGCATCAATACTTATGACACAAGATGATTGAATAGGCATTTATTAGTACGAATGGATATTTTTTAACTGAGACAGATTTGCCAAGTAATTTATAACCATTTAACGAAGATCAGCATTTCTCTGTGGTTATAAAAAGAAACCTAGCGCAAGGGCTCAGGCGGGGGTCTTCTAACCTAATATATCCAAGTCTAACTACTCTGTCGCAGGGTTTTAACCCTATGATGGTGTAGAAATAATTACTATGTGTTGCTGACTTGGTAAATTAAATGGTGATGTATAAATCAATAGGAAAAAGAAATGTTATAAATACTTGACGCTTCCATTGAAATATTTTATTGGTGTGGTAAAGGTAACAAATTCGTTTATTAGAAGCATTCTTATATCCCAGCTGCGAACATATAAAATTAGAGGTGGGCCTCCATGGCAAAAGACAATTCTGTAGCTTGACTAATATTTTTCCAAATAAAATTGTATATTAAGAATGCATCATTAATATAATATCTATAAGTCAAAATCATTTAATGATTAATATTTATGAATTAATTAAAATAAAAACAATGCTAAAGTAGGTAACGCATTAACTTGTGGAGTATAAAATAATATAACCAAGAAACTTTTATTCTCTTTCTTTTCATCTTTTACCATCAATCAGGCGAGCCATATGCATTCTTTTTAGTAAGCGTTTAAAAATGGACACTCCTGTACATGACTTCTCATAAGAGATACTAAGGTATTCCGATTCTCAGTTCTTTTCCGACGGGAGAAGTAGTTCTTAGTAACGAGTTGCACTGACGCTGTGTATTTTCATGTAGGTCGAGTCGCAGTTTGTACGCGTCACATGACATTTTAATTTGTTCCTTGATGTAGGTATCTGTTTTCCCTAGCGTTTCGTTGATTATATTATATAATGAGGATCGCTAAATATATAATGTTTTTAATACAAACTGCAGTCCTTTTCCCAATCTCACGGACAGACTGAAGACGATAGTGCAGCAGAGTCTTTGAGTGTTCTATATAGTCTATTCCACAGGGAGTCCTCAGTGGAACTGTTTGACCTAGTACCTTCGTCACTGTTATACCAACACACCACTTATGCCGCAGCAGAGCCTATCCATACCACCTTACAATTTCATCCAGTACGATTTGGTCCCAGCGATATTTCATCCACTTACTTACTTGTTCAAAAATATAGACATTTTTCAAACGGGGCTTAAAAAGAGCACATCAAAGTTGATAGCGGCACTGCCAGCCTATCGAGCGGCAGCGGTTACAACTTACAATCCGGTGGGCTGCTGGCTGTTCGTACAGCCTCTCTTATATATAAAAATGAATCCCTATTTCCCTTTGTCACGCGTGAACGGCTGGACCGATTTCAGTAATTCTTTTTTTGTTGTGTTTGTTATTGTCAGGAGAGGGTTCTTTGTAAAAAAAATGCGCAGAAAATTTGAAAATTTTATGGCGGTACAAAAAAAGCTGGTACCTAATATAAATAAATATCAGATCAATGTTACTGTGTTTTATTTTTCCTTTCAGACCATTTTGTTGTCAAAAATATATTTGATGTACTTACAATAAAGAAATTTCTATCTATTAATCTGTTTTATATGTATATCTTGTATATAAACATAAATTGTGTATTGTTTACCTTATAGCTGAGATAACACAATTTTAATGAATCCCAAAAAGGCACACCGAGTTGTGTGACCACACAATGAAAACAAAGTGAACACAGAGAAATATGATGCTTTTTATTTAACTTAAACTTCTTATTGCTAATACCTATAATATAATAATGCATATTAATGAAAAATATTTTAGTATGTGTCTCTTTATCACGGGTATTTCCCTTCCCTACCATTCAAGGAGAATACCCGAGCCCGGAATTTAGTATGTTTATTATTAAGGTAAGTGATTATACCGCGTATATACTAGACTCATTTAATGAAGACTGGTCCTCAGCAGCTTTAGACAGAGAAGTGGAAGGAGTGTGGGGAGGCCTTTGCCCTGCAGTGGGACAATATAGGCTTATAATAAAATCTGCCTTCCAAGTCTGGTCTCATAAGAAGATACCTACTGCCCCAGTGATTTTATTATTTACTTACCTTAATAATAAACATACTAAAATATTTTTCATTAATATGTATTATTATATTATAGGTATTAGCAACAAGAAGTTTAATAAAAAGCATCATATTTCTCTGTGTTCACTTTGTTTACATTGTGTGGTCACACTACTCGGCGTGCCCTCTTGGGATTCATAAATATTGTATTATCTCAGCTATAAGGTAACCAATACACAATTTAAGTTTATTTAGTAAAATCTTTTTACTAAATAGTAATATACTTAGCAAAACAAGTTTTTTTGTTAAACAGTTAGCACACACATAATATGACTGGGCGTGTGGTTGGAGGGTCCTCTTTATGCTTTCAATATCTTATAATTGTGCACAATTATTTTATCTCCATTTCATTTTTACAAAATATTTTAAGCCCTTTACTAAAACGACTACTGGAAAAAGTACAATTTTATTGATTAAATTCGATAACTTTAACTAAGATGTTTTTTTTTGTGGATAAGGGACCAAAGTTTTGTCATTGTTTGCTTTCAAAATTTTTTTTGTCTTTTCGCTCTGTGATGTATAATTTAGCAAATAGGCTTTGCTAATTCTTTACTAAATGTTTGCAATCACTTTATCTTCTTTTGTAAGATAGTTATCGGGATCGAGATAACAGAGTGTGAGAACTGAGGGACCGCACTTTAAATGCTGTAGTTTTTAATATATTTATTTACTTATTAAATTCCAAGATTCGTTCTACAATTGTTTTAAGACTACTACTAAATCATTAGTTAGTTATTTTCCAAATCCCGGTATGGTCCCTTGGTGCACACACACACATGTCATGACCCATTACGCGGTCAAGTAGTTCTATCACCACAACAGGCCGTCAAAGAGTATGAAAACATGAGGAGAAGCATAAATATTTAAAAAAATGATTTATTCGTATGAAAAAGTGCACTAATGGTAACGAAAAATATTTTGAGGAACACTAAATTCATTTTTGACTTCCTATATATTTATTTTCATACTGAATCCGACACTTCTTTAGTGCACCCTTTGTATTTCACACAAAAAATCACCACTACTTGAAATAAACGCGTTGGATAACATTTAAAATAGACTACAAAAATAATTAAGATGTTTAAAGTTCTTCTAAGAATTACAGTTAAAAAAAACTTGTGTATTGTAAAGCTTTTTTGGTATGTAAATCAAAAAATGGATAACATTTATAAATAATGCTCAAGACGACCACGACATATAAAACGACTAATTCCTCAAGGACCACTTTCTCTGAGTTCGAAAATGCCAGCGTATGCACATGTTTATTCTGAAAAAAAAAATGATTCATGATCATTTTTTCATAAATAATACACAATCCACAGATACGACAATCCACCATTCTGAAACTTATCTTTGACAAATGTTTTGCCTCGGAATGAGCAGCCAACATAATGTTTGGTTTATGAGCTGTTCAACGACAAAACATTTCAACTACGAACGATTCATCGACAAAACGAATGGACAACTGAGCCTCTAGACAAGTGGCATAAGCGAAAGTCGAATCGAAAAGTCAAAAAAGAAAATGTATGGGGTTTGACGTAAGTTTACGACATTAAATCGTAGACTCACGTCAAATTACATACATTTTCTTTTTTGACTTTTCGATAAGATTATCGCTTATGCCACTTGTCTAAAAGGGCAGAACCTTTCCACTAAGAACGTTTCGGTGACAGAACATTAATCAAAAAAATTCAATAGGAGTGCGAGGGAGGCATGAGGGGATGGGGTGAGAGGTGGTTTTTTTATTTATATTTAGAGTTTATCGTATGTAAATATAAGATCATAGAGGATCACACACAGGTGTGACCTACTGATAATTAAATATTACAACCTTACTCTTGGAATAGTTAGATTTCCTCTAGTATTGTGAAATTATGCCCAAATAAGGCTTTGTCGACAAATTCTTCTTTGGTGTAGGATTCTGAGATCGATGATCGATTCACTCTTGAATTAATCGTTCTGTCAGCGAAACGTTCGTTGTGGATAGGTTTTGTCATCGATTCGCTCATGAATTAATCGTTTTGTCGACGAATTGTTCGTAGTTGAAAGATTCTGCCGTTAAACAGCTCATAAACAAAACATTCTTCACATAGGTGAAAAAATCCTTAACTCATAAAGGCCCACCTAAGCGGCCAAGTGCTGGAAACACCCCGCCAAACTAACTAACTAAGTTAACTAACTATTCTCTCGGCGAATCATTCGGTGGACAAACATTTGTCGAATATAAGTTGCAGAATTAACAGGGAAAAAACAAATTGACCATCTCAAGGAAAAATAGTACCAGCAACAAATATAAGTAAGAGTGTAACATAACACAACAGAACACTTATACCTACTCAATCTAAGTAACGGGCATCACAGCCAAATCTAACCAACAAATAATAAAAAATAAATATAACATTCTATTCACAATTTGCTACTTTATTACTTACTAGCTGTTGCCCACGGCTTTATTTGGATTATCACATGAAATTGTTGCACTTAAATATTGAAAGTATATGTGGGGATTAGAAATATGGGGATTATGGCCCATCGGGCTACATATGCCTATATCATTATTATTTAGTTTTAATTAGTTATGGCATTTACATTTGAAGTTTTAAGTAAGTTACGATAAAAGCTGGACCTATTAAAACTTTGAGCAAAGCTCTAGCTTCTATAAAAAATATTGTTGTGAAGGTTACCTCAATATACTCGTCCAGTATTCCATAAAGCTCTGGAGACACGGCAGACTTCAATAGCAATTTACCATTTTCATAGGCTTCTGTTTTTTTTTCGTATAAGAATATTTGGCATTTCCGCTCACAATCCAATGTCTTCATTTCTTTATGAAGGAGTTCAACCCTATAATAATATATCAAAATAAACAATGAGTCCGTGGCTATGACGCGTAACCGGTGCCGACGGGGAGCCGATCTCAACTCCCTGTCACCTAATATAAGCTAAATGAAATGAATTTTAAACAAGAATAAGTCGATAATAAGACTTAAGTTCTATGTGTCATCACATTTAATGTTGCTAATTATACATGAGTACTCAATAATGCTAAAGCTATATTTTCTTCCTATTCATACATAATAAAAATAACTATATTTAATGCATCCACTGGGACTATAGACTTAGAAGAACCAGCAGTCAATCCGAGTACATAATATCATGTTTATTATAAGGCAAAAAACTGAAATATGACATTATGGTATATAACCTGAAGGTTGTCCTGCTATTCCGTCATTATTTCCTATTAATTATGAATTCATTTCACTTTTTATTTTATAATTTAGGGGAATATAACTCGGGGCGGAACAACTGCCAGGTTTAATTATTTAATTAACTGAAGAATAATAATGTGTCAAAATGAGTTTATATAGAACACAGCTTTCGCCAGGCTTTTGCTTTTTATTTTTTTAACATTGTGCTCAATATATTACTCGGATGGACTGATAGTGTAGTAAATAGTCGCTGTGCAATTTTTCGTGTGCAGATTCTATTTATTTGCACAGTTTATTTAAAATTGCCAGTGAACAGTTGATTATGTTTTTAGATGATAGAACTTTTATTTCACTGGGTGAATTTAATGTTGTTGTTTAATAAATAAAGGAATCAAGGAATCTCTTAAAAATATATATTTACTTAATATATAACTTTTAAGAGCTTGTATATGTATAGGCCAAAATAATTATATAGCCATTTAGCTGAAGCAATATAAATTAAAATATTTTTTATTAAACTCGCACAGCAAATTAAAGAAATTAAACCATGACAATCTTGTTAAAATAAATTTACATGAATAAGTATTATTCCAATCAATCAAAAGCTTAAATAGTTAACTGAAATAGACAGTTAGATGTAATCTGCGCAAGTGAACTTAATATATATTATTATATCAGCAAGCAGTGTTGGTAGTTATTGTTGACTATTAATAATGAATAAAAATTCGCAATAAAACGTTTAAATATTACTTACAAATACGCTCGCAAAACGAGCACACAAACAATCGCAGATTAACGACCACTGTCATTTCTTGTTTACTTTTAGATTAAGTATTTCAAACCTCATGCGTACAAATTATAAAGGTGAATCTTATCATGTCAAACCTGATGTTACGTTGAACACAGCTTTCGCACAGGCTCTTTTCTACTTTTGACCCATCTTGCTTTCTCGCTTTGCTTGGTCCGGCTGGGAACATAATCAATGTGCGCCAAGCAAATAACATTAGCTGTATATTTTTAAAATTGCCTGTACGCGGAAATGGTGATCATTAATATTCTCCCTAGGGATTTTCCCTGGGGAAAATACCAATGATCCACTTATCACAAAGTACATTTATCAAATAAAACACAAAAAGAGGCATACATTTACTATCTCCATCTGGATAAACTTTATCTTATATATTGTATAACAATAAAATTAATTGAAATAAATTAATATCTCCCAAAACTGCACTAGCATTCTCAGTTCAACAATAATTTAATTCTTTAATATATAGGGGAAAAATAATACATTACATATTTTTATTATGTAGTTTATTGATTATTTTTATTAGTTTACATAGTAAAATGTTGTCATATTTCAAATCGCTAGCGTTTATTATGAAATCTTTGTATGAACTTATTTCTAATACGAGAATTTCTTATACCTTCTATTGGTTCTGCAGCTCTTTTGAGATTACCACTTTTAGGTGCTGCTGGGGCAGGTGTTAATGGAGGTGGTGGTTTACTTGGATCAAACCTGTAACAGTTTTTAAAATATATAGGATTATTATTTACATAACTTCATCATTTTGCAATGGCTAGTATTTAAACGAGCGACTATAAATTCAATTGATGAGTGTCAAAATTACTGAATATGGCGTGCAGAAATACTGTATATGGCGTACGAAATACTAAGTGAGCGAAAAACTGAGGACGAACACAATTTATCAAAATTTGCGCACACGTTGTTGGGGTCACAGTTCTAACCTAACCTACTTGTCTGATAGCAGCTCGTTTCTGGTAGCAAATGCATGAATATAATAATTATATTCAAATGAATAAATAAATAAATATATTCTAGGCGCTCACCTAGTAGTTTAGTCGCCCACCTATTAATTTAGTCACACTGCTAGAATTTACAGTATCTTATCATCAGTGGCTATATTTTTTTTATTTGCTTGTTTTATAATTTCCCTTTTGCAATTAATGATAAACTTAGAAACTTACAACTGAAGAGGGAGTGGCGGCTGTGGTGGCTTACTGGTTTGATATGGTGCAGGTGGGTTAACTGGAGGAGGAGCTGCAACAATAATGATCAATGTTTTATTAATAAAAGATATTTTTCCCTTACCAAGAGTAAATTATGACAGGCCGCTGTAATGAAAAAAATATTTTCTAATAATTTTAACAAAAAAAAATCGACTTCAATGCGGCAAGTGGTAGAAATATCAAAAAACACGATAAATTTTCATACAGACTAGGTCACTTTTCTTCACCAACTAAATGCATTATTTTTTTTAATCTGATCATTAAAAGCGAAACTGAATCTCATCACCATTCAAAGAAGTCCAAACACGGCTAGATTACATTGTTTAATTAAGGAGTTCCATTGCCTACCTTCCGGCTTCATCATCAGTTAAGTTTAATTTGCTTAATTACATTTGCTTAGTAATAGTTGCTTAACAACCTTAATCAAAACTTATCTAATCATCATCTGTGAAATACTTATTATTGAGAAGTTCAAATGGCCATATGTGTTCTTCTTCATCATTATTCACTTCACCAAATTACATTTTCTGAATGCAAATGTTTGATTTGTTATTAAAGACATTGAAATTGCTATATGTATGTGTATATTTTCATTTTCATCAGAACTTTGATTTGATAAAAGTGAGACCAAACTGGCAGTATGACCTCTCGGATAACAGAACAATTTTTCAAATTGGTTTAAATGACCGAGTTCTGCAGTTAAAAACATAAAATAAAAAAATACACACAAATGGATAATGGATAAATAGTGATACCACATCTGTATATTTAATTTTGTATATTTATTTGTATGGAATGGTTGATTTTCTATCTCCTAGTACAGGTATTATTTTATGCTTAAAAGGAGACCTCAACCACTAGGTTAAGAACCATACATTGTTTATGCAAATAAAGTTATTATTATTTTCCCAAAGCAGTAACCCTCCAACTGGCTCAACACCATCAGAAGTTTGGAAGCATTATTTGTTTTCATTCCCATTAACCCTGATAATGCAGCCTTAAATTGCAATATAGTAGTGTGAGCATTCTCCATATTTCCAGTTTCAACCATAATCAATTCCATGTTTGCCAGCATAAAACTCAAATGAGAATGCTTACCTATTTATTAGATACAAAAATATAAAAAAAATTGTTGTAGTAATTACCCGCAAATATAGGTGGCGTCACTTGTACGGGCGTTGGAGCTACTGTAGAGGGAGGCGGCGGTGTTGGCGGTGGGGGTGGCGGCGGGGGTGCCGTTGCTAATAGGGTCGGCAGTGGAGGTGGTGGTTGGTGCGCGCTTGCTGCCGGTAACGTACCAACAGACGGTGGAGGCGGCGGCGGTGGTGGTGGTTGCATTAACAAGTTATCGAGATACATATTATTTGAGGGTGTTTGTATCGACATCGACGCATATCTTTCGCGCAACACCCTAGGTATCTGGCCAGTTCTCATAAATAAACTCTCTTCTTCATTTGTGGTATGTAAATAAGTACAACCTGGCCTATTGCAACCCGATCTGTTTTGAAAGTCGTGGCAAAATCTTAATATATTTTTCATTGACTCCAGATTTAACTCGTGACGATATTTGCAATAGACGCCTTTGCTGCAAATACCCCATATAAAATCACGGCATATGCCATCTTGCTGTTCCGATGTTGTCGCGGTCCTATTCCGTGGATCGGTCGGTGGCACTGATGACATCGATATAGGCGGCTGGCGGCCATTTTGTTCGTTATTACTCATGAACTGTTGACAAAGAATAAGATTAATTTATATACCTCAAAATAATCTTGAAGACATAAGTTATACTAATAACACACAACATACCTTAAAAATTATTTGTACTCGTAGTTATGAAACGATGATGCTAACCAAAACACTGGACCACCACTTCCAAAACTACTACAAGCATATCATGGAACTCAATGTAAAAAACTCCAGCATTCTATCAACCGACCCTAACTTTTGATCATAGTCCCTTGTATGTACCGCCCCATGTGACAGTGCATAATGTAAATATTATCCACTCTGAGCGCATGCGTAACACTACACAAAACGAAATAATAATAGCAACTGATCGAAGTAACTCCACTGACGCAACTGAGGCCCATAGAGTAGTAATTACTTTAATCTTTTTCACATACCATGGCATGGGTACGGTGACGTTTGATGAGATCCATTTCACGCATATTTTTCAAAATAAATAAAAATAGGAAATACGGAAAATAAACCCGAATTAATAAATGTACAAAATCTGGTTTTATTATTAAAACATATTTTGTACATATTTAATTCTTACTTAAAATTAAAATAATTAAATTACTGATAAAAAAAATTAACGTGTCACCATACGGATTGACACAATGAAATCGTAATAATCGATAATTTTATTATGATTATGAAGTATTCAAACTCGATGTTCAAATATTAAATATTAACAACAATAATTTATATACAATAAGTAATTATTAAAAGTTGGTAAAAGTAAAATTCTTTGAAGCTTAAAATTTGAACGTTCTTAAGGTTATTTTGTCAAAAATATTTTTATTGCATGTAAATAAAAATATTTTTGTCAAAAAAAAGTCATGCGAATAGTCTGTTGTGGTTTAATTAAAATTAAACTACAACAGACTATTCGCATGACGAATTATTGGCATTTATTTATAAATAATTAATTGAAAATATTGACAACTGATTTAAAACTGATTTTATTTTTGTTTCTAAATTTAATCGTGAAATCGATTCTTACTTCAAAGTAAATTATATCGTTTAAATTATTAAATCAATATTTTTAAATTCGATATTATCATTATAACATCTCTAGATATTTTAAATGCTCAACGTCACCATACCCATGCTATGTGAAATTAATTATCGGTACTTGCCGCAGTAGAAAGGGACCTACAGTAGCGCGACTTTATACAAACGGACGAAGCGCGAGCTATACCTACGCGCCTAAATCGCAGCAGACGCCTAGCATGCTGGCAGTGGCGACTGTGACTTGCAGCACTCGTGAAACAAACGTGTAGCACTCGGGGACTATTGCATATTTTTTAGTATAATTTTTTTATTATCGATATTTTTGAATTCGATATTATCAATACAATATTATCAATACATCTCTAGATATTTTAAATGCTAAACCACAGATTACTAAATAGAGCTAAACGTCACCGTACCCATGATATATGAAATTGATTATAGTGATCGCTCGTGGTCGAAATTCAACCATAATTCATTAAATTTTAGGCTACTATTTGACCTTTAATTTATTCTTTACTTATTTTTTATTCTCTTAGATCAAAACCTCCTTACACAAATTTGACATAATTATTATTGGCCGTTTAGAGAAATCGTCATTAAAAAAAGTATCACCGCTGTGCCGGTCGGAGTTTTGTTGAAATTTTCTCAGATTTACTAGTTACTCCGAAACAGCGTGCCTCGCGTTTAGGTAAAAATACTCACACAGTTATACGGATAGCACGCACACACCCGTGTCTGTATTGGAGCATTGCATTAATTGTTGTGTCTAGCCAAATTTTATTTTTTAATTTTTGTAAGCAGGTACTGTTTTTTACAGTCGTAAATGATATTATAAAGAAATACCTTTATTCACTGGGTGGCATTCAGTTTTGTCCTTATGATTTGGGGCGTAGGTTTCATTTCAAGAATGAATGCGAAATATAATACATAATACGGAACGCAATGTTACAGAGGTAGGTATTCCTTATACCTAGTGATAGATTACAATCACAAAATTAAATGGAAACACAAAGTAGCTAAATGTAATTAAAATGCTGAAGGTGGGCAGCACTATCGAATGTTTACGTACCGCGCGGCTGTAGGCATTTATTTCAAGGTTACGGCCGAGTCAAAATACTGTATGTATTATCATACTGTGGCCTTGCCGAGGCCGCTGTGGCGAAACAGTGTTGTCATCATAAAATTTGAGATGCCGTATAACATAGTATGATTTACCGTATTTTAAAGAAAAATACAGAAATGCCATATTTATCATTTATTGAATGCATCGTTCTGCTCATTACACTAACAGTTCCCCAACTCGTGTAGTGAGCAATCCAAATATTACAAATTAAAATTATTGATAACATAAAAAAGTGTACATATCCTTTTATAAACATAACCAATTTAGTATAAAATATAATCAATATCTGGATACTGAGCAATCAGGTAAATAGTTGAGCAGTGCAATTGGCTACTCGACAGTTTTTAAAAGTATTTAAAAGTTTACTGCTGTTTGTTTTATACCTCTTTCAATTTTTTTAAAACGTTTTAGCCATATAAAGAGCCAGCCATGAAAATTCACAAACTTAACTCTTATATACCTACAGAATAATAAAATACTCTTCTGGCAACTCTCTGTGGTCCTGGTGTTTAACCCAAATAACAAAAACGATAAGAAATAAAAGTTATTTTATAATAGAAAATACTGTCAATATCATGCTCTTGAGTTCCGTGCCATCTAGTCGTATGCAATGGATGATATCTACTATGGAACAATTGTTATTTATAAGTTAAAAGAGTGATTTAATGGCCAAATGTAAAAAATAATAATACTGTTTATTTCGTAAATTTAAATGATACATGGAGAGGTACGTTCTCAGTTATTGTCATAAGTCTCAAAATGGACTTCGTATTTGGAATGGGCTGTATATGTCACATTTAGCATTTAAAATATCTAGAAAAAGAGAGATGTAGTTATGATAATATCTAATTTAAAAATATCGATTTAATAATTTAAACGATATAATTTACTTTGAAGTGAGAATCAATTTCACGATTAAAATGTTGAAACAAAAATATAATCATTTAATATTTTCAATTAATTATTTATAAATAAATGTTAATAATTCGTCATACGAATAGTCTGTTGTGGTTTAATTTAAAAAAAAATTTTTTACATGCAATATTTTTATTTTTGTCAAAATAACCTGAATAACGTTAAAATTATAAGTTTTAAAGAATAACGGTTGAATTTCGACCACTTAGCGATCATTAATAATTCATTAATTATTGTTATTGTTGTTAATATTTAATATTTTTATACCTATTTTGAATAGTTTATAATACAATTATTGATTATAACGATTTCATTGAATCAATCCTCGCGGACACACGTTCCATTTTTTTCCATCAATCATTTAAATATTTTAAGTTTATATTAATTTTTTTAAAGATTTAAGTAAGAATAAACCGTCGCTTCTATTGTTTGACAATCGCGCTACATCACAGATAATTCAAAACGGGAGTGCAGAGCCAGAGTGATACCAGCTCCTGAATATTTTGCAAAGTAAAAGTTAAAGTAGGGAAAAAAATGATTTTGAGGTAATTACATATCTTTACTTTGTTTAAATTTTAATTCTTTTTACTTGTAGTGATGGGTAAAATATATTATTTTACATTTTTGTAATTTATATATACCTAATAATATATTATAATAAATATATACAAATGTTACCTATATATATAACAAATTCATATATATATATATATATATATATATATGAATTTGTTTTTTGAACAGTTTTCGTTTAGATGTTACATCCCGATTGATATTAACTAATTTTGTTTTATAGTAATATCTTCAGGTCAAATATTTTTCCACCACCACTCTTATCAAATGAAAATCATTTTTTTATAATTTAAATAGTTATACCTACTACAATTTTATTATTTAGTGTTTTATACTTTATTTATAACTCGATGATGATAGTATGTGCTTCCGGCGAATATTTAAAAACGAAGCTATTCCAAGTTCCAGTCATTGTCATGGAGACAGAATGGACAACGTGGCGGCGAGATGCACAGTCGAACCATGTCGTCAAAATGAAGTAGTAAAACAATATTATTAATCTTAAATAATATACTGAAATTGTCTAAGCGATTAAGACTGAAGTTTGAATTATAATATCCTTAAAAGTAGTCACCTGACCTTATTAAGAACGTAAGTATATGCCGATCGATACGTTAAAGATGAGAAGTGAATAAAGAAGCGATTAAGACTGGAGTTTGAATTATAATATCCTTAAAAGTAGTCACCGACCTTATTAAGAGTAGTATACCTAGTATATGCCGATACGTTTCTCTTAACATCTTAAGTTAAAATATGCTTTATGTTTCTTAAACATACGTCATACAGTTATCCAAAGTTCACTTACCGATGATAGGTAAATTTTTTAGTGGTTTTCAATCGTTCTTTGTAATTTCTGCAATCTTTCGTAACGCAACTCGACATTTTTCTAAGCCGCAGAACAATAATTACCGTACGATTACAGTATCGATCGGCACTGAGCGGGCGGGACGAGCTTATAGGCTAATAGTTCATTGATATTCTTTGTGGCGTTTCGACGCTCCAACTCTCTAGCTAGACATGTTTATAATTAAAGATATTTACTTAGTTCATAAAAGATACGATTCTTTTCATAATCCAAATTTTTCTAACTGTCAAAATCGTTAGGTTGGGATGATTGAATTCACCCGCCGCCGCGCCGTTTCGGTACGGTTTGCACTTTCGTACCGTATGCGCTATTGAGTATTCGTATCCTCTTTGATATAATAAAAAAATAAATATTCACATTACTGTACATAATACTAAACATTTTTTTTGTTTATGTTATGGCTCAATCCGTTTTGTTAAACCGATTATTCTGCTAACGTCATAATCATTGAAACTTCGTTACAATGCAGAAAACATCAATGCAAAATTTTGACCATGACAGCTGCACAGTTAAAATAACTAGATTATACATAATTTATTTATTAAAGTATATAAAAATATTATAGCAATTGCCGTATTTAGTGATGTGTAGACTGCTGTATTTTCTGAAAAATAATCGTAGATTGCCGTAAATTGCGGCATACTATTATTCATGACAACGCTGAGGCGTACTGAGGCCAGGACATCGAAGTTTAGAATAAAGATAATATAACCATAGATAATTATAGAAGACCGATTTGAACACAGAACACTATAACTGGATCCACAGACTTACATTGGAGGTAAGTCTGTTGTTGTTGCCAATATTATTTCGATGAGAGACCACCAGACTTAAACGCGCTAAAACGTAGTGCTAAATTGTGTAACATCTTTATTCGATGCGTAAACGAGCAGCACAGCCACGCAGTAGTTATGCGCTGTCTCCTTTGCACTTGTGAGACTATGAACCTACGAAGTCTGTACATCTTTCTCTGCTATACCTGCGAATCCACAGATTTATCGAGTACGAAACGCAAATTTCCTTATATTAATGATTATAATATAAGGAAATTTGCGTTTTACAATGACTTCTATTGCATGTCATGCGTATGATTTTTTAATTAGTGCTTTTCTTTTGGCACGCGCAAAACCTGCATTTAAACCGATTTTGCCTACTTTTGAAACCGACTTGAGGAGGTTCTCAATTCGCAAGGACCTTTTTTTTATTTATGTTCACCGATTATAGACCAGTGCTAAAGCCTTTGAAAATGGTTAAAAGTGAAAAAAAAAATGTTGAAACCCATTGCAAAGAAAAGGGAATATAACAAAAATGAGATGAAAAATAAATTACGGGCGATCTGAGGTCGGGAAGTAACACGGAGTTGGTTTGTGATTTAAAAACTGTAAAAGAAAGTATTGTACATCGTTTAGTGTAGGAATCACGAACTAATACAGTGTTATAGGTGAATAAAAAAAAACGAAAAATGAAAAAAATAATCTCGTGTCCCATTTACGTTTTAGCATCAGAAATTGGTAAAATGGTATCATACTGTCTGAACAATCAATATGAAAATTATTGTCACTAGAATACGTAGTTCCGTTTTTAGCGAGTGAATACGCTAAATGTCGGCCCCTCTAAGGTTTTTTAAGGTATTGCATACCTTCTATCGTGGGCCTTGGGCGTAAAGAACGAATACAGAAATTCCGTAACGAAAATAATAAACCCTTACACCCCGCACTCCGACCGACACAGCGGTGATACTTTTTTTAATGACGAATTCTCTAAACGGCCAATAATAATACGTGAAATTTGTGTAAGGAGGTTTTGATCTAAGAGAATATTAATGTGAAGAAGATTATAGTATAAGGAGTCTTAAGGAATTGTCTCATTACAAGTATTCATTTTTATTATTATATATTATTATGAATCATTGAGAATAAAATACAATGATTTAGATAATTCTGTAAAGTATTTTTTTATTTGTTTCGATAAAAAAATCAACCTTTTTTAAACTTTGAGCCTTTATAGCTGCCATATTTATGGTGTAAGGGATTTAATGTTTTGGATGTCCTCATAAATAAAGATTTGCTAAAATTCAATAAATCTTACGCAACATTTCACATCAGGAATCTTTTAAACGCGTGGAGGGTGAAACCCTTAATGTCGGCCGTTTTCAGTCGATTGTCGGCCGTCATTTTGCCTAATCTGGGCCACCCGGCCGAGATAAGGCAAAATGACTGATATAAGGCAGAATGATGCATCTACATAAGTATATAGGTAGGTAGGGTGTTTACGCTTAATATCGCCCCCTAAGGATTTTTCAACTTTGATCATTTATAGTTGCAGCATATTTTTGGTTATAATGTATTCGGTTAATTCTGCCGAGAATTAATCGAAAACGGCCGACATTATACACTGGCCGAGATTAGGCAAAATCGCAGCCGCGTAATTTTATTTATTTCAAATTACTATACTATACTATTGCATATTTTTTTGTATTAATCATACTAAAAAATATGCAATAGCTTTACCGCGGCAGTCCCCGAGTGCCACACGTATTTTTTTAACTTTGAACCTTTATAGCTGCTATATTTATGGTGTAAGGGATACACTTAACATGGTTTTGGATGTCCTCATAAATAAAGATTTGCTAAACTTCAATAAATCTTACGCAACATTTCACATTAGGAATCTTTTAAATGCGTGGAGGGTGAAAACTCTTAATGTCGGCCGTTTTCGGTCGATTGTCGGCCGTCATTTTGCCTAATCTCGGCCGGGTATAGGGTGATCCAAGGTAAAAAAAAACAATATTTTTATTTATATAGTTATAAAAGATTTCAAGGTTCCATATCTGACTACTGAACATGACATTCGATAAATAATATAATTTCATTGGTCTTGTATTCTGCGAAAAATTAGCTTCAGTATTTATCATACAGAAATTTAAATTCAATAAAAATAACAATTTGAACCTCTATACCGAGAGACAGGGATCTTACGTACATAAGCGGCTGACCTTAGGGTTGTTCTAAATATCTGATGTCGGCCCCTTACCTGAAACTTAAATAACTTTTAGAGTTAAATAAATATTTCCGGCCGAAATGTATGTAGTATGTAATGGATAATTAATCTTAATTCATTAGCTCAAATGATTGAGTTCGTAATTTTATTTATTACGTTTATTAGGTCTGCACTCAATAACCAAAATTCGGCCGACATTATACACCGGCCGAGATTAGGCAAAATCGCAGCCGCGTAATTTTATTTATTTCAAATTACTATACTATACTATTGCATATTTTTTTGTATTAATCGTACTAAAAAATATGCAATAGCTTTACCGCGGCAGTCCCCGAGTGCCACACGACTTTTTTTAACTTTGAACCTTTATAGCTGCTATATTTATGGTGTAAGGGATACGCTTAACATGGTTTTGGATGTCCTCATAAATAAAGATTTGCTAAACTTCAATAAATCTTACGCAACATTTCACATTAGGAATCTTTTAAATGCGTGGAGGGTGAAACTCTTAATGTCGGCCGTTTTCGGTCGATTGTCGGCCGTCATTTTGCCTAATCTCGGCCGGGTATAGGGTGATCCAAGGTAAAAAAAAACAATATTTTTATTTATTAAGTTATAAAAGTTTTCAAGGTTCCATATCTGACTACTGAACATGACATTCGATAAATAATATAATTTAATTAGTATTGTATTCTGCGAAAAATTAGCTTCAGTATTTATCATACAGAAATTTAAATTCAATAAAAATAACAATTTAAAACCTCTATACCGAGAGACTGGGATCTTACGTACATAAGCGGCTGACCTTAGGGTTGTTCTAAACATCTGATGTCGGCCCCTTACCTGAAACTTAAATAACTTTTAGAGTTAAATAAATAGTTCCGGCCGAATTTTGGTTATTGAGTGCAGACCTAATAAACGTAATAAATAAAATTACGAACTCAATCATTTGAGCTAATGAATTAAGATTAATTATCCATTACATACATACATACAGGGTTTCTGATGATTTGAAGATAATTTGTTTTTAGTATTTTTTACCTATATCATTTAAAAGGTACTGCTATGTCAAAATTCAAAATGCTCATAAACAGTGTTTCTCAATCTAAAAAATCACCATAAATGTAAAAAAAATCTTCGTCTATCTATCTAACTTTTTAAGATAATCTTATTTTTCTGAGGCACATCAACTAATGCTCACAATATACCAGTTCGCCGCATGCCGCGGCACACACTTTATGGCACACTGCTACCCTAAGAGACCTATACCCGGCCGAGATTAGGCAAAATCACAGCCGCGTAATTTTATTTATTTAATATAAATGTTGCCTTATCTCTTATTTAGACAGCGCATGACAAAAAGGCCTTTTTAAGTGTTTAATTTATACTCTACATGTATTTGTTTTCTTCTGACGTTCATAAGAACAAAAATTAATGTGAAGGAGAGGTAGGGGTACTTTTTGTTTTAACATGAAGCAGATTAACTCAGATTGTAATTGAAGTGAACAAATTGCGAAATGTGTAGCAAGCCGATAATTGGTGTAAAAGGCGACATTACCCATATCAATCCCAAATTATTATTTTTTTCATAATTATGTATTTATTTGATTAAAAGTAACAATCAATTCCATAGGTATCTACATGTAATTAATGCTATTTCTATTAAATCTTATGGGCTCACGAATTCTCGTGTCGTGGCATGCTAATTAATAAAGCCATAATGCGAAATCACGATATTGGGTAGGGTATGTCTCTTAGGGTAGCACTGTGCCATAAAGTGTGTGCCGCAACATGCGGCGAACTGGTATATTGTGAGCATTAGTTGATGTGCCTCAGATTTTTTTTACATTTATGGTGATTTTTTAGATTGAGGAACACTGTTTTAGAGCATTTTGACTTTTGACATAGCAGTACCTTTTAAATGATATAGGTAAAAAATACTAAAAACAAATTATCTTCAAATCATCAGAAACCCTGTATGTATGTATGTAATGGATCAATCAATCAATCAGCCTATCGCAGTCCACTGCTGGACATAGGCCTCTCCTAACACGCGCCATAGCACACGGTCCTCCGCCTTCCGCATCCAGTGCGCCCCAGCGACCTTTTTAGGTCGTCGGTCCACCTAGCTGGGGGCCGCCCTACCTTACGCTTACCGAGTCGTGGTCTCCACTCTAGGACACGTCTGCTCCATCGGCCGTCGGACCTTCTGCAGATGTGACCAGCCCATTGCCACTTCAGATATCTCGCAGAATTAGTAAATTCTGCGAGATATGTCGGTAACTTTGGTTCTTTGTCAGATTACCTCGTTGCGAATTTTATCCTTCAAAGAGACGCCGAGCATAGCTCGCTCCATAGCCCGCTGTGTGTCTTTCAATTTGTGGACTAGTAGTTATGTAATGGATAATTAATCTTAATTCATTAGCTCAAATGATTGAGTTCGTAATTTTATTTATTACGTTTATTAGGTCTGCACTCAATAACCAAAATTCGGCCGGAACTATTTATTTAACTCTAAAAGTTATTTAAGTTTCAGGTAAGGGGCCGACATCACATATTTAGAACAACCCTAAGGTCAGCCGCTTAAGTACGTAAGATCCCTGCCTCTCGGTATAGAGGTTCAAATTGTTATTTTTATTGAATTTAAATTTCTGTATGATAAATACTGAAGCTAATTTTTCGCAGAATACAAGACTAATGAAATTATATTATTTATCGAATGTCATGTTCAGTAGACAGATATGGAACCTTGAAAACTTTTATAACTTTATAAATAAAAATATTGTTTTTGTTTTACCTTGGATCACCCTATACCCGGCCGAGATTAGGCAAAGTGACGGCCGACAATCGACCAAAAACGGCCGACATTAAGAGTTTTCACCCTCCACGCGTTTGAAAGATACCTAATGTGAAATGTTGCGTAAGATTTATTGAAGTTAAGCAAATCTTTATTTATGAGGACATCCAAAACCATGTTAAGCGTATCCCTTACACCATAAATATAGCAGCTATAAAGGTTCAAAGTTAAAAAAAGACGTGTGGCACTCGGGGACTGCCGCGGTAAAGCTATTGCATATTTTTTAGTATGATTAATACAAAAAAATATGCAATAGTATAGTATAGTAATTTGAAATAAATAAAATTACGCGGCTGCGATTTTGCCTAATCTCGGCCGGTGTATAATGTCGGCCGTTTTCGATTAATTCTCGGCAGAATTAACCGAATACGGCCGACTTTATAACCAAAAATATGCTGCAACTATAAATGATCAAAGTTGAAAAATCCTTAGGGGGCGATATTAAGCGTAAACACCCTACCTACCTATATACTTATGTAGACAATCATTTTTTTATACACAATTATTCTTTAGACAATTATTCTTTAGAAATTCTGCAATGTCCTATTTTTTTATCGTTTTATTAGATCGGGTTACTGTCATCATGCTATTTTTTGATAGCCACTTACCAAACGATAAAATGAAGTATCGTTGGCTACTAAAGCGAGTGTGACAATATAAAACCTAGGCTATACTTACCTAGATGTCGGCCGTCATTTTGCCTAATCTCGGCCACACCCGGCCGAAATTCGAAAACGGCCGACATTATACACCGGCCGAGATTAGGCAAAATCGCAGCCGCGTAATTTTATTTATTTCAAATTACTATACTATACTATTGCATATTTTTTTGTATTAATCATACAAAAAAATATGCAATAGCTTTACCGCGGCAGTCCCCGAGTGCCACACGTCTTTTTTTAACTTTGAACCTTTATAGCTGCTATATTTATGGTGTAAGGGATACGCTTAACATGGTTTTGCATGTCCTCATAAATAAAGATTTGCTAAACTTCAATAAATCTTACGCAACATTTCACATTAGGAATCTTTTAAATGCGTGGAGGGTGAAAACTCTTAATGTCGGCCGTTTTCGGTCGATTGTCGGCCGTCATTTTGCCTAATCTCGGCCGGGTATAGGGTGATCCAATGTAAAAAAAAAACAATATTTTTATCTATAAAGTTATAAAAGTTTTCTCGGCCGGTGTATAATGTCGGCCGTTTTCGATTAATTCTCGGCAGAATTAACCGAATACGGCCGACTTTATAACCAAAAATATGCTGCAACTATAAATGATCATGTTGAAAAATCCTTAAGGGGCGATATTAAGCGTAAACACCCTACCTACCTATATACTTATGTAGATTCATCATTCTGCCTTATATCAGTCATTTTGCCTTATCTCGGCCGGGTGGCCGAGATTAGGCAAAATGACGGCCGACAATCGACCGATAACGGCCGACATTAAGGGTTTCACCCTCCACGCATTTAAAAGATTCCTAATGTGAAATGTTGCGTAAGATTTATTGAAGTTTAGCAAATCTTTATTTATGAGGACATCCAAAACCATGTTAAGTGTATCCCTTACACCATAAATATAGCAGCTATAAAGGTTCAAAGTTAAAAAAAGACGTGTGGCACGTAATATCCGCATCATTAGATACGGATATTACGAAACACATGAAATTTTTTTTTTATTTGTTGAGCCTTTATAGCTGCCATATTTATGGTGTAAGGGATTTAATGTTTTGGATGTCCTCATAAATAAAGATTTGCTAAAATTCAATAAATCTTACGCAACATTTCACATCAGGAATCTTTTAAATGCGTGGAGGGTGAAACCCTTAATGTCGGCCGTTATCGGTCGATTGTCGGCCGTCATTTTGCCTAATCTCGGCCACCCGGCCGAGATAAGGCAAAATGACTGATATAAGGCAGAATGATGAATCTACATAAGTATATAGGTAGGTAGGGTGTTTACGCTTAATATCGCCCCTTAAGGATTTTTCAACATGATCATTTATAGTTGCAGCATATTTTTGGTTATAAAGTCAGCCGTATTCGGTTAATTCTGCCGAGAATTAATCGAAAACGGCCGACATTATACACCGGCTGAGATTAGGCAAAATCGCAGCCGCGTAATTTTATTTATTTCAAATTACTATACTATACTATTGCATATTTTTTTGTATTAATCATACTAAAAAATATGCAATAGCTTTACCGCGGCAGTCCCCGAGTGCCACACGTCTTTTTTTAACTTTGAACCTTTATAGCTGCTATATTTATGGTGTAAGGGATACACTTAACATGGTTTTGGATGTCCTCATAAATAAAGATTTGCTAAACTTCAATAAATCTTACGCAACATTTCACATTAGGAATCTTTTAAATGCGTGGAGGGTGAAAACTCTTAATGTCGGCCGTTTTCGGTCGATTGTCGGCCGTCATTTTGCCTAATCTCGGCCGGGTGTAGGGTGATCCAAGGTAAAAAAAAAACAATATTTTTATTTATAAAGTTATAAAAGTTTTCAAGGTTCCATATCTGTCTACTGAACATGACATTCGATAAATAATATAATTTAATTAGTCTTGTATTCTGCGAAAAATTAGCTTCAGTATTTATCATACAGAAATTTAAATTCAATAAAAATAACAATTTGAACCTCTATACCGAGAGACAGGGATTTTACGTACATAAGCGGCTGACCTTAGGGTTGTTCTAAATATCTGATGTCGGCCCCTTACCTGAAACTTAAATAACTTCTAGAGTTAAATAAATAGTTCCGGCGAAATGTATGTATGTATGTAATGGATAATTAATCTTAATTCATTAGCTCAAATGATTGAGTTCGTAATTTTATTTATTACGTTTATTAGGTCTGCACTCAATAACCAAAATTCGGCCGGAACTATTTATTTAACTCTAAAAGTTATTTAAGTTTCAGGTAAGGGGCCGACATCAGATATTTAGAACAACCCTAAGGTCAGCCGCTTAAGTACGTAAGATTCCCTGCCTCTCGGTATAGAGGTTCAAATTGTTATTTTTATTGAATTTAAATTTCTGTATGATAAATACTGAAGCTAATTTTTCGCAGAATACAAGACTAATGAAATTATATTATTTATCGAATGTCATGTTCAGTAGACAGATATGGAACCTTGAAAACTTTTATAACTTTATAGATAAAAATATTGTTTTTTTTTTACATTGGATCACCCTATACCCGGCCGAGATTAGGCAAAATGACGGCCGACAATCGACCGAAAACGGCCGACATTAAGAGTTTTCACCCTCCACGCATTTAAAAGATTCCTAATGTGAAATGTTGCGTAAGATTTATTGAAGTTTAGCAAATCTTTATTTATGAGGACATGCAAAACCATGTTAAGCGTATCCCTTACACCATAAATATAGCAGCTATAAAGGTTCAAAGTTAAAAAAAGACGTGTGGCACTCGGGGACTGCCGCGGTAAAGCTATTGCATATTTTTTTGTATGATTAATACAAAAAAATATGCAATAGTATAGTATAGTAATTTGAAATAAATAAAATTACGCGGCTGCGATTTTGCCTAATCTCGGCCGGTGTATAATGTCGGCCGTTTTCGATTAATTCTCGGCAGATTTAACCGAATACGGCCGACATTAAGGGTTTCACCCTCCACGCATTTAAAAGATTCCTGATGTGAAATGTTGCGTAAGATTTATTGAATTTTAGCAAATCTTTATTTATGAGGACATCCAAAACATTAAATCCCTTACACCATAAATATGGCAGCTATAAAGGCTCAACAAATAAAAAAAAAATTTCATGTGTTTCGTAATATCCGCATCTAATGATGCGGATATTACGAAACACATGAAATTTAAAAGAATATCAACTACAAGTCGGATCGAAGTTGGAATTGAACCCTTATGCCAAAAATGATAAGGACTCTTGATTACGGGAGTAAAACATGATGACACAGAAGCAGGGTTTTTAAAATACTGTGCAGTCAATTAAACAATTATACGTAATACATGCAATACACGACCTAAAACTCGAGTATTTGCTTATTATCACAATAATTAAACACAAATCACATCTACTATCGCAATCGTCTCAACTAGGCTACCTACGTAAAAAAAATACATTCCGGTTTAATATTCTCGCAGGTTAATAGCATTATAATAGAATAGTGCGATGCGCTAATGCATGACATACGATTTCACAGAATTTAGCAACTGCAATTAATTTATCAAATGCGACATAATATATTGTGAGTATATGCGAAAATTTTATGCACCAATTTATCCAATACTATTGCCTCGTATAATGTAGCCTATGCAAATCACAATTCGCTATATTGCAGTACAGTACTTCGCTAGAACAGAATACAAGTCGCGATGGGTGGGGCGCGCCATGTCGCAATCTTAAATATTTTACCCGTATTGCTCAGTTCATATTACTTTATAAGCTACATAAAAAAACTACGACGCGGTGAACCCCCCCTCGCTCAAATGAGAGCTGACTTTTACGCCATTATGCAGTTCAATTTCTACTAGAAGTATTTTTTGCAAGACGTTATACCTATAACTACCTAGTTAGGGTATCAGATCGTCAGTAGATATAATTAGAACAATTCCTCAAAAGTTTCAATATTAATTTTAATTTAATTGATGATTATTACATACTTAATTAAAGTAATTTAAATGTGCCTAGTTTGATCTTAAAAATAATTCAAACAACATTTTCAATGCTTACCAAGGTACTGCTAGTAACGTGGACGTCGTAGACCTAAATATTTTACTTTATGTTGATTTATGTAACGAAAAGTAGTCGAGCCCAACAATATAAATATTTTTAACTTTATTGACATAATTCTCTTTACAAGCTAGTGCACCCTTGTGTGGTTTGAGGGAATAGTCGAAAGGAAAATAATATGAGTAGAGCTTAGGGGGCGCGTAACGCTTGTGAGGTAGCCGTACCGCCCATACCCCGCTTGTCTCCCCTCTTCGGCAGAAAAGTATCGATCGCCGCTTTTGCGCGATTGCCCTTGTCTGGTAGCACGCGTCTTGCGCATTCGGGCTACAAAGTAGAATAATATTTGCAAATACCTACCAAACTTTAAAACGTTTTGCATCCAAAAAATAGATACATTCGCATAATTACATAGAAATAGTTTGGGATATAGAACTTACCTATAATATCATGATTATCATAGTAGGTACCTAATTATTAAATACCCTGCTTACGTAGATAGTATACAGGTCGACTTGTTTGTTCAAAGACTATATAATGTCTGGGACAGAATTCGCATTGCGCAGGCGCGAGGGAGCTCCCCTTCGATTCCACGAATGTTCGATAGATTTCGTCGAAGTGCGACGCGACGCGACGGGGCGATGGCCTTGAACTACAGTGAAAGAAGGCTAAGCCCACGTGTTCTGAAATAAATTAATTTAGTAGGTAGGTATGTACCATCTAAATCTAATTTTAAAGAGTGTAGTAAATAAATAGTAGGCAAGATTCAAAAAAAGGAGTAGGTAGGTATCTACGTTAATTATTTTATTAAAAGTAAATACTAACTTTATAAAGGGAAGGTTGTGTGTTGTGGGTGCTCTTCTTGCCATTGTTCTTTTGTTACACCGATTACCGGTCTCTGATCTTCAACTCCACCGTCATTGACTCATCTTGTTCGATGAGCAGTCCATCATATGCACCCACCTTGGGCAATAAAAAAAATCATTACTTTAAAACGGGTCGACAGTTAACAGTGTTTTAAAAATCAATTTTTCGGACATCCTATTTTAATTGATTAGCCAGATAGATAACCTCTGCAGCGCCCTGACACCGTACAACGGCGGTAACTTAAAAGTGGGATAAGCGCCCGGCCACCGTTCTACGGTTATCTCTACCCGTTTCAGAAATGTCACAATAAAATGCCTTAAACTATATCTATCCTCTTCGAATTCATAAGAAATTGAAGCTAATAAAATGAGACGGCAATAGAATACAAACATATGCACACTTTTGTTGTTTGTTAGTACAGAAACGAGACCAGAAAGTTTCACAAGTTTATGAGAATTTTTACAAATGTTTGCAGTGATTTCTTTGAATCTCAGTAATCATTAGAAATATGTTGTTTACATATTTTAATTTCTTACTTTTTGTAGTTTTTAAGGATTCAAGTAATTTGCAGAACAACCGATAGTTTTATAGCTACGGCCTTTTTTTCAGCGACGATAGGTTTTGCAAATATTTTTTTCTTTTGTCGAGTAATAAAAAATCTTTCGGCTCTAACCAATTGATTTGTTAAGATAAGACTTGTAAATAAGTTTAAAATCCACCAAAACATATAAATATAACCAATAACCTGATAGATTTGGCCAAAGAGGCATTCGAACTCACATCTGTTGAAACAACAAAATAGCTTTTATGATCCCTTTTATTTCTGTCGATAAATATTGAGTGTAAAGGGTAAATTTCGATTGATATGAATAAAATAACTAATTGTTAATATTATATAAGCTTTTTTATTCATGAATTAGTTTATTTTGATTTCCATAAGTAGTTTTTTGAAAACTTCGTCAAAATTAACACATTTCTCTGATTCAATCGACTATAGTATTTCCATTTAAAGATAAAAATTAAATAGATTACTTTATAAATACTGCAAATTTAATCTAGATTTCAAATATATATACTTTATAATATGTATGCCTATAAATTTACGACGAAATTGGCGTTTGAACGTTCTCCGCTGATGTTGCTTCGCGTACAAAATTCGAACTGGGCGCTTGACGTTATATTGACATTTTACATTTGGGCGCTCGAGAGGATAATAGCTAGCTCAAGCCTATTCGTTCTAGCCTCATGTAGTTAGCATGTTGAATTTGTGAGTTATATGTTTTTTTCAACCGTCGTAATTCCAACCGAACCGATATGTAGGTATCAAAGATCAGTAAATTATCATTAAAGTCAAACCCGCCGGCTGATTCTCTAAGAAACAGCGATAGCAAACTGACAGTTGTGATTGCTCGGTGACGGCACAATCTATTGAGTAAACGTCAAAAAGGGCTCTTACGGAATACCGATTTTCAATCTGACAGCCAGATTTTGCTCGGTTTTTGCTCTTACGGAATAGCCCTGCCGACCTAGATGTAAATTATTATTTTAGCGCATGACAACCTTAACGACGTAAAAACCTAATCAAACTTAAAAACGTCATAATTTCTAGATTCCATGGAATTGGGATGTGATTTTTTATGGTATGTAGGGGAAGTGACAAGGATAATTCCAGTATAAATATGTATCCCAATACGGTGGGATTTTCGAGAAAAACTAAAAACCATACCTACAACTCGTATATCTCTGGATCTAACAAAGTTAAGAAGTTCATTTTCTTTAAATGTGCAGCATAGTAACCACTACAGATGCTTCTCACATCATGCTTAGTTTAATAGTAATTTATATATTTATATCCATATATCCGGTTGGAATTGTGAGGATTTTCATTATATAACTCGGAAAGTAGGCATGAGGCTAGAGTTAGCTGATATCTATCAGATTGTTCAACAAAAATGGGGTGTCCGAAAAATGGGATTAGTATAACACTTTGCGGTTTATTTTCGTTGTGTTCGTAAGGGTTTGACGCAATTTGGTGCACATCTCAACTTGTACACCATGCTCAAATGGTGAACTTAGCAACTGGTGCACTTCTCATATGGTACACTTCGCAACTGATGCACTTCGCAAAAGGAGCACTGTTTAAGACGAGTGGAAATATGGAAAAATTGTCTACAAAAGAAAGAATCTTTGGTTTTGCATAGGTAATTTTCTTAAAAATACAATCAACAAATACCTTTCAAGTAGGTAGTGACCAAAGATTCTTTCATTTTTAGTTTTTTTTTCCATATTTCCACTCATCTTAAAAAGTGCTCCTTTTGCGAAGTGCACTTATTGAGAAGGGCACCAGTTGCGAAGTGTACCATATAAGAAGTGCACCAGTTGCGAAGTGAACCATTTGAGCATGGTGTACAAGTTGAGATGTGCACCAAATGTGTCAAACCCGTTCGTAATAGTAAGGACATGATTCGTTAATTTAAAAAAAATATTTTTCAAATATAAAATAAGTAAAATAGAGTTATTAAAAAAATATTTTAATAACTCTATTTTACTTATTTTTTAGGTTTTCATTGGGAAGCTAAGTCATATCTTCTCGTCCCAAATACCGCAGTGTCTCAAGACGAAAGTCTTTGACCAGTGTGTGTTGCCAGTGATTACATATGGATCTGAGACGTGGTCCTTCACTATGGGCCTCGTGCGAAGGCTCAAAGTCACCCAAAGAGCAATGGAGAGCTATGCTTGGAGTTTCCCTGCGAGATCGAATCAGAAATGAGAAGATCCGTAGGAGAACCAAAGTAACCGACATAGCTCGAAGAATTGCAGCCATTAAGTGGCAATGGGCCGGGCACATAGCTCGCAGAACTGATGGCCGTTGGGGCATAAAGGTTCTAGAGTGGCGACCACGAACTGGAAGACGAAGCGTGGGCAGGCCTCCAACAAGGTGGACCGACGACCTGGTAAAGGTTGCGGGCAACCGATGGCCAAGGTCGGCTCAGGATCGAGAGTTGTGGAAATCCTTGGGGGAGGCCTATGTCCAGCAGTGGACGTCTTTTGGCTGAGATGATGATGAAAAAATAATTTAATAAGTACAATCAAGTAACATAATATTGTACCTATACTTGTGTTCAATATCAATCATTTTCAATTTGTATGCATCATTATTGAAACATGACTGGTCTAATATAATATGTTGAATGACCTGCATGTTTATATGGTACTCGAGTTTGATATAAAAAAAATGTTATCTTACCTTTTTAGGGTTCCGAAGTAAACAAGGAACCCCTATAGTTTCGGTATGTCCGTCCGTAGCTTAGCTCAAAGACCCTTAAGTCTTAGAAAGCTGTTAAGGCAGTTTTTTTAAATTGAGAGATTCGTTTGCTATTTTTTGTTACAGCCAAGTGCACTCGCTGTTCGGTAAACGATCAGCGGGTTAATCTACCAAAGGCGCGGTTACCCTATAGATGGGTGACCGCATAGTGGTATTTCATCTGAGCGTCTCTGTGCTTCGGAGGGCACGTTAAAAGTCGGTCCCGATTGATAACAGTCGTTAGATCACGACAGAGGTCTAAATATGGGTGATCTAAATAACTCTGTCACCAGGTTGACCACTAACCAAACGATAAGAAGAAGTCGAATTTCGGAACCCTACATTGTGCGTGACCCGACATGCACTTGGCCACACAATGCCATCTTATACCAAACTAGACAGCGCCTGTACTATGGCAACTAGGCAACTGATAAAATAATATAATAGGTTAAACCTACTTGTCTATTTCAAAATATATACATATTATAAACTAGCGGGTCGCTCCGGCTTCGCTTTGGGTTAAACATTTTATTTTAGAAGTTGAATAAAAACAATCACCCTTAGGGGTAACATTCTTTTAAAAACCCCGATGCCTTTTGTTCTAACCGTAACAGAGACTAGTACCTAAGTATATGAAATGTCAAACTTCTTACTTTGAAAATTCTATTCATCCCTTATTTCAACCCCTTAAATTGGGTGAAATTTACAAAAATATTTATTGCTCACTTGCGTCATTTTCAGAACATTTGTGCAATCATTCAAGTTAGTAGCTAGCGGCTACGGTTTAGGTTAGGCGAAGTCGGTGCGAAACGTTAGTGTTTAATAAAACTCATAAAAATAAAAAAGATTTTATTTAATACTTAACTTCGCTTAAGATCTAATTAAAATATATTTTACTGTGATTTTTTATAAATAGATCAAGTCAAAAGAAATGGGCGGTAATGTTTAAAATATCAACTAATGGAAGATTTATGGATAAAACTTCTAAATGCATTTAAGTTTTATGTAGTTAATAGAAAACATTTGTTTTTCCAAATGTATAACAAAATGAAAGAGCTTTAAGTCTAATATAGGTAAGATAAGGTTAGTTGGGGTTAAACCGGAACGGAAGAAGACCAGAATTTCAAAATGACTTCTAAGCATAACAACATTTTTATATCACAGAGAAAAGATGATAAAAAGTTATTTTATGATGGCTTATGTTTAACTTACCACCAAATATAGTAACATATAACAGACAAAAATAGTAAATGATCACCAAAATGAAACCAGTATTTTAATGTAAAATTATAACGAAAGTTTTAACATTTTGCTATCCTATTTAAGCAAAATGACTCCAAATAAATCATTGTTAACCCAAAAGTAGTAAATGATCACCAAAATTAAACCAGCATTTTAATGTAACATTATAACCAATTTTACCAACAATAGAGGGAATCTGGCACTCGGCGCCCGCTACCGCGGCACGCTCGCCTTCGCGCTTTAACGGTCACTGTTCTAACCTAACCCAAAATGGTAACCTAACCTAACCGAAATGATTCACCATCAATAGAGTTGATCTGGCGCACAAGAGGGAAACAAGATTTGGTGATCATTTACTACGTTTGTGTTCGAATAAAATTTGAAGTGCAGTCGTGACTTAAATAGCTAGTACTATTGTTTTTTCACACCCTTTTTCTGGTGTTAAGAATATATTTTTGGTAAAAGAACTAAATGTAACAAAGCATTTTATGGTGGTCATTATATTTAATCCCTTTTATGATAGACGGCTTTTTGCCCTGTTGTATAGGTATCTCAGTACGTATCAAGTATTTTTTTTAAAATATTCAGATTGTTATCTACTTACATTTTTTATGAAACTCAAATAAGCTAATTATTTTTACTTTATTTGTCCTTTTTAGCTCGTTCTTAGCTGAGTTATGTAAAATGTCTCAGGACAATGTCTGCCGAGACTACCTCAACCTTCCTTAACCTTTATTTATCAACCGTTTATCATTTTATTTAATAGATAATTACGCATAAATTTAATATTCTTTATCTTAGTAATAACGAGCTGTAGAGCTATTAATAAAAATATTTAGAAAGTTTATTTAAAAAAAAAGGTCGAATTTTAACGATCGGTATAAATATAAGTACTTATAACTTAGTTCTATAAACAAGCATGCTATCGCAGTTTTCTGAAATACACTTATTAATTAACAACAATTCTGTGGGCGGTCCTGCGGTATTTTTAAACAGTTATATATTAACAACACATAGCTTTTCGCCATGCTTTAATATTTATTAGCACTGAGTGCTTCGAATTTCTTTAATTTAGTAAAAACAAGGTACATTTGATTGCTCACACTCATACAATACAATACATTTTGCAACCACGGCCTATACTATAAACTTTTATACACAACAAGCTTTATTGCTCTTAAAACACACGTATTACTTAAATAATAACAATATAAACAGATATGTTCGGTCATGTGTAATTTAAAAACAGTAACGATATTTACAACAAATGATGATGAGTTATTGACTTTTCGCTAGGTTGAGTGTTCTCTGACCGCAAATGAATGAAATGGAATATTTGGATTTTTTGGATGAGCAATGAGCTTTAGATTTATTTGCGGTGATTAATAGAGATAGGTGCTTACATTTGATTGCTCACGTGTGTGAGAAATACGCCTTGTTACACAAAAAATAACTTTTTAACTAAACCGGTAGGACGGTACCTAGCCGACCTGGCGCCTATGGTTATGTAAACTTATTATGTATTGTAATAAAGAAATTGACCCTTACTTAAACATTGTACTTAATAGTAAAACTTACATCACTATGTATATCGTCAGTGGAAAGGCAAAACTATTTAATCATCACTGTGTCGCTGTGGAGAAGTTTTTAATTTATTAGTTTTTAGGCTTATTATCCAAAAGTACTATTTTGGCGCTTTAGTAGTTTTACCTTTCCACTAAAAATTATGTATAAAACAGACAGTCGATTTAAGGCTGATCTACACGATTCAATTTTCACAAAACTACTTTTACCGCATCTTCTTACCTTCCGACGATAATAGCTTTAATAGAAGACGGTATTCGGTGCGACCAAATCGCTGATTTTCCGCCTTGGAGGATCTAGAGTATGTTCAGCAGTTCAATACAGTGAACTAGTTCCACAGCACTAAAATTACTAAGATTAGACTCATTTTGTGAAACTTGCATCATGTAAATGCCGCATGCAATGACATAAGTGTATAAAATTATGACTCTCATTTTTAATTCTTAGTAAACCTGGCTAATTTGTCAGAGAGTCTGAGATCTTAGACAAAATCTATACAGCAACATTACAGCAATTGCTGAAGAACGGATATCAATACAGAAATGCTTTAAACATAGATAAGAGCGCTGTTGATTTTTACCCCCTTCACTACGGCAATGGATCTTTGAGCCATAACCTTAGGTCTCTAATTTCAGGAATAAATAATTTTCAAATAGCGTCATCATTTTACATTGATATTTTATATGATTTAATATTTAATTATTTACATGAAAAGGAGTCTCATAGAGTTTCATAATAAAATTGCAAGTAAGTAAACCTAAAGCGAGTCACAGGCTACGCAGATACGATAATAATAATTATTATTTATTATCTGTAAGCAGGGTAAGTACATAATGTATTGTATCATTGAGTATACGGTGCAAGCCCATTTACCCATTAAAATAGTATGCAAATTTATTAAAGTAAATGTCAAATATTTTTATGCCTATCTTAATTTACAGAAATATTTATGATTAGCACATGACGTCATCATTATTCAATATTTTGTGTGCAGAAAACTTTATATTATGTATATATATCATAAGCAGGAGTTCTTATAAAAAAAAATTGTCGACATTGAAATTTTTATTCCCACTTTTTTCCCACACAAATGTAGGTTATTATTTGTGTGAAGGTTACAGATAAAGTGCAGGTGACTCAATTTTGTTGTAGATTGTACCTACATGCAGTTTTAGTACGCTTTTATAAAAACATATCTGAATCATGGAATTAACATGAAATTCGTACAAAGCAGATCTCTCTTGGCAGACTAGAAGTAAAATGATATCAAATCAATCTACTCTATAAGTTTCCTTAATATTTTTTTCATTTTTACGTATATTTATCTCAGATTCAATGACAAGGACTTTACTACAGTAATAGTCATATTGAGTGTCTGATCACTAACCACTGCACTGTCCCCCGTAAGTGTTCGTCATCCTTGCGAAACAGTTTCCGCACCTAGGAAAAGTAAAATTACTTTGTTAATGACATTAAAAATATTATATTAATTGCATACCAAAATGTAGTATTGGCGCTAGCCGCATAGCATATAAAATGTATATCAGCATAGCATTAAGTACCTACTTAAGCTACTGCTGATGCGAAATTTATTAAAGTAAATGTCAACCTACCTATAGCATCAGAATCATAGTACACTGATTACATTAGGTACCTACTACATTTCATAAAATCCCCATAATACATAGTGATTAATGGTTCTGGCACACTTCACTTTAGAAGCAGACGTTGATCTTGGTGTCAACCACCTGTCAGCACGGTGACAATTTTGGTAATTCTTCAAGCTGTTTACTAGCTTGTGTCAAGGCGAGGCGATACCATTCGATACGAGTGCGGAGTTAATTACGATTTTTAAAAAAAAAAAGAGAATGTGCTTTTAGACCTCATCAAACCAATTGTAGGTTTCTGACTGCCAAAAACACAACATAGTTACTTAGTTTGACAGGGCGTTATCCGCACTTGGCCGCTCAAGTGGCCTTTGTACGTGAAAAAAACACAACATATACAATTCTTTAGGGTGATATACGTTTCAATTTTACAGCACAATATTGAATGCCACTGTATTCTACCAATATTCCTACCCCGTACGGAGCGATTTATTTGGAGTCATTTATGGATTCCTTGGTATGGTGACTTCGATAGAAGGGCTGTCATAAGCCATGGCGATGCTAAGGCTAACGGCGGGAGTCTCGTCCTAGCAATCCAAGGCATCTGCCCAGTAGTGCGACAAATATACGATTACCAGTTGAATAACCGTGACGGAAAATTCGGTCGCTTATTATCTATAGTGTGCTTACACTTTGAGACTTATCTTTCAGTTAAGACAAAATCGGTATTTATAGTGCAAACTTCAACTGTACCTGAGTAAGTAAAACAGAGTAACTTATCACTATGTAGTAGTGAGTACGAGCAAAACAAATTCTATTTAACAACATAACAACTTTACAACTTTGACAGATTCATTTAGCAAAGTGTTGGATTCAAACAGATAAAAAAAATATCGCGCGATTCGTTTAAAAACATAGTAATTGTCCTAAAAATATCGTACGTTTATAAATAAAATCAAAGTGTGTATATAATATATTTAGCGAATGATCTTATACCTACATTTGTAAGTTCTTTGTGTATTAACATTATTATTTTATTTTCATTCTTATATTACGTTATCCTCATCGTTTTCACAGTCATCCCGACGCTTTACACGTATTAGTCTTGCTCTTGTGCCGTCAGGATTATTTTCTTGCGTTGCATACGTAAATTCAGTTAAATGGAAAAGTGAGCAAACAAATGTAAATTACATTCATGCATTTAGCATAATGAGGGAACATGGTAAGATATTTATTTAGTGTTAGTTCTATGGTCATTTTAGGGAGGCCCGACTGAAGTAACTTAAATAAATTATTTTAATCTTAATGCTGCTGCGTGTAAAAATGGCTTGGTTCTGTAATTATCGTATTTTGTGTACGATCCTTGAATTAGGATAGTATATCGTATGGGATGTCAAATTATAAACGAACTACGAAATGCAACACTGCTTTTGCATTGCGATAGTGATGCCATAAAAGATTTCGTTAGTAGCTGGCGACCACAAAAATGATGTTGAGAACTATCATACACTATTATCTTAAACCTAATTCCATACTAGACCGACCCAAAAAAAAAGTAATAATAAATTATCTTAATCACCTTTTATAATTATGATTTTAATGTGTATATAAAATTTTTCATTTTTTATCCAGGAAAATCAAAACGATCGCCTGGCAACATTGATATTTCAGTTGTCAATTAAATCTTTTATCTCGTAGACAGAAAAACCTATCTATCTTTGGGTATAATTTAAGCTTTCGCCAATTTCATTAGTTTTGTGTTTCTTATATAATAGAGTTTGCCCGAAAAATAGTAGATTTGTCACCAAACAATATAAAATAAATTACCTAAAATCATAGAGATAGATAGGGTCTAAGTACCAAATAAATGTTTTTGTATATATTATAATAGGTTTGTCCTAATAAGTATTTAAGCAAACTAATTTATAGAGATCACCAATAAATCATATATGTTACTAAAAAAAATCATAAAGATACAAAAAAAAATTAGGGTTGTCTTCATCATCGTTTCAACCAAGAGTCTACTACGTAACTGGACATATGCCTCCCCAAGGATCTTAATTTCCACAGGTAGTATAAATATATTCAAATAAAATTTCTAGCAGAATAGTAAATTAAACTAAGTGTTTTATTAAAGTCAACTTATACACTTAATTAGATTCTGACACTGGCCGGCCGCTGTCGCGGCAGGCATTATTATAAGAACGAAGTTTGTTTTCATCTAATGCACCCTACAATTTTATTGGTAATCCATCTCTTATTTTATACATTATATTATTATATTAATTTGTTAATTCATACCTGGGAACACTTTTTGTTTATCTGAGAACGAAAATATTTTGTGGCTATAGATCTATTTATAAGGTGTTTGGTCCCAAGAAAGATAGTCCCCTTTATCTTTGTCAATTTAGCATTATGGCGATCTGTTCCTTACTGCTGATTTCTATCGTAAAATAAAATATATTCTTTTTAAATATATTTTTATAGTTATATGATTTTTGTATTAGTGACTAGAGTTGCATATCAATAGTCGACTATCGCTAAACTATCGATAGTTGACGTCATATCAATAGTATCGATAGCCTATCAATAGTATCGAAAGTATTAGCTCCGATAGTATCGATAGTGTCGATAGTATCGATACTATCGAAGACCAGCATATATTATTGATAGTATAATAAACGGCGATTATTCACACTATTATTAATTTATATTTATTGAATTTTTTAACATTATTCTTAATTTAAATTTATTGAAATTTATTTTCTATTTTTTAGTTAAAATAATAGTTTAAAAAACTTAAAAAAAAACGCTTTTTATAGAAAACCGAACTAAAAACAGAAAATAAATTTCAATAAATTTAAATTAAGAATAATGTTAAAAATTTCAATAAATATAAATTAACAATAGTGTGAATAATCGTAATAAATAAAAAAAAGCGTGAGGTGCATGGTGTCAATAGTTATAAATATTTTATTGACAGATTGATTATCATTTTGATAATATCTTAAAAGCACCCCACGCTTTTTTTTAAATAAACTACTTGGTTGGTACATAAGCTATAATTGGGAAACGATACTATCGACGGTTATTAAACTATCGATAGTGTAATACTATCGATAGTTTTACAAACTATCGATAGTATTGATAGTTTTTTTATTTAATACAACGATACTATCGATAGTATTACTTAAAAACTATTGATACTATCGATACTATCGATAGTATTAACATGTAATAGTATCGATACTATCGATAGTATTAACATGTAATAGTATCGATACTATCGATACTATTCATTCCAATCAATAGTATTAGTTAATTTGTGATATCGATAGGCCTATCGATATTGTTACTGGTTTTCAAGGTCAACTATCGATAGTTGGGCAACTCTATTAGTGACCTTTAAAGTATAGGTTAATCGGTTTATTTCCCTGTTTTTACTAATTAGTATCTCTGGCCGTTGCGAAGTCCACCTTTATGTGTTAGGGCACTTTTTATCTTTTTTGTGCATTGAACGACGACTTAGCTTGCGGATTTGTTTTTATGTAATGATTTTTTTCTATCTAAAGTATGTAACTATTATAGTTATGTTATTACACGAAATCACGATAACTTAGTATACGTAAGTCGAGCCAAAATATGGCAGCTTTTATTTTGCTGAGTTATAGGACATATTGGTATGATTAAATACATTTTGGTACTATAAATTTGTTGATTGTTAAATTTACTTTACAGTTTCTTGTAATCGATTGATTTTCGAGTACTATTATAATCGACTAGTTGTTGCCCGCGGCATCGGATGTCGCCGCGCCCGCCCGCGGATATCGGTTATCGCTCTAAAAAGCCTATGTGTTATTCAAGACCATAATCTATCTCTGTGCCAAATTTCATACAGATCCGTTTAGTAGTTTTTACGTGAAATAGTAACAAATATCCATCCATCCATACTTACAAACTTTCGCATTTATAATATTAGTAGGATGACGGATTACTAGAATCGTTCATCGAGTGTATCAATTGTATTTCTTCGCACATCACTATTTTACACAGTCATAATACCGTAGACAGAGAAACCTATAATAATACAATGGACCATAAATATTAGATGTTTTCTCGGTTGTCAGATGACTTCACTTTACGACATAGATTTTTCGAATTAGTTTATTTAATTAATTACCCGCTATTTTTTGTATAAAAAGTTTTAATTTAAATCAAATGCGTTTGGATGTGATACATGTTCCATTTAGTCATATTTTGTGTGATAACTTTAAGCAAACAGGTTTTGTTTACCTTTTTTGAAAAATGGATTGGAAATATGGTTATAGTATCATTACATGAAGGGGAGGCACGGCTTTGTAACGTCGGTGGGTATTGTTTCCCGACGGTGGTCAGGTGCATTGACTACTTTCAAATAGCCTGGTGTAGCATGATTGACTGGTCCGACCGACGCACTGTGGTCCCCCGCCCGGTGTGACTGAATCATTGACACTATTCAACGCCAATTACTATTAAGATCTCAGACTAATAGAATAAGATAGACGTAACGCATAGAAGTCGCGCGTGAAGCCGCCGAAAGTCATACTAAATAGCAAAGTAATAAGTTTTCGCTCGCAGTTGCTTACAGCCGCTAGTGAGTGCGCACGTCAAACACAGTTTCGACAAAATATTATTAATAAAGCCGTATTGTGTCGTAAAACATTGTAAAAATACTTCAGAAATTCTTAAACTAAGCATGTCAACAAAGATTTCAGTGGTTTCTGGAAAAATACCAATCGTCTTAGAAGTCGGCCTGGTCTACCAGTGAGTGTGGAAGGATTGACTGATTTAAAAAGCATAGCTGATAAATTTAAAGATCATTTTATTGTAAGGTCACCGCTGGGACTGTCTGTGTCATCGAGGGAAGATGGGGTGAGTGGGGAATACATTGATACTAGAGCCACGGCTAGGGATATATCGAAACTAGTTACCTCAATGTCAAAAGGCAAATCGCCTGGCCATGACGGATTAGGTGTGGAACATGTACGATTTGCTGGGCCACATATGTACAGAGTATTGGCTATGCTATACAACTTTTGTATATCCCACTCATACTTGCCTACCGACATGATGAGGACGATCGTAGTGCCCATTGTTAAAAATAAAGCGGGAGACTTGTCAGATATATCTAACTATAGACCGATTTCATTGGCAACAATAGTGGCAAAGGTGTTTGATAGCATTCTTAATACACAAATAAACAAATACATAAAGTTGCACGATAATCAGTTTGGGTTTCGGCCGGGACTGTCAACTGAAACTGCTATATTGTGTTTTAAGAATGCTGTCAAATATTATACTAAGAGAAATACATCTGTGTACGCTTGCTTCCTTGACCTTTATAAAGCGGCAGGGGGGTCTGAGCTCTCCTTCCATTTTTAACCTTTATATTAATGGACTAATCGAGACGCTTAGCAAACAACATATAGGTTGTTACTGAGGTTGTTACATAGATGGTGTCTGTTTTAATAACATTAGCTACGCGGACGATATAGTGTTGCTAAGTGCCTCGGTCTGTGGACTAAGAACGTTGATGAGCATATGTGAAGGATATGTGGCTGATCACGGGCTGTCATACAATGTTAAAAAGAGTCAATGTATGGTTTTTCAGGGAGGATCTCGTAAAGTTACTAATATGCCACCTTTAAAACTGAATGGCTCACCGTTAGAGAGGGCAGATGTTTTTAAATACTTAGGTCATTTAGTTACACCTGCCTTGAAAGATGATGCAGACATTGAACGGGAGCGAAGGGCGCTGTCGGTTAGAGCGAACATGGTAATACGCAGGTTTGCACGGTGCTCAACTGACGTAAAAATAACGCTTTTTAGGGCTTACTGTACCACATTTTACACATGCAGCTTGTGGGCCGATTACACACAAAAATCGTACAGCGCCCTTCGTGTCCAGTTTAACAATGCATTCAGGATGATGTTGGGGCTCCCTCGCTTTTGCAGCGCATCAACAATATTTGCAGAAGCGCGCGTAGATTGTTTCTACACAAGAATGCGCAAGAGAGGCACTTCGCTGGTGCGGCGAGTGCGGGGGAGCACCAACAGCATGCTGACTACACTTGCAGAAAGGCTGGATTGTCATATTATTAGGCACTGTTGTGGGCTACATATTGCACGCAGTGTCTAATGCAACTAGTTTTTAATATTATTTCTAAGTGTTTTTAATTAATTTATTTATTGACAAATTTTACAGTTTATCTATGTAAATGTAATGTGAATATGACTATTATTATTATATTGAATTTACCTATGAGTCTAAGTTACTTGTGAATAAATGATTTATTATTATTATTAAACAGAGTACTGGATTATCGTTTCATAAGTAAATTACTATAACATTATAGATTTTTCATTATTTTCGTAAATATTTTTGTTACACAAACTAGGAACACAAATATTTATCATATATTTTTCTTAAAATATTTTGCAACGTGTTAGTGGGAATATAAAACTATATTTATCAGTCTATCTGTTTACTATTTAAAAACGTCAGTCGTGGAGGCGCGCAAAAAAACAATGTTGCGCGCATTCAGATGATGATCAATTATTATTAATATTTGGATAGAGGGTCTATTTAAATAATTGATAATTTGAATTCATAAAATGAGTAGGTATGTTATCGATTCATTTTCTAAAAAAAAACGTATTTACAGCCTAGCCACGGCCAGCGGCCGCGAGCGGCACCATATGGCGTTAGCGGTGGGAGTCTGAGATTAAGATATATGATTTCGAAATAATTATTGTACAATTATTGTCTTTTTATTGACATCTTCACACTTGTATAAATAAACAGTTTGCTGGATCTTACGTCTTTTACTTATTTATGTACATTATTTCAGCATTTGATGAATCTCAGCCTAAGAGTTTAATAATAATGACTCGCTCTGTGACTTTAAATAACTAGGATGTTACAGTCAGGAGTGCCCCCGGTCTTTGAGATCGTGTGAAACACGCACTGCCTTCCATGAAGATGGACCCTTACTGATGTTTGTTAGAGAGAAGGTAAAGGTGTTTTAAAAGGGTTGTCAAATTAGAGGTGCAAGTCTTTACCACCCGGATGCCACCTGGCCCATTTGCCTAGTGTTGTGGATTTTTTTTCAAATCAAATACCATCACTCGATGTTGCACTCAGTTCTGCTTCTAAACGCTATTGTCGCGCAGCACAGGTAGGTATGACATTAGTCACGGTAAATCTAAACGCACAGCAGAAACACGATACCTTTGCATCTTTTAGTACTCGTATAATCCAATTTTTCTAACTGTGGAGCTGTCATTGTCAATGCTTTGCAAAGTTGGCTTGATTGATAGGTATGTACAGTAATATGAAAAAAAAAAACATGTTTATTATATCAACTCAAATACTGCAGACGATATGAAAGCGCAAACTGACAGGGACAGGTGCCTACGGGGAGGTAGGAAGGGAAGCGGGCGGGTGAATTTAAACATCCCAACATAACGATTTTGACAGCTCCAACTGCACAGTTAGAAAAATTGGGTTAAAAATAGCTAGAATATGCTTCGCACAGCTACTAAATACATCTGCACCACTCAGCACCTTACCTCACCTCGATCACCTCTGCGTTGCCACAATGTCATAGTAAGATATAATCCAAAAATAATAACATAAATACTCTAGCCTAACTTAATTGTTCATTTTATTAAGTCATGATAACCAGAAGACAAAATCAGATACAAAACATGATTAGCTTATTCACATAAAGTAGTTAATGACGATAACTTTAACTAACAACTACCTAAGATACCTACAGTAACAAAATAATTTAGCATGTACTTAATTTAAATTATTTTAAATTATAATTAAAAAAGGCGTTAAGCTAATGCGCATGTTTCATAGGTAGGTATTTATTAGGTAGTTATTTTTATTGGATTTGGCCTCTTAAGACGGATGCCATTTCGGACGAGTTCCACATTAGGATTAGTTATAACTTAAATTTCATATGCTGTAGTGTAAAGAATAACAGATCAAAATATAACGCTTCTAATAGTAAGTTATTTTTTGTTCTGTTATGCTTTACTAGAGGTCGCTCGCGTGGTATTAATTTGGAATATTTTCCCCGATTTTGCAACACTACTGCTCCGCTCCTATTGATCATAGCGTGATGTTATGCCTATAGCTTTCCTGGATAAATGCACTATTCAACAAAAAAAAAAATTCTAATGGAACAAGTGGTTTCTGAGATAAGCGCGTTCAATCAAACAAACAAACTCTTTTGCTTTATAATAATAGTAAAGATTAGTTAGTGTACTGCCACCCAATGTGGAACTTGTCCAAAATGGAATTTATCCGTGCTAAGTGGGTAAATCCACAAGAAATAGGCCCAGCAGTGGACATCTTCCCACTGTATACATACAAAATGGTATGGATTTTATTAATCCACTAAAATGTCCTGTAATAAAGGAGTAATAAAACAAGTATTGGAATATAAAAAATCGTTATTTCAGTTTTTTTTGTCATATTTAGTTACAATATTAACAAACCATTACACTTATTTTTAATATTGGCATACTGCTATTATTTAGCATCTTGTTACGTTTGATAGGAATCTAATCGCAGTGGCTTTGTTTGAGTAATAATATCATAATAAAGTCGTCAAAAAATCCTTAAAAGGATAGTGTAAAATCTCTTTCATATTTAAAATATTATACTACAACCAATTCTAAAATTAAAATTAACAAGAATGTTACAGTTAACAGGTACAACAAATAACTAATACATGGCACTTATTTTCAATTATAAAATCAGTCTTAATGTCCAATGTTAGTGTAAGTTTACAACAAACATTAAATACAATTTATAAGCTGTTTATTTAGCTATCAATATTTATTTATTACAAATAGTTATCACAGAAATCACTATATTAAAATCTGACTCAATTGGTATAAGATAACTATAAATATGTAACGCTTTTTTCCGTACTAATAGAAAACTAATGTCACGACAATTTAACAGTGACAATCAAGTTAAAAAAGCTACCTTGTATGATTTGGACGTATTTGATTCAATTTGAAAGTAACTTCACCTCGCCACAATCAGTAAGCAGCTGGTATGCCTATGGCGAAGCATTCCTTTCTTATTAAAATAGTTAATTAGTGGAGTAAACATAGTTATATTTCGGTTAAAATTACCTTAGATTATTATTAAATAAGCTGTTTATTTAGCTATCAATATTCATTAATCACAAATGGTTATCACAGAAATCACTATATTAAAAAGTGTCTCGTAACTAAAGTGCACCAGTCAGCTTACGACCACTGCCAGTATCGGTATCGGATAAAATCTAAAGGTACTGGATATTGTATATCATGCAATGTAATAGTATCAAGTGAGTATTTCTGAAGACCCAAAATATATTCGATAATTTACGTTTTCATAAGAAAATATATGCTCAATGACACTTTCCTTTTTTTTAAATGCAATATTACATATTTGCAAGATAGGAACAAGACAATGAGATTGTTAATTGTAAAGAAATAAAAAGTTTGAAGTGATTTACGATCGATGTCACTTGGAAATTGCAAGTGTAAGTTTCTCTTTCAAAACAAACAAAATTTCTGACTTTTCAGAATGTATATTAAAATGTTATTTAAAATTTTCTGTAAGGTGGCAATTATTGTTTCACAGCAAATAATTATTCTAATAAGACTGACTGGATTACCTCGTTCTTAAAAACTAATTTGACTCCATTTCCTAAGAACGCATTCACATGAGACGAATTTGACCCGAATAGCCGCATATAGCTTGTGGCATTTATTGTAAGTACCTTACACGGTTAGTCTTCGACCAAACTCGCGTCAAGTGAGCGCGCACTAATTAATGTTACTTATAACTAAAATGGCAAGAGGCTTTAAAACTACACTGACAGGCTTAAATACAGCATCGAAGTACATAATGACTTGTAAATAAAAATATTTATACTAAACACAAGCATTTTCAGAAGTAAATAACTGTCTCTGCCCACCCCTTTGGGTGACAAATAAGTAAAGACTCACGCTTGTTGTCCTTTGATGCAGTTTATGTATCTGACAGTATACAAGTAATACAGTACAACTTCGGAATGATTTTACAACTGAAATTAACCTAAATATTATGTATATAACAATATACCTATATCATCACTTTAGATATAATAATATACATACCCAATGGTGTTATAAGTACAAAGAAAGGTGTAGATAGATTATAAGCGCTTAGCGAGCGGGACTAAATATACGGGTAAAAAATAATAAAATTGACCTCTTCTTAACGTTTCTTATAAATGTCATGTCACGCACCGGCGCGGAAACAAAAGCCCTTAGGAACAGAGAGTAATTATTTTTCCTTTTGTCTCTTTTTCGCGCTCGTTAATTACGTCATGTCATTGTACTTTAACTAATGGCATTATAATATATGTTACAATGTTGTGTAAGTAACCCATCTACACCTATTTATTTATAATGTCTTTGCCTACCTATATCAATGAGTGTTGTGAAACATATTTGTATATGCAGCTTTGACTGGGTGCTTTATATAAAGCAGAGTAAAAAAATATTAGTGCGGCACTGATGAATTATAAAAATAATGTAATTGCCTTAGAAATAGGAGGCAGGGAGGTGTGAGAAAGAGACACCCCTTCGAGTGCATACAACCAACCCAGATGTGGTTGCTGTTGCTATATACATAGTGTATGTACACCGACTGGGCTAAAATGCTTGGTTTTAGACATAGAATACTATGGAATTCACAGAAGTTTTAATTGTACATTAATAAAATATATAAATCTCTTTGCCAACATGGAATAACCACACTTAAATTGTCTTAGTTGTTTCGCACAGCTTTGCAATAGCAATATACTAACCTATTGTTATCAGTCTGATTTAAAATTACTAGTTCTTTATAATTATAAAAAAATGACTAAGACTTTGACTTATACAATATACTAGCACGATTAAGGCACATCATGTTTTGATAAATTCTAAATAAATATGACTCTTTGAATTATAATATAATACCCGTATTATTTAAAATTACATTATTTATCTATAATGATACATCATGACTAAAAATATCAACATTGATTGTATAAAATTGGGCAATATAGAGATCAAAATATAGTCAAACATAAAATATAATATTAGGTCCTAACATATGAAATTATGCGCTTCGATGAATGGGCCACTTTGATCTCAAATATCTGGCGTTTGGTTAGCAATGCCCTTTTTTTCAAATTTAGGCTTGTGTAGTTTTTTGACACCAGTAGTGTGTGTGTTTTTTGACACCATTCTGTTCACAAAATAGAAACTTTAAAATATCGCGTTATTTACAAATACGAGTTCAAATGATTCGAGCTCAAATTATTGATATGTATTGGGAAGCTATTGTTAAAATAAGCTCGGTACAGTCTTGGTTCCAGCGTTTTCGTGATGGAAATTCTAACCCAGAAGAACCCCGTGGATGGTTGTAGACTCCAGTTGATAAGAACTAAACGAAATCAAGGAAGCGGATCCATAGGAAAGTGCGTCAGAGTTAGCGGCAGGTTTCGGTGTGAGTGATAAAATTCAATCATTGCAAGTATGACCACGTGTGTGTCTCCCTACCGCTCACAATTAATTTGGCTTCACATTCGACAGCGCCATAGTATACTCTCTAACCTTTATTTCATTCTTATGTATCCCAATGCCCATTTAATCTCTCAGTGTCAAAATCATTGCATCATGCCCATCAACCGTCACAATAACAAGGGAATTTTGAAAAATAGATTTAGAACGACAAACGAAAATGCTCACCACATTGGTGGAACTCTGCCAAATGTTATTCTGTCCCAAGCGAAAGTTAGCTTATAAAAACTACTGGTGAGTCTTTGATGGAGCAATCATTATTGTCAAATTAGAAACCATGATTGAAAAGCTAGCCGTTATACACTGAGACTGATCTATTTCTAGCCCACTGCTGCTTCAAAAAACGCTAGAACCCATACTTTAACTTCACTTATTTTTTCAGCAATTGATTCAATTAACTATCCATAAAATGGCGAAAGTGCATACATAATTATAAGTAAATACTTCAATTGATGATTAAATACATAATTTCATAATATTTTACTTTTTTATATGTAAGGACCTAATATATTATGTTGATCACTTTGTATCAGAAGTTACCATAATTACATGTTATGGTAATAAGTCTTATAATGTAACTTATATATTATTTTGCAAATTGCGCAGTTTATTTTACAATCGTATAAAAAGATACTGGCACCAATATTGTCATAATTTCATTTTAAACCTATTTTCAATATTCAATATGCTACTAGTCGCAAACAGCTTTGTCAATTACATTAAATTCTTAGCATACACAGCTTAACTTAGCATAATACTGATCGTACCTATCGTATGCTATTGGGGCGGAGGCCGTGGATGCGGATACCTAGTCGCGTCGTAGTTGCACCTTGATGTAGAAGGGGTGGGATTCTGAAATACTGAATTACCTCTTTCTCGCGATGGCCCATCACCTCTTGCCTGCAATGCCATATTAACTGCTGGAAGTGCCATATTACCTCTTGGTGGCGGCTCCGCATAATGTCTTGCTTGATGGGGCACACCACCTCTTGCGCGTGGTGCCACGGCATTTGGTCTCGGCTGGTGAACGGCATTTGGTCTTGGTTGGGGAACTGCATTTGGTCTCGGATGGGGAACGGCATTTGGTCTCGGCTGCGGAACGGCATAAGCTCTTGCAGGGGAATAAGACGTGTTTAACACATCTGAAACAATTACAAACCAAATACTTTAATAAAGATTATTTAATTAAATTCCAATGTATATAAATATAAAACCATACCCGAAATCACAGCAGTTTCGCAGCCGGATAAAGTATATGAATATTGCTACAGAACCTAATGGCCCTAATGGGTCATAAGTTTTTAGTTGGATCAGTAATCAAACCAAATGCACCAATATCCGAGAAATTAGGCTCATGTGCAAGTGATTGTAAAAAAATGTACAAACTCCGACTTCGTTTTAGGGCATCAAATTTGTCGCTCCACGGCAGAGCGGTGTAGCGCTGCAGCCGCGCTATTTCCTAAATCCACATAAATAAAAATCGCGCAACTGCAGCGCTGTAGCCGCGCTTCAGTACATCAATAGACTAGAGTTTAGCCATTGTTGTATTTCGTTCGATAATAATCGTATTTGATCGATAATTTGGCATCCCGTACGATATACTATCCCAATTCAAGGATCGAACGAAAATTACGATAATTACAGAAACAAGTAATTTTTTACATGCTAAAGACTAAGATAGAATTTATTTATTTATTTAACTTCAGCCATAAATAGTAGTAATGTAGATCATTATCCTAAATGAATGAACGTTATTTACATTTCTTTGCTCACATTTCCATTTAAACAAAATAACGGCAACGTTTTCTGAGGTGAGGTAGGTCATATAGGATCATTGTAATCTAGTCGTGTTTGGGCTTATTTGCTAAAATGAGGGTCATTATCTCAAGTGACACAAACTCGTTGATATAAGGCAATTCGTAATCTAGTAAAATATATCTTAATCAAACATTATTGGAACGCATTATTTTAGTTATCTATGTATAAACCTTCGACAGATATATAAGTAACTATGGTAACTATTCCTATCTAGCTTCGGTTATTGCAACGTAAAAACACGTTGTCGGCTACGAATTGTAGTTATTTTAACAGATTGTTAAAAGTAAATAATTTATTAAGAATACCATGTTAAAAAACAAAAATACTTACTGTTCTGTGGCGGCGGATACCGAGCATAAGATGTGCTAGGTTGAGGTGAGGCGGCTGCCTGATAATGTTGTTCATAAACGACGGGCGGGGGACCCACCGACAAGACATTCTGCGAATGCGCTGCAACCTGCAGACGATTCACATTTTGCGAATGCGCGGTAGCATGCAGTTGCAACACATTCTGCGAATGCGTGGAAGCCTGCGAATGTGTGGAAGCCTGCGGATGCGTGGAAGCCTGCGAATGTGTGGAAGCCTGCGGATGCGTGGAAGCCTGCGAATGCGAGGCAGCTTGCATATACGTCATATTCTGCGAATGCGTGGCAGCATTCAGATGAGCCATATTCTGTAAGTGTGCTTCAGCCTGCAAGGAAGCCACATTCTGCTGGTATGTCACTTGCTGCGTCTGTGATGTATTTTGCCGACCTGTAACCTGCTGATTCTGGGAATATAGCACACTATGTTGGTGTGATGCGCTTTCGACATGTGTCGCATACTGGGCTTGTGCTACAGTCTGTGGATGTGTTGCACCTTGCTGTCGCGATGAATTTTGTACATGCGTAACGTGCTGTTGAGATTGTGAAGAATTTTCTAGATTTGCTGCGGCGAAATGAGTCTCAGACTGCGAATGTGACATGTTTTGGACGCGTGGTACAAATTGCGGTTGTGGCGCATTTTGAGACTGTTGTTGCAAATGCGACAGCGGCACATTCTGAACCGCGTGTGTCTCGATTCTCGATGACGGTCCTGCTATCTGAAGTGTCGATGTGCTAGCTGTACTGGCTAATTGTAAAATGCCCGCCATGTTTGTAGACGATCCGGCACTCGGTCCCGCTACCGGATTAATTCGGACATTTCCATCATTGTGAGGTAAACCATTAGCTCTTAAGTTACCCCTTTCAAAGTTTTGTGCGTTATTTGCATTAAGGAATCCTTGTAAAATTGTTTCTAGTGTCCAATTAGAACCATTTCCAAAAAGGTTAAGACGACCAGCCTAAAATATTAAAAACAATTATTATGTATTCATTAATCAAAATTTTACCAGACCACCGCGAAAAGCTATTATTTCTTCTTTTCACACTTACTTCTGTATTATTGTGATTTAAGTTCAAGAGAATATCGTCAACCAACTCTCTCTCAGGCGAATATTCCTGAAAAAAACAAATACTTGGGTTTATAATAAAACAAGAGGCAAAATGTGTCAACATAACAAAACAAAAAATTCATTTATTGTCAAAAAAACCACGTTACAAGCATTTTAATATTGATAATTAGATTGAGACAATACTGTTGTTTTATGACGATACACTTCTGTACCACCAATATAGTTGAGACAGATTTGCTGCAAAGGGACAGCAATATCTTGACTAGCGAAATTTTTAAACTAATAACTTCTTTATTGATAAATGATTTTGTTTACATCTTTTGAATTTGATCTCTTCTTACATCCTAAAAAGTATATTATACGTAATTCTAAAAATATTTTTTCCGCTTTCATCCTTTTAACCTTTGTCGTATTTTTCAGCAAAAGTACAAATATTTAAATGTAATAATTATTTTTATTATCAGTTTGTAAAACTTAATTACTTGATACTAGTGGTCCGCGCTGGTTACGCAAGTACGCATGACTAGTCAGTACCTGAGTCACGGGTCAAATAATAGACACAGGTTACTATCAGAATACTCGTAGCAAGCAACAAGAGACACATAAACACGACTAATTCCATCAAAAGAGACATCTTTAAACTTACATCAATAAATCTCTCCCACATTTGATAGAGCGCCGGACTCAGTAAAGACTTCAATAGCAGCTTACCATTTTCTAAAGTATCTGTTTTCTGTTCAATTAAACATTTTTCATATTTCGCTTTATAATCTAATAACCGAGCTTGTTCAGTTAATTTTTCGGACCTAAAAATATTATCAATATTGTAATACACATAATTTAAATTAACATCAACGATTTAGGATCAAACCGGGTAATTCATGGTTTTATTTTTATTTTATAAACTATAATTATGATGCAACTTCCAATTAACTCCGTGAATTACCCTGAATGACCATGGATGTAGAAAATCTTAGCAGAAATATCTAGCAAAATACGTCTAATTCAGTTGCGATATATATCATTGGAGCGCAAGGCAACTTCTGCCAGTTGTAAACGCGGTGGCAACAAAAGTTGTGAACGCGGTAGCGACGAAATATATAGTCGCTGTGCAGTTCTTGTGAGCACATTTCATATTTCTTTCACAGACTTTGTAACCAGATGTAATGAATATGTCTAATTATCAAAATATTTAAAATAAATATCGCGGCATAATACTTGAACAAGGTGGCCATACACAACTGTATAATTCGTTACCATATATAGTTTCAGATAAGGCTAAACGATAGATCGAGTCGTGTGGATACCACATCTCGTCGTATCTATCGGTCTACCATACAAAACTCTATATATCATTCACTCGAATCTGAAACGATGACTACGTTATTAGTAATTTTGACTTATGAGTATTGTTTTAAAATATAGTTCATTGCAAAATCTTGTTTGTTAGATATCGCGTTGAGAAAGGGTTACAGTTGCAGCTTCCTTTAATAAGTTCGATAAGACCTAAGCCAAAATAAAGTCGTAGCCACATAGCTGGGCCGAAGGGCATACTCTTATGATAAAATCGCATAGCAATAATATTTACACTCCGACGTGATTGTATAAAATAAATTAACGATTTAACTTTACTAAAAAAGCCCAAGGTAACATTAAGTTGGAATAGACAAGTAGATGTAATCTGCGTAAATTATATACTTCATAGTAAATTGAATACGACGAGCATACTAAAATGATTGTTAATATAATAATTCGCAATATGATGTTGAATTACTTAAAATACGCTCGCAAAACGAGCTCGCAAAGACTCGCAGATTTACTACCACTGTCGTTTTAATATATATACCTGACAAAACAGGACAAAATAATATTACACAAATAAATGTATTGACATCATGCGTACAAATTATAAAGATGAATCTTATCATGTCAAACCTGGTCTTGCGAAGAGCACACTTTTCGCACTGGCTGTGATCAATTAGACAGCAGACCTCAATTTTTCGGATTTTGCTTGGGCCAGCTGGGAACAAAATCAGTAAGCGCAAAGCAAAAAAACATTAGCAGTCTTAAATTATAATAATGCACAACATTAAATATTCACAAAAACAAATACTCAGAGAGAGTAATATTATAATATGGTAATGTGTCACTTATAGCAATCTGCTGAGTCAAGAGTGACATGGATAAGACGTGATGTCAGCTATTTTGTTATCAATTAAAAATTATTAGCTAGAAAAAGATAAAAAATGGAAAAATAAGTTCTTATATCCTTAATGTTACAGTATTCTGTTTGCAAGCAAGTTTGTAAATTTTACTTTTTATGCACATATTACATTCATTGAAAAGCACTCTGATGATAAATATCTATGAGTAATACCCGTACCAGTTGATCATAAATACCTGTACCTAATAAAATATCCATTTACTTCAGTGCAATTATGATTGATGACTTACATTAACTTAAGTGCAATTAGGTTTATATTATTACCATTCTTAAAAAAATATGTTATATAAATAGATTACCTTTTATCGTTATTCTTTATATACAAAAACCTCTTGTCCCAATGTACAATACCACTTAACCAATTTTATGGCTATTGAAATGCTTTACAAGTTAATTATTTGTAAACCCAAATAGTAAAAAAAATTTTGAAACAATTATATGACAAACATCTAGAACGCTTAATTAACAATATTTATGAAAAAAAATTCTCATTATTTTTGTTACATCTTACAATATAAGAAAGATGGTCATGTTTATATACCAGTCTATAGTGCGACCTTACTAAAATACTGTGATCATACCATGAGATAATGTAATTATTATATCTTCTCGAACGCTAGCATTTTGTTTTATACGTAACGCAAACTAAGCAACATGTAATATTGTGAAAATTACCTTGAGCCGTTGATGCTCCTCTTTTTAGTGAACTTGGGATGGGAGGCGGTGGTCTACTTGCATCAAATCTGTCAATAGAAAAGTACAATGTACCATAAGGAGTGTGTAAGACTGCTGTGCTTAGACACAGCCAAATACTCTAAACTAGGCAAAGTCTGTGCTGTAGCAATCAGACAACTATATACATACTTATATAATAATATGTATTTGTAACCCAGACACCCAGAATCTGAACAAACATTTATGGATAAAAATATATTTTTTCCTTTGTGGGAATTGAACCCAAAACACTCGGCGCGGTGTTAGTGCAGAGCCGCCTTGAGCACTAGACTTCAAGTGCATTAAAAATATTAAAAGAATTTGATTAAACAGTTCAGTTTTAGCTTACACAGGCATAGGTAGAGCTGGCTGACTTGCTTGATACCCTGCATTGTTAATTTGTGGACTTGGAGCTGCAAAAAACATTTGTTAAGATTAATAATTATAACAATTTTTACAATAAGTACTTCAGGCAAGTGAATAGTTTCAATTGACAACTAGACTAAGAATTCATAAAGCCTATTCAATTGAGCCAGACATTTATTAATTTACCGATTATAAATCTAAGTGCACATGTCAACGCATCTCTATGTGACATCTCATTCGATAATAATATTAGTAGAATTAAAAGTCCATAATGCTTTTTTATATGAGCCTTTCTCCCCATCCCTGTAAATGCCACAATTTATAGCTAGGAAACATACACAAAGAGGATTAGAAGGACTCACTGAAATAAAAGAACTAGTGTACAAAAAGATTTAAGTGCACCAAAAGACATCACATTCAAGAGAGAGCTTGTAGAGAACACAGTTCTTAAGTCTTGGAGTCCTGCTATAATGAGTTGAGTCTTGTAATTTATCACCAAAGGCCGTTTATTTAGGACTCAAAGACTAGTTCTTTGCAACACTAATGAGGAGTGATTGAAAATTTTGAAGCTGTCTATACTCAAAGACCAAAGAATGCAAAAGGTCATAATGAGACCTAGAAATTTTAACACATAGTAAAAAATATAATCATCCTCACACATATTACCCGTCTACACTCACAAGCCAATCATGTGGTTAGTATGTGGAGTGTTGCTTTGACTGTTTGCAGTAGTGTCCTCACTAAATAGAGATATTCTTTTCTACACTGGCTGCCCTTACATGCAATAGTAAGGAAGCCAAATCAAAGACCTACACAACAACCTCTGGATCAACTACAACAAATGCAAACAGACAATAGAAGAACTACCTATGTTGGCTCACTGCTTCACCAAACAGGTAAGGCTACAAGCTGAGTATATTCACTGCTGCCATCACAGGTCACAGTTCCTTCACTAAACATCTCTGTTAAATGTTATTGACAGTCTCCTCTGCAGAGCCGACATGAAGGAGGGCAAGATTGTGATGCATGTGTTGCTGCAATGCCTGGAAGTCGCCACATACAGAAGAAGCACCAATAAGGGAAGCCCAGATAAGGTAACACACAACAGCCCACCATACCATGGGGAAGCTACTATAAAAAAGACACAGTATGTTTTTGGTTGCAATCTTTGTATTCTGGAACCAAATAGAATGCTTGTAGCAAATCAAAAAAGTAAGAAAGCCCTAGAAAAGTCACAGATACGAAAGATCAGATAAAGAAGAATTATATTTTTACTAACATTTTTTGTTGAACCCAGGAGAACTGGCCAATTCCTGTCCCAAGGGAAAGACTCTGAAGCAGTATAAACAGCCATTACAGATTTTATTGATCCTCACTACCACAATAATACCGCTATAATATGGCAAATGTGCATAGATAATAACAGTAAATTAATACTCAATATATTAAATTTATAATTTCAAAATATTTTTTGCATATAAAACACAAATTATTATTGTTTAAGGACCTAATATTATAACTGTAAATAATCAGGAAGAAATGATTTGAATAATAGAGTAAACCACATCAAAATCCATTGCATTTATGAAATCTAAGGAAGCGACTTTGTTTTTATTTTATGTACCTATGTTATGGTGATAATTTTTAATAATATTTCATAGTAATTTCACATCTAAAGATCATACCTGTGAAAGAGGGTGATGCTACTTGAACTGATGTATAAGTTGTTGTCGGTGGAGGCGGAGGTGGAGGTGGCGGTGGCGGCGGTGGAGCTAAAAGTATTGACAGCGGAGCTGGAAGTGGTGGTAATCTGACGGCTGGCAATGTGCTTTGAGTTGACTGTGGCGGTTGTGGCGGTGGTAATGGTGGGGGTGGTGGTGGTTGAGTTACCAGTTGCATGTACAATGATGCTGGTATAGACATGGCTGCATATCTCTCACGTAGTACTCTTGGTATTATGCCACTATTTCGAAACAAATTTTCTTCCTCGGCAGTAGTGTGCAAATAGGTGCATCTACTATTGCAGCCCCTTTTGTTTTGAAAGTTGTGGCAGAATTTTAAAATCTTTTTCATAGCTTCATAATGGAGCACATGACTGAATTTGCAATGTCCACCTTTTGTACAAATACCCCACACAAAATCACGGCAAATGCGGTTGGACGGTGATGACTGATCCGATGACTGATTCGGCGAATTCGGATCCCGGGGTCGTCGACCATTTCGTTGATTTTGATTGTTATCACTCATGAGCTATGGACAAAATAAAAAGCAAATTTAACATAAAAAAATAGGTGGGTACATACTACATTTATTTAAAAAAATATAAAAATACGCACCTTATTAATAGTAATACAGTTTTTGAGATACCTCTTGAAAGATATCTATTCAATTCACCTTAGACCACCAGGCCACCACTTCCAACAATGCAACTGCGCTATAAAAGTCGATTTTTTGACACCTCCACCATTACTGCTTTTAATTTTTTTATTGCATACATAAATTTACGCATGTCATCTCTGTAATCACATCAACTATGTCTCTGGTGACTGTTAAATAAATACTACCTACACAAAAACATAACAAATGACAAAGACAGCAACCAACACTTTATAAGATTACATTTATTTTAACGATCAGCCATTGCGATTTTACAATATTTGCAGTCGCAGTTGCCAGTTCGATGACTCAGTGTTTTAGTTTTCAAAATTAACGATCTACCAATAGAGTATGAAAAATTACTATTAACCTTCAAAATTATAATGGGAAATTTTCAAGAAGTACGACGATTTTCTGGAGTATAGTGCATGCAGAGCATGCATTGAAGATTTCTTTATTTTATTTGACACGATGGCTAACCTTAACCTAGACTAGCCATCTGTGCGGGAGATATTATAATGCAAAAGTGTGTGCGCAAACCCAAGTTCACTCTTTATTTCCTTACTCTCATAGTCTGATGGGACGGCAATCCAACACGACCGGAGAGAGATCAGGCATATGATCACCGGCCTTAAGTACATGGTACATGCTTTTCGAGGCACGGGGATGTAAACACTGCCAATTAGCAAACTCCGGGCATCAATCTTTTAATTGTCTACATGGTGAGGACTGACGTCAGTGAATGTTACTTCCAGCTATCGTATCGAGATGTATTCATTGAAAATGGCTCACTAAATGCGCATAGGTACAAAACGGAAATCCTTTGTCAACATACGAGTACACAACCCGCACTATCTGTAATTGGAGGAGATGCCATTTACATGCACGAAAATGCTCAGGCACACCTTTCTGGTGACGTAAATGCTTATATGTGAGAGGTCGGTATTCGTTGTTTGGATTAGCCTGCGTGGAGCTCCAACACGTTAATCCATTGAGCACGTCTGGGACCTTCAAAACAGGCGAGTATGATTTGTCCAACAACCAACAATGAGTTGTGTGTTTTGTGGAAAACACCAGGGAGCTTAAACGTGAGATTGCGGCTGAGTGGGGACACCATCAACAGTCTGGTGGAAACCATACCAAAATGTTTACATGCCGTAATCGCTGCAGGAGAAGGTCATGGTAGTTATTGTTTTTTATTTTTATAATATTTTTTTATTAAAAATACCTTATACATACTCGTAGCTTTAATTAAATTATACAACTATAAAATGACTATCTTAACAAGGCCCTGTGTTTAAATTTACTAAAAAACCTATTCCAGGATTTAAGTGATAAAAACTATATTTTCATTGATAATAAGAAGTTAGCAATATTTTGAGTATGTCAGTAGCTAGCGCTCTAAGCTACTGACATACTCAAAATATTGATATTATACATAGAAAAGTGATGATTGTAAGGTGCCGTTTCTTTTGCAAGGGAGTGCAATAAAATAAGAAAAAATTTGAGTCACCTCAAGTAAATGGAACCAGAAAAACCTGGCAAAACCAGAAGCAAATGGTTATTTATTTTAGTAGTTTTCTCTACTAAATTACATCTATAAATTACCAAATAAGTAGTGAGTCTCTTAATCCTGGCAACTCAAGTTAACAATTTGATCGTTGTTCGGGCCGTTCAGAGTTTACTGTACCCAAAGATAAAGGATTTACATAGATCGAGCATATTTAAAATTAACTTAAAACATCGGATTTCTCTTTTCTCGTCACAAAATGTCATATGAAAAAAAGAGACAGACTTTTAACCATGTCATTTTCTGCAAGGAGGAAATATAACAGCAGGTAAAATACCTATACATACAGTGTTCCGACTTTTGAATCAGCGTAGGTATGCGTACGGATCTCAATACCTTGTTCACAAAATTGCATTATTTCTCGTGAGTTTGAGTTTAATTTCGGAAAAACTTTGTTTAGTGTATAACTATAAGAACTATAGCTTGTGTAGCTTCAGGCTGCAAGAGTAGAATAGGTGTTTTATTGGAAAATACCCAAAATAAATCTTTCCATCGGTAAGTATCGACCTCTGTATTTATGCTTTTGAGTAGATAATGAATATAACAATGTAAGTAGTTTATAACTGTTTACAATCTGAACGTGAAATAATATGCGTCTTTTATTTTCAGCTTGTTCTATTTACGATAATCTTAAATATGTATAATCTTATATTAGCACTTGACAGTTTATGTACCTGAGATTTTGTTAATAGTGATGTGATTGAGTTACAAATTTATCGACTAATTTACACGCCAGTATTTTTGTTTAAACTTTAATTAAGTCAAATGTGACATACATATGAGTTTCTGAAAACTTTTAGTTATGTGACTGTGACTCAATTTAATATTTCCTAATAATATACCTACGTTTCATATACATATATGAATCAAATAAAGAGTAAGTACTTAACATTTTGATACTTTAGACGAAGCATATTGTTTGGGATAATTTGCAACATAGATGTATTAATAAGAATAAAAACCCATTTACTGTTCTCTCTCTAATACTTAGGGCTTATTTTTACGTATCTAATTTGGTGTACAATAAAGTTAAAATAAATAAAAGAAACGTTTATTTTAAAAGATATTTACAAGAATAGTTATTAAAATAAAAGTTACTTATCCTAAACTGCTTTGGTTCGCAAGGCTACTGCGTTGACCCAAATGATGGTCAGCCTTAATAAACTGATTTTGTTTAGTGGTCTTATTACTTATTATTGTTTACAGGCTTCATTCATTCATTGACCACTAAACAAAATCAGTTTATTAAGGCTGACCTTCATTTGGGTCAACGCAGTAGCCTTGCGATCCAAAGTAGTTTAGGATAAGTAACTTTTATTTTAATAACTATTCTTGTAAATATCTTTTAAAATAAACGTTTCTTTTATTTATTTTAACTTTATTGTACACCAAATTAGATACGTAAAAATAAGCCCTAAGTATTAGAGAGAGAACAGTAAATGGGTTTTTATTCTTATTAATACATCTATGTTGCAAATTATCCCAAACAATATGCTTCGTCTAAAGTATCAAAATGTTAAGTACTTACTCTTTATTTGATTCATATATGTATATGAAACGTAGGTATATTATTAGGAAATATTAAATTGAGTCACAGTCACATAACTGAAAGTTTTCAGAAACTCATATGTATGTCACATTTGACTTAATTAAAGTTTAAACAAAAATACTGGCGTGTAAATTAGTCGATAAATTTGTAACTCAATCACATCACTATTAACAAAATCTCAGGTACATAAACTGTCAAGTAAGATTATTGTAAACAGAACAAGCTGAAAATAAAACACGCATATTATTTCACGTTCAGATTGTAAACAGTTTTAAACTACTTACATTGTTATATTCATTATCTACTCAAAAGCATAAATACAGAGGTCGATATTTTCCGATGGAAAGATATATTTTGGGTATTTTCCAATAAAACACGCATTCTACTCTTGCAGCTTGAAGTTACAGAAGCCATAGTTCTTATAGTTATACACTAAACAAAGTTTTTCCGAAATTAAACTTAAACTCACGAGAAATAATGCAATTTTGTGAACAAGGTACTGAGATCCGTACGCACACCTACGCTTATTCAAAAGTCGGAACACTGTATGTATAGGTATGTTACCTCCTGCCATATTTCCTCCTTGTTTGATTCAGTGACAAAAAATGACATGGTTAAAAGTGTAACTGTCTCTTTTTGTCATATGACATTTTGTTCACGTGAAAAGAGAAATCCGATGTTTAAAGTTCCTTTTAAAATATTCTCTATCTTGGAAATCTTGTATCTTTGCCTATTCACATGGCAATACACAATTTAAATTCATTCCTTTCCTCATTCAATTGATTCAATATAATTTCATTTCATTTGCATGAGCGCTAAGTTCTACAAGTGTATTTTTTCTCCTTGAAACTTCTTGAGTCACTGTGACTTTGATAAAGTTTAAACTTCTGAACTGTGAATGTGAACTATAAGTAATAACATTATCTACTGAACTGCTGTCATAATTACTAGAAAAGTTGCATTGAGTAGTGAGCACAGCTTTGTTGGGGACCGGTAAAATCTCATTAATAAAATGGCACAGTAAGTTAACTTTTTTTATTAAAACTTTGGTTATCATGACTAATATTGAAGCATGACTTTGAATTAATTCATCCGAGGACATATTTAAGTAATACTATATATATTATGGTCTATTGTTTTAGTTAAGTTTATGTAGATTTGTCCTTAAAATGATTCTTAATAGGTGACCTTGCATTAATTTCACTTTTTCAAGGTTAAGCTTTTATACTTGGTTTAAGTCAGCAAGAACCTTAGAAGCGATTAACAAATGGTAAAAATCATGATGGACACTGACTAAATTATTTATTTTTATGACAGTGTTGGACCTATATTACAAAATGGTAATAAGTACTTATTTAGTAATAAGTACAAGTACTTAGTTATGCCACAAGGTTATTTGAAGGTGACTTCTACTAGATATTGTATGAATTGCTGCTGATCACTTTGTGTAAGTGTTTGTGCATGAGATAAGACTGGCCTGTTGGTCTAGTGGTTAGTGACTCTGACTGCTACTCCTGAGGCTGTGGGTTCGATTCCCACACAGGACAAATCTTTGTGTGATAAGCTATGTTTGTTCTGTGTCTGGGTGTCATTTATCTATAATATGTATGTATTTTGCAATATATAAGTATGTTTATCAGTTGTCTGGTTGCCATAGTACAGGCTCTGCCTAGTTTGGGACCAGGTGGGCGGTGTGTGAGTTGTGCCAAAATATTAATATAATAATATAATATTTTATTATTATTTATATGTATAAAACCTTATATTAAAGTTTGAGATATTATCTCAAACTTTAATATAAAGTTATATAAATGTTCCTAATTGGTTTAAACACTGTCTTGGGCACTGTTTGAATATTCTTTTATAGCTACAATGAAATAAAAATGACTTTTATTTTATTCTTAAACCCTAACTTTATACACTTCTTTATAGAGAATATTAATTTTATAAAAATATTACAAAAAATATTTATCAGACCAAAAGATAAAATTATCCTTAATTTTCACATTTCCTATACTGAGTTATAAAAAGTAACTAGGAGTCCATATAATTTATTTACGTTTCATCATGTGATAATAGGTAGTAAATAAAATATTATTGAACTTAATAAGGTTTAAAGTCTTTTGTAGGTTTATACATCTTTTATCTTTATCAGGGAATTTTACAAACAAACCATATGGTATAACTCAACATGCCGCACAGTAGTTTATATGGAGAGGTAACTACTTATACCAATGACCCAGCTATACAGTCTAAAGAAAAAGTTCAGTATAAGAATAAAAACATTTGCGATCTGACAACAAATTCCTGTTACTGATCATAACCACAGTGTAGTCTGGCTGAGTTCAGCTAGTTTGTACTAATATTATAAACCTAGTAGGTATATTATGAAAATATGTTTATTTTTCAGACCTCAAGCAGACATTGCTCTTATAGGCCTAGCTGTCATGGGTCAAAATATCATTCTGAACATGAATGACAAAGGATTTGTTGTTTGTGCATTCAACAGGACAGTTGCCAAGGTATATAATCATATAGGTACATATTGCAGCCTCTGAAAAGACAATTCACAGTATTAGATATCCACAAACGTCAATATTCATTTTGTGCATCAGTAATTGTAGTGTAATTTTAAAATTTTCCAATTCAAGTAAGTAAGCCATGTTGCACATTGTTTTGCACAGAGGTTGAAGTATACAGTTTATTAGAAAATTACCAACTCCATGGAAGGGGTGAACAAATCATGTTGTGGCAAGATTACATTTGTAAATTTTTTAAATAACCAATTTTTCTTATTTTTGTTTATATGTAACTTATACCCTTATAATTCTGAAACCTCTCATTTTTAAATTTTGCTTGTAAATAGTGCATATAGGGTACCAAGAGTATTACTCCTTTTTAGATAATATGGTCAGTTTTCAATCCCTACCTTGTAACTTATAATATTATACAATTTAGTAAGTATTAGAAATTTTTAAAGATAATCATAATTTTTAGGTGGATGAATTTCTTCAAAATGAGGCAAAAGATACAAATATAATTGGTGCTAAATCTCTAGAAGATATGGTTGCAAAACTGAAAAAGCCCAGAAAAGTAATGCTGCTGGTTAAAGGTAAAATTATATTATCAATTGCTGTGCCCTAGCCTCCAGCTACAAATCAATGAAATAAAACCTTCAAAATATGAGGAAGTGTCTTCATTGTATAACAAAAAAAAAAGCATTTCCTCTGTCGCAGAAATACGACACGGGCGGTATGAGCCCGGAAATAAGTGTCGCAAATAACGTTATGCTGAAATTAAATATAATGTTGGAAAAAGAACCATCCAAAACCATAATTACATATTTAAGAAATATTATAGTAACATTTTTTATTTTCAGCTGGGTTTGCTGTAGATGAATTTGTGACAAAGTTAATTCCGCTACTCAGTAAAGGTGATATTATTATTGATGGTGGTAATTCACAATATATTGACACACAGCGCTGGTGCAAAAAGCTGGAGTCTAGTGGTATACTCTACGTTGGGATGGGTGTAAGTAACTATAGTAATATGTTGTATGTTGAACTATTATATTTTTTAATGTTATGCTTAGTTAAATGGGGATGGGAAGGTTACATATATTATGTAGAATCAATGATATTTATATCAAGATAAGCTACCTATATACTCAGTGGCGCGGCATTCTGTTTGGTTCCTATACTTTAATGCGTACAACTTACTTAAAGATTATGTATATCCTTACTAATATTATAAATCTGAAAGTTTGAAAGAATGGATGGATGGATGTTTGTTACTCTTTCACGTAAAAACTACTGAAGGAATCTGGATGAAATTTGGCACACAGATAGATTATGGTCTGGAATAACACATAGGCTCTTTTTGCAGCGATAACCGACATCCACGTTGGCGGAGCCGCGAGCAACAGCTAGTTATATATAACTTTAAAACCACAAAACACCAATTTTGCTATTCCCAAACATAACAAAGGCTTTATTCATGTATTTTGGTTGGCAGGGTTATATTTCAAACATTACTGGAGCAAAATCGGTTTTTCCCTAATAACTTTAAAACAAGTTTTGCTATTGCTAAACAAATTACTCCTCATTATAAACTAATTATCTGTTATACTTCACTTTTCTTAATAAGTGAAAGTATAACAGATAACGCACAACATTTTGCTGCGGTAATACGCAGAAAAATGTTGTGCTTAAGAGAAGTGATGGTTTTGTGGGAACTGTGTTTTCCCCTTTCGATCACTTAAATAAGACCATTATAAATGTACTTAAATTATAGTCCGGCAACTTCGTGCGCGACCGTCCCGCGGGGTACAGACTGTGGCGGGGGCGAGGTAGCGCGTCATTCTTAGTACACGGTTACACACGAGGCACGCGTTTCCCTTCCCCGCTACACCACCCGCAACCCCGCTGACATCGTGGCTACCTCGCCCCCGCCAACGTCTGTCACCCCGCGGAAAGGTCGCGCACGAAGTTGCCGGACTATAATTATTATTTTCATATTGCGTAAAGTTACATAATCTAAATTTACTGTCGTCATATTATTACAGCTTATTTAACATTACGCTACGACCCAAAGGTGAGAATGAGAACAGCAATAACAACAAACGTCATACGGGATGAAATCCAAATTAATTGCAGGTGAAACCGCAGGGAAGAAGCTATATCCTACTAATATTATAAACGCGAACGTTTGTATGAATGTATGGATGTATGTTCGTTACTCTTATTGGATCCGGATTAAATTTGGCATAGAGATAGATTATAGTCTGAAATAACACTGGATTGTGCGGGCGGGCGAAGCCGCAGGCGGAATCTATATAGTATATAATATACAAAATTCACACTCGCAAATTTTTACGTTTTAATATTGTTTGCAGGTGAGTGGAGGTGAAGATGGTGCTCGGTATGGACCATCCCTAATGCCTGGTGGTCATCCAGCAGCGTGGCCACACATCAAACCTATATTCCAGGTATGATTTAACAAAAAAGGCGCAGACGGTAATCCATATAAGCGGCGGCATAGTTATTTTTACACGTTTCCGTTCTATATTGTAACAACAAATATTTTAATCGGCGCCTTTGACACTTCAGACCATTCCTACAGCAGATACTGGTTTGATAAGAAAAAATATTTTTTGTTGAATAGTGCATTTATCCAGGAGGGCTATAGGGTATACAACATCACGCTATGATCAATAGGAGCGGAGTTGTAGTGAGATATGTTGCAAAATCGGGGAAATGTAAGTTCCAAATTACCACGCGGACGAAGTCACTGGCGATCCCTAGTATAAAGATAAAATGGCCCATTTCTTATTTTAGCAAGTTGATGTATTGCTATGTTGGGCCGGTGACAACGGATAGAGTTGTAAGGGTGACCGCACACGGGCCACAGGCGACAGCCACAAAACTGCCACCGACCTGATTTCATACATTTTATTTGTAGCGAGTGGCGACCACCGGCATCAACCGTGTGCGGCGAGTTCATGTAAAATGTATGAAAACTACAAGAAATAGGTCGGTGGCGACGTTATGTGGTTGTGGCGTGTGGCTTGTGTGCGGCCACAGTTAGTGTCACGATGTTTACATACAATTTTCAATTATTGCCTCGTCTCCTAATAAAGGCTCTTTGACTCTCATCCCATTTTAAATTAAAATTCTCTAAGGGCCTCTGCGTGTTAAATCTATGTCCCCACGTAAGCCTTCCAAAGGCCCGAGATTTTCCTTGAATGATGGGAAAATACCCGTGATAAAGAGAGAAATAATAATAACATACATTTTGTGCTAAATGCTTTTTTAAATGTGTGGTTGGTGTCATAGAAATAATGCAGCTAAAATAACGTTACTATGTATAGTATTGTGTGTTATTCACAAATGATGCTCATGGCACATAAAGATTACGGTAGCTGCTTAGCATTCATGGTTATATAACAAAAAGCAAACCATTTTTGGTTATTTGGATTGTGCAATATTTTTAAAGTGCCAAATGAGTCAGCAGAAAAGTGTAAATATCGTAATACTAATATGATTTGTATCTTGCCTTTAACAGGACAGATAAAGTAAATCTTGATTAATGTATGTAATGTTTATCGCTTTAATAAGTGGGGTCATTTAATATAATTATCATAAATGTACGTATGTCAGTATAACATATTTATACTGACTGGGGGATATACTACTGGATGACTATACTGAGACAGCTTTTCTATTAGGCCGACTAGGCCCGGGCCTTACAGCCCTACCAGGACCTGATGACAATGAATTAATAATGCAGCCATCTTTATAAAAGTTAAGTAAATAGGTGAGGGAAAATATCGTGAGGAAACACACATGTGTTATACTGACCCACCAGCCAGCACTAGGCTAGCGTGTGTGGATGAAGGCGTTCGCTAACCGTCTCAGCACTCTTGGTAGAGAAAAGCCATGCCCAGCCGTAGGGCATAATATCCGCCACCACCACCATCTCAACCCATAAACGTCCCACTGCTAGGCACGGGTCGCCTCCATACAGTTGGAGGGATATTAGCCTACTACGCTGGACAGACTGGTTGGTATAGGGTTTGGTTTCGAGATTTCGAGATTTGCGTTCTTGCCGTGGATATTGTCTGCCTTACTTACTCGACTCTTACGGGGTGGTGACATTTGTATTCATAATCCACACGGATAAAGGTATATGCGTTGTTTTTATTCAATAGTAATGGTAAGTAGGTACTTCCTAAAGTTATAAAATTGGTTGAAAGGAGCGGTTAGTAATAAAAGGCCTAAGGCAGCCGACACTCCCTGTGACAGTATTAATAAGTTAATGTTATAGAATAAAAGCTTAACAATTTTCTAACTATTGTGTACAGGCAATATGCGCAAAGGCAAATGATGAGCCGTGCTGCGATTGGGTCGGCCAAGATGGCTCTGGGCACTTCGTCAAAATGGTGCACAATGGTATTGAATACGGAGACATGCAACTTATCTGCGAAGCCTATCATATTATGAAGGATGTTCTAGGTAAGTCCTTATATAATCTTTACCTTTCATATAATTATATACATTTTACTACCTATATACATAAAACAGCTGGAAATGGTTTTGGTCTTTGAGCGAAGTGATGAAAGGCAAAGATATGCCTATGAAAGAGAAACGGAAAGTGTGTAACACATGTATTCTTTTCGTGCTTATGGTACGGATGCCAAACATGGGCACTAACTAAGCAACAACTCAAAAAGATCCAAGTAGGTATGTCAGAATGGAATCGAAAGAAGCGTATTTGAAGTCAGATTACAAAATATAAAAATCAAAACAAAATATGAAAATATTAATACGGTATATAAACACCTAAAATGGAGATGGACAGGACATATGATAAGGGAGGGAAACGAGAAGTGGGTGACACTAGTGATAGAATGGTACCCCCGAGATAGAAAGAGAAATAAAGGTAGACCAACTAAACGTTGGGAGGACGACTTGAAAAAGTTAGCTGGTCCAGAATGGACACGCACTGCCAAGGACAGGATAAAATGGAAAGCATTAGAGGAGGCCTTTGTCCGACAGTACAAGCTGTAAGTGACAAACCGGTTGCCGATACCAAGTTAAATTGTTACAAAAAAACAAAAATAATCATTAAGAAATAATATTGTTATATATGTTACAGCAATAAAGGCTTATTTTATTTTATTATTTATTATACATAAAACTAATTTAATTATAAATACAAAAAAAGAAAAACAAAATACAAAGGAAGACTGTTGTTTAAGCATCGAAATATTCCTCAACATCACTGTCTACTGAAATGGCTTAAAAATGTAGTTTCCAACTATTTAGTTGAGAGTCTCTGTATGTTTCCAAAATTGTGAAGACCTTTAGTGCGTGGCTAAATTTAGGTACGAAAAGACAATATCTGATAATTGAGAAAAACAAATGAATATTAATTTTTTAGAAGACGATCTGAAATTTCACAGAAATGTTGTATTTTCTTTTTTATAAAAGAGTCATATGCACTGGGGAACAAAGAATACGAAGAAAAATTCTTTCAATGATTTTAATGTCAGGTGCCAAAGAATTAAATTTTAAGATTACCGAAAGTCTATTAACTACTTATATTTTCATGTAGATAAATTTCATATTTAGTGGGATTTAAAAAAAAATTCAGTCAATTGGTTTGGAATTAACCAAACCAATTGACTGAAATTTTGTTTTAAAAAAGCCAAATCTTGAAGTACTGTGTCTACATCGCCTCCAAGTGTCCCATAGTCCAAATACCAACAATTCAATTTTGAATTTATTTGTCGAATAATCGGGTGTATTGCTAAACTAAAAATGGCAGGTCCAAGAGGGTCACCTTGCTGACAACCAAAATCAGAAAAAAAAATGTCCTTGTGTAGTCATTTTGAAGGATTACGGTAGCATTGTGGCATAGGAATTTATAAATTTTGCGTCGCATTCCCTTAATTTGGTACAATAATGGTATATTGACTTATTATTGTTAAAAGCTTATTATGCGTTGAAGGTGGGGGCCGAAACATGACAGATGTATTTAATTTGAGCTGTTAAAGTTATTTTTTTTCCTGATCTTTAGGTACATGTACAAGTCTTATAAGGAAAGGTGAGAAGTTGCTTCCACGCCGCTTTGGAATTCAACCGAAACACGAGGCCTATGCAGTTGGCCAAACTTTAGACAACCGTAGGTCTCGCGCCTCGGGGAACTCTCTTTAAAATCCGAACGGATTTTTTTAAATTAGCTAACTTGTTCCAAAAAAGAATTTTGGAGGAGTCTTGTTGTGTAGATGCGGGGCTAGAAAGTACATTTTGGGATTTTTGACATTTGCAATATGTATTTTTAAACCCCGTTCACCTTCGAAAAGACATAATTGTGAGCAAAATGAGCAACTTACCAAGCCATCGAGTAATGTAGTCGGTTGACTTGAAGTTACGTCAGCAACACCATTACCAGAACAGGCTTTCCCATTACCTTTACATTTATTACCTTATATATCATAACTTATAATCGATAGACACAATACATAACATATTGGGTGGAAAGGAAATTATCCCTTTACCTTTATTTGTCTTGACTTTATTATATGTATATAAAATCAATATTCTAGGTATGGAGCAAGGTGAAATGGCTGACGTGTTCGAAGAGTGGAACAAAGGAGAACTAGACTCATTCCTCATCGAGATATCCAGAGATATTTTAAAATACAAGGATTCTGATGGTAAGTAAACCTTTATTAATTTTGTACCTGTATTTGACTGTCTATAACATGATTATTATTGGTCAGAAATAATCCTACTATAATAAAAACAATGCCAAAGTTTGTGACGATGGATAGATGTATGTTACTCCTAAACACAAAATTACTGGATGGCTTTTAATGAAACGTCACAATGTTATAGCTTATACATCAGCCAGTGAGCATAAGCTTGTTATACTCATAATATAGTATTTAGTAGTCGTAGGGCACTGTAGTTGTTTACAAGAAAATGTTGATAATCGAGTGGTTTTTGTTTCGTTTTCATTCGCGATTATTTTGTTCTGTGTCTTAGAAGAAATTCTAAAGGTGTAATGAAGGTCTAAGCCCTCGCAGCTCTTTTGATAGAGAAGAGACCAACCGTGCGCAGCAGTTGGACATACATGGATTGTTATTATTATTATCTATTTATTTAAAGATATAAAAATATGGTTACAATTTTTCTGGTTGCCAATGACGTACATATTTAAAATATGAACATAAGTTCATACCACCACCTATTTTAGAAATCTGTTAAAAATTAAGTTGTGTAGAAGGTACAAATATTTATTTTATCTTTCTAAATGTACATATTGTTAAAACTACCATTTTAATTTTAGACGTAAATCACAATACACGTTGTACACGTTTATATAGAATTATTAATTTAATGAACAAAATACTTTGTTAATGAAATTGTTGATAAAAGAGTCATTAAAACTGTATTCTAATTAAAGTGAGTACTTGAACAAGGCCTTTTGTTATTGTTTAGTAGATGTTTGGTTGTATGGGCGTTTGTAGAGGAGGGCAGAAGTTAAGAGAGAGGTCAATTCGTTCATCATTGTCAGTGTGTTACATAGGCTATATTTTATTGAAAAAAATACGGAATCCCTACGAAAACTTAATAAATGTCAACCCGTACCGATGTGCCATAAATCAATTGCGCTGTTCGTTGGTCTCGCTAAAACTCGATAACGGCTAGACTGACTTGAAATATGAAAAAAAAGCTTGGAATATAGTAAAAACAACAATTCCGCTTACCCTTAGAAAGAAAGAAGGAAAACACATTTGATTCGTCTAAAGACCCACAATAACAGCTACAAACTATTCCTACCTGTCAAGCATTGGATGTACGTCCCGTCGTTTAGAAATCAATTAAATTTAAAAGTCGTTTAGAAAACAAAGTAAATTTAAAAGTAAAGTTTTATTTATTAATTCTGAGGCGGCCAGCTAGTATATAATAATAGCAATACATATCATGTCCCACTGCTGACCATGGAGCTCCTCTATCAACATATCTGAGAGGGTTTAGACCTTTAATCCTCACACGTTGGCCTAATGCGAGTGAGTCGTATGCGATAGCTATACATTGATGTGTTTGCAGGTAAATACTTGCTGCCGAAGATCCGCGACACTGCAGGTCAGAAGGGTACAGGCAAGTGGACCGGCATCGCTGCTTTGGAATACGGTGTACCTGTCACGCTCATCGGAGAGGCCGTGTTCGCCCGTTGTCTATCAGCTCTCAAAGGTTATTTTATTTACTATTTCAGTGCCACGACGCCGGAACAACCTTGACTATCGGCTGACAAGGTCGTCGGTCCGCCTTGTTGTTAACCACGCTGCTTCTTCCAGTTCGTAGTCGCCCCCACCAGAGCCCCTTTTTACATGAAATTGCTAAAGCTAACAGTTCTAATTTAGCTTCAAGTTTAAATTTGTACCTTTTTTTGTACTTGGATGGCAAACAAGCATACGGCCCGCTTTATGTTAAGCAGTTACCGTAGCCTGTGGGCGCTTGAAATACTAGAGGTATCACTTGCGTGTTATTGACACATTTTTTTACACCAGGGCTTTAGGATGGGAGTATCCCTGGGATAGGAATATGTTTCTTACAAAACGCATGCCTAAATAAGCGCTGAAGACCTCTACTCACACACAGGAACATAACTACACCGCTGTGTGTTGTTATTTGGTGGTGGTCTTCTGTAAGGTGGAGGTCCTTCCGCAGTCGGGCTTGCTCGCTAGTATGGTGCCCTACTTCTCTTAATTTTATTTTGTCAACAAAAAATAGTTTTTATTGTATAGTCTATGTTAATACTGAATAATAAAAAAGAACATAGTCGTTAAAACTAAATGTTTTTCAGATGAACGAGTACAGGCGAGCAAAGTGCTAAATGGTCCGAAGGCGAAATTCACGGGTGATAAGAAGGCATTCCTTGAACATTTGCGGAAGGCTCTTTACGCCAGCAAGCTCATATCTTACGCACAAGGTTTCATGTTGCTACGTGAGGCTGCCAAGGTACAATTGTTACATTTAATATGCATTATTATTTATAATTCTTAAGTACTTAGGTAGCAAACAAGCATACGGCGCATCCCGACAAATAGTAAGCAGTTACCGTAACCTTGAACGCTTGCAATACGTTGTCGACCTTAAATATATATTATAATGCTATAATAACATATCAGTTACATGTTTGAATGATTTCGACAGGCCAATTCATGGAATCTAAACTATGGAGGCATCGCGTTGATGTGGCGCGGCGGCTGCATTATCAGAAGTGTGTTTCTGGGAAATATCAAGGTAAGATACCATCAGTAGTCATGTATACTGTCATTTACCTGTTGAAATTATAATGAATCTCCTGACTGATTCATCAACGCGGGTTGAAAGCGATAACGATGATGTGTGGAGTGGGTGCGTTGGCAAGATATTTGTGATGAAGGTATTTCTGGTAGATGTAGGCGGCGCAGTAAATAAAGCTGTGGTTTTCTTCTTTCGTGGGTCTTCTTTATTGTTTCTTTCTAGTTATTTCTATTGCTGCTTGACTGATTCAGAATGCCTGGCTACGGAAACTTGCCTTTTTTCAAGAAACCTTTTACCATTCAGAACACTTCAATTTCTCACACGAACACACACAACTCAGTCATTTATTAATTTAGATAAGTTGCATAATTTCCTTCCGTCGTCATCATCAGCTAATAGTCATTATTACCCAATTGTACCATTTTAATTAGCTATTACCATATTGTAATTACATTTGCTTAGTAATAGTTGCTTAACAACCTTAATCGAAATTTGTTCAGCGGTAACATTAAAAAAAACAATGCACACGAATTGATAACCTCCTCTCGAAACTACTAAAACTCGAAACAATACCCTATACCAACCCGTCTGGCCAGCGTGGTGTAGTAGGCTAATATCCCTCCAAAATTTATGGAGGAGACCCGTGCCCAGCAGTGGGACGTTTATGGGTTGAGATTTATTTATTTATTTATTTATAGGGTCACCAACACAAGTACAGCAATACAATACATTAAAAATAATAATATTACATTTGTTGAGCTAACTGCACTTACAATTATAGGTTAACCACATCATGCATTAAAAATTATAAGCTTAAAAAGAGATGATGATAACCTCCTCGTTTTTGAAGTCGATTAAAAATATACAAAGTATTGAATTATATAAGAAAACAAAAAGAACAATGCATCTCAGATTTAAGTTCTAATAGTGTTGTAATGTGAGATCGTCTCGTTTTGTAAATATAAACTATACTTTCATATTGGAAAGTAAATCATGCCAAAATTGACATGAAAGCAACTAATTGGTATAACAAATAGATACTTTAATTTTATTTGTATAGAACTAATGAATGCGTGATGTTTTCAGGATGCGTTTACGAAAAATCCTCAGCTGACTAATTTGCTTTTGGACCCATACTTTTGCGAACGAATTGGTGCGTCACAGCAATCTTTGCGGGAGATATTCTGCCAAGCGGTGATGAGTGGTGTGCCTGTACCTGCGTTTTCTGCTGCCCTTGCCTTCTACGATGGATACAGGTCTAGCGTACTGCCAGCTAATATGCTACAGGTAAGGTTTTGCCGAAACTAGTGTATTTACAACCGTCTACAGCCCAGACGGACAGAGTCCCAGAGTCAGACACGATCGCAGCTGCAGCCTGTCTCTGGCACGACGCGAGGCGACAGTACGCGACGGATGCCGATAAAGCTTTTGTTTTGATCGACTAATTTAATGCTTAAATGGACGTGCCTCCAAGGCACCTGACATATCTATGGATATACCGACATATTTGCCTTCTTGGTTATATAAAAAAACAGTTAGGTGCAATTGCTGATCTCGAGATACTGCTACTAGGTTTGAATTCTAGGCCGGTTCAATTTTAATAATAATAATAATCAATACACATGAATTGGAATAAAATGTGCACCTGTATTTGCGCACACACTTGTGCACTAAAATTTCACCCGCGCTAGTTAATGGCTAGTCTTCATCGAGACGAATTTACTGACCTTAAACCCGAAATTAAGTTAAATATATTTTGATGTTGCAGGCTCAACGGGACTACTTTGGAGCTCACACTTACGAGTTGGTCTCAAAGCCAGGGGAGTTCGTCCACACCAACTGGACCGGCCACGGAGGCAACGTGTCCGCATCCACCTATAATAACTAAACATGATACTATAGCGAGCGAACAATATCATGAAAATGCAACTCATCGGTAAATTAATATACATTTGTCCTTGGATGTCACAAACTAAACGGGATATCGTCATATACATATATAAAAACGTTTGTCTTCTCAGAGATAACTAAGAGAAAGCTGAATTTGGGACATAAGTAAATTTTATAACGTAAATATCCGTTAAAAAGGATTTTGGAAAATTCAACCCTAACTAACCATAACGGGATAAAAAAATTGATGATGATCATGATTTCTTAAATACGAATACGATAGTCCGCGTCGGGTCGCTCGTTCTTACCATTACTCTAACCAATTAGTACCTACCAACTATGGTTTCAGTTTGTATAGTAGGTACTTAGTAAAGCTAAAAGAAAAAAAATGTATAACGTTTTATAATAGCTTATAAATCAGAATAGCACTTGGGCTATATTTTATTTAAAAAACAATAAGACTAATATAATAATATATTTTATGAAAATATATTCTTTGATGCATTTTATGAAAATACTAATGGCATGCTAATGCAATTCCGCTTATTGGAACCATTTTGTATACATTTAAAATATATTCGATTTTAGTAGTAGTAAGGGGTTATTTTTATATCTACTTACTATATTATATTGCGTACATTTGTGTTGTAAACGTGGTTTAAAAATAATCATTATTTTTCTATTTCCGATGAGTGACAGTTTTATGTATAATTTTACAAAATGTTGGTACATTATACATCTGTTAAGTTTTTATTAATATTTATAAGTAGTTATATATAATGCTATTGAATTATATCGCATAGGTGACTGGGAGCTGCCTTTGTGTTAAAGGCTTAGGGCTTAAGTTTATTTTTTTTAATGGCCTTTATGACATTCCTATTTTAAATTTTGGGGGTTGTTTGTGATGTATAAAACACACTGTACCTTATATATATATATATATATATATATATATAAGTGTATCTGCACCAACATTATACTGCTTTACTCTGAAAATAATAATCATAGCGTAGCACCTCTTTACGTTATGTTAAACAAATCTTTTAACAGGCGTCTAGGGTTTGTGTTATCTATTAACTATACTTCTACACAGTATAATGTGAGTGGTGTTTTAGGTGTGTTGCTGTATTTAATTATAAGGATAATGGGACTACTTTTTAACAATTTCAATATACAATATTAATATTATCTGCTGTTTTTTTTACCCTTCTATTGACATCCGTCCCAGCGGCGCGGCGCGACGAATTTATCTTTGTGCGACAAGACATCCATAGATCCAAACCGTCCTTGAAGTAATCAAATGGTAACATATATAAAAAAATCTCTGCAGAAATGCATCGCAAGCACATAACACGGGCCTGCAAAATGAGGGTCATAACTTCCTCTCTGGAATTTGGTACCTGATCCTAGGGTATTTTGGTGCGCTGATTACGAATATCTCCTTAGTTTTTCTCCATCACCTCCAGATTTTTAAAAAAAGGTACATACAGAAAATAGAAAAAAAAACGAGTTTTCTCATAAAAAATATATATTTAAAAAAGTACATTATAATAATAATAGCCTTTTATTCCTAAACATCATTATCAGAGGTCCCTAAGTTCGGTGTGCCTTTTGGCATAGGTCTCCTCCAATTCTTTTCAATGGGTCCTGTCCTTTGCTACTCTCATCCAGAATGGTCTCGCTGTCTATTCGACGTACATGACGGACATACGACTTGAAACATCAAGTCGTCTTCCCATCTCCTGACTTGACGACCCCTACCTCTTTTGCCGTCTCTTGGTTGCCAGAGGGTGACTTGCTTGCTCCAGCCCATCTCCATTTTTGGACGTCTATCCGGGAAAGAATGTCTGTGAGTTTTGTTCTTGTTCTTATGTCTACGTTCCTGACTCTGTCTTTGATTTTTAACCCTAGCATGCTTCTTTCCATTGCACGTTGGCATTTCGTTAGCCTTTCCCTGTGGTGTAGTGTCACTGACCAAGTTTCACAGCCATAAGTAAGAACTGGTAGAATACAGGTCTCGAATGTTTTCTTTTTTATGTGATTGCCTAAATCCTTACTTTTCACTATTTTCTTCAGTGACCAGTACTTTCTCCATCCTTGGGCTATTCGCCTGTTTATTTCCTTAGTCATATCATCTGAAGGGGATATTATCTGTCCCAAGTAAACATCGTCGCTGTGGAGCTAAAACTCACTCACTAACATTTTTGGCAAAAATGAGTTGTTGATGCTAAGCTGTCTATAAACACCTTATCTATCGTCTAAAAGTATATTTAGGGTATATTTTTGAATAGCTACTAAGTGAATAGAAAACGAAAATTACCTGATTACTGATTCAATAAAAATTATCTACACGAAAATTGATTAAGCTACTTATATAAATGTTACGAGGGGAGGTCCAAAAGTTCGTGGAATGGAGGGGATGGAGTGGGGATAGGGATGCTTGCTTAGTGTCATACTAATTGTGGACTCATCATTAGTATATAAGCTGAATTTCAGCCTAATTGCGTCATTCGTTTACGAATACTCGCCTGATAAACAAGTCAATCCGGAAGAACATTAAAACTATGGAGAAAATTGAACACCGTGCTGTAATAAAATTCCTTACCAAGCAAGGAAAGACCGCTCAAACCATTTTGAATGAAATGGGAACCGTTTATGGGGACCAGTGCCCTAGTATATCAATGTCATGTGTGTCATTTACAAGTGGCATGGTCTTTTTAAACATGGTAGGGAGTCGATTGAAGACGACCCTCGCTCAGGAAGGCCAGTTGAGGCCACCACATCAAACATCATCGAAAAAGTGGAGAAAATTGTACTGGAAGATACCCGTTTAAAGAAAAAACAGATATCTGCATTAGTTGGAGTATCAGATACCACCATTTTGCGAATCCTACATGACCATCTGGGTATGACAAAAGTCAGTGCAAGATGGGTACCGAGAATGCTCACACCGATTCAGAAGCAGCAACGCGTCGATGCTTCAAAACAATTTTTGGAGTTGTGTGGAGACGAGCCTGCACAGATTTTGGAGCGAATTGTTACCGGAGATGAAACATGGGTTCATCACTTTGAGCCTGAGTCCAAACAAGAGTCCATGCAATGGCACAAAAAGGGGACACCACCGCCAAAGAAGTTCAAAGTGTCGGAGTCGGCTGGAAAGTTGATGGCTACTGTTTTTTGGGATTGTGAAGGGATTCTACTAATTGATTATAAAGAAAAGGGAAGGACCATAACAGGAGAATACTACGCAACGATTCTAGAAAAATTAAAGGAGTCCATCAAGGAAAAACGTCGAGGAAAACTGACCAAAGGTGTTTTGCTTTTGCAAGACAACGCACCGGTTCACAAGAGCAGAGTTGCAATGGCTGCTCTGCACACACATGGCTTCCAATCGCTAGTCCACCCACCCTACAGTCCAGATCTGGCCCCAAGTGATTTTTATTTGTTCCCTAATTTAAAAAAAGACCTAAGGGGAAGGAAATTTTCCGACGGCAATGAAGTAAAGGAGGCAATTTTGGCTCATTTTGCGGCAAAAGATAAAAAATATTTTTACGACGGTTTAGAAAAATTAATTCATAGATCTAATAAATGTATTCAACTTCAGGGTGATTATATTGAAAAGGAAAAATAGTTTTGTTGTTTCATTTTATTTCAAACCCTTCCATTCCACGAACTTTTGGACCTCCCCTCGTACGTTTAAATCGAAAATGCCAAGTGGTATTATAGCAATCGTTTACAAAATCACTAAGTGCACATAGTTACTTTTTGTTTGAAAATAATCGCCGCCGCTATTAATGAACGACAGTTAACTTTTCACATGCACAATATTAGCTTGTTTCATACATTTATATTTCAAAATAGAGACCAATGGAGATCTTAACTGGCGGTGATTTAACTTTTCCTAAGGCGTATTTTACAATGTTGCTATTACCAAGGCTAAGAGAACTGATATACCTATCGAATTTCATAGCTGGTTTGAGAGACAGGTTGTCAGAACCAGACAGAAGAGTCTGAAGATAAACATTTTAAAGTTTTATATAACTGTATACGAAACCGCCTCGCCAGAAAACTTGACGAGTTTCAGTCTCCAGATCAAGCCGGGTTTCGAAAAGGCAATAGCAATAGCACCGTGAATAACATTCATACTGTTCGGCAGATTGTACAGAAGATCGAAGTGTACAATCAGCTGCTGTGTATGGCTACTATTCTTGGACTACGAGAAAGCCTTCGACTCCATCGAAACCTGGGCAGTTTTAGGTACTCTGCAGCTGTGTCGCATTGATTGGCGCTATATCGAGGTTTCGAGATGTCTATATAACACCGCCACTATGACCTTTCAGCTCCAGGAACAATAGACCAACCAGATTGAGTTGCATCGAGGGGTGAGACAGGGGGATGTAATATCCCCCAAGCTTTTCACCAACGCGCTCGAAGACGTCTTCAAGACGCTGGACTGGACTGGACGGGGCATTAAAATCAATGGCGAGTATATCTCACACCTTCGGTTTGCCGATGATATCGTCATCGTTGCAGAGTCTCTGGAACAGTTGAGCGGAATGCCGCACAGCCTGAATGAAGCCTCATGACGTGTCAGTCTTGGTATAAACTTGGATAAAACCAAGATTATGTTTAACGAACATGTCACGCCGAAACCGATTTACGTCGACGGTTCGATGCTCTCTGGACCTTGGGCAAACTGTATAGCTTGGTAGAAACAACTTCGAGAAAGATGTCAACCGTAGGATTCAGTTGGGTTGGGCGGCATTTGGCAAACTACGTCACGTTTTCTCTTCGCCTTTACCGCAATGCCTGAAGACAAAAGTTTTCAACCAATGCGTCCTACCTGTTATGACGTACGGTGCCGAGACGTGGACGCTAACAGTGGGACTAGTCCACAAATTGAAAGACGCACAACAGGAGAGAGCTATGCTCAGCGTCTCTTTGAAGGATAAAATTCGCAACGAGGTAATCCGACAAAGAACCAAAGTTACCGTCATAGCTTGCAGGCTTAGCAAGCTGAAGTGGCAATGGGCTGGTCACATCTGCAGAAGGACCGACGGCCGGTGGAGCAGACGTGTCCTAGAGTGGAGACCGCGACTCGGTAAGCGTAAGGTAGGCTCCAAGCTAGGTTGACTAACGACTTAAATAAGCTAGTCGCTAGGTTGGACTGGGAGTGGAAGGCGAAGGACCGTGTGCTATGGCGCGTGTTAGAAGAGGCCTATGTCCAGCAGTGGACTGCGATAGGCTGATTGTTTGATAAGTGTATAACCCACTTTTTAGTTTCTTGAAATAAATGTTTAACTGTGCCACTTTTTTTTTTTAATTGAACATCCTAGTAGTAATTTAACAATACACTCTAAAGAAGCTCCTGTACCCACACCTATTATTATACTTAACTTAAAATATAACTAAGTAAATGCTATAACTATACAGAATTCATCCCAAATAAATACCTAAGTAACGTAAATAAATCACTAAGTGTAAATAAACAGACGAAATTTTGCTAGAATTAATCACTAAGTGATTTAAAAAAATAACTAAGTATTCAAAATGCTTTCTATAAGCAAATGTGAAAATTCATTAAGTTAAATAAAATGGAATATCTAAATAAAATAAATAACAAACACATTTCAAACTCAAGATTATAGGTATTTTATTATCAAGCTACACTTGTTTCGTTCATGAACATCACCACTGTAACATTAAGCATTTAGGAGTTATTATAAGGGAAAGTTAAAAAAAAGTTTTAAACGCGATTATCTAAAAACTATCTATCTGTTAGTTAGTGAGTTTTCGCTCCACAGCGACGACATATTCTTTGACATATTGTACTTGTTGCCATCTATAATAACGTCTATTTCCCTTGAGTTAGTCATCAATTTTGTTTTACTGCCATTAATTTCCAGACCAACTTCTCTACTTGTATTTGCTAGGCTCTGCATAATTTGTTCTATTGCTGCTGGATTCTCTTCAAGAAGCAACAGGTCATCGGCAAATCTTAGGTGGTTTAGGCGAGCTCCATTTATGTTCAGACCTAAGTGGTCCCAGTTTAGCTGCCTGAAGATGTGCTCGAGTACGGCGTTAAATAACGTAGGGGAGAGAGGATCGCCTTGGCGTACGCCCTTTTTGATAGGAAATGATTCTCCTGTTGATTCTAGTTTAATACTGGCCTTGCTAGATTTGTATATACTCTTAAGTATTTCGATATAGTTGCTCTGGACCCCTTGTTGTTCAAGGCTTCGCCATATGTATTGGTGCCTGAGACCGTCAAATGCCTTTGAGTAATCTATAAACGCCAAGTAGATTTGTTTATTGTATTCGTTATACTTCTGTATCAACTGTTTAATTGTGTGAATGTGATCTATTGTGCTGAAGTCTTTTCTGAATCCTGCCTGTTCTACGGGTTGGCTTTCGTTTAGTGTTAATGATATTCTTTCCAGGATCACTTTAGCAAATACTTTATATATGTTTGATATTAGAGAACTTGGCCTATAGTTCCCAATGTCGTCTCTAGGGCCTTTTTTATGTAGCAGAATTATGTGACACTCGGTCCATTCTTCTGGAATTTGCGTTGTTTGTAAGATTTCATTGAAGAGTTTTGTCAGCACAGGACTGATTTCCTCTAAGGTTCCCTTGAGCAATTCGTTAGGTATCTTGTCCGGCCCTGGGGCTTTTTCGAGTTTTTGGGATTTTATTGCCTTGATTACCTCTGAAGCAAGGATCTCTGGCACATCGTTTTTACTTTTGTCATTTTATAAGTCATGAAAATTGGCACACTAACTCTTCTTTACTTGTAGAATAATGAACTGCTGTTCTGGCAACCCTCTGCGGCCGGGGTGTTTAACCCTAACATGACAAAGATGGTGAGAAATAAAGTTAGAAATATGACTATTATTATTATTATTATTACCAGAACATTTCTGACCCTCCTACTGGCCGCCAGAACGCTGTAAATATGTATAAAAATATAGTACAATTTTGTCATTATGTAGGATATATAATTTCAAACGCCAGAACAAAATTTCATCACCAACTATTTGCCAGAACAAAAAATGTTTCCACATGGAAACATTTTTCGTACATGTCTCAAGACGGTTTAAAGGAATATCAAGCGATTCTTCTTTTAAACGACGAACGAACGAAATACAAACATTCAATTCACGGACACGAATTACACCCAGACTAATGTCCAGAGAAGACAAGCATTTATGAACCACACAAAGTTCTGCCCCGTGTCGGGATACCATCCACGACCTCTAGCTTAGCAGTCAGGGTCACTAACCACGAGACCAAAAGGCCAGTCATTTAATTCAATTAGGTATAAACTTAATAAATGTAGATATCAATTAAGTAGAATGAAATGAGTCTTTGTTAATTTTGTAGAATTTCATTTTATTTATTTTTTTATACTACTTAGGGTGTTGTGGGTTCAATCTCCAAAAATTGTGTGATCCTTAATGATTGTGCCGAGTCTGGGTAAACTTTGTGTCCGTTAATTGTATCTTTGTAAAGTCTCCCGCGACAAATGTGCAGGTTCCCTAGTGCAGTAGTTGTCTAAAAAATCTTGCATACTTACTAACAAGTACTGCTCTCCATTTGTTTTTTTAAAGCCTTATTTCACTCTGTTAGGGGCATAATAATAATACCCGCAGAGCAGCTTGTGGCGGGCTGAATGTGAGTGGCGACCCTGCGGTCTCGAATGCCCCAGAGAGTCGACCAGGGCCTCGTTTCCGGCTTGCCTTTATTGGCTGTCCGGAGTGGGCTGACAAGAGCGCCCGCAGGACTCTCAGCTCTGGCTTGCCTTGATTGGCTGATCAGAGAGGGGTCGCTAGAGCTATATGGTCGGGGGTAGAAGTGTCATTTTCAAGGGCATAACTACGGGGAAACCCGCTTTCGGGTCTTGGACCCCCGATGGTGAAACCGGCGCCGCGCCGCTCGATACCCCTAGCCACGCACTATGGTGTTGCCTTAATGCCTGTGGGCTGTTGCCCATGTCGGTTGTTTCAAGGGGCCCACCTAGTGTACAGGCGAGTCACCGTCTGCCTAATGTACGTTTACACATTTAAAGTCAGTGAAACAATGGCAGGCGCCATTCTATTCTATAGATTTTTAAAACCAGTCCATGAAACACTCAACCCCATAGCCCAGCAATGTTACCAAAATAGTGTTACAATAGCTCTACATCTACTCTAGTCGTATCATGGTTGTACAGTTATAGTGCAGCTATGGTATGGCTACAGTAAGTGTCTCATCCCATCTTAGATTAAAATTCTCTAAGAGCTCTCTGCGTGTTGGACCTATGTCCCCGTGTAAGCCTTCCAAAGGCCCGGGTATTCTTCTTGATAATGGAAAAATACCCGTGACAAAGAGAGACATAATAATAATATTGTTGCCAGTTGTTCGCGTCTTGCTAACGGCGAGTACTTGCATAGGCACAACCAAGTAGCCAGGATAAACCACCAGCAGCTTGCTCTGCGATACAACCTAGTGGACGTCGAGGTACCGTACTACAAGTATGTCCCTGAGCCAGTTCTCGAGAATGGCTGTGTGACACTGTATTGGGATCGGTCCATCATCACTGACAGGACTGTTGTGGCCAACAAGCCTGATATTGTGGTGGTGGATCGATCAAAGCGCCTTGCAATGATTGTTGATTTTACTGTCCCTCATGACAAGAATCTCGTGACGGCTGAGAAAGATAAACAGATAAAATATCTTGACTTGGCCCATGAGATTGTCGACATGTGGGATGTGGATTCCGCTATCATTGTACCGATAGTCGTCACAGTGAATTGTTTAATAGCCAAGGGCCTCGACCAACACCTTAAGAGGCTCGCGTTAGGTGGATGGATCAAGGGTCTGATGCAGAAGGCAGTGATCCTCGACACGGCGCGTATAGTGAGGAGGTTCCTGTCTCTGGAGCCCTAACCGCCGGTAGCTTGTACTTTGTTCCCGATATCGGTGTGAGGAACTGTTTTTTTATATTTTAAAATATATAGGTTTTTTATTTTTGTTTTTATATATTTAAAAATGTAAATCATATGTTAAAAAATAAATAAAGAGAATAATAATAACTTTGGGACAACTCATACAGCGCCAACTGATTCCAAACTAGGCAGAGCCTGTACTATGGTAATCAGACAACTGATAAACATACTTATATATATTATAGATAATAACACCCAGACACAGAACAAACATTTGTGCTCATCACACAAAGATTTGTCCTTGGGAATCGAACCCACGACCAGCGTAGCAGTCAGTGTCGCTAACCACAAGAACAACAGGCCAGTAGGAATAATTTTAGGAAAACTGTAATACAAGTGTAATTTTAATTACAGAGAATGTTTACCAATTTCCGAATAAATCGACCAGAAAACCCTTTCTTAGTAACGCTTTATAAAGAGTACTCTTCATAAAGATCCTCCAAATGTTATGTCTCTTGGACCAGCCGTTTAGGCTGTGGTTTGATATAAATAATAGGGCTTAAAGTATAAAATATTATTATTCCGTGTTGGTCGAACTCACAACATTCAGTGAGGTACTTTAATATTTGTCCGTGTGGTGATGGATTAAGAATACAAATGTCCCCTACCAACCCCTTTCCATCCCGAGTATCGTAGGAGTCGACTAAGGGAGTAAGTCAGGCAGACAATATCCACTGCAAGAGAGGGGAAAACTCTAAACAAACTTTGTGTGGTTCATAAATGCTTGTCTTCTCTGGACATTAGTCTGGGTGTAATTCGTGTCCGTGAATTGTATGTTTGTATAGTCCCCCGTGACGTGCGGGAGTTGTATTCATTTTAAAGAAGAATCGCTTGATACTCCTTTAAAACTGTCTTGAGACATGTAAGAAAAATGTTTCAATGTGGAAACATTTTTTTTCTGGCAAGTAGTTGGTGATGGAATTTTGTTCTGGCGTTTGAAATTATATATCCTACATATATTTCCAATAATTCCGTAAAAAAATCCACACTGATGACTTATAAAATGACAAAAGTAAAAACGTCACTGGCTCTTGGGCCATAACCTAGCTTTATTTTGAGCGAAGCACAGTACGATACCGTAATAAAAAAAAAGTGACTTATTTCAAAAAACAGTCGATGACAAAGTTATGTTCAAATGCGTGGTGCAGCTCATATGAGCGTCACAGAACTACGAACGTCCCATGCCACCACGATGGTATTTCCACCTAAACAAAAATCTCCCCAAATCTGCTAAAGGGAAAAAGGAAATTCTTTTCGCTTATACTTAAAAAATGTATTTGGTGTACAATAAAGAGTTTTCTATTCTATTCTATAAAATTTTTAAAAAAAGAAGCAATATATTAAATAAAAAAGGTTAAACAAATTCAAGTGTATACTGAGCCGCATAAAAGACGGTCAAAATTTATTATCAAAAACGCTAACATAAGCAAAAAAATATGTACCTAAGTATAAATAGGATAAGTCCCACCTGAACAATGTTTGAAAAATGTATGCCGGTTTAAGTAGGTAAAGTGTTCCCCAGAAAGTGATGGAATTTAGTGATGATAATGATAAAAAGCACCCTTTATTATATTCCAGGCCTAAAGCCTATGACTGTACTTTTACCAAACCATGCGAATTCATTAGGAATTATTATTTCCTATATAATTAGGAAAATGAGGAGTTCGGCAAATTAAGAATTGGTACCTAAAATTAAGATTTTTCATAAAGAAGAATTTGTCTTGATAATAATTTGAAAAGTTTAACACGTGGGAACTGGAGGCCAGGCCGCCTCTGAAAAATACTGTACCATCCATTGCTTACAAATTGTGTAAATGTTGTAATTTACCTACTCGTAAGCCACGAAACATAGTTAGTAGGCAGCCCTACCACCTATGTATCTATCAAGATAGTAAGTAATTATTCCAAGAACACTGCCGAGACAACATACTGTACAAAACTTTTTGTACTGTGGTATTGAATATGCCAAAATAATTTGTTAAATTTTATTTTACTATATCACATCAATAAACACAACTAACCCGCTACATATAATAATGATTAAAAAGGAGACAATGTTTATCTTATAAATACAAAATAATATGTCCTATAATAATAGTAATTTATAATAAAATTGTCGGCGATCAGAGCGTCACAGAGCCAACGTCATGTGCCCGCGTTTCAATGCGGACTGATCGTACGAGTCATTATGACACTTAATCTTGTCACCCTGTTTATAACGTCGAAGTTTGCTTAACACGATTCCGGCACCTGAAAAAGTAGTCGCTGCAATTCATGAAAATTTAAGGGTTTCTTTCAATATTGTAAAAAAATATAGATCTAAACAAAAAACTTAACGGTACATTCTCTAAGATACACTAGCAGGTGCTCTTATTACTTCTCTCTCCTCTTCCTTATCACAACAACAAGTGTGCTTTTTTTGAAAATAAAATTGTGACTAAGTATATGGTATAACCAGCTATTTAATGAAAATTGACCGATTGGAAAATTGTATCAAGTACAATTTTCAAAAGAAATAATTATTATGTTTATTAGAATCTAAAATGCATTTCGATGTAGTCAGATGATAAACTTATATTTGGAGCAGAAAACATTTAAGGGTTCACCCGAAAGGTTACATAATTTAATTGATCAACTCAGTCTTTAGTTGGCTTAAAAATGGCTACTAAGTACTTATAAAATATATCACATACTTAATTAACAATTGTTCGTAATAAAAGGATAAGTGACAAACTATAATGAGTATTTGTAGGGGCAACACGTAGTAACCTGTTATTTAGCACTTATTTTTTACCGAAAGAAACATTAAACACCAAAATCAAAATTTTTACTTCCATCTGAAATAGGTTCGATCATAAAAATATTACAGAAAGTCCAAAAAGCATAAGTTTTTTATTTTCAAATATTTTGTAGATCGACCACCAAACAAAAAAAATCACATCAAAATTTCTGTCATTTATACCGAAAAAAAATAGTGTCATGTCGATTATTTTACTACCGCCTAACCGACAAAAAGTTTCAAGAGACATGTAACCCGGACCAAACGACGATTTTAACTATATATAACTCAATTTCCCAAAAAATTACACTTATTTCTTTTTTTGGCTATTTGGCATCGACATATAAAGTAGATATATAGTTGCCTGCATGAGATACATAAATATAATTTAAAAGAGCTTCTCCATATTCTAACAATAACATAAACCTTAAAGTTTTTAAATATACATTTAAAAATATTTAGGAACAAGAAAATAAAAAAATAGAGGTACTAATGAAGCCCAGAAATATAAGTTAAAGAATTTTTCTTAAAACATATTAAGCTTTTACTGAAAATGTCAACATCATCAAGCTCATTGTTATACAATCTACAAGTTCAGTTCTACTACTAGGGACACAAAATAACCGCTTTTTCGACAAACTCGTTCGTTCGTTAAGAATAAGAATAAGAATATTTATTTGCTCGAAACATGGTTACAGGTTATAAGTAGGTAGTGTACAAAGTTCAGCATGTCTCACCGCTGTCGGTGTGCAAATTCATACAGTAGTAATTATTTATAAAATTAAGATTACAATATTAATTTTCGTGCACAAGTTACAATAGCTGATTGAAATGTCAGTTAATACAAATAAAAAAAAAATAAGAAATAGAATGTCCTAAAATAATAATAATATTAATAATTTAACAATAGGAATTTAATGACAGATAATAAAAAAAATAAAAAAAAATAATAAGAAATAATTTAATTAATAATAAAAAATAGTAGTAATTGAATTCTCTATATAATACTTTTACATGTCATAAATTCTCTTATTGTATAAAAACATTGATTTGTAAGCCATTTTTTGAGTGCATGTACAAATCGAGATAGTGGTAGTTCTCTTATATCTTTCGGTATTTTGTTGAACACTTGGATACACATACAATAACTGTTTTTTTTATGTAAAGTGGTGGACATTGACGGTAACTATAACTTACTCGGATCTCTAGAAATATATTTTTTATTATCACATGCCTTTACAAACAGGTCAGGGTGCCTTTTAACAAACACACCAATTTCCTGGATATAAATGGATGTGAGAGTGAGCAATCCTAATTTCCTAAAAACGTTCGTTCGTACTAATATAGTAAAGCTGAAGAGTTTGTTTGGTTGAACGCGCTAATCTCAGAAAGTAGTGGTTCAATTCGAAAAAATCTTTTTTTGTTGAATAGTGCATTTATCCAGGAAGGTTATAGGCTATATAACATCACGCTATGAGTAATAGGAGCGGAGGAGTAGATAGAGATATGTTGCAAAATCGGGGAAAATATTCCAAATTACCACGCGGACAGGGTCGCGGGAGTTAAGGAACCCCAAACCCCTCATATTAGCTTCATCAGCTAAATCTTACACGTGCTTCGAGAACATTCGATGTTTAATTGCAAACCACTGCAAATACTATTAAGGTTACTGCATATGTGTATATGAACTAATATTGTTAACTTAGCATTTAATATAATATATAAACCCATACATTTGTTAATTGATTGTAATTATTGTTACGCTGTAATTCTGTCCGAATAAATATATTTTTTTAATCAATTTCGTTGTCGGCTACTTAATTGGCGCAGCCGGTAGGATCTCTGTAGTCAGTCTGTCGCGTATTAAAGTCTACCAGCAGTTCTCGACGTCCGTTTCTACGGTTTAGCAGAGATCTCCGAACAAACAAATTTATTGAGAAGCCAGTACGACTTACGGAAGAGGAGCAGCCAAGCAGTAATTCACCAGAGAGCATGAAGATAGTTGCGGAACTGTGAGTAAATCTTTTCACCTTCCTTTCAACTCTTCCATTTGTCTCTCAACCTTGTAATAAGTCTATGTTTGTGTGTATTATTAGGGATTAGAAAACGCCGTTATAATACTTGCATAGATTTTTGGGTAATTTTAGGTATTTTTTTTATTTTTACGGGATTTTTTTTTGTGTGTTATTTTAAATAATTACAATGGAAGGTCTTGTCCGCGTCCCACAGGAAATGGTCAAAATAATTCCGATTTTCAGTGGTGATTCTAGGACATTACAGTTGTACATTAAAAAATGCGAATACATTTTAACCACATTCCAAGGGAATGCCGTGCAAAATGAATACCTTTTTCACGTAGTAACAAGTAGGTTATCGGGTGAAGCAGCGAATTTAGTAGGAGAAAGGGACTCTTTACGCACATGGGATGATCTAAAAAACCTATTAAACCAACATTTTGGTGATCCGCGTACGGAAGAGTGTTTGTCATTAGAGTTAGAATCTTGTAAGATTAACAGGGGGGAAAGTTACCTAGAATTTTGTCATAGAATCCAGTATATGAGAAGCGTTTTATTTTCTAAATTATCTGAAACGATCCAGGATGAAACTTTACGTGAGGCGAAACAAGTCATTTACAATGACAAGGCCATGAACGTTTTCTTGTATAACTTACCCCAGTATTTAGTTAGATTAGTTCGTTTACGTAACATTTTAACGTTAGAGGACGCATTAAAGGTAGTATTGGAAGAACAAAATTTTCAAACGGTCTACGAGTCTAGGACAAGCGATCGTTTTAGTAGAGGTAATAGACCAAGTTCTTCAAATTTTAATAATAATTATCGAAGTAATAATAACTTCAATGCACAGAATGTACCGAGTACATCTGCACCGAATAACGCTACAAATCATTCATTTACGCCTAACAATTCGTTTCAATATCGTAATTTTAAACAGCATAATATAAATCGTAATAATTATAGTAATAATAATCATTCACATAATGGATTTAGCAATAATCCGCCATCGTATAAAAATAGGACAATGCAATCGCCTGATCAACAAATTCCGCGAGCGATGAACAATGCACCGCGAACGACACCGTTTGCAGCGTCATCAGGTTCGAATACTGATGTCACTATGCGCACTGCTAGCTCACGACGTGTAAATTATACGAATCATAATAATATTAGCGAACAAAATATGTCCCATTCGAACAATGATGTTAGGGAAAATTATCCTCAGAACGGTAGTGAGGAAAATTTTTGCATGACGGCCTCTACTCTAGAGAACGAATAAAATTAAATTGTAATAAACGTTTAAACCTGCCACACATAGTTATACCCGAATTAAAAGCAGTTTTTATGATAGATACCGGCAGTGTTAGGTCATTTTTAAGCCCATATATCGCGAACAAATATTATAAAAACTGTTTGCAATATGAACCATTCGAGGTTGTTAGTACTCACGCTTCGAGTGTACATAATGAAACAGCATTTATTTCATTACCGGCTACATTTAAGTGTAATGAATATCATAAATTTTATATTTATAATGTAGATGATAGGTATGATGGGTTAATAGGCAGTAATTTATTAAAACAACTGCAAGCTAAAATTAACATGGAGAACCAAGTGTTGCATCTAAAAAATACTAATATTCCTATAATATATGTACCTCCTATGAGAGAAGTATACAATTTACCTCCTCGTAGTGAGTTAAGAGTAAAACTTCCAGTAAATTTGTTAGACGGGGAAGCTATATTAGATTTTAAGCAATTTACGGAAGGGATAAGAATGCCCGCCGCGTTGGTAAAATGTATTAAAGGCTATGCAACTACAGTTATTCAAAATTATACGGTAGAACATAGAGATTTAGTGGTAACAGGGCCATTTAAAGTAGAGCCTTATATACAGAAACCATCTGTTAATGTAAATTTTACGGAAAATTATAAGGAAATAAATAACTTACTTATGAAAAATTTAGAAAAATTACAGTTAGACCATATGAATCCAGAAGAACGTAGTGTTATTGAAGGTATTTGTAGGGAATACAAAGATATTTTTTATTGCGAGAATATCCCATTAACCTTTACGAACCAGGTTAAACACAAGATTAGAACCAGAAATGAGGACCCTATTAATATTAAAGCACATAGGTTACCTCCTGTTCAGTCGAAAGAAATTAGGGACCAAGTTGATAAAATGTTACGGGACAATATTATCCAGGAATCTCACTCTCCCTGGAGCGCACCCGTTCATATAGTACCGAAAAAATTAGATGCATCGGGACAAAGAAAATGGAGAATGGTAGTCGACTATAGACGGCTTAACGATATAACTACGGACGATAAATACCCTTTGCCTAACATCAATGACTTATTTGACATGTTAGGAAAAAGTATATACTTTACCACGCTTGATTTAGCTAGTGGGTACCATCAAATAGAAGTTCAGGAGGAGGACAGGGCTAAAACTGCATTTAGTACACCTTCCGGTCACTATGAGTTTAATAGAATGCCGTTTGGGTTAAAAACAGCTCCTGCTACATTCCAGCGAGCAATGGATAACGTCCTAAGAGGTCTACAGGGCTTACATTGCCTAGTGTACTTAGATGACGTCATCATTTTCTCAAAAAGCCTCCCAGAACACATAGAGAAGCTTAGAGCAGTCTTTGACCGTTTCCGTAGTACAAATTTAAAAATACAACTCGATAAGTCTCACTTCTTGAGAAAAGAAGTACTTTACTTAGGTCACACTATTACTAGTGAAGGTTTGAAGCCTAATAACGATAAAATCGATGCGGTTTTAAAATACCCCATTCCGGAGACAGTTACGCAGATAAAAAGCTTTTTAGGACTTATCGGTTACTATAGAAAATTTATTAGGGATTTCGCCAAGATAACTAGACCGTTAACAGCCTGTTTAAAGAAAGGTCGTAAAATTATTATTAATGACGAGTATAGGGAATGCTTCGAAACATGTAAAAAATTATTGACTAACGCACCTCTATTACAATTCCCAGATTTCAGTAAAGGTTTTGTTTTAACCACTGATGCATCCAACTTTGCAATCGGGGCTGTACTATCGCAAGGAGCAATAGGCTCAGATAAACCAGTAGCGTACGCTAGTAGGACCTTGAGTGATACAGAAGCTAAATATAGCACTATTGAGAAGGAGCTTTTAGCTATTATATGGGCAGTTAAGCACTTCCGACCGTATCTCTATGGTAGTAAATTTATTATATTTACAGACCACAGACCATTAGCTTGGTTGTACACTTTAAAAGAGCCTAATAGTAAACTCACGCGTTGGCGCTTAAGGCTAGAAGAATATGATTACGAAGTGCGTTATAAGAAAGGACCACAAAACACTAACGCAGATGCGTTATCTAGGATTAAAATAAATGTTTTAGATGATGATTTAGATTCGGTATTTGTTAATGTAGGAGATAGAAGAGAACGTATTCAAAAAATAGTTGAAAGGGAACTTCAAGAGGACGAACCTCCAATAGAAACGATAGAACTTTCGGATTCTGACGACGGAGTCACAGCTAACTCAGTTTCAAATAGGGAACACGAAGGTATCCCAATTTTAAACGAAGCTGTAGACACTAAATCTAGACAGATATTAGTGCATTCATGGTTTAAAGATAAATTATCCGTTAATGATATTTCTAATAAAAAGCAGAAGATTCTTGAAGTTCACTTACCAACAAATAATGATAGATTAGTTAAAGACTTTTTAAAAGAATATATAGACCCTAAATATAAATATTTTATTTACTTTGAGCATAATTCATTTAGACAATCTTTTTCAAATATGATTATTAAGTTATTCAAAAAGGATTCAGTAAAGTTAACAGAGTGTACAGAAAGAGTAGTTAATTTAACAGAATCAGAGATAGACCAAAAGGAGATCGTTAATAAGTATCATGATGGGAAAACCTGTCATAGAGGTATTAGGGAAACTTTAGCAAAAATTAAGAGGCATTATTGGTGGGCAAATATGAATGAAACAGTTACGGCAATTATTAACAGTTGCGAAACTTGTAAAAAAATGAAGTATGATAGGAAACCGATTAAACCGCATATTCAATTGACTCAAACTCAAGATAGTCCATTCCAAGAAGCATTCATGGATTTATTATATATCGAAGGAAAATATTATTTAACTATAGTAGACGCTTTTAGTAAGTTAGCACAAGCTATCGAGGTGCCTAATAGGAGTACGCCAGAGATAGTTAGAGCATTAATTAAGTACTTTAGTTTTTACGGATTACCTAAGAAAATTAGTTGCGACTCAGGCACAGAATTTAATAATGCATTAATTAAAGAAATGTTAAGTTTATACAAAATTGAACTTCATATAGGAACTCCAAATAATCCTAACTCAATGGCTGTAGTGGAGAGATTTCACTCTACTATTATTGAAATTTACCGTTTAGCCAAATACGACAAAAATGATTTAGATGCAGCTTCCGTTATGAGTTACGCTATTATGGCCTATAACAATACAATTCATTCGGCAACAGACTTTACGCCCTTTGAACTTGTATTTGGGCATACTGATGCCGAAAATGCATTTAATATAGATAGACAAAAGAATTTAACTCAGAAACTAATGCTAGATCATAGGAAACGTCTCACAGTACTTTATGATTATGTCGCTGAAAAATTAGAATTAGGGAAAATTAAAGTTAAAGATAAAAAAGGTGGGGAAGAAATTCCAGTTCTTAAAACAGGAGATAATATTTTTATGAAAAATACACGGACTAGGAAGGCCAAGGAAAAACCACGATACGAAAAGGCAAAAGTTATTGGGGAAATCGAACGAAATATAGTGCCCGTAGAACTAAATAAGAGAGTAACTAAGGTAGCGTTAAAAAACGTCAAACGTTCTCCACAGGTATTGCCAGGTACTTCTGGTACTAGTGGCATCAGCATCCACGCTGGACCTTCAAAACCTCGGTCAGAGTCCGGGGATAGCCTCGTTCAAGATGGGAGTAGCGGTGAAGAAGAATAGTTACTGGACTATTTTTAAAACTTTAAATATAGGATCTATAGGGTTACAGATAGAAAATAATATTCGGGATTTTAATATTATAAGAAATAAGATAGGGGAAAATAGATTAAATAACGAAACTGTGGGAATAAAAAATCAAATAGAATATTTAGAGAAAATAGTTAAGAATAGATTATCTCAAATTTTACCTAATAATTATCGTAGCAAACGAGCTTTATTTAGTCCATTAGGGACATTCGTTAAAGCTATTTCTGGTAACTTAGACGAAAACGATGCAATTAAGTACGATAAAGAAATACAAATGATAGAAAATAGGGATCATGTAGTTGAGCGTAAAGTTTCATCTATGCAAAAAGCTTTTGATAAATTAGTTAACGATTCCGAAATAATTAATTTAAATATTAAAAGTTTGGGTGCACAAACTAATGAAATAGTGACACTTGTGGAAAGCCAGTCGAAATTTAATAGTTTATTAAAATTATTGGATGCTATGTACCAAATTCTAAGCAACTTTCGAACTTGTTACGAAGATATACAAGAGATTGAGACAGCTATTGCATTTAGCAAACTAAATGTGTTGCATCAATCAATTATAAACAGTTCAGAATTATATAATACTTTAGAAGTTATTGGGAAACATGCTAGGACAATATACCCAGTTAATAAAGAAAATTTAATTAAGTTAGAACGTAATATTGTAGTTAAATCTTATTTAAATAATAATAAGTTAGTTTTCGTTTTAGAAGTCCCTTTAATAGACAGCGAGACATATAACTATTACAAGGTTATTCCTATTCCTATCTTCCAATCTCCAAATACTTTCACTATTATACCCAAATACCCCTATTTAATGGTGAATAGATTGAAATACATGCCCGTAGCAAATTCATGCGAAGAAATAGGAAACAATACATTCCTATGCGATGAAAAGAACTTAGTAGAATACCCAAGGGAAACATGTATCGAACAAATAATGCTGATGAAAAATAACTACGATAGATGCGTCCAAAACCACATTAAGATAGAGAAAACCAAGGTGCAGAAAGTGACGGAATATCAATGGATGGTCTACACTGAAGAGAACTTTATCATTACAGAAGATTGCAATAATGAAATTCACAAGTACAACATCCGGGGAACCTATATATTAACACCAAGTGTACAATGCAGAACACAGATGGGAGAAATAATCGTTGCTACAACTACCAATTATACGATCTCTAGTCTTCAGTTGCCTTTGATCTAGATTCCAGAATTGCAACAGCAAATACAGACGAGGACAAACAAAGTGGACCTTAGAAACGTGGACTTTAGTAATGTGAAAGAATTACTGCAAAGTGCGAAAATTAGTGAAAGTGAAGACGAAATTAAATTTGTGACAACCGAAATTAGTGTTTGGACAATTTGCTTATATATTGTTGTAATAATTATTGTAATATTTTTAACTATGTGGAAATTTCAGATTTTATTCTTTAGACGAAATTTTCCGAAGACGTCTTCAACACCTTCAGATAATTTCTCTCTTAGGGAGGGAGGAGTTAAGGAACCCCAAACCCCTCATATTAGCTTCATCAGCTAAATCTTACACGTGCTTCGAGAACATTCGATGTTTAATTGCAAACCACTGCAAATACTATTAAGGTTACTGCATATGTGTATATGAACTAATATTGTTAACTTAGCATTTAATATAATATATAAACCCATACATTTGTTAATTGATTGTAATTATTGTTACGCTGTAATTCTGTCCGAATAAATATATTTTTTTAATCAATTTCGTTGTCGGCTACTTAATTCGGGCGACCTCTAGTTATATTATAAATACTTGGCAAATCGTGTTATCTACCTAAAAGAAAGAGACAGCAAACATCAGTGACGTCATTCAAGGTAAAGTTTTGTGCATAAGCTTCTTGCATGGAAATTCACATCTTAGAAAACGGGAAATATCTTTATATAAAGATATTTCCCGTTTTCTAAGAAATCTTCATAGTGCAAACTCCATTAGGGAGAAGATTTAAGCTTCTTGCTGACTGATTTAGAATTTGAAGCTCTATGATTTGAAGTATGTAACAGACTCAATGTAAATTGCCTCTATTATACTCTATGATCCATAGAGTATAATATATTTTAAACTGTCCAACAGCCTACAGTCTATAAATTTTTACTGATTTTCATAAGCAAATAAATTTTACAATGTGTTAATAAATATATATATCATATATGTATAATGTATAAGTGCATAGGTATTGGCATTTATTAATGGTAATGAGGTAAATGATAGTACATCATTTACTTCTTTTTGCTAACATTACAGTATTGTAATGTACACAGAAATTTGGGGCACGATGATGTTGCTTGTCTCATCGTGAAATGTAATGCAGGTAAGAATTTTGAATAGTTACTGCGACCGTAGAACGAATATTCGAGAAGCTGAATCGCGATATCGATATATATCGTATATGATCACCTAGCCTGGTCGAAGGATCCTCCCTTTTCGTTGTAGGTGTGTGTCAGTTTAATTAATTGAATATAGGCAAGTGGTGCAAAAATATTGTAAATTAAAATTACAATGCTTATGGATTCCAAACGACACAATAGATTTTTTAAAAGAATAAAAAGTAGATAGATAGATAGATAGAATATTCTTTACTAGTTGTTGCCTTCGGCTCCGCCCGCATAGATGTTATTTATCACGATAAAAAGTATTTTCCTCCCCAGGATACCATCTATCTTCCTGCCCAATTTCATTAAGATTCGCTGAGCCATTAAGTCGTGAAAGCGTTACTAACAAAAAACTTTTCACCCCTCTTTAAGGAATAATTTTCGAAAAAATATTTTATATTACATAGGTACTGAATTTCACTCGAATAACTTCAAAAACGACAAAGTTTCATACTAACATAGCACCCCCGTTTTACCCCCTTAGGAGGTGAATTTTCGAAAATTATAGTGCTTCCCTACTTTATAAAAGGAACCTCTGTGCAAAATTTCAAGTTTCTAACCCTCATAGTTTGGGCCCTGCGTTGATATGTCAGTCAGAGAGTCAGTCAGCTTCTCCTTATATGTAAGATAGCTGTTGCCCGCAGTTCCGCCCGCGTGGAGGTCGGGTATCGCTGTAAAAGTAGCCTATGTGTTATTCCAGACCATATCCGTTCAGTAGTTTTTACGTGAAAGAGTAACTAACATCCATCCATCCATACTTACAAACTTACGCGTTTATAGTATTAGTAGGATTGCACACCACAATATAACAATACGAGTAGTAGTACACAAGAAACAACATAATATTTAAATACAAGTAGTAGCAAGGGAAGTCTTATCGCTATAAGCAATCGGTTCCAAACAATCTTTGGATGGATATTGAGTAGAGTAACTAACAGACTTGCATAAGGTATAAGTAATTTGACCTTTAGAATGCTTACGAGGGTAGAGCTCGTACACGAAGTAGGTGTTATCATCATTCCAACCGAAAAACGGCAACTGCACATGGTGAGCTAAAATTTTTCGCAACCTATAGGTACCTTCTTAGTTTTAGCTTACTTACTTACCATTAGCAGTGGGCCTTAAAGAATTAAAGTGCGATATTCTGTAGCAGGATTACCTGCCATAGCTTCCAAGTCCCTACTTGCTAAGCTATATCCCTATATAGCTTAGCTATATTATTATTTTAATAACACTATGGTGTCATGACTAGTTATTCCCTTTAAGAATTACACTATGATCGAGCAAATGGCTCTAGCAGCTTTTTTCTGACCGCCTGAATAATAGGGTTTGTCACGCGCGAGTGTTTTTAAAAAGACGAACTTTCCCCCGTTTGTCATCCCACTCTAGAATTACATATATGTATAATTCAATCAAAGCAAGCTGAGACTAGGCCCTTTCTTTCTCTGGGGTATTGGCGAAGCAAAAAGTCGTGGGGAACCCCAAAAACATGTCTTAAAAGCAATTCTAAAGACATGGCTTATTATGATCTGTGACATGGCTGATCACCCAACCCACATTAGGCTAGCGTGAGTGGATTGATGCCTTAACCCTTTCAGTTTTTTTATTAGAGGAGAGAAGACCCATCCCCAGCAGTGGGAGATATCTGTATCATGATTATTGCCTTGCCGTACACTGTGTTTTGTTCAATTTACAATATACTGATGTTACCTATTGTTGTTATCACAAAGAGTATAAGGGCCTATGCTCTGTTCCGGTCTTCTTCTTATTATTTGGTCAACCTGTTGACAGTTATCCAAATTCAGGCCTCCTCAATGTATACGGAGAGTTTGTTTGGTTGAATGCTATAAATCGCTAATCTCAGAAAGTACTGATTCGATTAGAAAAAATATTTTTTTGTTGAATAGTGCATTTCTCCAGGAAGGCTATATGCTATATTACATCACGCTATGATCAATAGGAGCGGAGCAGTAGTAAGATATGTGGCAAAATCGGGGAAATGTACGTTCTAAATTACCACGCGGACAAAGTCAAGGGCGACCCCTAGTTTATAATAATAGTATGGATATAATGTGATGACGACTGGTAGATACAGACCCACAGGTTATTATTATTTGGTACTGTTTTTAATTACAGGTTTGTCTTCTAATGTATGTGTGAAAATGGTGTTTGGTGTTATCTTGGGAGCAGTATTATTAATGATGTGGTTACCTTGCTTAAGAAAGGGTATGTGGGCTGAACCAGGTCCGGTGTATGCAAAAGACCGCAACAGTCGCTTATTTCAAATAACACCTAGTACGAAATGTCGCGATGTCGAATGTAGAAGGTAATGTTTAAACATATGTAAGTATATATTTTTCTACTTGGTTGGTAAACAAGCATACGGCCCCCTGATCTTAAGCAATTACCGCAAGCCTATGGACGCTAGCAAAACCAAAAGGTAAGTAAATATATTTTATAGGTATACTAATGGATTCTGATAGCATAGTAATATTTTTTTTTCTTCCTTACTTACTATCGAACAACTTCCGCGCTAAGGCATAAGCCCTGTATAAGATTATACACAGATTCTGTATTACTATGTATTTGAGGTAAATAGCGATTTGGCGAGGTAACCTGAATCGCGGGATCAACTATAACCTAACCTGTTTAGATGCACTAAATACACATAATTTTTATAAATACGAATGCATGGCGAATTTGGCGTTCACCTTGCCATGTCTCATTACGCGGCGTGTTGCGGGTTCAAAAAATGTGTGATACGTAGTATGTGTAAAAAATATACCTAAGAATATTATTCCCATCATACGTGTGATAAACATAATATTTTTAAATAAAAAACTGTAAGTCACAAATCAAATGCACATTCTCGCAGTATCTCTTTTCGTTGGTTAAAAGACCACTAGTCTCTGAGTACAACTGCTGGTCACAAAGTTCCGGATGCGGTTCCTATCCGGCCGGCTGATTCTCTAAGAAACAGCGATCGCAAACTGACAGTTGTGATTACTTGTGATTGCTCGGTGACGGTTTGCTTACAACAACGGTTGCTAAACGTCAAAAAGTCTTGATTATCAATCTGACAGCCAGATTTTGCTCCGTTTACGCGGTCGCTCGGTTTTCGCTCTTACGGAATACCCCTGCCGGTCGTCAAAACAGAAATATACAATATGCTCAAAATTAGTCGAAAATGCCCAAAGTTGGTGGTTTAGTCTCTCTCCAGTCGTGTCAGATTGCCATCCCATTAGACGATGAGAGTGTGGCCATAAAGAGTGCTCCTGTGGTTATGTACACACTTGTGGCCTATAAAATATGTCGCGCAAATCGCTTGTCGCCGTCAAGACTAACCACTGTGACCGTAAGACGGTTAGAAGACATTATTACATTATCTATCATCGATCGTCGTAACTTATCTAGAGGGGCTGTTGTTGCACGACGATCGTAACGGCCCCTTTTAGATAATGTAATAATGTATCCTAAACGGCTTATGGTCACAGTGGTTAGTCTTGACGGAGACAAGCACTTGCCTGGAGGGGCTGGTTTCCTTATTTTATATTAATACTTACAAAATATTGTTGCAGAAATGTCTGTACGAAGTCATAGAAAATGTCCACATGACGCACAGTGTTGGTATGAACAGATGTTTCGAACAAACATACGGCCCGCCTGATGGTGAACCGTTACTTTGGCCTATGGATGCTAGCAAATGAGAGGCACCACGAATGCGCTGACGACCTTAAACATCAACAAAATGCACTACACTAGAAAAATATATGTTACTGCTGCTAGCCGACATATGCAAAAAGAAGCCTAACCAGTAGATCAGCTAGTTCGGACGTAATCTCTGTCAAGTACTATACCGTACTTAACTTACTTAAATAAGGACGCTTGAGACGACTTTGGCATTGTGATTGTTCATAGTCTACGGTGACCGTAACCATCCGGCGGGTCGTATGCTTATTTGTCGATTGATGTATTAGGTACTCACAGAAAAGCTATTCCCTCGTAAAGATTAAAATGAAATAACGATAAATAAGTCTATTTTTTTTATCCCTAATCATGAACAGTCCGTGTGGTGACGGATTAAGAATGCAAATGTCACCACCCTATTCCACCCCGAGGGTGTCGTAAGGGTCCAGTCCGTTAAGTTCTATTAGCCCAGTTCTACTGATAGAACTACACAGAAAAAAAATCCGATAGAGTCGACTAAGGGTGTAAGTTATATGGAGACAATATCCACTGCAAGAGAGGAAATACTTGAAATAAACCCCTATACTAATCCGTCTGGCCAGCGTGGTCTAGTACGCCATATACCTCGCAAGTAGGTGTATGGAGGAGACCACCAGAGTGCCCAGCAGTGGGACGTTTATAGGTTGAGATGATGATGTACACTTTATTTACCGATAACTATTGACCATAGGCAGAGGTCTATAGAGTAAATTACTGACAGCTACCTACCTACCTTACCTACCTACCTTAGTATGGTATGGTATGGTATGGTATGGTATGGCGGGCTATTTTCCGCAATTCCACGCTGATGCGCGTATTTTGCGTGCGGGTGGTTAGCTGGGGGGGTCACTCTATCCACCCCAGCTCGTCCAAATAGTCCAGCAGCCGCCTGACGTTGACGACCGCTTCTCGTACTGATCCTGGGCTGCCCAGGTGTTTCCTTCTGTATGCAGCGACCTCCGGGCAGTGCAGCAACACGTGCGCCGCCGTCTCGTCTTCCCTCATGCAGGCTCTGCAGAGGGAACTGTCAGTGACTCCTATAACAGAGAGATGTTTATTGAACGAACCGTGGCCCGTGACGGCAGCAGTGACTATACGCAACTGCTGTTTTGTGAGCCTTAGAACCTGTTTGGTGAAGCGATGGTCCAGCGCGGGAAGTGCCTCCTTTGCCTGTCTGCATTCGCTGTGATTTATCCAAAGGTTGTTGTGTTGATCTTTAATGCGCTTTCTTACCAGTGCGCGTAGGTGTCCGAAAGGCAGCGCCACAATGGGTTCTGGCCCTATTGTGTCCATCTCTGAACCCCTTCTGGCGAGCTCATCCGCAGCATCATTGCCTCGGGAGCCGCTGTGTCCTTTGATCCATTGGATAGTTATGCTATTGTGTTCACCCACCTGGTTAAGTTTTTGGTGACACTCGTAGATCAGACCTGAGTTGACTGTATGGCAGTCTAGGGCCTGTAGGACAGCCCTGCTGTCCGATAGAATCCGGATGGGCTGTTCCTTTACCTGTCGAGACATGATAGCATCGGCCGCTAGAGAAATCCCCATGCATTCTGCCTGGAAGACAGTGTTGTGGGCCCCTAGCGGTGTAGCCATGTGTATGTTGAGGTCCTCTGAGAAAATCCCAGCTCCGGTGCCTGTACCTGTCTTTGACCCATCTGTGAAGATCCGAAGTTCCGTGGGCCTTAGGCCCTCGCAGCGCTGGTCCTCGAACAGTTGGATCTTGTATTTCTTATCGAAAACGAATTGTTTGGGAATGCGGTCACTTACTGCTCTTAGGAGCGGGAAATCTGTCGCCAGTTTCTCCAGTAAAGAAGTGTGCTGCGTACACCTGCTACTCCACAGGTCTAGTGTTTTTAGTCGTATGGCTGCCATCGACGCCTCCTGCTGGATAAACAGGTTTAGCGGCGTCATGCCCAGCATGGCTTCGAGCGCCGCGGTCGGTGTAGTCTTCATACAACCTGTTGCCGCCATGCACACGAGCCTCTGTAGTCGCTGTAGTTTGTTCGAGACCGTGACTAGAGTGGTTCTGGGCCACCACACCACCGCTCCGTATGCGAACATTGGGCGGATTACCGTCTCGTACAGCCAAAGTATAATTTTGGGGGTTAGCCCCCATTTCTTACCGATCATTCTCCTGCACTGCCAGAAAGCGATCGTGGTCTTGTTTATTTTGTTTTCAATATGGCTGCTCCAGTTGAGTTTACTATCCAAGATGACACCCAGATACTTTACCTCCTTGGATAGTTGGAGCTCCACATTGAACAGTCTGGGAAGGCAGTGGTATCCCAGAGTCCGTTTATTGGTGAACAGTACCAATTCCGTTTTCGTTGGGTTCACCGACAGGTCATAGTCTCTACACCAACGCTCCACGATGCGCAGGGCCTGTTGAGTGAGATTGCAGACCGTGCCTGTCACCTTACCCGAAATGAGAATGGTGAGGTCGTCGGCGTATCCTATCGTGTAGTAATCTTTCGAGTTCAGCTTGGTGATCAGGTCGTTTATCACGAGGTTCCACAGTAGGGGTGATAGGACTCCTCCTTGCGGACATCCTCTCGCGATCAGGGCCGATTGCTTGTCCTCGTCTAAGTGTACCACACGTTGGCTTAACATGTTGGTTATCCAGTCAATGAGCACCGTCTCAGCACCGTGTTTGGATAGGGCGGTTTAGGTGTATGGAGGAGACCACCAGAGTGCCCAGCAGTGGGACGTTTATAGGTTGAGATGATGAATGATGATGATGGCGGTTCTGGAGAAGTTTGTTTTGTCGAAAGCTCCTTCTATATCTATGAAGGTGCCCAGGCATGTGCCTTTCTGTTGTATGGCTTCCTCGATCCGGTTGACTACTAAGTGTAGAGCGGATTCGGTGGACTTACCTGAGCTGTAGGCGTGTTGTTTTGCATGCAGTGGAATACTTTTCAGTGCTCCGTCCCTGAGCTCTCTGTCACATAGCCTTTCCAACGTCTTAAGTAAGAAGGAGGTTAGGCTAATTGGTCTGTAGGATTTGGCATTCGTGTAGTCACTCTTGCCTGGTTTCGGTATAAAGATTACCTTCACTTCCCTCCATCCCTTTGGTACGTATCTGAGGGCCAGGCAAGCTCTCAGTATGTGAACCAGCCTCTCTGTGACTGCTGATTCTCCCCACTGTAGAAGCGCAGGAAAAACGCCATCCGGGCCAGCAGCTTTGTAAGGATGGAAGCTCCGAATGGCCCACCTGATCTTTTCAGGTGTGATCATTCTTTGAGCATATAGCCAGTCCCCCGCAGACGGTGTGGACATGGCGTTTTGCCAGTTTATTACCTGAGTGAAGACGCATCCTGGGAAGTGAGTTTCTATGAGGACGCGTCTCGCCTCCTCGGGCGATGATGTTAGTGTGTTGTCTGGTTTACGCAGAGTCATGTGTGTCGCAGAGTGCTCTTGGGTCAGCAGTTTCCTTACTCTGTTGGCTTGCTGACAGGACTCAATGTTACTGCAGAATCTGCGCCATCCCATGGCTTTTCTGCGTCTGATGCATTTTTTGTAACTGGATTTGGCGGAGCGGTAGGTGTCCCAGTCCTCGTCCGCACAAGTGTTCATAGCTCTGTTAAGGGCTTTCCTTACCATTCTACGCTTGCGTTCCAGCTCCGGTCCCCACCAAGGTTGTTTGCCTGGTGTTAGTGAAGGAGTAGTCTCTGGGCATGCTGAGTGGTAGCTTTCTATCATAGCTTTTGTGATATGATTTACTTGCTCCTCAACGTGTGTTATTTCTAGGAGGGTATGCATACTCTTCTGGTCCGGTAATTGCCGGTTGAGAGTACGCTGGTATATGTCCCTATCTGTTTTGCGTGGGTTCCTCCTCGGTAACGGTGCCGGGATGGTTGTGCGTAGGTCAAAGCGGATCCATCTGTGGTCCGAGCAGGAGGCTTCTTTGGATACGTGCCAGTCGGCAACGGCCGCGGCTGCCCCCTCTGTTGCTACCTACCTTAGTATTTGCTGGGCTTTTACTCTAGTACCTTGTTAGAGACCCAGACTGCTGCGCCTGGGTTCGTGTGTAGGACCAATTTGCGATAGAAGTATTATGAAGAATTTATGTATAATATTATTTCCGTGTGGTGACGGATTAAGAATACAAAATGTCACCACCCCTTTCTATCCCAAGGGTGTCGTAAGAGTCGACTAAAGGAGTAAGTCCGGCAGACAATACCCACTGCAAGAGAAGGAAAATTCGAAATAAAACCCTATACCAATTCGTCTGGCCAGCGTGGTGTAGTACGCTAATATCCCTCCAAGTGTATGGGGGAGACCCGTGCCCAGCAGTGGGACATTTATGGGTTGATATGATGATGATGATGATGTATAATATGTAAGTTTGTTTACTGGTTGCAATAGTATAGGCCCTCTGGACACTATGTATATTATTACTTATTAAAGGGCAGCTTCGCTGGTGTGGACATCTTGTACGCATGGAGTCCTCTAGGTTGCCAAAAGCTGTCTTTTACTCTGAGATCAGCTCAGGAAAACGGAAGTCTGGAGGACAGTATCTTCGTTACAAGGATGTTCTTAAGCGACACTTATCTGCAACCGGTGTGTCTCCAAACTCATGGGAGGAGCTTGCTACCCGCAGGTTAGACTGGCGTAAGGCTGTTCACAAAGGCATAAAAGAGTTTGAGCACTGTCGTCTTAAAGACCTTGACGCCAAACGCCAGCACCATAAGACTCAACCCAAGCCCTCTTATGACTATACTTACAATGCGCAAGGAGAGCTTCACTGCGCTTTGTGTGACCGTCTTTTTAAGACGAAATTCGGCTTCGCGAGCCACGTCCGAGCACATGAGCGGAGACGGATGGCCGTGAGTTAGTAGGGGTCGCCGTCGACGGATACGTCTAGGAGGACATCATTACAAAGTATTTGATTTTTTTTACTTTAGCAACAACAACTACAACATCACATGTTTAAAATGTTCTGGTCATTCCTGTCCATCCTAAGGTTGCTAGGATGTGTCCGCCATCGTCAGGACGCCCTCAGGTCAAAAAAAAAAGGTTGCTAGGAAGAAATCGCGCTTAGCGATAAGACTGCTCATTGTACTTGTCCCTTTTCTGTTTGTATCTAACAGAAGTTTTGTTATCTTATGGTGTAGAATAAAATATTGTCTATCTATCTAACAAGCGCGGAATGTGAGTTCTCCCAATTATTATATTAATTAGAGTAGGTACGGTAAAATGTGATATTTAGATTAAAATGAAACAAATTATGCTGTGATATCCTTTATTGAATAAATTGAATGAATCTAATGATAACAATAATAAAATTCGGTTATACATTCATATAGAGTAGTTAAACTTTCTCTAATATGTATTTAATATGAATTACAATCGTAGCTCTACCGTGCAGTCTTTGTAGCGATTTGTTTTAGATCTTAATTTAAATTTTGTAAACGTTACCTTAAAGCAAAGTCCTTGGAGTGCCGGCGGGTAAATATTCTCAAACTACAGAAACTATAATACTACTGTCCATGAGGTATTAAGCCGTTATCAAACAGATACATTTTTCAGTTTGTGTTTATCCTTAATCAGGAAAACAACTATCGGTTTGTCTATGCGGCACTTTTCTCGGTGTTAACGTTATTAAAACTTTACATAATACAAAAACTGAAAATCGAATTGATGTCTGATAACCATCCATATAGACGGCAGAATGGTAAAGATGACATATTATGAATTCCAAATTAAGATCAAAAGTAAATCGCTGTAAAGACGTCATGGCACGGCCCCTGTCCTTAATTCCATAGCACCTTTCCAAAAATTTTCTTTATCACAAATCGGCTCTGTACAACACACAATCAACATTACTCAACATACAACTACTTCAAAAGGTTTGTAATTCATTTAAGTACATTGTCCTCTAGATATTATCATAAAGCAGTGGCGGATTTACCAATAGGCTGAGTAGGCTGGAGCCTAGGGCGGCAGATTTTAGGGAGCGGCAAATTTGGCCCCTATTTTTTTTATATCTTTCAGAAATAAAAAAAAGCCTTATTATATGCACAAAAAAACGAATGACAAATATTTTAGTAATGCACAGTCTACTGACACAGTATACTAACACTCTTATATCCGTAATCCGTATATAAAAGATTACTGAACGCACTGTTAAATATACATATTTAGGTACTTATGCGATAATGAATTTTTAAAATATTTCAGTAGCGTTTCAATTTAATTACAATTTAAATTTAGTAACTTTTTTTAAAAAAATGATATTTTTTTTTAGTTTAGACTCGACAATTTACTACAGGTCCAAATTGATCAAGAAATACTATAGTGAAACGATTGTGTTCAAGAGGCCTTGCTTTCAGAGGCAAAAATGAAAACTTCGGTGATCCACATAACGGGAATTACTGTATGATTTTGGAACTGTAAGCAGAATTCAATCCCTTTTTAGCTAGTCATATTGAACAATTTGGGAATCAATGATCAGGCAGTACCAATTACTTATCAAAGTCCGTTTAGGATGAGTTTATTCTCTTGATGGGTCATAAAGTCTTCAAACAGATTGGAGGCGAGATAAGAAGAGCGAAATATTATTATCTTTAATCAGCGATTCAACACCAGATATAGCACACGTAGATCAATTTACCCTTGTCATTAGATACGTTTTGGAATCAGACGAACCGTGTGAAAGATTTACATTTCTGAAGAAATGGTTTCAGTCATAAACACTGGGCATAAATATTGAAGACTGTCGTGGACAGTCATATGATAATGCCGCGAACATGTCTGGCATGTACAAAAATTCGAAACCAAGCACTGTTTGCATTTTACGTGCCTTGTTCTGCCCATTCTTTGATTTAATGGCAACTGCGGCTGCTGAATCCTGCACAGAAGCTTGTCGCTTTTTCATGATTTTTTATAAGCTCGACACAACGCTGGCTTAAATTAATGAGTGAAATCGGGAAAGGCAAAACTCTGAAGAGAGTGAATTTGACACATTGGTCAACAAGAGAGGACGAGTGTAAAAGTTTGAGAGATTCTTGGCACGAAGTTCTTAAGACTTTGAAATCAATCAAAGACGATTGTACTGAAAGGCCTGTAACGCGACAAGAAGGGGCGGAAATACTTTTGAATTTGAAGAAACTGGAAACGGCGGTAATGGTTGTTGTGTGGATTGTTTTTTTGGAAAGAAAGTGAATGTTCAAATTCAGGCTTCCATCGTAGATTTGATCACCGTTACCGATCTTTACGAATCACTAAGTTTTCGTAGCTAAACGAAAGAATTTCAAGTACGAGTATTTCAAAGAAAAAGCGATAGAATTAAGCGTATCAAAGCAATATACAACTGAGATCGAAAAAAGACAACCGAAAAGAAAAAAAAGATTTGATGAAACATCTGAAGAAGTTATTACAATGACTGCGAGTGAAACTTTTAGGGTTAACACGTTTCTCTTCCTCATAGATAGACTCGTGTCCGAGTTAGAGAAACGGCAAAAGGCCTACAACGGATTTAACGAGAAGTTTTCATTTCTAACCAAAATGAGTGAGTTGTTATCATCGACCCTAACGGAAATAGCCATTTCGTTGGAAAAAATGTTTATCCTAATGATTTAGAAAGTGATTTAGTTCAGGAATGTGTACACTTTCAATGCCGCCTTTCTTCTCAAAGAATTTTGATAAAACCAGATTCTGGATTATTAAAAAGTCTATCTTTGTTCCTGCGAAAACTGAATTTGGAGAACATTTACCCATACTTGGATATAGCACTTCGCATGGCTCTATTTACACCATGAACATGCCGTGCCGTAAGATTTCAGAGGAATTTCTTACCACGTACGATTAGGCTGTGGAATGAGCTCCCTGCCGAGGTTTTCCCAAGAGACTGTAGCATGGGGTATAAAAGATAGGAGTTATAAGGTTTTTCAAGTGTCGGCAACGCGTAAGTGACACCCCTGGTGTTGCAAACGTCCATAGGCTACGGTAACTGCTTACCATCAGGCGGGCCGTATGCTTGTTTGCCACCTTGGTAGAATAAAAAAAAGTAGGGGCGGCAAAAAATTTATAGCCTACTAGCGGCAAATTTGTAAATCCGCCACTGTCATAAAGGTTAGTACATTAAACATTCAGATATTAATAAAATTGATATACGGTTACAATATTTAAAACTGTTACGTGATTACTACTATATAACTATTAATATTCATGGTTATATTGGATAACATAGTTGTATTATCTAATAAATAAGTAAGTATTTACTCCAAACGGATTTAATAACATTAAACATTCAAACTAGATACTAATAATAATAAGCAAAGGAGCAATACTATTAATACGAAACTAGACATTCTGCATTGCCACACCTCAACCTTTCCGAATCTCCTTTGCTCATAAAATATATGTACTTATGTACTATACCAATAATAAATAAGTATGTAAATATGCTACTAAATATGTAAATAACACCTATTAAATGTTCCATTATAAATGTTAAACAGACACCTATGAAGCTTTACGTGGCTTACAGAGAAAACATATATGACTTATATTTAAGTACAACAGTTTAAAATATTGGTATGTTACTGTAAAAGTACCAACTAAGTTAATGAGTGAATCCTAAAATTGACTAACTCTGAGTGGTAAAATTCCGAAAAAGTACAAGCTCTTCTAGGATCTCGTGTGGTAATTTTAGGCTATTATTTTCAGATTAGGATTTAATTTAGGAGGTTAATTTAGGTTGAGTTCAGATTAGGATTATCATAAAATATATATATTTTTTTTATACTACCAAGGTGGCAAACAAGCATACGGCCCGCCTGATGGTAAGCAGTTACCGTAGCCTATGGACGTTTGCAACACCGGGGGTGTCACTCACGCGTTGCCGACCCTTTAAAATTTCGTTCTTATGATCTTAGTAGTTCGGGCTTTTACAGTAACATCAACTAAATACCCAATACATAGTTACTTATAATTAAAAAGAAATGGTTTATATAATGTTTCTACATTTTCTACAAAAAATATATATTTTGGTAAGGATATGATAGTTAAATTTTTTGTATAAAAATTGCAAGAAATCGCTTCCTAAGTAGATAAATAGAATAGAAACTGCCAATTTTGGTAATAAAGTCTTCTAGTTCGATCAGTACATTTTTCTAACAACGATAGGTACATCTAAGATTACCTAATTAGTCTAAGAGAAATTTGCTGTAAAATTTAGTGCCACGACGTATACTCTGAATGGCGGCCTAAAAGCAATTAATAAAAATAATAAACCAGAAGATAATTATACATGATGCAAGAACGGCTAAGTGATATATCATCTGTATTAAATACTGTATTATCTTATTAATAATAAATAAATTGCAAGTACCTATTAGTGTAAGCGGAATACAATGTTATAAGCTTATACTTATAAAAACATACTACTTTTAATAAGTGTTGACTAGTTGCCTATTAAATAGACTAAATCATACCAACGCGTCCCAGTAAACATACAATTAACATCTAACAAACATCGATATAAATAAGAGTCCTGTAAATATATTGAACTACTAATAACACCAATAATATACGTTATTAAGTAAACCATTCGCAATTACCCAAAGTTGATAACATAGACATCAATAAATAAGTACATGATAAATGACAATCTGTTAAAATCACAATCCATTACATTTCTCACTTCTAGAGTCATGGTTACATGAGTTTGCCAATCACGCGTAACATCGAGTATCTGTAGCAAACTTGTATGAACATCAGCAGAATTATTTTCTAAGCGATGCATCTCCATCTTCATTGACCAAGTATTAAACAAGGACTACGAGCCAAGTTTATTCGTTTGTATTTGTTTCTTCAAGTTTACACTGAAGTTAACAAACTTTGTCTTTTTCTGTGTATATTTACAAGGACAGTGAGGATGCAAGAGAGATCACTTGCGGTTACAACCCAAGCGGACCCTCTCGCATCCCCCTCCTATGTAAACTGTTTATTTGTATATTTTTCTCCAATACATGGGTAGTAGGATGCAAGTTTATTCTCTTACATAGATGGATGTAAGAGAATAAACTTGCATCCTACTACCATGTACACCGTTGTTGCAGTTACGTAGTAATCTGCTATTAGTCTGCAGTTTGCAGTTACGTAGTAATCTGCTATTAGTCTGCAGTTTGCAGTTACGTACAAACTATCATCAGCTGTACTTATGCACTAAACGCACATAAGCAATTAACAGGTAAGTTTCGTAAGATACTTTAATCTAAACATTTTACCTATATACAGAATATTTTTTATAAACTAAACCTTACGAACCGAGACCCATTAAACTGCTGCTAGTATATACGTAAGCACTAAACTGCTATTAGCGTATCCTTAAGTACTAAACTGATTATATTGTAGTGTACTACTATCAGTACCGTCTTGATCCATGTGGGGACAGTCAAGACGAAACTGAATATCTATGTCTACTATTAGTCCGCAGGCTTAGTCATTTTTAGCTCGATCTTGTCAAATATATTAAACATGTTGATACTATAATTTATATCTTAGTAGTTATAGGATTCATGCAGGAAGTATTCAGGGACCAAGACGTAGGGTGAGCGGTAAGGTAGGGGCATGCACAAAAGACCCCAAGGGTCTAAGTGCGCTGGCCGCAAGTACAGCCCCGTCATAAGATAAGATAAGTTATATGATTTAAATTGCTTTTGTTGCTAGTTAGCTATTCCGGATTAGAAATTTAACCAAGGAAGATACTTTTACGTAAATAGACGGTCATAGAACCTAAAATCCTGAAGTAGAGTACTACGGTGTCCACAGTTAATAACTACGACTGACAATACCTATCAATAACAAAAATCAAGACGCTTTTTATTCGGCTTTTTTTGGTGTTGCCTACACCTGTATTAGTGAGGACAAGATCGAACTATAATACAAAAAAAACACAATTATCTAAACACTTATATCAACGGAATTGCCTGCGTTGTTGACTTATAACATCTACTAGTGTCTGTTACCCTCGTGTGGAAACTAGCACTTAACACAAATGATCACTTCTGCGGCTGAATGGGGAATTTACGAGCACCACCTATAAAACCACGTAAAGCGAACTTTGGTCTTTGACATTCAATCACGCGCTCTACGCCATTTTGGATGTCAGTCGGTCTTGCTGTCATCCTTGCGTGAACCGGCTGGGCTGACGGAGCCTCCGCTTTTGTTCCTGTATTATGTAAAACAATATATATATATATTACTGTAATGTTTTCATCAATGATGTAATTCATCGTGCACCAGACCATAACCTGTAGACAAGTGGAATAAATAGTAGTCGAATCATATAGAATAGAAATAAATTGTATGGTATTTGACACAAGTTTATGTTGTTCCTACACTCACGTTAAATCCCATACATTTAAGGGTTATAAATAAAGCAAATAAAATAATTTGCTTTCTATTCTATTCGAGTCCCGTTTATGCCATTTGTCTAGAGGGTCAGTTGGTGTTATTTATCGTAATTTGCACATCGTTATCGATGCCGATGGTACCTTGTAATCTAAGATTAAGCCGTAGTGAAAAGCGTTTAATCTGTACCTACGTACAGTAAGTTTGTGATCCATGTCTTTATGTACATTTAATAGAAATTGTTTATCTTCTATATAAATAAAAATGAAATCTCCTAAATGTCTGTACGCGCATAACTTCCGATCGTCTGCACGAAATTTGTTTTTTTTCTGTTTGTTATTGTCAGGACAAGGTTTGTATAGAAGAATTAGAAGAAAATATTCAAGACAAAAAATTGCGGTACGAAGTTCGCCAGTTACCTAGTTTTTTATAATTGTAAGAAACTTTCACATTCGATACATTCTAACATGTTTTTCCTCTATTTTTAAAATATATTATCTGAAATAATCTCAAGCTTATTTGACGTACATATAACTAACTGTCCAAGGCGCCCGTTACTTTGGAAGATGTATATATTAAAAAAAGAAAAAAGGTGTTTAAAATATAAATCTAAGCACTAGGTTAGCGATGGGACTAGCTAAGATGATGATTATAATTCGTTTCCTAACGTATGAATGAAAGTATCTATTTAAAAATTGTTAGCATTTTTGTTATGCAATCAGCTCAAATATACTTAAATATTAAAGCAATGTGGAAAAAGACGAGCCCGGAGCAGGATTCGAACCTGCACTTGTCGGGTTCCGGCTCAGCGCACAAAGTATCTATCCATAATAATCTTAGGGACCGAATATTTAGTTACCTATTAATAAATTATTTTAACATCATTTACAATAAATAAAGGTGGTGATAGTTTTAAGTCTTTGATTAGATATATTATAATACTCAAGTTAGTTAAGTATAAATCAAGTTGCTTGGCAGAAGTTGCTTTTAGCGATAAAGGCGCCCATTGTACATGACTGGTAAAATATTATAAATGTAATTGGTGTACAATACGATATATCTATCTATCTATTTAAATAACACGTGACAATAATGTCACCGAGACCGATTTCAGTTAATATCTTCGGCAGCAAAAATCTTCGCTAACCATCTGTGTAAGAGCTATTATAGAGCATATCTCCTTGCTAAATTTTATCACAATCCGTGCAGCCGTTTATTCGTGAAAAGGTAACAAACTAACTTTCGCGAGTTATTTTCGCTCATAACATTCAAATAAAACAATAAAACGGGCACATGTACACCGCGTACAAACTAATAAATTACGTTTCGTAATCAATTTGGGTCAAGAAAATCGCCGAGTAACGAAGCTATCGGGGGACTCAACGCTCCTATAAAGCCCATTGCCTACTCACCTATATGCGGTATGCTTTTTAACCGACTTCAAAAAAGGAAGAGGTTCGACTGTGCCTATGTATTTTTTTTATGTATGTTCACCGATATGTTCCCCGTTTGTGGACCGATTCTCAAAAAAACTTTTTTTATTTGATTTTTTTTATTTTTTTTTCGAAAATATGTCTATGTTACTTACTGGTAATACATAAACAGTCTAGTAGTTTTCGAGTTTATTATTACAAACAAAAATATAAACATACCAATATTTTCTCTTATAATCTTAATATAGATTTATTTATTTTGTCTTAAATATTTAGAGTTGTTGCGAATTTATTAGTTCGAGGATTAGTCGGATATTTAGGTACGTGGTGCACAACAATAGGTATTTTCAACAAGAACCCACTTCGAATAAACCTTAAATGGCTCTTTGCTGTTTCTATCCTAAATGTTAGCTTCTATTTGATATTGATAACGTGATTATAATATTTTCGTCAGTGACCACTCTCTCTCTGATAAATATTCTCTCGGATTCAATTTAAAAGAATATTTCACTTACTCGAACAAATCTTAAAAAAGCAAAATACCACAATTTTCTATTTATCCGACTTCAAAAAGGACGAGATTCTATGTTTGCCTGGACGTATGTTTTTAAAATATTTTTAAAGGCTTATACTGAAACTATATCAGATTACATCTGAGAGAATATTTCACTTACGCAGATTAATCTTAAAAATAAAAACGAGTGCTATCTGGCTGTTTTAAGATTATTTCCGAAGGCGTATACTAAAATTATAGCGAGGTACATGCGCCTTTACTTATTTGCAATGTACAAAGCACAATGTGAATTTGTAGAGCGCAGGGTACTCTAATGATGAGGTAAGGTAGTTCCTGCGCAGTAGCTACGGCTACATGATCAATTTAGATAAATATTCTTGCCTTGTAAACGTCATCACCCGCCAGCATCTTATTTGTCATCCTTCGATTTTGGAGTGCCATCCGCCCGAACTGAAGAATGAACTGACACAAGGGTAAGCGAAGCTATATTGCCACAACCGTGGAGACAGTAGAACTTATTGTAGATATATACACTTTATACATAGAGTTGATCTACGATTGCGCATTACAGTGACCACTCCATATATTATAATTATGACAAACAAGCGTGTACGACGTATTATACAAAACTAGAATATTTTTGATTTGATTGCCAATAGATTATTGAAACGTTTTGGTATGAAGTAGGTCCAGTTCAGAGCAAATAAGGACATAATATTAAGTATAATGTAAGTGATATTGGTGTTATTATTTTACCTGCTGCCAAAAGGTTTGGATTTCTTGTCGGGCTTAGCATCTGAGCTCGCGCTGGTGCCTGGCACTGGACTGCCGCTTTTATCGCCCTGTCAATGAATTTATACGGTTAATGTCTCAAATTACAAGTATAAGAAATCATTACTATCAAAAGAATATTTTATTTAAATGTTGTCCACATTTAAATAAAATCCCTTTGACTTTTTGGAAAAACATTTTAAAACTTTTCACCAAAATTTTAAAAGAATATTTTTATGAATCTGCAACCTTTAGAAACTGTACAGATTTTTTATCTCTCACATTATTTTTAGTTTTATTTATAAATACAAACATTTATGGGGTGTAAAATATAATAAGAAATATTTATTTACTCGGGATCCTTGGCTAGTAGATGGCCCGGCTTCTGCTTGAAGTTGAGATTGACTGTTCACGTGGCCCATTTTTGACAATGGTGGGTTCTTGAAGGAGTAGGAGAATGCTAAACCACGCTTTAGCGAAGCCCTATAAAATAGCATAGAAACACTGCATATGTGTATATTTACATTAAGATATAAACGCTTATATGATATTTTTGTGATTTATATGAAATTCATATTTTTTGAAGTTACCTAGTCGGGCTGGGTGGCGGGTAGCTAGTTCCGCGATGATCAGGGCTCAGATAATGCTGATGCTGTTGAGCTGATAGCCGATTTCGTTGGAGCAACTCTTGATGGCTTTGATACAGCTTCTCAGATGCCGATTGTGGGCTAGGACTGTTAGAAAAACGCAATTTATTATTAGCTATATTTAAAAATAATAAGGTAAGTACCTAATAATATAAAAAAAACAAGGATATGTAAACGTTTAGTAATGCACGTCTTTATAAGCACTAAGGTGCAGTCCTTCGTAATGTAAAGTACTGGAAACATACAATTGTAACGTATAGTAGGTATGAAATATTTCTTTAATGTCGGCAAACAAGCATAATAAAAGGACTGCACATATGATCTAGTGTTGAAGGTGGTCACCTCGCCATTAACACCGCGGTGAGAGTTGTTGGTTTAATTCTCAAAGTTTTTTGACATGTACATTTGTTTCTATTGAGTTTATTGTTTCATTGTAACAAGCATTATGTAAAAGTCCTTCGCGCCACAGGGCTGTTCCCTTATCCAAGTTGTATTTTAAATGTCTCGCCTGATACTAAGTAGTTGTTGTATAAGTAGACATTGGTATTATTACCTGAGTCATACACATGCCGCCAACCCTGTGATATCTGCTCTTAATTATTTTAGCACAACTTAAATTACTATTAACAACTACTTATATAGTTAGATTTCCTTTACTATTTTGATTGACTAATTATACCTTCAGTGATTCCATTTGCTAACGGTGAAGGTAAACATCGTGAGGAAACCTTGTAAAGTCTAAGAAGAGATTCATCACAATGTCAGATCCACCATTATATTTACTCGCATTAGGCCAGCGTGTTTGGATTGGAACCTAACCCCTCTCAGTTCTCTTAATAGAGGAGAGGAGACCCGTGCCAAGCAGTGGGACGAATATGGATAGCTATTATTATTTAATCTTACCTTTGCTGGGGTCGTGGCGGCTGCGAGGATGGATCTATGCTTAGATCTGGTAAGCTATGAACGAGGGCCATAACGACGTTTTGTGGTTGAACGCGCAGTGTGTTGCGGCTGCTTGATGGGCTGCGTGATGGCATCGGCGTCTTATGAGGAGACGATTGCTGAAGCACCAGCATTGGCTGTACAAATAATAAGCACTTAGTGTTACTGTGACCAGAAGAGAGTTCACAACATAAATAGGATATGTTATAAATAAACGTGAGCGTCCCTGTACAGCAACTGCAGAAACAGGGCAATCAGGAATTTCTTACGGGTCCTTTATGATGTTACCTATATGAAAAAAAGGAAATCTTGACTGCTTTGTTTGTTTCTTTGATAGATGAGGTTTCTCTTTTCCCTTTCCTGTTTTTCCCTCGCAGGATAAAAAAATTGAGGTGATACGTTGTAATAATGAGATTAAAATTGTGTAAATATCTCAAATACCGTGTAGTACAGACTTAATGTTGGTCCTAAGATAGTAGCAATAGTAACGTTTTTGAGTGGAAATACAATAATAGTTACCGGAGTTTCAGTCGCGTGTGTCGTAACTATTATTTATATTATTGCAACTAAAACATAGCCTAAAACGTTCCTAAAGTATTGGGCTATTAAAAGCAAAACGAATTTTCGAATCCGATAAATAGTTAATTAAAACTAGAACTAGCGGCTAATTTATTATGTTTTCGTAGGGATCCCGTTTATTTAAAAAAAATAAAATATAGCCATGTTACCTGCTGATACTGTAGCTTTCTTAAAAAAATATTTACAAATAAAAATCAAATCTTTCCTATTTATAATATTCATTAGATAGATTACTTATTATATATTAGTATATCTATAGGTACATTAAACATTTGAATAGCTTTATATAACGCAGGGTCCTTTATATTTCATTCAAGTAATAACCGTTAATATGTAACTAACTTTTGTCGCCATTACGGTTTTTGCGGTTTTCGGGTCAAATAAATCCACTCTATTTTAACGGACGGTAATGTAAAACCTCATGTACACGATACTACTTTTGGCTATTTGCTTACTGTCATTGTCTAGCCGGTGACGTGCGCTCCCGGTAATATATTCCCTTTACTAAAACATGAGTACCGTGCTCAAAGGGAATATATTCCCTTTTTTGGGCTGTCTTGGTACGGCCGTGATTTATGCTCTGTTTCTTTTTAAAGCATTAAGCAAACAATATTCCGTCTCTTTCAGTCGATTAAGGACATGTTATTTTATGCTACAAATACCATTTAACTCCGATACGGTTTCATATTGAGTCAAAATATTTTTTTAAAAGTCAGTTGACTGTGACAGCTAACTACGCGTGGTGTTGGAATTCCTTCGTTAGATAATGTTTATATTTATTCCAGGCTTGTAAATAAATATTTATTCACCTCCATAGCATATTGTAGGTGTCTTTTTATCATTTTAAATTAAAAAAACAATAGGTTATCGCTTTACTTTTTCAAATAAACATATTTAAAGATGATATATGTACGTTTTCAACCATAGCCAATGTTTAACGTTAACTAAAACAAATTTGACACTCAATGTAAATAAATAATTGATACAGTTTAAAAGAGTAACTCTTAAGCTTGAATAAAAACACCACTTGAATTCTAAGAACAGATGTTGCGCCATCCATACAGGCATTTTTTTGAAACACTACGCTCGGCGTTCGAAGTGTCGTCAGTCGGTGCGCACGTGACGAATTTTTGGTAACTTGTTCTAGCGCACGTGAGCGGCTAACTAATTTTTTTATACTTTTTTTATATTACTTTGGTGGCAAACAAGCACATGGCCCGCCTGATGTTAGGCAGTTACCGTAGCCTATGGACGCTTGCAATTAAATACCAGTGGTATCACTTGCGTGTTGCCAATCCATTTTTTTACACCATATCCCTGGGATAGGAATACGTTTGTTTCAAAACGCATCTCTAAATGAACGCTGGAGACCTGTACTCACACACATGAACACAACTACACCGCTGTGTGTAGTTATTTGGCTGTGGTGTTATGTAAGATAGAGGTCCTGCCCCAGTCGGGCTTGCACTTTCACAGTGATGGTAAAGCGTACGGTCTGCCTGGTGGTATGCAGTTACCATAGTCTATAGACGTAGCAGTACTTGCGCGTAATTGTCATTCCTACAAATTGTTACACCATAGTTTTGTAAAGAGTACAAGTAAAGAGTTTTTTATTTTTGCAAACATGGGTACAGTACATGGTGTTACAAAATAAAAAGTTTATTTGTCTTATGAATAATCCTGGAATAAGGAAAACGACATTGTTAAATCTGTTTACCTTAAATTACACTATAGAAAGGAACACAATACACCACTGTGTGTAGTTATTTGGCTGTGGTCATTTACACGTGTACATTTTTTTTGGAGACAGCAAGCAAGCCCGACAGGGGAAGGATCTTCTCCATACATTAAGAAAAATTGAGATGCCAAACAAACTGTTCAGCTTACGACGGTAGCTATAATAATAAAAGTGATTCTGAATGTATTTACTTACCGGCTGGGGCGGCGGTTGGGAAGGAATAATTGTCTCAGACTCGCTCTCACTGACCACGTTTACGGTGATCGATGTCACACCTGGCCAAAATGCATATATTTATTAACATTTTATTAAAAAATACAATTATTTATACACAACGTACTATTACTTGGTTGGCTCTTTAGTAAACTGATCCCACTCGAACTGATCCCGCGGGCTCAGTTGACCTAATGTATATTTCGAATTGGTCAACTGATCCCGTTTCATGAATTTTATAATTTGTATAGTCACCGAGAAAAGTGTTTATATCGCCAAAACACAGACAAATTGCACTCAAGTCAAGGCAGGAAAAGGCGTTTGGGTACGAGAACAAATAATTTGTTCTACTGGGCATTGAATGCGTTAAACGTTTTCCGCACGCTTGTACACATATACAATAGAATTCTGCCTGATATAAAAGCGGGTCCAGTCGACCAAAGAAAAATAATAAAATTAATGATTTAGTCAACTCATCCCGCGGGACCAGTTTAGAGCGGGATCAGTTAACTAAAGAGCCCTTGGTTGAATTAAAATATTAGTACCTATTTACGCTATTTTTTTTTTGGAAATTAACGGTTTCTAATAATTTTATCAAAAGAAAACCGACTTCAATGCGGCAAGTTGTAGAATTTTCATAAACTTTGAAATCCCAAGTCTAACGTATTTAAACAGAATGAACTTTCATACAAACTCTTATCTCACTTGTTCTTGCTTCAAGGCGGCTTTGTTTTAAATCTGATCATTTACAGCTAAAGTGCATCTCATGACTATTCCAAACCCAAATTTTATGAAAATCGTTGAAGCCGGGAAACGGCTTTAACGGTTTTCATAATATTATGTATGCAGGGAGTTTCGGGGGTGATTAATAAATCTAGCTAGGTTTCATTTTTAAACAACTTTAAAAACGAGGAGGTTTTCAATGTTCAACTCCGTCATTTATGAACCGATTTGAAAAAATATTTTTTTGTCTGAGAGGACATACTTCCAGTTTGATCCCATTTTTATAAAACCAATATTATGATGATGGGATCCATGAGAAATTGACGGAACGAAAGATGTGCCAAATATCATCCAGATCCGTTGAGCCGTTTTGGCGTGACTGTGTAACGAACATCCATACATCCATCCATACTTTCGCATTTATAATATTAGTGAGAAAATAAAGTATTCTGTTTTGTAATGGCTACTTACAATCTTCTGGGTTTTGTGGTGGTATGACATGTTCCACAGAAGTCCCAGCTCGGTAATTGTATCTGCTAGGCCCCGGCTGAGGCTCATCATGCGATGCAGCACTGTAATTGCAAATTAAATACAAACGAATGGTTTTATCCATATGTTACACAGTCTCTAAATAGGTACCTAGTAAATATCCGGTGTTCACGCAGTATGTGCGATAAGGTCGGCAGGAGTGTCAGGCCCACAGAAATAGATATTTCTATGGTCAGGCCCGAGGCCGCGACATCAGCCCATATGCCGTAACATCTACAGAACATCTAGGAATTCTTGATAAAAATATGGCCTAGGGCTATTAATTATAGTTTACCTTGTCGATTGCTGGAAGCTTGACAGGCGAGAGTTCCTAGAACTACCTCCAGTGGAATTGCGCTTCATAGGATGGCGGAGATGTCCACCTCGAGCGCTTGCTGCTCCAGACGCCAGTTCTGTTACGATGAAGTATTCGTGACATTACAAGTAACTACGCATTCGACAATTTAGTAAAATATTTTTTTAAACTACTTAGGTGGCTAACTAGCATACGACTCGCCTGATGTTTAGCGGTTACCGTACCCTATGAGCGCTTGCAATACCAGGGGTAACACTTGCGTGTTGTTGAACAAATATTTTTTACACTAGGGCTATAAGATGAAGTATTTCTTGTCTACTTTGCACTATGACTAGTCATAACGCGACTTAGCCCGTCTACGCATTAGGTACACCGATTTGAAAGGTTCTGGAAAACGGTTCTTTTAAAACGCATCCTGAAATAATAATAATCATCATTATATGAGCACTTGACCGGTACTCTCGATCAGGAACACAAGTACACAGCTGTGTGTAGTTACTTGGCTGTGGACTTCTGTAAGGTGTATATTCTACTTCAGTCAGGCTTGCAGGCTTGTATGATGCCCTACGTATTTTTAAAGTTTAAACCATTACAGTAATTCGAGAGAAAGGTCACAAAATTTACCATGGCAACATTTGCGAGGTAACGTCTGTTGACGTGAATTACCATCAAAAGAGTCCGTAGTGATAGAGCCTTGAGAGACGTCACATTCAGTAGAGGCACCACTTCGGTGCAACATGGCTGCGACACGTTCACGTGCATCCCGCTCTATCATCAAATCGTCTGAAGCTTGCCGCTGCCCCTGCAATACATGTTCCTGATAATTTATGGGATCGACAATGAAAATTCACAACAATTCAACGTTCAATATCGCGCACTCAAGCGCTCCGTCAGTCATTTAAACCACGTGAGCAGTTATCTAGAGGTATAAAGTGATTAATAAAAAAAATTACCGTTCTTGCGGGGGCGGGTACGTTCACAGCGTAATCAGATGATGAGTCGACGTCAATTTCAGTGACGTCTCGTGAGGAATTCCTTGCAAACCATACAGCCAGTTCATATGTAAGCCTAGCTTCACGCAATTTTTGATCCCAGATCTAAAAATATATTAAAATACTTGTTGTCAAAACATGTGTAAAGATGATTTTAACCCTCTTAATTGCAAATTAATATAGAATACCTAAATCATCTATCTAATTTCACGTCAAACCATGTTAAATACAATATCTGATTGTTTGTAAGTAGGTTAGGTTACTTTAATTTTAATAACTATTCATGTAAATTAATATCTTATGAAATAAATATAAACCAATATATGTATAATAGTAATCATTTATTACCTTAAGTGAGTTACCATCTTTACTGCAGTCAGATATTTGAAACGCATAAAATGACGATCCAACATCGTCGAGAACTACGAAGATAATCGATATTACATCTTTATTATTGCGCCCGTACCTTGGAAATGACATCGCTTTATCAAGAAAATATTTTGGCCTAGAATACAAACAAATAATTTAATCATATTAAAATCGCTATGCAAATATTTTAGAATATACTTAATCTTAACATGATCGCAATGCAAAACCTATAAAATATAATACCGATATTACCTTAATAATTTATATTGAGGTGGCTGGCCCTTAGATGAAACTTTCTTGCATATTAGAATCATGTCGGTTAAGAGAAAGATTCTCACTTCCATCTGAAAATTAAACTACTATTTTATTAAAGAAGAACTTCAAAGAAAACAGCATCTATACATGTTGAGATATAATTCGCATTAAATAGGTAAGCTCATTATTCGCCCGCAGAGAAAGCATTTGATATTGTTTTATTAAAAGTGAATTGGTCAATATAAAACGTTCAAGAGACAAACCCACTTTTGTATTGCTCTAATCTTAAATTACGGATGCATCCGAGAAGCTACAACTAGTACTTATACTATTACGCAAAGCTATAACTAACGTCAGTATATCCTCATCAATGATCAATTTCTGAAGTGATTTGACAAATTAAGTATAACAACATTTTAATTTCATATTGTTTAAAGTAAACAATGATCAGCGTCAGAGATCAGAAATGGATGATTGATAAGTAGACAGCTTGCCTCCTTGGAGTTGTCTTTATAACGCACGTCGCCCGAATATATTAATGTCCGGCTATGGTTTGGGCTACAATTAACCATGGGAGCCCTTAGATTTATCGACGAGAACAGTCGAAAGTATCTATCGATTTCATCATCCTTGAAGTCCTGGAAAAGAAATCACGTATGTACTAACAGCTCTAAAAATTAAAATTTGATTCAATCATTTGTTTGTATTACCTAAAATAAAAATAATTCAGATATCTGTACATATTTTTTTTTTCAATATCTTCCTTTATTTTTGTATCATAAATTAGCACACTTTTTATGTGTATTTTAATACTAAATAGTTTAATGGAAATATTCCAATTAATTAAGTACATTTTTGTCCCTCTACTATCAACTTTGGTTTCCTTAATTAGTATATATTATAACGTTTGCTAGACATTTATTTGAGTATGTTAGACACAGACTTAGAATACTCTATATAAATATTGATTATTATATGTAGGTATATGTGTATTATTCATCGTGACGAATATAACTGAAAGAAAATACAACATGATTAATATATAATCTCAGTTTTAATCAAATTGTACAAAATTCACGACACCGAATAATTACTCGTATAAGTATCACTAATCGTGCTGTTAGTGAAACTATAATGCAGAATAAACTGGGATAGGTATATAATACGTGTGAGGTACAACATATAAATATTGTGTTTAATTAATCATAAAAGTACAAGCTACGATTGTCAATATTCAACAAATAACATTATATAAAAATTGATAATGCAAACTAAACCAATATATTATTATTGCATTAAATGAATTCGTACCTGACTAAATGATATAATGAATAGTAGTAAGTCGTATTGATCTAAGGTTTGATGTTCCGCCGGACGGTAACATTCACAACTTGGTAACCTACGTCGTCGTCGCTGTCCTCGAATTCGTCTTCGACAAATACGTCAACCAAGTCAATGCGGGCCTCGAAATTATAATACACAGTCATGTTTTGTGGTGATCATATCATAATTATGATTATAATCTATGATGTTTAGCAATGACACCAAGAAGCGCATGTACACATGGTATGTTGAAGTCGATCTTACTTACGAGTACAAATTAACTTTGACATTTTATAGGTACCTATTCATCAAGTACGATAGGAAGGTAAGGACTACGGTTAGAGCGACCGACCAGCCCCTCTAGACAATTGGCATAAACAGTAGTCAAATCGCGAATGTTAAAAAAACAAATGTATGTGATTTGACGTAAGTTTACGATATAATGTCGTATACTTACGTCAAATCCCATGCATATGCTTTTTTGACCTTTCGATTCGACTAACGTTTATGCCACTTGTCTAGAGTCTAACTATCACTTCTCGTCAAAATACACTGGGCCCACGGTTCCACTTCGCAGCTAAACTCATTAAGTATTTTAATTGACTGCCTTGGTGGTCCAGTGGGTCCTCTCATGCGCCTACTGTGCACGAGAGGGTTCGATTCTCGCACAGGGACAAAACTTTTTAAGAGAGGCAGGGCATCATACTAGCGAGCAAGCCCGACTGGGGAAGGACCTCCACCTTACAGAAGACCACAGCCAAATGACTACACACAGCGGTGTAGTTGTGTTCCTGTGTGTGAGTACAGGTCTCCAGCGCTCATTTAGGAATGCGTTTTGAAAGAAACGTATTCCTATCCCAGGGTTACTTCCATCTTAAAGCCCTGGTGTAAAAAAAAGGGTTGGCAACACGCAAGTGATACCTCTGGTAATGCAAGCGTCTATAGGCTACGGATACTGCTTAACATCAGGCGGGCCGTATGCTTGTTTGCCACCCAAGTAGTATAAAAAAAAAAAAAAAAAAAACTTTGTTCGAAACACAAAGAGGATCTGAGTCTGGGTGTAATAGGTGTCCGTTAACTGTATGTTTTTAAAGTCCCCCGCAAAAAACAGAGCTTGTACTCTAGTGCGGGAGTTATATTTTTTAAAAATAAAATACTTTTTTCTAAAGTATTATTTAAATGTATCTAAAATTTTAGATCATTAATGTTTTGTCACAAGGCAACGGAGCAACAAGTGCGCATGGCAACGGAGCTAGCTTCACAGCCCCTCTAGACAAGTGGCATAAGCGATAGTCGAATCGAAAAGTCAAAAAAGCAAATGTATGGGATTTCACGTAAGTTTACGACAATAAATCGTAGAGTTACGTCAAATTCCATACATTTGGTTTTTTGACTTTTCGATTCAACTATCCTTTATGCCAGTTCCAGTGAGATATTTACATGAATAATTATTAAAATTAAAGTAACCTAAACCTACTTACAAACAATCAGATATTATATTTAAATATGATATTATATTTTAGTTCCAGTTGTCGACCGGATATTAGGATATTACGGATATTAGGTACATAGATATTAGGTACATAATTCTTAAAGTTCGTTATTATGCAATGACGTTCCATTGGTAAACTAGGTACTGGGTATGTCAATGGGGAAACCAAATCAACCGCTTTATATTTTAGCACTTTTCATTACTGTAAGCATTCTCGTAGGTGCTTAGTTTTACACCCATCACAGAAAAGGTTGGTTACCAAATATCTAAGTCTGTCCACTAGGTGGCCCGAGTCAGAACGGGGGCCAAATGCCGACGCAAAGTCGATGTCATTTATAGAGGAGATAAATAATATCTTACTATATAATAATCAATACGCTAATTACTTTAAATCTGTTTGTCTGTGCGTTTCTATATTTTTATTTTCGCAGTATAATGGCGAAATCAATTGGAATATATTTTTCAGTGATGTATTAAAAAAATATTTTATATAAAATTTTAAGTTTCAAATTTATTTCTTTTAATAAATAAAATAAATCACATATATACATTTTACTACCTATATACATAAAACTAATTTAATCATAAATACAAACATATATATATTTATTACAAGAAATAAAAGATTTAATTAATTCAACCCAAATGAGATAATGTACAAGAATCAAGGTAAAAAAAGTACGACTGCAAACGGTCAGTTGCCAGTTTCAGCCTTATGTTAAAAAGACGAAAATATAAATATGCCTCATAGATATCTTATGTTTTTAACAGACGCTGTTAAAGTTTATTGTATTATGGGAGATGATAGGTTAAGTAAAACTTACCACATCGAAGGAGTCAATAGAAGCAGCCAATTGATCCAGTTTCTCCAATTCCTCGCGTTGACGGATGGACCGGTTAAGGTCAAGAACGTAATTCTTGGCGAAAGATTCCTAAATAAAAAATTAACATGAAAATCAAGTAGTAAGTAAACTGCAGTACAGTGCTGTAGGTTAGTTAGTTAGTTTTTTTTTACTACTTGGGTGGCAACCAAGCATACGGCCTGCCTGTATTAAGCGATTACCGTAGCCTATGGACGCTTGCAATACCAGAGTAATCACTTGCATGTTGCCGACCCATTTTTTTTAACCAGGACTTTTAGATGAGGTATCCCCATGGATACCTCATTAAAGTAAAGAAACATTTTCCTATCCCAGGATAGGAAAACGTTTCTTTCAAAACGCATCCCGCAAATAAGCGCTGGAGACACTGCTTTGGTGGTCTAGTGGTCGTTGACTGGGACTGTTGCTCTCAAGATCCCGGATTCGATGCCCAGATCGGGCCAAAATACATATTAGGTAGGATATTAAGAAATCCACAATATATGCCCGAAGTTTGTAAATTAGCGGTTATTAAAAAGCGCGTAAGGCTGTTTGTTCTAAGCCTGATCCCTTTAAGATTATGTCCGATTGCCCTCCAATTGGACTGTTAGACTGAGGGAATAAAGACTGTACCTGTGTTTGGGCACATACTTGTGCACTACTAGCCTCCGTCGTTATTTACTGCCGCGACCGAAATTCAGTTAAGACATTACTTTAGTCTGGCGTTATTCAATAATAACCATTATCATCACGCGCTGTTCGGTTTCTAGGTATCTCGCCATCTTTTCTTTTTAACCGACTTCAAAAACAAGGAGGTTATCAATTCATGTGTATTTTTTAAAATGTTTGTTACCGCAGAACTCCGTCATTTATGGACCTTACCGATTTGAAAATATTTTTTTTTGTCTGAGAGGACATACTTCCAGTTTGGTCCCATTTCCATTTGATGGGATCCATGAATGAGGGAACTCCTCAAAAAATATAAGCACACATATAGCTATTTTAATATTTTTACCAACAAATCAAACATTTGCATTCAGACAGTATAATATGGTAAAGTAAAACTGATGAAGAATACCAGAGATGCCCATCTGAACTTCTCAATAATAAGTATTTCACGGATGGCTATTAGATAAGTTTCGATTATAGTTGCTAAGCAACTATTGCTAAGCAAATGTAATGTAGCAAATGAAAATGGTACAATTGATCTGAACTGATGATAAAGCCGGTAGCTAGGCAACGGAACTTCATAATCAAACAATGTATGTATGTGTATCTAGCCATGTTTGGGTTTAGTTGAATGATCATGAGATGCATTATACCTGTAAATTATCAGATTTAAAAGAACCGTCTTTAAGGGAGGGAAAGTGAGATAAGAGTTTGCATGAAAGTTCATTTAAATACCTACGTTAGACTATGGGTTTTAAGGTTTTAGAAAATTCTGCAACTTGCCGTACTGAAGTTGGTTTTTTTTAATCAAAATTATCATATCCTTTGTACTTGTAGCATAGTCCACATTGTAGATCAGAAATATTTAAATAAATAGAAGATTCTGGACATTCTCACCCTATCATCATTATCAGTCAATCTCAGTCCACTGCTGAACATTTGATTTGATGGAATGATGAATTAGATGGACTGTTACTTAAATAGAAACTATTGGGAAAAAAGTTCACACGGAAACGATATTATTGTTAAAAACAAAAGACTTACCATCACACGAAGATTTGTACGTTCTGGTTCGGTGTCGGTATGAGCTATTATTCTTCTTAAGATCAAGCTATACTTGGTCAAGCGCTGCATCGGCTTGACCATAATGTCAGAAAGTTGCAGCCTGAAATGAAACAATAAATTAATCTTAGGGTATTGAAATAGATGCTGGGTGTGATGCTGGAATGCATGGATCGGTATGTATAAAATTATAAATGGTCTTTGATAACACGGGACTGATTGATTGGTTGAAAGCTACTTAGATTTCTCCTGTACTAGTCAGTCATGCATAAACAACGATACAGAATCGTCATTTTTAATGATCAACTTACCGCTTGCATGCTTTTTGAGAATGACACCAAGTGATGTACGTCATGAAATCAATGTGAGTGCCCAAGGAGCGCAGATAATCCAGAGCTTTGGTTTGCTCATTTACATAGTACTCATATGGATGAAACAATTCACGCATGCGGCAAAAGCCGGGTGACATCAATTCAGTATTAAACCTGTGGAAAAAGGAACATCAAAATTCGTACAATAAATATATGTTATTGTGTTTTAGTTTAAATGGTTCTTTAGGATTCAATTAAATATAATATGGGCAAAAATATTATGAATTCTTAGTAAAATTTAGTGAAATATAGAACTGCCCTGTTGGTTCAGTGGAATTAACTCCGCACTTATTCCACTGTCCAGTAATTGTTGATTTTCTTTATAACAACGAACTTTACAATTTTTTTAATATTTGAGAGTGAGTTTTTAATTAAATTTAATAATTTGTAAAAGTTACACTAATAGGCGGTCGATATAACAGCTACGCATGATGATGATGTGGGTTCAATACCCACACTCGACAAAATTTGTGTGATCCATAAATGTTTGTCCCTAGTCTGGGTGTAATTTGTGTCCGTAAATTGTATGTTTATAAAGTCACTCTCGAGTATCGACACAGGAATTGTTCCTTAGTACTGAATGGTCCTTTTTAATGAAATAAAAACGTTTATAGCGTTTTATATGAAAGGAATTGAACACACAGACGGAAAAACCTATGTGGTTTCTAGCAATCGGAGTGAATTATGCAAAATTACCTACATCTTAAAAGGGGTTAAAAAAACTAAGGCTTCAAGCAGACATGCTACTTTAAGCGTCGCCGATCAGCAATTTAGCAACTGTATCGATGTTACATCGTGTTTTGGTGACTCTCTGCGTTCGGTCGCGGTATCCGTATCGTGCGACTTCGCGACTGTATCGGATTTCTTCGTAATATATAAAATAATTAACTAAATCAATGTAACCTGCATCCAGATGCAGGTTACATTGATCAGGCAGCGACGAACGCTACACTCCGCACATACCCAGGTATGTGCGGAGTGTAGCGTTCGTCGCTGTGTCGAGCTGCCGAAAAGCAACTCAATCGCAGATCGCCGATGCTTAAAGTAACATGTCTGCTGTAACTCTTAATAATGAGAATATAGAAAACTAACGGCAGATTGTTGCACACCGCTTCTTGTAACATCGGGTAAATCGACTGTTCCCAGAATAAAAGACTGGCATTAAGCACATCTGGTACGTTGGTAAATAAACGTGCTGTTTCTACGTCTAATAATTTGCCCTTGTCTTGAAGAGCATGAGCTGTAGCCATGAAAACCTGTAAACAAAAAAACATAATTATTATTTTTATACTACCTATTTGGTAAACAAGCATATTGGCCTCTTGTTGGTAAGCAGTAACTGTAACCTAGACTCAAAAAAATATTACACCAAAGTTTTGTAAAGGGTTATCCGCTGGGTTAGAAGAACGTTACTTTTCGAGCATTGTAGATCTGTAACTTGTTTACATAGAAAGAAAAAGAAAGAAAGAAAATGCATTTAATTCTAGAGAAAACAAAACATACACTGGGGAATACAAAAAAAAAATAGATTTTAATACTTACTTACTTAAAACTAAACAAACAAAATAATAATAAAAAAAATAAAAAAAAAATAGATTACATTATATTACATTAGACATTTTTTTTTTTTTTTTTTTGTACCCACTGTATGTCACATCTGCTGGAATTTGGACTCTGCTCAGCATAATGCTGCATAAAAACATAAAATACTGAATAAAACAATGTCACGAAAGTGTTACATTTAGGTACCTACATATCACCAGATTATGTATGTAAGCCATAAAAGCGGCGAGTCTCAGTTTAATTAGATACAGTACCATATTCAGAACTATTACAGAGTAATGTTTAACAAAAACCCAATAACATAATCCAATTGAAGAACTAAACCTGAAATTATGATATCCTTTACGCTAACGATTTTGATATGATATACTTAATCTTTTTAAAATATACATAACACAGCTTGAGTAAATTTTTATATTCTGTTTTGCGTAAATAATATAATTTTAATAAAAAGCTTGCGACCATGAACTGGAAGACGCAGTGTGGGTCTGGTAAAGTTCGCGGACAGCCGATGAATAAGTTCAGCTCAAGACTAGAGGACCGAATGCTGTGGAAATCTTTGGGGGAGACCTATGTCCAGCAGTGGACGTCTTTTGCTTAGCTGGCTATATTATATAGCTATATAAAATTAGGTATCATCATGATCATCACGACTAAATTAATGTTTACCCGCGCAAAGTTGTGATGCCGCTAGTAGCTTTAATACTTACAAAATAAAATGGGACATACCTACATAAATCTTGTTTTCACAACAGAAACATTTACAAATTGTTTTAATAGAAACAGCGACATTGAAATAATCCAGTGCGAGGCACAAGCCTGCATATTTTCTTAGCTGAAATAACTTTAAAATGTAATTGCCTTAAATATTGGCGGCTTAAGTCACCATCACCTCTGCGATGTACCTACTCATGTTACTAGGTTGATATCAAAATGCAAATTATGCCGACTTTTAATTAGTTTATCTTAACGACGTCACGATTAAATGCATGGAATATTAATGAAGCATTAAATAAAATGGAAATATTAAGACATAGTATATCTTTATATTAGAATAATTGTCTAAACCCTCTCTCTCTCTTGATAGACGAGAGGAGACCCGTAGGGGTATTCCGTAAGAGCAAAAACCGAGCCACCGCGAAAACCGAGCAAAATCTGGCTGTCAGATTGAAAATCGGTATTCCGTAAGAGCAAATACCGAGCCTTTTTGATGTTTAGTCAATAGATTGTGCCGTCACCGAGCAATCACAACTGTCAGCTTGCAATCACAACTGTCAGTTTACCATCGCTGTTTCTTAGAGAATCAACCGGCCGTACCCAGCAGTGTTGCTATTATTATATCTAATGTAAGTAGCTTGATTGTTTGTAATTAGTTTAGGTTACGTTACTTTTTAATAACTATTCTTGTAAATATTTTATCATATAAAATAAATTTAGTTGCTAAATTTTATCTAAGTAATCTATGTAATATTATTACTTGTCCCGACTGACTGAATTACTAACTGACCGATTCATCAACGCAGAGCCTAAAGCGCCGGGGCTACAAACTTGAAACTTTACAGAAAGATTCCTTATTAACAAAAGTAAACACTAAGGAAGGATTCTTGAAAATTTTGTACAGTAATTGGGGATTATTATATATTTATAAATTACTTGGGTTGCGGTAAAGACTACTTTTTCTTAAGAAGGCAAACAAGCACACGGCCAGCCTGATGATGGTCAGCAGTAGCAGCCTATGAACGCTTGCAACACCAAGAATTGTACTCGCGTCACAGAATACTTAATAGTACAGCTCGCGTGTTTTCTTCTTGAGAAAACATCGACTACTCTAGAAATTTAACAGCCTTTTTATACGTAATTTTCGTATTAAAGTTAAGTACTGTGTTGCCATATACGCGATCAATATTTTCCTTGCCACTAGACTCATTGCAAACTACTGACTTTCATTGGCTTGTAATTTAGTCTATTGGCTGAATCAATCGTTGTAATCTACATCTACACTATTATATATAATAATATTATAAAGTGGAAAGATTTTTATTTTTGCATGTAACTAATAAACTCTTAAATTACTCGACAGATTTTAAAAATTCTTTCACCATTAGAAAGCTACATTATTAGCGAGTAACATAGGCTATATTTTATTAAATAAAATTGGTATAAATGTCCACCATGTGTAATGATAATTAAGACGCTAGAGATAATTATCGACCAATAAAAGGTATGCAGTCTACGGGCTTCTTATAAGAGCAAAAAGTGGTAAATTAGCTTGTTATATAAATATGGAAATATTGTCATGTAACAACCTAAAATGTTTGCATTATTGGTTGCTGGGGGCGACGCTCAAACCGCATTATTCACGGTCTTGATGGTCACCAATTAGTTTAGTTGTGCCGTGTGCCGCGTTCAAAATGCATTTAATCTATAATTTTTATAATATCATACAGATCACAATTAAAAATATTTGGGTTTTTAATAACTGCTGTGAAAATATTTTGTTAAGATGATGATTATGAGGAGGCACCAATAAAAATACCATTACAAGACCTATTGTTATCATATACATTGATACATACTCGTAGTAAAAAACAAAGTCGCTTTCCGCTGTCTGTCTGTCCCTATGTATGCTTAGATCTTTGAAACTACGCAACAGATTTTCATGCAGTTTATTTATATAATACATGCATATTATATGTAGTAGAAAAATCCAGAATAAACCGAAGCGAAGCGAGGGCGGGTCGCTAGTTAGCCTATAAAACGAAATGTCTTATTCCAAACACACATTTTACTATTAAATTAAGGGTAAATAATGAGTAGAGTGGAGTAAGCTAAAAAAATAAAATTACTTTAAATATAATTAATATTCGTATAAATAAAAGTACGCGATCGTTTAAATACTTTTATTTATACATATGACACTGAAAAATACTTTACCGATCTATAGTCCGCGTATATTGCAAACTTGGGTAATTGGAAACTTGTTCACAATTCCAATTTTGAACATGCGATGCGGATTTTTTTTCTTTTATTTAATTAATTTTAAATTATTTTTATTTCTGCACTACCTAATTCTGTAGTAATTTTACGACTACCAGTCAGTCCGACTTTTTATGTTCAATTATTAAAGGACCAAGTTAAGTATGTAAATGTGGAAACTGGCATTTTGATCTATTATGGGTTCAATTCCTACTCAGGACAAATCCTTGAGTGCTGATCACGATTCTTTGTTTTGTGTCCTTGTATACTTTATCTTGTATTTAGAAATAAATAAGTAGATATTATTACCAGTCGAGTGGTTGCCATAATACAGACTTTGCCTAGTTTAAGATCAGAAGGCCGTATGTATGTTGACCTAAGATATGTATTCGATACCAATTTCAGAGATACTAACAGTTCTAAAGGATGAATATTGAATCAATGAATTGATAATAAAACACGTTTTCGTTATTAAACATCACGCGCAATGAAGCAATAACGTTTTCATTAGGGGAGGTAGTAGCGTTGGAGCCGTATGCTTAATAAGTGAGCAGAATAACGAGATGAGAACGAGAGATGAATGAAAAATGTAATTTTCAAAACCAAGTACTCTATATATATAGTAGGATCTACGCATGCACGTAGTTCACAAACACTAGGGGCCCGCCCCGGTTTTGCCTTTTTCAAACTACTTTTTTAAACGTTTAGGGACCGATTTACCAACAACCTTTTCCTAGCCTATATCTAGACTTAGTAGTTTTAGCCGTGCGTAGTCATCAGTCAGGACAAACGATGTTATATATATACATATAAGACTAGCGGCGCGCCCCGGCTTCAACCGGGTTTATTTACCCGTTTAGGCATTGAATGTATGTACAAAATATCCTTTCTTAGCGTTATTCACGTTAAATGGACCCATATTCTAAATTTCAGTTTTCTAGACTTAGTAATTTTAGCTGTGCATTGGTTACTCAGTCAGGACAAACGCAAATTTTACCGAGTTTATTTTTGTACGAAAATAAAGCCGTAGGCAGAAGCTTGTATACTAGATATAGTATACAAGCTTTTTTATGGAGGGATATTAGCCTACTATACCATGGGTTGGTATAGGGTTTTGTTTTGAGTTTTCTCTCTCTTGCAGTGGATATTGTCTGCCGGACTTACTCCCTTAGTACACTCTTACGACACCCACGGGATAGAATGGGGTGGTGTCATTTGTATTCTTAATCCGTCACCACACGGACAGTATAGGTACTATAAAACAATTTAATTACTTTGACTCTTTTCATCGAGCATGATAAAGATGTTTGGTATAAATATCAAAATCGATTAAGTCATTATATTTTCATTTTGTAATTATACTTGATAAATTGGCTTGTGCGTAAATTTAAATCTCATTCCGTAGTTCTCGCAGACGTAGCTTCGACCGAGTTTCATTACTTACGGAAAAAATAATTATGGTAAGCTTCAGAGCCGACACCAAAAAGCTGCAAAGTACAAGTACCTTCTAGTTACGTTCACACCTTTAAAAAGTACGAGTAGTATTCTTATTTACAGTTATTTATGTAATTGCCAATTTCCGCCCGTGGCTTCGCCCGTGGCTTCGCCCGTGGCTTCGCCCGTGTGTATATAATGTACCATAGGAACAAGAGATTTTTTCGGGATAAAAATAAGCTTATGTGCTATTCCAGAATAATGATAATCTATCTCTGTGCCAAACTTCATCGTTCAGCCGTTCTGTTGCGTAATTAAGTTACCGATCTATCCATACAAACTTTCGCATTTATAATCTTAGTAAGATTCCTACATTGTAGATGTAGATTTACTCATACTCATTAAGTTTCTAGTCATCTATTTATATTTTAACAACTTGTATATTCCTAGGTTCATGTTATATATATTTTGAACTGTTAATATCTAGTAAATGCTGTATCTACCTATAATATTTTTTTGCACTTAATTGTATCTACTTTGTAACGTATTTATAAGATCCTTGTGTATACAAATGTTGGTAAATCTAAATAAATAATTAGATAAAGTTTTATACTTACCAGTAAAACATCTGTAGCTAATAATATCTATTTTAGGTATCACTTAAAATTCTATTTAATCAAACGTTCATGTTATAATTCAGTAGTCAGTACACATATTTATTCTTTATTAAAAAGGTTCGAAACATTCGTCGATTCTTTGGGGATTTCTATTTCGTACCTACGTAGGTACTCATGTGTAAACCAACAGGATCCTACCTATTTGTTATTTGGGAGATCGCAACGTTATAAACCAATATTATTTTGTTGGATAATCTACAACATGCTCTTAGCCCCAAACTTATATTTATGTTTATATATGATTTAATTACGGGAAAGGTTAAATATTTGTGTCTCATAAATTTACTAGCATAGTATCATAGTTTGGTAACCGCAATACAGTAGATCCCGTTGCTACTAAATCTATCTTAGGACTATAATAGTTAAGTGTCTAGCGTTATGTAATGATATTAATAGTTTCATCATAATTGCTGATTACGGGAGAATAACGAAGAGTTTAGAAGATTCGAACGAAAAACAGTGTGCAATGAAGTATCAGATTTCTAGCGGTCATTAAGGGATGCGTTTTTAACGAACCGTAATAACTAAAAACGGTTAATAATGTATGTTCATTATTGTTCATGTTATAATAACAAGAGCCGCTTTCCCACATTTTTATTTAAACAAACCGCCTGTTTCAGTCCACTGCTGGGCATGGGTTTATCCTGGCAACCTTCATAAGGCCGTCGGTTTATATGACTGGAAGGCGTACGACCATATGTTAACCAAGTATATTAATTTAAAATTCCCTTCGTATCACTTGGATTCCTAAATTGCAGAAGTAATTTATCAAATTAGTATTTTTACCATTAGATGATACATTGAAGTTTAAAAAAGGAATCAATGTTAAGGTACGAAAATTCCGTATTTTTTGGTAAATTAGTGCTTGTCACTTTCCCTAAGGTACGGGCTAGTGAGCCGATACCAAATCCATTCTGTCGTTACAAGTTCATTATTGTGCCAGTCAAAGTTCATGACGTCATGTGTTACATTAGGAATATACCTACCTAGGAATACCTAGGTAGGTATATTCCTAATGTAACACATGTACTCTAGTTCCTAGTTTAGTTGTCGCATTTAGAGAGACAATCTGGCTTTGTTCTAATCTGTTGAATTTCCCAGTTCTTCAAAAACTATTATTGAGTTTAGCTGACCCAATGTCTTTTCATACCGTTGGGCGACTGTATTGTATACTCCGTTTTGTTTTTTTTTCATACTACTTAGCTGAAAAACATTTAAACAGCCCTCCTACGGTCGCCAGGTACCAGGAAATTCATCCCAGGAATAGGAAAATATTTTTTTCAATGACTAACTTTCTATCGCGTCTTCATTTATCGTGTCCATGACTCATCACTTCCTCGTCATCTTAATATATATATTTCTTGTGAGCGTGTGTATGTGACTGAACTCCTCCTAGACGGGTGGACCGATTTTGATGAAATTTTGTGTGTGTGTTCGGGTAGGGCCCTGGATGGTTTAGATTTACAATTGGACCCGGTAGGTGGCGCTGCTGTCGGTATTTCAGCTTTTTCCGGCAGGACGACGTCTGCCAGGTCCACTAGTATACTTATAAATATGTATAATAAATCTCATAAACTTACCTCCACTATTGCCATCAGATGTCGAATGTAATCAGCTTCGGTGAAAATTAGCTCGCGGATGACTGTCTGCCTCGCCTCCTCATATGGTGGCAGAACTGCAAAAAAAAACATTAATGACAACGGATAGTTATCAACACAGAAGTTTAAACTAACGCCTGATGGTAAGCAGTTACCGTAGCCTATGGATGCATACAACACCAGTTAGGCTTATCTAGACGGAGACAAGAAACCTGCGCAGGAACTATTAAGTGTAGTGGATTAGTGTGTGCGCAAACACAGCTACACTGTTTATTCCCTGACTCTCATAGCCGAAAGGGATGGCACTTCAACACGACCGGAGATAGATCAGGCGTAGGACCGATGGCTATACGTGTTTTACGTAGCATAATTTAGAAAGTTTTACATGTATTGTAGAAAATCAAAAATCTGATTTTGCTTATTATTATTATTGTTTATTATTCTTAAATTATTTTTTTAATTTAATGGAAATTTTAATTATTATATGAATATTTTCTGCAATAAATGATTATTATTATTAAATAACTCTGTCACCAGGTTGGCCACTAACTAAATGATAAGAAGAAGAAGAATTGTAATATTAATTATGACAATGTTGAAACAAATTTAATTTAATAAAGGTTTTATTTTATTAAAGGTATTTATACCTACTTTTTTCTTCAAAGCGATTGCTTACTAACTTCGAGCATCTGAGACGCTCCTTAAAGATTACGTTAATTTTATTGTCGATGTATTAGGTATCTACGATGTCGTAAAATCCTAAGTGGTTAACGAGAACAACGTATTCCAATAACTATGTCACTGGTCACTCTAGCTAGTATCTGCATCTAATTCATTATGTGAATATAAATAAATGCTCTTTTTTAATATATATTATATTTTGGGTAACTATCTCATAACCCTCTCATTACGAGCTTTCGCCATATTGGATTGAAGTGACGTCACGCATGTATTTGTACGTGCCAGTTGCAAATTTACAAATTATGAATTATATCTTCATAATTACTGATTATTACCGCGGCATGTTGCTGCCGATAATAAGGTGAGGCAACCTTATAATAATTTTATCATTAAACCGACTTCAGTACGGCAAGTTGCAGAATTTTCAAAAACCTTATAATCCCTAGTCTAACGTAGGTATTAAAAAGGATGAACTTTCATGCAAACTCATATTATTATCTCACTTTTCCTCCCATAAAGACGGTTCTTTTTAATCTGATAATTTACAGCTAAAGTGCATCTCATGACCATTTAAATAAGACCAAACACGGCTAGATTACATTGTTTAATTATGAAGTTCCGTTGCCTAGCATCCGGCTTCATCATCGATTCTGTTCAAATGTACCAGTTTTCATTTGCTACATTACATTTGCTTATTAATAGTTGCTTAGCAACCATAATCGAAACTTATCTAATAGCCATCCGTGAAATACTTATTATTGAAAAGTTCGGATTATACTCTTTTAGATTATACTCTTTCTGAATGCAAATGTTTGATTTGTTGTTAAAAATATTGAAATTGCTGTATGTGTGCCTATAATATTTGAGGAGTTCCCACAATTCCTGATGGTTTCTATCATTAGAACTTTCTTTTGATGAAAATGGGACCAAACTGGAAGTATGTCCTGTCAGACAAAAAAATATTTTTTCAAATCGGTCCATAAATGACGGAGTTCTGCGGTAGTAGTAATAGCAACCCATCTTTGTCCTACTGCTGAGCACGGGTCTCTTCTCCTCTATCAAGAGAGAGAACGGGTTAAGGCCTTAATTCACACATCCTGGCCTAATGCAACAAACATAAAAAAATACACACAAATTAATAACCTCCTTTTTGAAGTCGGTTCAAATCGATAGAATTTTAACAGGCACAGAAAAACGCTGAGTGCCGAAATCTAACTTTAGTGAAAAAGAAAATTATATTATGTAATCTAAAAAACATTGCCTGAGTATCGCGATATTTTCTTGGCATAATGTTTGAACAATGTGCCTGGGTTTCCCGTGAGTTTTAATCTAATATTAAACCTGTTTCAGAACGAGATTCAATTGTTCGACTCCATAAAATATCTTGTTATTTTTTTGTATGGAGTTTCAAAGCTGACGTCTCATTGCGATAATTTGATAGACGCGTTATAACAAAATAAACAAACAAACTTTTTAGCTTTATTATATTAGTGACCTTACAGCCCGGCCACGACCTCTGATTCACCAACGCAGAGCCTAACCCGCTGGGGCTACAGACTTGAAACTTTGCACAAAGGTTCCTTATATGACATAAGTGAGCACTAGAAAAGGATTTTTGGAAATTCAGTCCCTTAAGTGAAGTTTGGGCTGGTACTAGTTATATTATATATTATCTTTACTATATTATAAAGATGTAAAATTTTTGACATGTAATCTCTGGATCTACTGAAGCGATTTTGAAAAATCTTTTACCAATAGAAAGCCAGGTTATTTATGAGTGTCATAGGGTATATTTTATTGACAAAAACATTACGGGACCCCGGGAAAATCCACCCCGGGCAAACCCAGGACGGGCGGCTAGTTATATTTAAAATCGTTTTTCCTGACTAACAATCAACGCTCAGGTTAAACTAGTAAGTCCAAAATAAGGAACATAGGATTATCTTATAACGTTAGAAAGGATTTATGGAAATTCAATCCCTAAACAAAATAGTTTAACCCGGCCGAAGTCGTGACGGGACGCTAGTTGTATCCATCAGTTCAAATAAGTAAATGAATAAACAAAAAACACATCTGAATATAGGTAATTTTCTTACATTTGTAATGTAATCTGTTAAAGAAAAGCTTTCGAAGTACTTGAGTCGACAAACAAATAGCTCTTGTATTTACTAAAGAATCTATATTATGCAAAACGGTGGGGAGTATTCGTTCTGTGCGCCTCTCATTTCGAACGTCTCATCTCCATAAAGGTTCGACCCGCAAGTAAGCCCACAACAACCAAATGAAAAGGATTTTTCTGAAGGTACGAAAAGTGTGATATTAAATTATTATCCGTCTGAATTCTTGTGAATAAAAGTAGCTAGGTAAATATATTTATACCAGATTTACAATCAGACGTATCACGGCTTGAACACAAATTGTATCAAAGAAGTGATGGATTAAAAATCTGATCATCGCTTGCCTTAATTAATCAGCCTATGTCAGCCATACACCTATCACACATCTACAATTATTCACACCTCTTTTCGAAAGGGAACATAGACTATTTTAACTCCTGAAAATGTTTATAAATAGGGTATATAATATTAATATTAAAAGTTATTCTGTACTTTGTTTATTTATACGTCGTCGGTGTATTTTATTATGTCATTTGCATGTATCGATTTATCAGTCAAAAAACAGTATTATGATTTTACACATATATTACATACACCCATTGGAGTGGGCAGATACTATGGTTCGCCAATTGTCTCGACCCAAAAATACTTGAATGAATAATGAACGTCGATTCTTGCTACTTTTATTTATGTTTTTTTTATCTAATTATTACGTTATCAATTTTAGTACAGCATACACATACATATAAAAATAAATATGGCAGGTGTTCCGGCCCGAGAGCGGATTTCCGCTACCTAAAATGGTATTTATAGACGCTTGTATTCGTGTATATTCCCCACTGGGTAAACTCGGGCCAAAAGGGTGCGTCTGGCAAAAACTAAACTCATGTATTTTTATAATAAAACGTATAGTTTTATTATTTGTTTTGCTTTTCCTCCTTTGCAAACTGTTCTTTTTTTCTTTTTTTAGTTATTGGTTTTTTATTCATTAAGTAGGTACCTATTTAATTTGTTAATTAACTTCAAACAAAAGTATATTTCCATGATTTAAAAAGACAACTCTCGCACTAGGGACAAACAAGCCCTGTAACGCGCGGGACTTATACAAACATACAATTTACGGACACAAATTACACTCAGACTCGGAACAAACTATGAATCACAAATTTTGTCCCGTGCTTAGCAGTCACTAAACACAAGACCAGCAGGCCAGTCAACTAATAAAGTGTAACTACACTTTACGTGACTGAAATTAAACAAAAAAAATCCTCCGCATCGGTGTCTACTGGAAACATACGCAAAAGACTGGCAGCATTGTGCTGTTGGATGGCAATGCTTATTTTATGAACCGAAACAAGCTAGCTTTCTGGTCACGTAAAACGTTGATTAATAGCTTCGATTAGTCTTCTTGAAGAACGTGCACTAGCACTTTCAATAAAATAAACTCAGGTGGGTCGTATGCTTGTTTTCCACCCAAGTACTATGCCTGTTGCTTATTATGCTACTAATTTGTTTATACTTTTAATGATTTACTACTAAGGTAGCAAACAAATATGTAGCCCGCCTAATAATTAAGCAGTTATCGTAGTTTATGGCAGCTTGCAGTACTAAAGGTATCATCTGCGCGTTGCCGGCCCATTTTTTTACAGTATCCCTAGAATAGGAAAACGTTTTTGAAACGCATCTCTAAATGAGCGCTAGAGACCTGTACTAACACACAGGAACACAATTACACTGCTGTGTGTATTCTGTATTTCAGCCTATAGTCGCGTAAAATAATGCATTAGTAGCTTATTGAAATATGTACATATCTAAGGCATCGATTATTCGACAACAGCTATTTGTATAGATATCGATCGGTACATTAGTACCTTGGCCCAATAGCTTATTGGTCGAAAGCATTCGTGATGAAAATGTTTACAGTAGAACATAACATAAACTTGATTATTGTGTTCGTAGTTTGCTATATTAGATAGCTGACGGCATTGGTTATCTTCATTTTAGTTATTATTTTCGAAGATATATGTATACAATCACTAGCTGTTTCCCGCGGCTCAGCTCGCGTGGATGTCGGTTATCGCGATAAAAAGTAACCTATGTGCTATTCCAGACAATAATCTATCACTGTGCCAAATTTCATCTGAGATCAGATCTGTTCAGTAGTTTTTAAATTAAAAGAGTAACTAACATCCATACTCACAAACTTTTACATTTCTAATATTAGTATGATTTAGGAATGCGTTTTTAACGAAACGTTTATCCATTCTAGGTATACTCAAACAAAAAACCGTCGGCAATACTTATTAAGTGATACCGCTGGTATTGCAAACTGCTTAGGGCCGTATGCTTATTTGCCACCTAAGTAGTATGACAAGAACTACAAAACGAGACGTAGGTCACCATGCAAACGAGCTACCCGCCGGCTGATTCTCTAAGAAACAGCGATGGCAAACTGACAGTTGTGATTGCTCGGTGAGGCACAATTTATTGACTCAACGTCAAAAATGCTCGGTTTTTGCTCTTACGGAATACCCATGCACATCAGCCATATGTACAATCACTGTACTAACGAAACAGTTAAATTATTACAAAAATCTAATCCAGAGTCACAGGATGTACAAATCCTCATCAAATTGGCAGATAATTAAGTTGTAAGATTTTCTTTTCATATTTTTGTTAATTCAGTCAGATTTGCTCAACGAAAAAGTCCACTATTATTAAAAAAAAACTAAAACTTGTTATGGTTTTTAATAGAGATGTTATGGAATGAGAATAATGTGAAAACAATCTTCTCGAAAAGGACGGTCATGAGAGTGGATCACACAATTTGCATTTGAATAGTTCTGTACACATTTTTTCAGTGCAAATACATTTGGACGAGTGAATCGTGACTATTTTTGATTTAAAATGCTTTACTATATAACACAATATTGTTTGTTTGAACGAAAGAACACACTACTCAAATTGCGAGGTAACCAACCATGATTCACGGGCAGTCCGTCTCAAAAAAAAAATTACTTCTTTGGTGGCAAAGAAACCTACGAGCAAACAAGCATAACTAGCCTTTAGGCTGTGGTAACTGCTTACCATTAGGCGGACCGTATGCTTGTTTGCCACCCAAGTAGTATAAAAAACCTAATGTAACAAATTTTGGGTCGGTAACACGTAAATGATGCCCTAGGTATTACATGCGTCGATAGCCTAGGGTAACTGCTAAGTGCTAACCAACAGGGAAGTCGCATCCATCTCTGCCAAAAGACGTCCACTGCTGAAAATATATCTCCCGTAAGGTGTTCCATAGCCACATAGTAAAAAAAAAAGTTACTTACGCAGCTTGAATTTTCTGGCAACAAAATGTGTTTTACGTTGCCAATGTCAAATCTGTCTTTATTATAAGAATGTCACCTTTGTATGTAGTAAGGTTACATAATCCTTGAGGAAAATACGCGCTATGTATCTATTAAATAAAAGACGTAAATTTAAAAAGTCATGCAGCATAATTGGCTAGTATAGACCGCACGGTTGGTTCAATGGCTTAAGTGGTTACCTCGCCATTTATTTTTGCCGTGATGTGGGTTCGATACCCACACGAGACAAAAAATTGTGTCTTCCTATGGTTGTCGCAAGCCTGGATGTACTTTGTTTCCGTTAATTGTATGTTTTTAAGTCCCCCGCGACACAGGGGGAGATTCCCTAGTGCGGGAATTGTCTTTTAAAAAGAAAGAAAGAATTATTTTATACTTTATGACACGGTTCCAATTTGACTTTATACGTTAACATTATTAAACAATTAATGTTTTGACTTAGGTACTGTTTTTATATAAAAAAAAAGTTGTTTTTGTTATTAACATCACATTAAGTGCTCACCATCAACCGAATGAAGCAAACGATCGTGATTTTATATTCACAAGTAGTTAAGTCAGTTAGTGTCCTATTCAAATAGAAAATTCTATATCTAAATTATAAAATAAAATGACAATCAAATGCCACGTTGGAGAACCGCGAGCAAATTGTAGTAATAACAAGTTTTCGGGCACACATGAGTCTAAAACTGTGAGATCTTATCTTTCTTGCGAACATATTGATCCTACAATAATGATGTCATACTAACCGAATCATTGTGTTCCTCTAGTTATTGCACACGTACCTATTCGAAGACCTTCACAGTTCTGAATTTTGTCTTATCAAATTGAGACCGCACAAGTTTCAATTTCATATATAAGCAGTAAACACTCTACCTCTGCGTAATAACTAAAGGATTAACTTATTTCGTAATTAGGCTTATCTGACAATTTAGGAGTTAGCAATAGTATATTGTATTTCTAAGTTAGCAGTTACTTATAGTCAAACAAAGATAGGGCTAAGTTCTACAGCCGCAGTATACCTACTAGTTTTGTGTTGATTTATTTAGTCCGAAAAAATCGTTTAAAATACACGTCGTAATAATGAGCTCAGTAAATAAATTTACCTGAGCTAAAGTACAAGAAATAGATGGTGCAGTATTTGTAACTGTTGTGTCCCAAACGTAATGATTGATGAGAGGCTCTCGAGGGAGGGGGACAGATTGCGGCGAGCAGCTGCGACCCGCCCGACCCACCCTGCTCGTTTAATATACCGTTTTAAAAGCTGAGGTTAGGTTAAGAGAACGTAGGAGATCACGACGTAGGTTGGTGAGATGGCAATGCGTAGATCATGTGTGGCGGGTGATGATGACAAGTAAGGCGCGGCGAAGGCGCATCGCGTGCCGAGCGCCTCGCGTGCCGCTAATCAACGTGATCGATGCCGACGCACAAATATTGCTCATTTCAATAAACATGAAATCGCCCATTACATTTTAAGGTTTCATACTTTTTGTTTTTGCCGCAATCTTAATTTTGTTCACGTCTTATAAGGTAAAATAAAATAAATGAAACCTTTATTGTACATGGCGAGGTTATTCATCTATTGTTTTTTGTATTAACTACATAATGTAACGCCATGGTCCCCGGGGTAGGCAAAGGTAAACCATGCCTACGTTTGGCTAACTATTACAGTTACCATAGAAAAGCGAGCATATTGCCTTATACTTTCTTTCCCGGCACAATATCTGCCTTTGTTCTGAATCGAACCTAGGACCTTACCCTCGACCGCAACTACAAAGGCGAGCTTGGTGCGTAATTTAACTAACGAAGCAGTCCAGTGTATTAACTAACTTATATAAATTGCACACAATAGTTTTAGTAACGATTTTTGTGTTAGTTAGTCCAAAGAAAATTAGTTATCTCACGTACTGCTTACGATTATAGTTGAATATTCATAGGTCGTTTAGCTTATTAGTATTAGAGCATAATGAATGTCAAACAGGTTGTTTATCTCTTAATAATTTGACGAACGTTAATCCTAATAAAAAATTAAATAAAACGATGCGAATTTAACAATAACTAGGTGTGAATACTTAGATATTTGTTAATACACATCGTTATTTGATTTGTTTTTAAAGACGCGGACGCGGTGTCGCGGAAGACTTTACAAACATATAATTTACGGACACAAAGTACACCCAGACTTGGGACAACCATTTATGGATTACACAATTTTTTGTCCCGTGTAGGGACTCGCACTCACAACACGCCCCGCACTTATAAATGGCGAGGTAATTACTCAAGCCACTGGACCAATCGTGCAGTCACTCTGTTATAGTCTGATAGCAATACGTGCTTTCCAAGGCCATCACAATACCTTTTTTAGCTATGCCAAGACCCCTCGTCTTGCCATAACTAAAAAAGGTATTGTGATGTCCCAATAAAGTTATCTATTATTATCTATACCATGTAATCTCGGGATCTACTGAAGCGATTTTGAAAATTCTTTTACCAATAGAAAGCCACGTTATTTGTGAGTGTCATAGGCTTTATTTTATTGACAAAAACATTACGGGACCCCATGTGGGAAATACCACCCGTGCAAAGCCGGGGCGGGCAGCTAGTTAAAGAATAAAAGTGAATAATATCGAACTCTTATAACAAACAAATGTAATTTGTTAATGACAGAAACGATAATGATAACGGCATTAAACAAAAGACGAAATGAATGGAAATTAAGGTCGTTTTATAAACCGTCAAAAGAATTTAAAGGTTCGGAAACAAGGGCATAGTCGTCGTTTAACATTGCAATTATAAAAACGACAGTATTTGTCGTCGACCCGCCGCGACCCATTCCCGACAAACGTCACGACGCTGACGCAGGCGCTCACCACAAATATCATTGTATAGCTTTAGAATCCTTTGCGGTGATAAATGAGAGCTTTATTTCATTTCGTGTGTCAAAAAATAGTTGCGAATTAGCCTATATCTCTTCCGTAGTCCTTCTTCGGTGAAAAAGTTTCTTGGCTTTAAATCACCTTCTTATAATTACTCAGATAATTTCCCCTTATTATGGTTATCAGTCATCCTAAACAATAAACGTTCATTTGCCGTTCAAAAGTGTGGCGGATTAAGATGGTACCTACATTTATTACAAACCATTAGAATTCTTTGTATAATGTATTTGCCAGTTTTCAAATATTCTAAGGAACGAATTTTATTAATAGGCAGGCCATTCTGTTAGGAGCTTAATATATATATATATATATATACTTTTTTATATTATCAATAGTGGGAAGCGGCCCACCTGATAAAAAGTGTTTGACAGATAAAGCAAATATTATTTATTGTGCCAAACCTGGGGTCCCAATCCGGGCTATATCCATTAAAACGCCTTACCTTATTTATTTCGAACAATGTTATGTTGTAAAGAATATGTTTAAAGTATGACCATAAATCATAGCGTACCGATAAATTTATACACATGTATAAATATTATATACATAAACTAATTGTGAATCTAAACCATCCAGGGTCCTACCCGAACACACACACAAATTTCATCAATATCGGTCTAGCCATATTATATACCTACATAAACTAGTGGACCTGGCAGACGTCGACCTGCCTGAAAAAGCTGAAATACCGACAGCAGCGCCACCTACCGGGTCCAATTGTGAATCTAAACCATCCAGGGCCCTACCCGAACACACACACAAAATTTCATCAAAATCGGTCCAGCCGTCTAGGAGGAGTTCAGTGACATACACACGCACACAAGAAATATATATATAAAGATATTGCGTAGTGTAATATTATTTTAGTTTGTAAATATTTACAAACTGAATGATGTTAAGTATTATGAAGCGATAGATTTCTCGTATTTCTCGTTCAGAAGGATTTTATTGGTTTTGTGAGCCAACGATTGAAGGCATAGAGTCACGGTCAGTTGGTTCGTGTGCCGAACATTTCGCCTCGTAACCTGATCAGTTTTTACCCGCAATTTTTCACATCAACCTTGAAATATGTTACTAATGAAAATATCCAAGTTGAATATATGCCTATAGGCGGTCGAATAAACTGAGTTTAAATATCGATAAATTTATACTCATAATAGAAAGAAAAAAGTTTAGTGCTCATCTAGAAAGTGTTTTCAAGAAAACCTTCAAATCCCAGGACGAATTAGGCGATCGATTTTTAGGCCTCCGTCGTGTCGCCCTAAAATGGGCGATCTAAATAACTCTGTCACAAGATTGGCAAATGATAGAAAAAAGAATCAAAGAATAAGTGAAGTCCTGTGAAATAGGCACTGGACTTTATTTATCTGGCAAAACAAGTGTGTCAAACAATCCTGACTACCCGAAAACAATAGCGCGGACAGGTGTTGTATTGAGTAAGCTGCACGATTTTTAGGTTGTAGGTGATCGATCATAACATTTTGACTCCATGTAATGAAACTTTTGTGGGTGAAACATTGTTATGCTGAGTATTCAACCCTTTGGACACTACAGTCGGGTAGTAAAATTTTTAATTTTATTATATATTTAAAGCAATATATTTTTTATATATATATACCAAGAATAGCATTGTATATATTTACTTTTTTTTTCCTTATTTAGACGTAAGTGATATGAGTCTTTGAGTAATACTAAAGTTATACTTGTAATACTGTACTTACACATATATTATGTTCGCGAGTAACGGAATCCAATCAATCGTGAATCGAGTACCGTCAATGTTCTTCCAAGATCTATTGATACTTTTCAATCTCTGGTAGATTCAAAAAGGGCTATATTTTATATAGATTTCTTACCCATTAGCCTCCCTACCACTTTGTTGTACATTTCAGATATTTATTTTCTATACTCATATAATAGCTACAGTAATGTGTAGCGTACGTTGTGTCTAAAATACAAATGGCCGAATTAAAATGAATTGCAAGATTAGGTTGCAATCAAAAAGATCAAACAGTAAAAAAAACGGAATTATTTTTCTTTTAGTGATTAGTATAAATTGTCAAGTTAAGCATATTATTGCAATTCTCATAATAACCGCTGAGGTTACTATTTTTGTTGTTATATCATAAACTCGTTTATCTTTTTAAAAATGACCGGCAAACAGCACATTAAAAAAATATTTTATACTAACCAAATGAATACGTTATAATCAAAACCATTACTAGCGATTTTGATTATAACGTATGACAATTCATTTTAACGTCTAACAGATTTTTTTATGAGAACATGTCAAGTTAACAGACCTCTTTATAAATAAAATAATCTCCTTATACTTTTTTCATCCTGGCCAGTATCTTTCGAATCCTACTCCGGGCTTAACTTTTTCCACATTTCTTTAAATATTTAGTTTAATTGCATAGCAAAAGTTCTTGAAACATAATAATATTGAGTAGTTTCATTTTATATAACAAGCTTTATCGCAATTGGAAGATATTGTGCGTATAAATCTGTAACGAATAACGATTGAATGAAGCTGACGTCACACTAAAACATAGAAAGCGAGGACCAATTCGAATTCAGGAGTAGAGTCTTGAATACCGTAATTGGTAGTGCGCTGGACCGGCACCCGAGATGCGCAGGTTCGATCCTGCTACAGGCTCCACTTTTTCTAAAATGCTTCAGGTAGTGTCGAATCACACATATGATTGGCCAGTTAGATATATGTAAGGTTCTATGTGAGAAGGTAGTGAGCATGCCTGTTGGCATATCAGCCTATTATGTTTGGACCCTGCTGAACTTATGAGATACACCTAGAAATGTGACCCATGGATCGAACCCTGGATGTTAGCACTGCAGCAATTATAAAAATAACATATTTTTCAAAAATGACCGAAAATTTATAATATTCATTAAAAAACTAAAAGATGTGAAAAACCACTCACTTACTGATTAATCACAGAATCCATATAATAATAATATAACTAAGACTTATAAAAGTAAGTATTACATATATTTCACCTTTCTTTATTATCGACTCATCATTTGACACAAAGGAATAAGATTATTTTTTATTCATAAATTACAGAGTTTGTTTGTTTAAACGCGCTAACCTCTGAAACGATCAGTCAATTTGAAAAATTATTATTATTTTTCTTTTAATTCTCACCACGACCCAAAGTGAACATAGCAGTAACCATAAACGTCACTCGGTACGAAATGCAAATAACGCGTATGAAACCGCGGGGAACAACTAGTATCATATATATGTTATATAAATATTATATGGCATAATAATATTATGATAGTGTTGTGTATGTCCTTTGTTGGAGATCCAAATAAATAAATAAATATATCTAGTGAACACAAAACAGAAGATTTCCAGTGTCCAGCTAGAAAAATAGCTGAATAGAGATATATCAACTCTATTGATTATGAGGGGCCATAGCGTCCTTATCATTCAAATTAGAGTTGATATTATATTTATTTTGAAATCGTAATTATAACTGGGTGACATTGTTTGGAATGTGCCTTGCTCAAGGCCAGACTTCCGAACTTTTTGCAAACGCATCCATCAATAAGTGACCACGACAATGTTCTAATTACCGCAATGTAAATAAACGATTGTGTAATTTTAAACGTGTTTATTGTAATATATTAGTTTTAACCCACTTACAAAACTGCTGACTTTATTTGTGTATGTAATTTAAGAATAGAGAACAATATTGTATTATGTAGTCATAAAAGATAACATTAAGTTATCATTATAAATTTGATTTTTCTTAAACACTTGGATTATTAAGTATTTTTAAATTTCTGCACCTATTTTAGTATTAGTAATGCACATACAGCCTGTGATGCAAGTTTTCACTTAGTACAGGCACCAGAAATTGTAGAGCACTGTTATTATTTTACAAGTCCTATATGTGCAAACTTGCAACGGTAAATTAAAATTAATAAATGATATTATTATTATTTACCTTTCCAATCGAAGAACTCCTCGATGTTCTTTTCTTTGTTAGCCCACAGGAGGTAGGCGAGAGCTTCATCGGGAACTTTAGCCACTTGAAATCCCTCTAGGACAGGCACGCCGTTTGCTTGAAAATCGGTGAGGAACGCAGCCAATTCATGGGCCTACAATTAGACTAAAATTAACAACGACACATAGTAGCAAGCTCTGATGTAGATACATCAGAGCTTAATAAACATATAGTTTTTTAAATATTTTTATATTACTAAGGATATAAACAAGCATACGGTAAGCCTGATGGTAAGTAGTTACCGTAGCTTATGGACACTTTGCAACACCAGAGGCATCACGCTCGCGTTACTGACCCTGTAAAAGCCCCCATGCAATAAAAAAATAAAAGAAAGAAAGAAATACGTTTATTAGACCCTTTTTAAAATTGAATCTAGCTCATTCATCAAGTTTATCGTAAATGAAAGACACTGCATCAAAACACACAGTACGGGGCGATTGAAACTCTGAGGTTGAATCACCCGTCAGTATTTTATTGTATTCTGTCTGCATTTTTCTGTATATAATGCAACTATAAAGAGGCATGTAAACAATGACGAATAATTTAAGAATCACTCATTTATCGCGTTATTCAGTGATGAGAATTTGTGTCTGATACCGCAGGAGGCAACCACAAAGATCTAGGAACTGTAGAACTCGATCAATGGTGATTATAAGTTGTTCTTATACGCAACTGTACTTCTTCCATTTTGATAGGAAACGTAATGTATGCATGTACTACCAAGTTTAATATAGGTACTTAATGTACATATGTATACTCGTATCCCACCTTCAGGAAAATAAATATGCATTCTGTAGTAATTAGTATAAGGTTAAAAATTGCTAAGAGGCAATCTATACAGCTTGTGCTTTTCTTCTACTGAGAGTGTGATATTGTATTGGAATGGACTACTGCGCAAACAATTAAAACAAGTGAACACAGTTTCGGGTAGATTAAAATAAAAGGTGTACTGTTCTACTCTTGAGGCAAAAACACGAATAACAAGCTAATAATATAATTGTTTCACAAGTGCTTAACACAATCAAATGATAACCACATACAAAGCAAACATTCCAACGACATGCGACAGCTTAAACCGTTTGAAAATAATCGAGTATGGCGGATTCTGTGGGCGTACTCACCTTACATATACACCTGCATATTCATTAATTGTTTATACTTACAAAATATGTCTGTTTGTTACGATTGAACTCAAAAACTACTCCATTGATTTTAAATATTGTTTAACTATTAAAAAGCTACATTATCAGCGAGTAACACAGACTATATTTTTTTAATGAAAAATTAATAAATGTCCACACAAGCAAAGCCGGGCTGTGCTGCTATAGGAAATATATATAGGTATGCACCGACAATGTAAAAATGTACAAAGTAGATACTTGGGTTAGTGGAGAGGCTTCTAAGATATAATGTAAATTTATTATGCCGCGCTCAGTCACCCTCAAGTGTTCCCTCACTTGGCGTACATTAATTATAACAAAAATGTTTTGCGACATTCACGATTTACAATAAAATTTCGGTGGCAATCGATTTATGTTAGTGAAATTAAATTTTAGATTAAAATACATAATATTCATTTATATCATACCCTCGTAATAACCTGATTTCGGTGTAATATTGTGACGTTTCCCAATACCTATTTTCTTTTCGGCCCGCGTTATTCGAACCCGGTACATCGTGATCAGCAGTGGCACTTTACGACCACTAGACCCACAAAACAGTTTATAAATAAAGATTGATTATCAGTAAAAGAATTAGGAGAAGAGACGAAAAAGCCTTCTCAAAATCATAATGCTACACGGCAAACGCTGTTTTGCCATATCTGTAAAAATAGTAATATTACTATAAAAAATAGGAGCTGGTGTAAGGACGATGAAAATTTAGGATTATAGGTATTTTTTAATGCCAATTCGTACAAAATAAAAAAAAATTACTGAAAAATAAAAAAATAGTAATAAGTATAAAAAAAAGTTAACAACCTATTCTCAGACCTACCCACCAAATAGGTATACACAAAAAATTCATAAGAGTCAGTCAAGCCGTTTCAGAGGACTTTTCCAACGAACACTGTTACATGAGAATTATATGTATATATTTTTTCAAGGGCGAAAAGGAACTTCAGACTTTTTTTAGTAACAAATCGGGCGTACGACACTTGGGCTTTAAAACCGTTCAACGGCTCCCACTTACTTGGCACCCTTAAGAGTGTCGCAGGGTGGATCCCGCCGAAGTTATTTAATATCGAAAGCGCCGCTAAACCAACCACTCGGCTTTTATGTGTACGGTCACGACAGAGTTTTATCTTGGAAGTGAAACGATTTTGCTTATATCGCCAACGTTTCACCCAAATGAAAATGTATGGTTAAACTTTGTTCAATCGTTATCTTATTTCAATGTAGGTATTTTTTTTCAAGCGTACGGTTACCAGCCTGATTTTAAGCTGTTACCGAAGCATATGGACACTTGTAATATTTTTTTACAGCTTTAATATAGAGTATGCCTGGAATAGGAAAACATTTCTTTTAAAATGCATCCCTAAATGAGCGCTGGAGACCTGTATTCACACAAAGGAACTCAACTACACAGCTGTGTAGTTATTTGGCTGTGGTCATCTGTAAGGTGCGGGTCCTCCCCCAGTCGGGCCTGCTAGTTACTATGGTACCCTACCTCTCTAGTTTTTAATAATCATAAAATAAATACTACTGGATTGATATAAAAAAATATTTCACTAACGTCCTTATATTATTATAACTGCTTAGGTGTCTCAATGGTTGAAGTGCGTGACTGCTGGCGACGAGGTCCCGGGTGAGACCAAAAATTGATATTGGGTTTTTCTGTCAAGAAATTCAGAATAGATGCCCGGAATTTGGGAATTGGCCGTGTTTACACCCTTGTGCCTCGGCAAGCATGTAAAGCTGTTGGCCCTACGCCTGATTTCTCTCCGGTCTTGACAGATTGCAGTCCCATCGGACTATGACTACACTTGCAGAAAGGCTGGATTGTCATATTATTAGGCACTGTTATTATATTGAATGTACCTATGAGTCTAAGTTACTTGTGAATAAATGATTATTATTATTATGAGAGTGACGAAATAAAGAGTGCATTTGTATTTGCACACATACTTGTGCACTATAATATTTCCAACGACGATGGCTAGTTAAGATTAGCTGACTGTGACTGAAATCGGTTAAGAGGGAATTATTATTTTATATTATCAAGAGAAAATATTTGTATTTTTGATATACACCCGCCCACGTCCTTTTGGATTGTTGGAGCGTAGAAAACCATAGGGCACAGACTCTAAAGAAAAAAGGAATTCTCTACCGGAAGCCTGCGGCCACCTAGGCCGCTTGATGGCTGTCTGGAAGAAGTTGGGCTGGTTGGAATAGCCAAAAGGAAATCACGTAAAAAGGCGTTGAGCGGCCAAGTGCGGATAACGCCCCGTCAAACTAACTAACTAAAGGTACTGAAGCAATCAATCTTTTTTATTAATCCATAAATTTATGTATTGGCCTCGAAACAATCTGGTCCACGATCCTCTCTCAATTTATTATCAAGTAGCGCAGACAAAGGCGGCTACACACTAGGGACATTTACTCTTAACTTTGTATATAATATACTTTAGAAACAACCCAGGGATATCTATTTAGTTATTACTGGTCGGCCTGCTGGTGTAGAGGTTAGTGACTCTGACTGTTGAGCCGGAGGTGGTGGGTTCTATCAAAACCCGGCCGGCCTTGGGGAAAGATTTGATATTTTGTTTGTTCGTTTGTTATGATTTAACTCAAAAATAAAACTCGACGCATTTAAAAAAATATTTTCCATTATATAGAAAGCTACATTATCAGCGGGTAGGTAATATAGGCTATATTTTATTGAAAAAATACGGGGTTCCTACTAAGACTAAATAAATGTCCACCCGTGCGAATCCGGGACGTGTAGCTAGTTGGCACAGGCTCTTCATAGTTTGGGATCAGATGACTGTATATGTAAGTTGTTTCTAAATACTATCGGCCAGTATAATACGAGTCTCTCTTGCGCATTTCGTGTTGGTCTGCTCTTGTCCATTAATATTTTTATGAGGACTGAATTAGACAACTAATATAAAAACATGTACCTATTCAAACTATAGGCAAAGGCTTTGTAGTTGTGTTCTTTTTGCAAGAAAAAGAAGGAGGTTCTCAAGGCGAGCCGTATATTTGTTTATTTTTAATGTGTGACCATGCATAACTTTTTTTTTATACCAAGATTACATCTATACTAATATTATAAAGCTGAAGAGTTTGTTTGTTTGGTTGAACGCGCTAATTTCAGAAAGTACTGGTTCGATTTGGAAAAATCTTTTTTGGTTGAATAGTGCATTTATCCAGGAAGGCTATAGGCTATATAACATCACGCTATGATCAATAGAAGCGGAGCTGTAGTGAGATATGTTGCAAAATCGGCGAACTGTACGTTCCAAATTACCACGTGGACGAAGTTGCGGGCGACCCCTAGTTATTTTATATAATTGTTAGTAACAAATGGAAACGTTGTGAACTGTGTCAAAAACTTAGTATCGTAATCTACTTGTTATACACAATGTACACTTGTGTACCCCATTCAATAAAAAAAAAACAACAAAAATCGATTATCTGTTTGCCTGTGTTATCTTAATTAAGAATTCCATTTTCGATCGGCGCATAGCTAAACTTAACCGCACCGGTCGGTAGCAAAGTTAAGCAAGCTTGCCGCGGCCAGGTCTTAGATAGGTGACCAATTTGTCAAAACACCGCGACTCCCTTCCGTCTTTCGTTAAGAAGATAAAGAGGTTAAATTTGTATGTGTACTATCATTTTAAACAGTTCGTAGCGAATCGTGTAGCACTTGCTACGACGACGTAGCCAGCCGTAGCTAACATTTACAAATTTTGATTTATATAGGTAATTTTAAGTCCAAAAAATAGTGAGACGGTTTTTAAGTTATAAGAAATTCCCAGAGGTTTAATTGTAGCTTGTACTAACGTGTGCCAAGACACAATGTACTAAATTTGTGTGAGTACTATGCATGTAATTATACGAAAGTATCCACACGTTTCATTTGGTTGGTACTTAAGTGGCAAAAAAACATACGGCTCGCTTGTTCAAACATTTATCGATGGCTCCTAAGTATACTGAGTCAACTAACAAATGTTGAGAATTGCACTTTTAGTATATTAACAACAATTAAATCATTTCCTATTTACCTGTAAAAATAAAATTCATATCTCCATAAATAACATTTAATTCACTTTGATTAGTTATTTTTTCTTGGTTGTATTAACAATTTTAATATAACTATTCGCTCTTCTTATTGCCTTCCTGTAAAGTTATTAGAAGTATAGTTGACTCAGTATACTTGGGAGCCGTTGTTATGAATCACACGAAGTTAAATTCAACCCGTAAATCTATTAACTAAGTTATCTGATAAGTTTTGTCCCGTGCGGAAATTGAACCCACGTCCTCCGGCTTAGCAGTCCACTGACTGCTTAGTGGTTAGTGAAGTGTCACTAACCACTAGACCAACAGACTATTGCTTTCATTTTAACATAATAGTTACTAAAATTAATATTTCTGTTTGAACATGTTACGATTTTATTATTCATGATACAATAGAGCCGGTCACTCTTTAATTAACTGCGACCGAGACCGTATATTTATACTTTGTTTTATTTATTCAAAAAGACCAGCATTTAAAATGTATTTGTGTGACGTCGGGGCTATTTAGTAAAGGTAGTAATTTTCTTTTGCTTATGTTGTTTATAAGTATATACCGTAACCTTTTAGTGTGGCCTTTTGTGATATTTAGCACACAGACGCAGCGTGACGATATCGGCAAGGCCAAAATGTATCACAATATAAAGTCAATAATAGGATCTCCTATTATTGACTACTACGTAAATTGCTTATCTCATTTGTAATAATTAAAGATTACTTCTTTAAAAATACGTGCACAGATACGCATAGAATATTAACGTGCACAATTGTGTGCGTAAATACAGGTGCACGCTTTATTCCCTTACTCTTTTAGTCACGTAAAGGCAATCCGACAAAACCTAAGAGAAATCAGGCATCGCCACGGCATTATGTGTTTTTCGTGGCACGGTGGTGTAAACAATGCCAGTCAACGACCACTAGACTAACGAGGCAGTTTAAACATATTATAATAATAAACATATTTTACTGAATAATGAAAACACAAAGTGTTTGAATGATAATATTTCGTGGAACTCATGGAATAATCCAGCATTTATAATATGTTCGAAACTCAATATGTTGATGATTAATAATTGGATGTTCGCTGTTTAAATATATATATAAATTAAATTATTTCAATGTGAATAGTGGGTCAACATTCATTTATGAGAATGCAGAAATAATTCCCAACATATGGAATTAACGAAATTATAAATAAAAACAAAATATGAATATTATAAAGCAACATTAATTGGATAATATAATACAACAGTATTAACAGCCCATTATGTTTGATGATAATTATTTTTGTATTCAAAAATAAATCTGTACTAAGTTCGCATTATCAATGTTGAAATGTTTTAGCGTTACGCCTCCGTGTTAATTTGAAACATTTTATTGTTAAACTCCGACATTAATCTCCATTAGCACTTAACAAAATAATATAAATTTAATAAATGGTTATTCATTAATAAGTAGAACAAGAAGAATAAAATATTAATCTAAAATATTTTCATATCCGAAATTCGGTCACGGCGGCTAATCCCTATGGAGACTGGTCTGCGTTATGGTGCACATGTGTGGGCATGAACACAGGTGCACTCTATATTCTATCATTGTCTTAGTCCAAAAGGACGGCAATCCAGTTCAATCGAATTGAGTCCAGGTGTAAGACTAACGTGCTTTCTGAAGCACAGGGTGTAAACATCGCCAATTACCAAAATTTGGTTAAATATTGTGAATTTCTCGAAAATGGAATATCTATTTTTCAGTCATGCAAATTGAGCCTTGGACTTTGTGATCAGCGGTTACTAAACGAATGAGGAAATTATTAAAACAAAAACAGAGACGATGAAGTATTTGTGTTTGTAGTTACGTCCTACATGATAAATTACTTTTACAAAGAGGAAAGAAAGAAGTTGATAAAATATATTCACGTCTGCAAAGTACTTTCATCGTTTACGTATAATTTTCGTCTAAAATACTTACACAAGCAACCTCTTACCTCACCGAAGCGTACTACATGTGTGAGGTCATGAGAGCTCTTGGCTCTCAAATAAAAAGCCTTCGCCATTCGTGAGCCTATTGACATTTAAAATAATGACTGCTCACGTATAACATAAAACATTATGGTATAAAATATCGGGATGGTAACCGTGGCCGGTCTCCCATTACCACTTTATATTTATTGCAGATATACATATCTTTACAGAATGGAAACTTAAATCACCTAAGGCTTTGAATTTATTTATTTTATTACGTAACTATATTATTATATACCTACTAGTACGCGATATCAAAATTGTGAATGACAATATATCTTAGAGTGAACTATTTTTAAAAATATTTGCTTTTATATTAATCTTCTATTGTACAGTAAATACAAATACCTATTTATATATTTTGATTCTGTTTATGATCTTTATCTCAAAGCTTTTTGTCTTACAGGTACATTGTTTAGATTTCATCCACGCTCGCAAACACCGATTGTAGCTATTCTTCTTTTTTATATAGTAAAAGTGTTCCAACCCTACCTTTTCCCGTCACGGCCCCTATAACAAACATCAAACAACGACCCCGGTCGTTTGCCATTCCTTGTTATTTGCCTATTTACCAAATAACAACCACGGCTAGCGACTAGACCCTATACACTGTCAACTGATCCCCTGCCATCACTATCAATTACTAAACAACTACCTGACTACTACTGAATTATATATTTCGGACATTCGGACGGAAATTATTTGCAACAAAAATATATACCATGCCTAAAGAAGGAAAAAATACGGTAAGCGTTTCGGTGCACTTGACCCAGCTGTACGGGACTTAAATATTTGAATAAGATTACACTTACTGTGAAAGAATTGGTATCATTTATTGTACGATGTTCTAAATGATTTCAAGTTACCAAATATTTTAGGAATAACGAGTAGCAAATAAAATACGTGAGTAGTTACGGTAATTGAACAATGCAAGTATTCCCGGTAGGTGGCGAGTAGGCCACGTTATGGCATAGTGCCAACTAGTATATTGAAGCCGTGCACAAGTTGGCAACGAATGTTTACATCTAAAGACATGCATCTGTCAGTAATGCTAGTTCTTTAAAACTAAGTCGACTCATAAAAGCCTTACCGTTTGAGTTTAACAGTGTTCCCAAATATCTGTATAGTAAGAATGATGCAAAATACCTTATTTAAGGGCGAAGTTGGATCGCAGCAACATTTCGCTTAAGAAATTACAAAAGATAAAATAATTATTCCATTAGGTACCTGTCTGATGGAATTGGCGTTAGTCTGCGACAATCCATAACATACTATACTATAGTTACTGAAATTTTTTCAGTAACTATAGTATAGTATGTTATGGACATTTCTTCTAAGTGTTCAGAATTAATCGACCTGTTTAATTTATAGATCAGATTTTTGTTTTATGATCTTTGCGCCCATTAATTACCTACTTACTTTTCGTGGACTTACTTTTTTTTCATTATAATACAAACTCCAGCTCTTGCTAAGGTACAAGATTATGCGGTATGTACCTAGTTTATTTAATGTTAAATTACAAACCAATGTACCTTAACAAGAGAAATAAAAAGATTATTATTATTACCTATTGATAACTAATTCATTTTAAACATAAATACTTTATGAATGAGGTATTTTCAGCGTTCGTTAGCACTAATCACATTGGCACTTTTCGATTCAATCACGAACAATGTTATTTTTTACAAGCTTTTATTTAGCTTGCAATGTATGTTAGTTAGTTTGTTAGTTAGTTTGTACGTTAGCAAATCTTGTGAGCTAGATTTGAAGTACTTCCCGGTGTTTGATGGAGCTGAAATTTGGTATACCTACGTAACTTCGGTGACAATGCAATAATATGGTACAATGGAGCTGGTCTGATGATGCAGTCGGAGGATGGCCATAGGAACTTTTTAACGAAACAAGATAGCCGCGTCGGGTTTGAGTGTTTTGGATTTATCTAGACGAGAACTATATTATTAGATGGGTATTCAGAACGTGATGATGAAGCCGGAAGGTGGCCATGGCAACTCTTCAAGGAAACAAGATAGCTATGTCGTGTTTGGGTGTTTTGGATTAATCTTGACGAGAACTAATTCTTAGATGGGTGTTCAGGACAAGATGGTGAAGCCGAAAGGTGGCCATGGCAACTCTTCAACGAAACAAGATAGCCGTGTCGTGTTTGGGTGTTTTGAATTTATATTGACGAGTACTATTTTCTTAGATGGGTGTTCAAGAAGTGATGATGAAGTCGAAAGGTGGTCATGGTAACTCTTCAACGAAACAAGATAGCTGTGTCGTGTTTGGGTCTTTTGGATTTATCTTGACGAGTACTATATTCCTAGATCGGTGTTCAGGACGTTATGATGAAGTCGCAAGGTGGCTACGGCAACTCTTCAACAAAACAAGATAGCGGTGTCGTGTTTGGGTGATTTGGATTTATCTTGATGAGTATTATATACCTAGATGGATGTTTAGGACGTGATGATGAAGTCGGAAGATGGCTCTGATGAACTCTTTAATGAAACAAGATAGCCGCGTCGCTTTTGGATTTGTTGATATAGCTTCACGGCTAATGTATTTTAAGGTGGAGTTCAGTGTGTGATGATGATGTTCAAAGCTAGTCATAGAAACTTTTCAACGAAACAATACAGCCGTGTCGTGGTTGGGCTTTTTTAAGAATATTTAATGCATAAACACCCATGTATTACATAAATACACTATAAAAGCTTGTATTTAAAAATATTTTTTAAAATATAAACTTATGTTATTTTAACCGACTTCAAAAAAGAAGACGGTTTTCTAATCATCGGTTCTTTTTTAAATATTTGATATTTTGTATTCAAAACTTATTGTGATTGATATTTATTAATTAAGAACATATTTCAGGGATTAATAGGTAGCAGCTTCCCACTCAACTCTACAGATAATTTGGTCACAATGTAAGTAGTGTCTATTGACATTTTTATTTCGCAGCGTTGACAATCGGTCAAAAAAACTCGAAACTAAACTTTCTCTGTCCACTTTGACGTTGGCAGAACTACTCAAAAAACAACGGATTGCTGGTGAACATTCTTGCAACACAAAGCTAGAACAACATTCATGCGTATACTACACACATACAGGACAGGGTTACGTAAACTTACGTCTTGATGGGCTGCACCATCTTTACTGGACCCACGCCCCCCTCCAACAGGAGAGTGTGATCCAGACATTCTGCTGTTTTATTTATCAAACCTTTACAATTCCTTTCCTTTTAAAAGTTCAGACCTGTACACAAATTATTCCAAATATTTCACCGCTTTCTTTGAAACACACGCTGAAACTTATAACGGTACGTACCTACATAAATATAATATTAAGTGTCAAGAGCAACAAGTAAGTTTCAGCAGCTACAAAGACTCGTTTTATACGCAAAAAAGACGAAAAACAGGCGTAGTGGACAACTGTTAGAGTCGCGGCGCAGGAGTTTGTGGTGAGAGTATCGATTGGTTACCTACACCTCATGTTGATAAATAACTTTTGGCCGTAAGGTGTAGTGCTCTGTTGCTTCCCCGGACAAGCGCCACATGATCGCACTGCGGCATGCCGTGACTTTCTAGGACAGTTTCATGTTTTTAGTACTATAAAGGGTTTATCTTTATTCTGTACAAAATGTCTATGTGTTTATGCGACGCGAAAATAATTATAATTGAAATGGCAACGTTTTTTAGGTATTAGTTATTAAATTACATATTCTTTAACTCTTTAAAAAAATAGTAGCAAGTCTAATAATATTTTTTTTAAATTAACTGCGTTATGGTTTTCTCTAGCATCATTGTCGACGAGCAATATGGTCAGAAAACCCGTGGCATTGGGTCGGATAATATTATTAATATTGACACGCAAAAAAGCTCCAGCAAACTAAATTTGCTTTGGTAAGGTTATTTAGTGTAGTATAATTAAAAAGGCTGATTTTATAAAGGTTATGAAGTGGTACGTATATACCATGCCGTAGACGATTTACACTTCTATTGTTATTTGTATATGTAGGTCCTTTAACATACTAAATACTATAAACAGTGGCTTGACAAAGAAATGTTGCTATATATAAGGCTAAGTTACTTATATTGCACTTGCGAGATTTTATTTCACCCTTTGAAGAACGCCTGTAATTCTTTTAAACTTTCACGATTTCTACACATATTATTATAATAATGGACCCGTGCATGGTTGGTACAATTCGACCAAAACGTCGGGTAACAAAAATGTTTGAAAGCCTTCAAAATATTACACGATTTAGACCCGTTGTCTGTTATAATAATAATATCCAGAAAGTACTAGTCTTCAAAATACACCTAGATAATAATAAAGCAACAATAAAGTTTACAAAATGCAGCCAAGTTTCTTATTGTCATGTCTTATTAGTCAAGTAAACAAAAGTGACATAAAACTTGTTTCATAAAACTGTATACTACCCGACAAGAAATTTAAAGAAACCTGACACTTATTTTCCGTTACTTGGATTGTTATACATGTCACAATAAGCTAATGTTAAAATAGTGTTTAGATGTCTTGACATTTTTTGCTTCAAATATCCATCAGTACGACACAAGTAAAATGCAAGTCAGCGAACTAGCCGTTGGAATATTGCTAAATGATTTTTTATATACTACTTGGGTGGCAAACAAGCATGCGTCCACCCAAGTAGTATAAAAATACACGCCTGATGTTATGCAGTTATACGGTAACTGCTTTAAATCAGGCGTGCCGTGCCTATAGATGCTTGCATTATCGATCATATATATATATATATATGAGATTTTGCGTGTTGCCAACCATTTTTTTGCATCAAGGCTTTAAGATGGAGTATCCCTGGGATAGGAATTATCTTACATAAAGCATTCCTAAATGAGCGCTGGAGACCTGTACTCACACACAGGAACCCAACTACACCGCTTTGTAGTTATTTTGCTGTGGTCTTCTATAATGTGGAAGTCCCTCCCTAGTTCGGCTTGCTCGCTAGTATCGTGCGCTACCTCTCTTAAATTTTGAGCTTGAGTAAAATAAATGTAAAATATATATTGCAATAATAAGATAAAATGTACACCGAAACAATAATAATATGTCAGTGACAGAATAACTATCGCGTTTCAAAGATTTAGAAGCGCACTGCAATATTGGTATTAAAGTTTCAGAGAACACTAACTCCTCGTGGAATCCCCACAACCTCTACTATTGGTGCGATATTGCTTCCACTAAGTTGGGACAAATGTCGGCATCCTTATCTCACTAGACGAGTTGTCATTTGTAAGTTGTTAATTGACATACTAATAGTAACTTTACTGTTATCAGTAAAACTCTATTTCCTTTCAAGGAATTTGAGAAATTGGGAACAAAATTTATTGTTCCAAATTGAAAATTCCTCTAGCCTACAGAAGACCATAGCTCAAAATAATATGACTAAAATAGTGTAGTGTTCCTGCCAATGATATGGATTTACAGAGATTTTGCTCTTAAGTTGCAATTAATAATTTTTCCGTATTTTGGGTGGTAAAATGTAGTTGAATCTTTTTTGGCATAATAAACTTTCAAATGATAGCAGCACTGCATCGGGTCGTATCAATCAAATGTGTCACTTTGAAAAAAAATAAACAAACATGAAATGATTCTCGTTTTAGTGAAATGGAAACGTTAGTAGGGAATCTTAGTTTCTCTACATTTACGAGCAAGCGAGGTTAATTGCTCATTGTATTGTCGAAACTCTTTATTACTAACCGACTGTCTGTTTTATTTGACCGTGAATGTCTTGCAATTTGTAAAGTAAAAACAACGATATTGTTTTAAGAAATACCATTAGATCAGTCAACAACAAAATTGCTGTTTTTTAATGAAATGAGCGTGTTCAATATTGAAATTAAAACCATTTACAAAAATATGTAAATTGTAACTGAGTTTGGTTGCTATACCTATTCATTAAATTGAAACTCTATGACAACATTATATAAATTGTATTATGTCGGGGAATTTCAACTTTGACCAAAAATAACTTTAAAGACTAATCATGAGTATGGTTCTTTCAGCCGTACCATAATTTATTTAAACGTGAGTAGTTCGAGCGAGAAAGAGGGACATAGCTTTATAGTGTGTATAGCTCCATCCCACTTTCTCGCACAAAAATCTCACCTTAAGTCATACGTCGGTCGGTCGTACGGCCCTTTAATAATTTATAAATATGTATGTTATTGTGAATTACGTTACGTTTCAAATACACGTTCATGACACATTAATTACTTTATCGCAGAATCAATTTTGTCGAAAAAGTAGTTTTTTAATGAGCACTAAATACCTATTCTACTTACGTACTGGAACATAACTACACTATTTTTTGTAGTTATTTGATTGTGGTCTTCTGTAAGGTAAATGTTCTTTTCCCAAGCTACTCGATCGTATGGTACCTCTTTTAAATTTTCTACGGATCGATTTAATTTCCCGGACATTGCGATACGAGTGACGCCATTTGTTAATGTTTCACCTTTATTAATTGGTGGCACGTAAGCGACATCAATTTCATCAACCCTTTAACACCCCAATGGTAATGAATTCTGAGCTTTTGAACCTCAATTTTAGAGGTGTATTTCGTTAATCTAATAGATTGATGCGATGTTGTACGTCAGATATGAAGTAGAGTTATTTTGATTGATGAATGTATAGCTATTAAGGGCGTAAAATGCCAATATTAAGTGGTACTATTAACTGTTCTTTGATTTAATGAATAGCTATTTGAATTCATACTTGTTTATATAAATATAGGATATGCTTTTAATCGAAGTAGTGGAATAATGATAATGACTACCAATGTAAGACCCACTGCTGGGTCTCTTATTACAAGAAAGGTAAGTTGGTGTAGGCATTTTTAGATACTCACTGGCCTAATGTGGGTTTGTGGATCATAAGTGTCTTTAGAATTATGATAATAAGGTGTATTAGCAGCCTAATGTCCCACCGACACCGCGCAGAGTGTTGCAGTCTCAAATTCTACACGGGACAAAACTTTGTGTGAGATATAAAGATATGTTCCAAGTCAAGGTGTACTTTGTGGCTGCGAATTGTATGTTTGCATAGTCCTCTACGTAACAGGGTTTGATTACGAGAGATGACTTAAAAAAATACATAGTCTCTGTGTTGCTACTAGATTTTTTTTAACAGAAAAACCGGTAAACCCTTTATTCGACCTGAGAAATAAACCCATATAGGACCCAAGAGGCGGTCACCTATATACTAAACCCGAAATTATATTTTCGATCAGATAGTCCACACATGAAATCGATATTTAATCACAGTTATTTTTATCATTTTCTGATTCGACTGGTGTATTCCCATGACATTCTGACGGAGTGATGATTTGATTCTAGACACCCAGTGGAGTAGAAACCAATCAATATGACAGTATGAAAATGTATGTTGGTAAGGACTTTTCGGCTTTGTATTCTACTTTTCTACCTTCTTCTAATTCGTTTCGCTCTTGGCAGAGCTTATAACAATTTTTTTTAACTAAATTTACTACCACAATGGTAACTTTCAGGTTTTAGATTTGATTTCTTTTTTACTACTTAGGTGGTAGCAAGAGTACCAGATAATAAGCAGTTACCATACCATATACCTATGCGCGTGTTGCCTACCTAAAACAATAATATTATAGTAAGAAAGCGTGAGGTGCATGGTGTCATGTAATAAATATTTTATTGACAGATATGAGCAGAGTGATTATCATTTTGATAATATAAAAGCACCCTACGCTTTTTTTAAGTATATTTTTTTTATTCTTAATTCAATCTTTATTTAAATTTATTACAATTTATTTTCTATTTTTTAGTTCGGTTTTCTATAAAAAGCGTGTTTTTTAGTTTTTTTAAACTATTATTTATTTTTTACTTTTTTAGTAATATTATTTATAATTTTATCAAATTAGTGTATTCAAAGTCAAAGTCAAACTCATTTATTAGAATTAGCAAGAGAAGAAAAGAAGAATTGGCAAGAAACTCGGGCCACTCTTTTTAATTGCCAGAGTATAACATTTACAATTTGGTATGAGTTACAATATTAGTGGGACGGAACCCAACAAAAAGGGACGGAACCCAAATTTTTTTTTTATTGTCATCGGTCCTCGATAAATCTACAAATTTTGAACGAAATCTGACCGTTTAAAGTGGGTCAAAATCGCGCCCAAAGAAGTCGGTTACAAACATACAAACATACAGGTGAAGCTAATAAAAGGCGTATAAAAACGTAGATATTGCACTAGCGCGCGGAAACTGTTGCCGTGTAGGCTAAGTAGCATAATTTCATCTATCACTATCTTTTTCCGTATCATTACGTTCCGTATTATCTATCGCATTCATACTTGAAATCTAGAAGCAGAAGAAGTACGCACTAAAACATGAACTAACTGAACACTTGCTCTGTATGAAGGTAGCATATCTTTCTATATAATTTCATTGACTTAAATGAAATCTGTTTGTAAGTCGGGGTAATTTTCTAGTACTTATAACAATTTTTTTTAGCTAAATTTACTACCACAATGGTAACTTTCAGGTTTTAGATTTGATTTCTTTTTTACTACTTAGGTGGTAGCAAGAGTACCAGATAATAAGCAGTTACCATACCATATATGCGCGTGTTGCCTACCTAAAAATAGCACCGGGTATTAGTGGTAGGGTATACTTAGTATAGAAAAACGTTTATTTAAATACATATTCCTAAATAAAAACCGGAGACCTACCCCTCTAGTCTAATGGCATAAGCGATAGTCAAATCGAAAAGTCAAAAAAGCAGATGTATGGGATTTGACGTAAGTTTTCGACATTATATCGTAGACTTACGTCAAATTCCATACATTTGTTTTTTGACTTTTCGATTCGATTACCATCTATAGGCTCCGTTTTGCCACTTGTCTAGAGGTTCTGTATCTACAGACACATAGAAACACATCACTATGTATAGTTATTTGGCTGTGTTCTTCTGTAAGGTGTCCTTTCTTAGTTGGGCTTGCTATGTTGTTTGGTGCTCTATTGATTTGATAACCTTATTTTTTTAATAAACAGATAATAATATATTGTACTGTATTGACTGTACGTGAATGTCGTGGTACTTATATGTAGTTAAGGTGGTCACATTTCCTCTAACACCGCGCTGGGTGTTGAGTGAGTTCGTTACTACACAGAAAATATATTTGCGACACACGGATATTTGTTTCGAATCTGGGTGTACTTTAAGTCTGTGAATTGTTTGTTTACGTAAAGACCCTTGCGACGCAAGTATTCTTCTTCTTTCGTGCCTTACTTCCCCAGGTCTTTTGTCAACACAAGTCTTGTGAATTTAAACTAATTTGAATAAAATTTCTTCAGTCTGTGTAAAAAATGTACCCCGTGATATATAAAATGGTATACGACACGTTATTATATAAATGAGGCAAAGGATTTTATACGTAGTCTTTCTATAAATACTACTATATTTTACGATATTAATCAAAAGTGTATATACTGCCCGTGTGGTGACGGATTAAGAATACAAATGTTACCACTTCGTTCCATCCTGAGGGTGTCGTAAGAATGGAGTAAGGGAGTAAGTCTGACTTTTGAAGTTTGACTGCCTCGGTGGTCCAGTGGCCGCAGTATGCGCCTGCTGTGCACGAGGTTGTGGGTTCGATTCCCACACAGGACAAAACTTTGTGTGACCTACAAAGAATTGTTCTGAGTCTGGGTGTAATTTGTGTCCGTTAATTGTATGTTTGTAAAGTCCGGGAGTTGTCTTTTTTAAACGAGAAACGAGAGAAGTCTGGAACACATGACCGCCGCAAGAGAGTAAAAATTCGAAACAAAACCCTATACAGACCCGACTAGCCAGCGTAGTATAGTAAGCTAATATCCCTCCAAATGTAAGGTGGAGACTCGTTCCAAGCACGTTTATGGGTTGAGATAATGATGACGTTGATAAATCAATAGTAACCGACATAAGGGAATGTTCGATCCACCATGTCGCACTATGCAAACTCCCTCAGCTCTCAAGATAGAGGAGAGGAGACCCGTGGGACATGTATGAGTTGCTATTATTACCGACACAAGCCAGCTATTATAAACAAATACGATACGGTATTGTAACTCGTTTAATGTAGTCATTTATGCGCGACATTCAACGAATATTTACGATTTTCGTCCAATTTATTTGTACTTAACATTTTACATTGCCTTGTCTTTATTTATTGTTATACAAAATTACGTCAGATAATGATCACAGACTGTTAAACCTATTCATATACCTGTGTATACATTATGAGAGCGATATTATATTTGTTTAGGGCCAGTTCATTGACAAGAGTAAAGCCGGGAAGAAACTCGGGCATTTGGCAAGAAACTCGGGCTATCTTTTTTAATCACCTGATACATTTTTTTTAAAGACATTTAAGAAGGAGTTTTACGTTTTTAGACTAGCCCAGCAATTTCGAACCGAGTTTTATAAGCCATAAGCAATATTTTAACTGAAATCATTAATTTCATATTGCCATGAAACTGAATGTATAATATTTGTATTTGTCCGTCTGTACGCGAACGTAGCAAACAATAGGCGTGATGGTAGCCACACCATTTGTCAATGTCAGGAGAATTCATCTCGCCATACCTATTATAACGCAGTTAGTAAGTCTGTATATTATGCATAACTAGGCGTGTTTATTGTTGAACAGTTGAACTTAAGTACGCAATCATTTCACGATTTATTTTTAATAATATTATTCAGTTGAGGTAAAATAATTATAAGAATCTAATTATGTCCTATTGCTGGGCTTGGTCTCTCTCCTCTATCATGAGATCAGAGAGGGTTAAGGCTTTAGGCTCGTTTACGGGGTTCAGGGTATGTTTTTATAACAACCTGCCCATTGAAGTCATGAATTTATTATGCATTTGATTTAAAGACTTTGAGTTTAATCCACTAGCATTTGAAATTTATACTAAGACATATGGGTTTTCTCTCAAAGATTTTCTTCACCTTTTAAGGATGGTAAAAGATTTAATTAGTACGCATACTAATGCCAGCTGGGATGCCACGTAATGTCGACCAGTCTTCTACTTTTCCACTAACAACATGACGCTGCCTCTCTAGAAAAGTGGCATAAACGGTACTAAAATAGAAAAGGAAGCAAATGATTTGACATAAGTTCACGACATGCGTAAAACCCATGTTCTGTTTTTTTATTCTATTACCATTTATGCCACTTGTCTAGAGGGACTGATTGATATTTCTACATGTCTGCTGAGGTTGTTTCTAATTTTGTATATTTATATGGAGTAGCTAACTTTCGTATAGGCCCCTGCCGTCATCTAACCACTTTCAACTGATGAGACCGACTTTTGACGTACGCATCAAAGCGCAGAGATGCTCACATGATATATTACTATGCGGTCAACAATGTACAGGGTACTTATGGTTGCTAAATCCGCTGATCATTTAACCTTTAGAGAGTGTATCTGGTTAGACCTTCTATTTTTTTAATTAGTAATAGGTACTCGATATAGTATAGAAATCGAACAAACTAAAATCGTCTAAGATTTTCATCAAGTTATCAGTGGCGATGACGTTTAGCTGAAAATAACAGCTTTGAGTTTTTCTATTACTTAAGTGGCAAACAAGCACAAGCTCTCTTGAGGGTAAGCAGTCAAAGTACCCTAAGAAAGCCTGCAATACCAGGGGTATTGCAGGCGTCTGTGTGTTGCCGACCAAAGATTTTAAGGGTTTTGTGATGGAGTATCCTGGATGGCATCTCAAAATAAGCACTGAACCCTGGAGAATGGAACGCGGAATCAAATCCAAAACTAATGCAGTTGAACTCACGGGGAACAGCTAGCCATTTCATAAAATCAAAAGCGTATTTGTCATTGTTACACGTCAAAACGGAACAATAAACAATAATATAATTTAACATAATTATTTGCACAGAAATAGTTTGCGGACGGGAGAGTGACATGGGCTATGACATTTTACCGAGCTAGCCTTGTTGGAATCTAATGGATAATATCGTTTGCCCCATCAACGTACAGCCCATACTGCTGAGTTTAAAAGATGAAATTTGGATCATGCGCTTATTTGTACTCGTAAGAGATGTATAGCACCATACTAGTGACCAAGTCCGACTAAGGAAGAACCTTACAGAAGGATACATCCACCAATAACATAATACACAGCGGTGTAGCTGTGTTTCTGGGTATGAGTACAGGTCTCCAGCGCTCATTTAGGGGTGCGTTTTGAAAAAATAGCTTTTCTATCATAAGGATATTTTATCGTAATAAAATATATTGCAAACATGCATAGGCTATGGTAGCAGCCTAATACCAGGCGGGCCGTATGCTTGTTTGCCATCGAAGTAGTATAAAAAAATTATAACGCATCCCTGGGAATGAATTTTTTGTAAATTGTGAAACCGGTTTTCCTTGAATTAATTTAAGATACATTTTTTTTAAAGCTTGCAAAATACAAAAATACACGACAATACAGTCGTATTACGACATAAAAGCCGGGACGTGCCGCTAGTTATATATATGTAGATACTAGCTGTTGCCCGCGGCACCGCCCGCGTGGATGTCGGCTATCGATGTAAAAAGTAGCCTATGTGTTATTCCAGACCATAATCTATCTCTGTGCCAAATTTCATCCAGATCCGTTCAGCAGTTTTTACGTGAAAAAGTAACAAACATCCATCCATCCATCCATTCTCACAAACTTTCACATTTATAATATTAGTAAGGATAATACGGGTGTCGAACTCTACATATCTCATGCTAATCAGTCGTTCTATAAGTTATATTACCGCTTCCATCACGTAGGTATCAGAACTTAATCCAAATTGGATCCAATATTAATTCAGAGTATCAAGATTTATCAACTAAGTTCCTTAACAGACCAGTGATTTTAGCAATTTGCGATTAGTCGCGAGTTTTGGCGGACTGAAATCGCGATTTGTAGTCATCCTCTACGATCGACCGCGATATTCAAATCGCCCGTGTTGAATAATGACCGTATTTAGTGACTCACGGCGATCGATCGCCTTGCCAAGTAGCTCAAACATCGCGATTGGTGCTTTTGAACATTCATATTTTATACTACTTAGGTGGCAAATGAGCATACGACCCGCCTGGTGGTAAGCAATTTCCTTAGCCTATGGACGCTTTCCTTCATTCGTAGATTTAATTTATCTTCTATTGTGTGGGACTCTAAACCTATCGTCGAGGTATTAGTGGTGGACTGTACGCGCTGGCGACGACGCGAGCGGAAACTAGAGTTCAAATAATTTATAGATTTATGATGGATTATCCCTGGGATAGAAAAACGTTCGTTCATAACGTAGGGACCCCGGGTATCAAACTCACGTTCTCGTTATCCAGCATCAAACTTAAAGAATCGACCCAAGTATCAAACCCAAGTTCTTATCATCTAGCATTGTACTTAAACATACAATCACGTCATTGGTCCGTCAACAACCGAGCCGGGTATCGAAACCAAGTATTCATTTTTCAGCATCACACTTAAACAATCGACCCGGGTTTCGAGCCCTAGTTCTTATTATTCAGCATTGCACTTGAACACACATTGAAGCCCCTGGACCATCAACAACCGACCAGGGTATCGAACCCAAGTTCTCATAATCCAGCATCACACTTAAATAATTAATCAATCCGAGTATCGAACCCAAGTTCTCTTTACCTAACATCACACTTAAAGAATCGATCCGAGTATCGAACCCAAGTTCTCTTTACCTAACACCACACTTAAAGAACCGATCCGGGTATCGAACCCAAGTTCTCATTACCCAACATCACACTTAAAGAATCGATCTGGGTATCAAACCAGAGTTCTCATTATCCAAGCATCGCACTTAAGCACACATCCACGCCATTGGTCTATCATCAACCAAATTAGGTATCGAATCCAAGTTCTCATAATCCAGCATCACATTTAAACAATCGACCCGGGTTTCGAACCCAAGTTCTCATTATTCAGTATTCAACTTAAACAAACATATGCAATTGGTCCATCAACAATCGGCCCGGGTATCGAACCCCAGTTCTTATAATCCAGCACCATACTTAAACAGTCGGTCCAGGTATCGAACCCAAGTTCCATAATCCAGCACCATTCTTAAACAATCGGCCCGGCTATCGACCCAAGTTCTTATAATCCAGCACCATACTTAAACAGTCGGCCCGGGTATCGACCCAAGTTCTTATAATCCAGCACCATACTTAAACAATCGACCCGGGTATCGACCCAAGATCTTATAATCCAGCACCATACTTAAACAATCGACCCGGGTATCGACCCAAGTTCTTATAATCCAGCACCATACTTAAACAATCGACCCGGGTATCGACCCAAGATCTTATAATCCAGCACCATACTTAAACAGTCGGCCCAGGTGTCGACCCAAGTTATTATAATCCAGCAACAGTCGGCCCAGGTATCGAACCCAAGTTCTTATAATCCACCACTATACTTAAACAGTCGGCCCAGGTATCGAACCCAAGTTCTTATAATCCAGCACCATACTTAAACAGTCGGCCCAGGTGTCGACCCAAGTTATTATAATCCAGCAACAGTCGGCCCAGGTATCGAACCCAAGTTCTTATAATCCACCACTATACTTAAACAGTCGGCCCAGGTATCGAACCCAAGTTCTTATAATCCAGCACCATACTTAAACAATCGGCCCGGGTATCGAACCCAAGTTCTCATAATCCAGCACCATACTGAAACAATCGGCCCAGGTATCGAACCCAAGTTCTCAAAATCCAGCACCATACTTAAACAATCGGCTCGGGTATCGAACTCAAGTTCTCATAATCCAGCACCATACATAAACAATCGGCCCAGGTATCGAATCCAAGTAATTATGCCATTAACAGCCGACCCGGGAATTACACCCAAAATTCAAGCTCACATTCATGGTATTATCCAATGCGACAAACAAGGCAATTGCCTTAAACTTAACATTCATATAGGCTAAAAGTATAAAAGTAACACTTATGAAGGTCATAATATACACATAAAATATGACCAAATAACTATATCTCACAAAATCTTTGGATTCTTACGTCAAGGTAAACCAAACATCATACATCGGCCACGTCGTTGATAACTCTTACTAGACTTATTACCCTGCCTCCGTGTAAACTTAATAGCCTAAGAAGCCTCATTTATTTCCATGTCGCGTGTTTATTGAGCACTACATAGCTTTAAAATAATCTATCTATGACCTACAAATAGACGATATCTTTGCACCACGACCTGCTTGGTGGGTCAGGTCTTTCATGAATAAATTGCCTTTGAAACAGGAAAACTGGAAACTTTACAAGTTAAGTTATTAAAAAACCTATTTTAATTTATTTAACTACTAGGAAATTGTATGACGATAAATTTCCAGGAATTATATTTGCGAACCATTTTGTGAATATTATTGCATTTTCTGGGGTTTGTAGGTTTTAACCTAATGTTAATAGATTAACATACACCAGTATTGATTCTTCCGAACATAAAATTGAAAATTTACAATATGAAGGTGTATGTAGAATAATAAGCGATTACATAGTGAAAACTAAAAGTATAATAATATATAAAAGTTATGCAATCGGCAATATACGATTCCCCGATATAAAGATCCTTTCATGTAGCAAAATGGCGTTTTAAACGTTCCCAAAACTGTTGGAGCTCGTATTGATTACTTACCTAGGTACACGGTGACTTGCAAAAATGTAAAGGTATTCTCAACTCTCCAATAATCGACTGTAAGTGGTAAACTTACTGGAACTATATGAACCCAACTTGTGATACATCTATTAGATTATTTTGTTAACTTTTTAATGTTTTTAATAAAAAGTTTAGTAACAATTCGGTTGATTTGTAACATTTTTCTTACTCGTATATACCCGAGTGAGATAATTTAGGTTAGTTTTTTTTATTTGTCGTGTCTAATATTTTTTTTATACTACCAAGGAGGCAAACAAGCACACGGCCCGCCTGATGGTAAGCAGTTACCGTAGCCTATGGACGCTTGCAACATCAGGGGTATCAATTTTTAAGATCCCGTAAATCGCTGATACCATTCGTCATAAATATATGTATAACGGAGTGACTCATATGTCTGTTATAAATGTACAATACTATAAAATCTAAAATTTTTTGTTTTTCACCGAGATCACTTTCTGTATTTCTCTTTTATACAATTTTATTGAAGATTTTACGTAGGTATTATGAAAATGTAGTCTTGTTTTTGAAACAGTGTAAGTGAAAAGGTAAAAAAGGTAACCTTTGCACTAACATTGCGTCAAATACAACATTTTCGATGGGTTTATTAACCAAACTACATGGAAAGGGTTATGTTATTTAACAATGACCGTTTACCTTTAAAAATATTTTTTTAATGATTTAAAAATATAAATTTAGAAGAAGATAGGTATTTAAAATCAATCCGTGCAATTGGGACAAGTTTTCAATTCCAAAAGCGATTTTAATATCGATGTAATTATTAATGTAAAGGAAATTACGAGTAATTTAGATACTCAATCATTTATTTGCAATACAAATGTATTCTTTTCATTAATACAATGTGTTACAGGAATATATTGCAGCGGAGAATACAAAGTTAAAACAAAGAACCTCTCAGCCTCTTGATTGAGATCGACGAGCTGATAAATAGCTTAGAGTTAAGTTCTCCGCCGCGTTTCCAATATTCATTAATGACTATAAAAGATTAGTGTTAATTGGTCTCATTACTTTTTGTGCCATAATAGAAAAAGTTTTAGAAATTAGTTTGAATATGGCTTTTTAAATAAAACAACCTTTTATGGGTTGCAAATATCTATTTTAGGATTTATGGGGTCTAATATTTGAGGCCTCGTTATTTAGAAATGATTTGTAACCTTTGTTTGGTGTAGTTGGCGAAAAGATTTTGATTTATTCCTTTTTAACGCAAAAAGGACCACCAGAGCGGCCATCACGTAAATAGGCCTGATAAACTAACTAGTTCCTTCTTCTTTTTTTTTTAAACACGACTCCCGCAATAAGGTACTATTCCTGTGTCGCGGTGAACTTTACAAACATACAATTCACGGGCAAAAAGTTGATCCCACTCTTGTTTCACAACCCGACTTGGAATATTTTGTTTCGTATGGGAATCGAACACACTATACGCTGCGCAGTGGTAAATAGCGAGGTGACCACTTAGGCCACTAAATCAACAATGTACTCTTTTATTATGCTTGCGCTAGGAAAAAGTCCCTGCGGTGGAGCGGAATAAAAAATGGTACATTTTAATCTAAAACGCAGAGTATACCCAAGTCTCGGCAAAAAAATCCGTGGATCCTATATTATTTGGTTTCGTCTGAGGATCGAACACGCGGCCCAGCTGCGAACAGGCAGATAACGTATTTTTTTGCATTATTTTAACTTACTTAGTAACCTATTTTGTTAACAGTAGTCCTGGGTAACAGCCTCCCTTCATCCTATTTTTTTTAAGCTACCTATCTGCCGCTCCCTATTCCCTGTTTTCAATAAAACACTTTTTTCTGCTTCGTCTGCCGCTATCCCGTTTTATTTTAAATTCATATATTTTCATTTTCACAGGAAACGGCTTTTATATCGTGAGGGGTTTTACAAACGTTGAAATCACGGACATAAAGAACATACAGACTCGGATTAATCATTAGTTACACAATTTTATGTCGCGTGCGGAGATTGAACCCACAATAACCACAACAAACCACGTAGTGTTTAATGGCTAATAGTGATAAGTTATTAACCACTCCTGCTGTCATTAAAAATAAATGGATAATTATTCTAAAATATTTAGGTAAACATTTTAGATGATAATAATATATCGAAGAGTCCTAGCGGTGACATATGTATATCTAGGTTGTATAACCCTGCTTGCTCAAAGACAAAATTCATTTAGGTTACAAAGTAACATTTATAAAAGCCAAACCGTACGAATGTTACAAGTAAGTCAGAAAGATGATACAAGTTTGAGCAAATTTACGTACGTCTAGTTCGCTGACCATTGTAGAACGAAGAGAAAAACTAGCAAGAAACTCAGGCCAGTCTTTTTTGTTGCTGGGTGACGGAGGAAAACATATCGTCCATTTACATATACCGAATTGTATTGTTATATTATCAATGTTGCTATATGTGATACAAAAACCTTAGAGAGCTAATATGAGTGGTGTTTAACGTCTATAAAAGATGATATTACATGAGAAATTACGGATTTACGATCTGAAGGGGCGCTCTTAAAGGATCTGGTGCCGTAATGTTATTGCTTTAATTTCGACACTTTTATTTGTTGAATTTTTAGAGTATGTATTAAAAATAACGGTTTTTATTTTATTTTCTGTTCGTATAAAAGCGCAGTGGTAAAAGGTGGTCTACTGAACCAGCTGCAATCAAGTGCCAAGTTGTCTTTTGTTAATATCTCTTTCCTTTAATTTCATAATTATTTTTATATTTAGAGATTTTTTTGGTAAAAGATTTTCGTAAATGTAACGTTCCGTTTTTAAATTAAAACCACTTTACATGACTTCTAGTTAACACGTTACTGAAACAGAATTCAGTATATTTTGAATAATAACTTTTTGAAACTGTCCTAAAACACTAAACCGCATCGCATCATAAAATAACGATTATTTATTTGAATATAATTATTTTAGCTGATATTCCGTACATAAATTATATATATCTGAAGAAATCGCGTGTTTCGGCGTGCGTAAAGTTAGCGGTGTTGTTAATGAAACACCTTGGCCCGAATCAATATGAAGGCTGATTTTATCGCCAACCACAAAACTTAAATTCACGACCCTCCGCCGGCTCCGTCGCATAAATTTTCTTCTTCAAGAAATTGATTTGCGTTCGAAAATACAAAAATATACACATTTGTAACAATTTATGACGTGGTAAACTTATTTAGAAAATATATTTTTAATTAAATTATTTTTACTATCATTTTTAATCTTCTCAAGTTTTTATAAATTTGCCACGTTTTGAAAACCTTACCTCGCAGTGTTGTAAATTATTGAAGTTGAAACAGGTTCGTAGAACATTGCACCAAAACTCGCGGCAAACTTAAACCGGCAATTCACGAAAGTTTACAAAATGAAAATATAAGACGAACGAAGAAGGAAAGAAAGAAAACTAATTATTTCTGCTCTCAAATAATTTAAACTTTGAAATAAAATTGACTTAGAACAAAACTGAAGTAGATATATATAAATTAATAAAATATACTTTAGTTCGAATGTTGGGAGAGCTGCTCTTGGGCTACGTGTGCCTTGAGAGAAGCCTCGACCGACAATGAAGCTATTCGAAGTCGAAGCTTATTCGAGGGTTCTGGTATAGCTCGCACCTGCGCAATAGTTTTCCCTCACCTTAACCCTCCCACCAATCACATTGAATCTTATCCAGTTTAAATTTTATTTTAAATTATGACTTTTTTCGTAAAGTAATTACTTGATAAACAAATAATAATAATAATAAAAACATACTTCAAATCCTAAAGGCCAAATTGCATTAAATTTTAAAGAGAGTGCTATGTTTTATGTTCTATTTAGCGTTTAGTATTATTAAGTATTCAATATTTTAATAAAACTTCGACAAAATAGCTGTATATAAAATAAATATAAGAAAATACATCAATGTGTATTGTATTATAGCATTGTTAGGATGAATAACTGGTCTATTGAGGTAGACAAATTGTCTCGTAGTTTGCCGACGGCCGACGGCTGACGCGCGCGTTTTCGCATACGAGCCGCTCTTCGGTACAATACGGAAAATATTCACGTATTTATATTGAACAATATGTTAATGTAAACGTCTATTGTGAATTATATTTTAAAAATACAGTTGAGACGGTAACAGATTACGTATAGTTGATGTTATAAAATTATAAAGTTTAAGTTCTTGACTCGTTCACACCTCCATCGTGGCATCATCATCAAATCATAAATGTTTTGTTCAAAAGAAACTTAAAGTGATAAAACTATGTTGTGTTAAGTGAAATAAACAATACTTGTTATGAATGGGTAATGATTAATTACTTTAGTTCGAATACTAATTCAGTGAGAGTGAGAAACCTAACCTACATCTTAAGTTTTAAAGTAAAAGTGGAAAATGATAATTATATAAAAGTTTTTAGTGATAAACTAACACATTTCATAGTAGATTGATAAAGGAAAGAAAGTGCTGGACCTAATATATTTCTATAGGTAAGATCCTGATATAAATAAAATATATTGTTCTGTGTTTCTCAGCCAAATTAAACTTTGTTTCGAGGAGGGTATTGGTGTTGAAGCAAACACTCCTTTCAACAACTGTCTTGTCCACTATCCCTCGCTCAATTAAGTAGCTAACAAGGAAAGAACTGTGAGGATAATATTGAATGATCTCATTACGGAAATCTATTAAATTGACTGTAGATGATTAGTAAAACATTTGTGAGTTTTCATTCTTATTTGAATTTATAAATACCAAGTATAATACTGACGTACACAGCCTCTCTATTAATTTATCAGCTTATGATATGTTTCGCAGAGGTGTGGATAAAGACAGATTTTCAATGTTGGAAATGATTGCATAGTGGATTAATATTTTTAATTGAAAGCTATTTTGTACTTTGATACAGCTTGTGGGTCCGTCAGTGTATACACATTTTTATTTAATCGTTGTATTAATCATTCTATACCATATTATAAAGAGGCAAAGTTTTGTGAGTTTGTGACATTGTAGGCGGTAATCTCTGGATCTACTGAACCGATTTTGAAAATTCTTTTACCAATCGATAACCAAGTTATTTGTGAGTGTCATAAGCTATATTTTATTGACAAAAGCATTACAGGACCCGGGGAAATATCACCCGTGTGAAACCGGGGCGGGTGGCTTGTAATATATAAGTGCATGTGCATTATTATTCTTAAAATTACTACCGATAAAGTAATAAGGGATCAAACGGTTATTTTATCATTTCAGTCGTCCAAATTGTCTGGAGTAAGATGTAGGCAGCAAGTTAGCGAAACCTGCGATATATGTTTAATTCAATAGAGAGTTATAATATAGCGTCTAACTAACAATTATTCACAAACATAGATACACTTATATAACATTAACATTACCTCGTACCAAACACAACAAAAGTTTATAAAGGTGATTGAGCTTATTACTTAATTTGTTATAAAAAATGAAGTTGTATTGCATTTTATTATCTTTATAATTTATAATTAAAAATCAAAGTAAATAGCGTTTTGATTGTTGTGTTGTCTGTAAAATTTTCGTTACGTAGATTATGGTGCCAATCGACTAATTAACTAATAATGTGTGGCGACTGCGACTGTGGTCCCAGTCTTTCATTTCGAAATCATCCATTCATTCGATTGCGATGAAACTTGAGTAAGATCTTTTTGCATAAGCTTGCAAAGGTTTTTGGCCTTTTATCCAAAAAAAAGCATTACATAGCGACCAACAATGGGAATCGGCTTTGTTTGTTTTATATACTAAGAAAAGACAGACTTATTTATTCGTGTTTTTACTCTGTGCAGTTAAGATAGAGCGGTTCAAATGTACGACTAGATTCAGTCGGTATAGGTGCGTGCTACACGCGATTATCACATAAACGAACTTCGGTTTGACGTCAGAATATCCAAGAAAAGTAATTCACCTATACTTATAAGTTGCCAGAGAGAAAAAATGGTTGAATTTGCTAGTGCTTAACGTGTTTTCACTATAGAATATGCTTTGGAGTTCCCATTCGTATTTATATAAGATGTTTCATCAGAATCATAAATGGATTTCGTATCGTATCACCTCTTTTATTACTGCCATGTTTCACTTGGGTCATAGCATGATGTTATATAGCCTATTCTAACCTTTTTCGAGATTAGGGCTATCAAATGCAGAAGAAGATTTTATCTTGTCCGAATAGTATTTCCAATAATACATGTATACACTATACGTTATACAACCAACCTTTTTAGATCTATATTTACATATAAAAGTGTGTGAAAATACAATAACGTTATATATGTAAAATTTAGTTTGTTTCAGTTAGCAGTTTCAGTGACCCGTAGCCGACGGCTAAAGGATCAAAGGAAAAAATAAGAACTTCAAGTCGCGAAACTTTTATTTCATACTTACTTTCAAAATGTTCGCTTTATTTAAACGTATAAAGTACAACTAGAACAGTGTTTCTGATTATTATCAAGTTTAAAAATGTTGGAATTAAGAACCTATACAAAGAGACTATTCAAAATATATTATGAAACGAATCAAAATGACTTACCCATATAAAACGTTGTAACTATAAATTATACTTATATTTGTACATTAAAACAAGTGTCTTACCTCATAATGCTCGGGTAATTGCTGTTTTCTTCTGAGCGAAGAGTCAAGATATCTAGGATCTTCACCGGATATGGCTCGCTGATACGACAGGCGTCTGCCTTTCGAATCTGTCTTAGAGCCATAGTGGTTCGTCTGCGGGATTGTAGAGAAGTCCTGGTATGAGTGAGAAGCCTGTATTTCGTTACTTTTCTCGTCTTGAATGATTCGCCTCAAGTAATTGGTCAGGCCTTCGCTAGCTAACCACGTAACTCTGCAATAATATTGTGCAATGTTACTGAACGTACAAAGAGTACGGTGTTTCATTTTGTGTGTATGCGTATGTTCTCATCACGTTCCCGACAAAGTTTCAAGGCTGTCATTTAATTAAAAATTGTTAAATTCTATTCTACCTTAATTTAATTATATCGGCCACAGAGATTTTGAGATTGTTATCTTAAAATCACGTTGCCGGTTAAAATAGAAATGCCGACTGCCGACTAAACACAAAAATATCATACTTTGGCAGACCCTTATAATTTAAATACTTTCCATGATGACACCAAAAATAACCTACTGTTATTTCTTTGAATACTTATCTAGTATTAATTATTATATTATTAGACTTGATCTATCCACTTTTATGTAAGATTTTAAAGAGAGAATACATTTGGAGGGATATTAGCCACGTTTGCCAGACGGGTTGGCATAGGGATTTGTTTTGAGTTTTCTCTCTCTTGCAGTGAATATTGTCTGCTTGACTTACTACCTTAGTCGACTCTTACGACACCCACGGGATGGAATGGGGTGGTGAGATTTGTATTCCTAACCCGTCACCCACACTATATGACACTCTATATTATACCTACATAAATAATATTAAACACTTTTTTAACTAACTAAACCTACATTATAATATTGATCTTAGTTAAAATTCTATAAAATTTAAAATATTGTCTCTAATTTAACTTAATTTATCTTGAGTTAATTGAATTTAGCTTTTTATATATAAACACTAGCTCCTGCCCGCGGCTTCGCCCGCGTAGATATCGGTTATCGCGGTAAATGTTCCAATGTTTTTAATACATAGTTATTCTGCTATTTAGGTTGGAGACAAATCCAACAAAAGAAAAACCATGAAAATCGGTCCAGCTGTTCTTGAGGTATAAGTGTTCGAACACTTGTAACTCGAGAACGGAACCCGACTTTGTTTTATATATAAAGATAACATTATTATATAACAATTATAAAATACTATTTAAAACATAACATAATAATAATATTATTATGTTATTGTTTTTAATTGCAAGTTATTTCACAAAATTTGACGTTTTTTAACTTACAATAAACTAGTGGCTTGCCCCGACTTCATCTGGATTGAACTATTTTTTTATTACAAGCTTTTATTTAGCTTGCTATGTATGTATGTTAGTAAGTTAGCTTGTATGTTAGTTTGTTTGGGTCAAATCTTGTAAGTTAGATATGTAGCACTTCCCGATGTTTGATTAAGTTAAAATTTAGGATACCGACGCAACTTTGGTGACAATGCAATTATATGCTACCTTGGAGCTGGTCTGATGATGCAGTCGGAAGGTGGCCATAGGAACTTTTTAACGAAACAAGATAGCCGCGTCGTGTTTTGGGTCGTAGGATTTATCTTGACAAGTACTATATTCCTAGATGAGTGTTCAGAACGTGATGAAGGAGTCGGAAGGTGGCCATGGTAAGTCTTCAACGAAACAAGACAGCCGCGTCGTGTTTGGGCTCTTTTAAGAATACTGTATGCAAAAACACCCATAATTTACATAAATACACTATAAAAGCTTGTATTTTTTTTTCTAAATATAAACTTATTTATTACAAGCTTTTATTTAGCTTGGAATGTAACATACCTACATTAGTTAGTTAGTTTTTATGTTAGTTTGTTTAGGTCAAATCTTGTAAGCTAGATTTGAAGCACTTCCCGGTGTTTGATTAAGCTGAAATTTGGGATACCGACGCAATTTTGGTGACAATGCAATAATATGCCTTGGAGCTGGTCTGATGATGCAGTCAGAAGGTGAACATAGGAATAAGATAGCCGCGTTGTTTTTGGATTTTTTTATTTATCTTGACGGGTATTATATTTCTAGGTGGAGTTTAGTGTGTTGTGATGATATTCAAAGCCATAGTAACTTTTAAACGAAACGATACAGCCTCTTTAAGAATATTTAATGCAAAACACTCATAAATTACAAAAAATCACTATAAAAAGCTTGTATTTTATAATATTTTTCATAAATATAAACTTAATTTTATACTTTGCTGAAAAACAAGCACACAGTCCGCCTATTATAATGGTCATCAGTTACCTAGCCTACAATATCAGACGTATCACCAGCGTGTTGCCAAATCAAAAGTTTTAACACTAGGATTGTGATGGAGTATCCCTGGGAATAGAAAAAGATACTAATACCTATATACCTCTTCTTCGTTATTTATGATTCCAACCTACAACCGTAATATGTATTTAGCATCATTGTCCGACGTTAGCGAGCAGCCGGAACGCCTAACAACCGTTCCGGCCGCTACCGCTGATGCTCTGTGTGCTTTTACTCAAAATGTTGCGGTTTTCGTTTTGAACGTTACATCAAGATCAAACTGATTCATTTCTAAAGCTTTCATAAAGCATCGTTCTCACCCTATTTGAGTTAGATAGATAATATCTGAGCATATAGTTTTTTGTTTTGATTGTTTCGTCTAAGTACTCAATATATAATCACCTAGACACTTCCATCAATAGTAACAATATTATATTAAATTATAGGAAATAAATCATGGTCGAACACTGCCTCTTAATATCAGGCTCTGCCTAGTTTAAGAGACAGGGCTCATAATTATTTTGACATTGTGTGACCTATTTAGTGTATATTCTATACACTAAATAGGTCACACAATGTCATCCATCTACTGTAATCACTCGTGATAATAAATACATTTTATTAGTATTTTTTTTTAATATTATGATTTTCAAATATTTGAAGCTTTCTAGTTTCTAACTTATATTTTCGATGTAGAGACACCTCTACGCGTATATATAAGTTAAGATTAAACAGTCCAGTGCATTTTCTTCCACTGTTTATCACTCGGTGTCCATTCTTATATTTAATAGAATAGAATAGAATAGAATAGAATATTCTTTATTGTACACCAAGCAAAAATACAACGGTAAAAATAACAGTTGGATATAGTTAGCTGTACAATGGGCGGTCTTATCACTAAAAGCGATCTCTTCCAGACAACCTTTGGATGGATTTTGAAGAGTAAGGTAAGGTAGTTTGTGGTGTACTCACTATATAAATAGAAAGAAAGAAAGAAAGAAAGAAAGAAAAAACATTTATTTATGGACTGCAATGACAGGATATTTACATAGTAACATTACAATTTATTTCGTTGGTCTGCAGGCCAAAAAAATGGTGCCTACCTCAGCATAATGCTACGACTAATTATAAAAGCCGCAGCGCTGGTTTTCAGGTAGGCCCAGAGACAACACAAACAAAAATAAATAAATAAAATTAGATAAAATTATACGAACTCACATAAATTATACACAAAATAAAAATAAATAAAATAGAATAAATAATTACATAATATTATACTTAGGCTTTTATAACATTAAATTAGCAGAGGCAATTAGGGCGCAGAAAGTTATAAACTTTGTGGTCGATGCTCCGACCATAGACAAAGTAGTGCCTCGGTGCCGCCATCCTCTGTCAAATTGACAGACGCCACGTCGTAGCACGTGTTCGCCACGCCCTACTTCTGAAATTTCTGAATATTGGCCCAGAGATTGAATTGGGATTGGGGCCTATATATAAATTTGCGAAATTAATAACTACACTAAGACAATAACAAAAAATAATACAGTTTGATACATAAATTCTATACTTAACTAACATACAATTATCTTAAAAGCACGAAACATGGCATGACAATGTAATGGATGTGTGAATTTAAGCTTATAAATACTAATGGCAAAGAGCATAAATAAATAATAATATTACATGTAATGGTGAGAAGAGTGCATACTAAATACTATACAATACATAGAAAAATATATAACATACCATTACAACATACATACCTACTAACAAGTCTATTCATATATACATATACCTACATAATATTATACTTATCATGACAAAATAAATGTTAATTATTTATTCACAAAATATGAGCAGCATCATTTTAATAATAAATAGTGCTCTTTAACCATAAGTTTAAATGTAGCTAAAGATTGAGCACGTCTTATTTGCAAAGGTAATGCATTCCACAGGCGAATAGCTACAACTGTGAAGGAATTATCATAAAATGACGTGGAATGCGTTGGCATTTTTAACTTCAGGTTTTCCGATGAACGTAAGGATCTCTCATGTGTGTCACAAAGGAACTCAAAACGTCCCTTAAGATAGGAAGGTGATGAAGGGTTAAATATTATACTGTATAACATTGAAAGGATATGAGCATTCCGGCGAAGTCGTATTGGTAACCATTTGAGCTTTAAACGAAATTCTGAAACATGATCGTACTTACGTAGACCAAATATAAATCGTATGCAGACATTTTGGAGTCGCTCAAGTTTATCTAGTTGGTTTTCGGTGAGATCTGGATAGCTGGCGTCGGCATAGTCAAGAATAGGAAGAAGAAGGGAATTAGCAAGCGCAGTTTTGGTGGTAGTAGGAAGCAAGTTCCGCAGTCTTCTTAATGAACCAGCGGCAGCGAAGATCTTGCGACTCACTTCTTGCAACTGAGGGCCCCAAGATAAGTCAGCATCAATAAATAAGCCCAAGTCTTTGACTTTCTTGGCAAACGGTATAGCGGCACCATCCAAGATAACTTGAGGCAGTTGTGACCAGTTTATTCTAGAGACCATCCTGGAGCTACCGACAATAATGACCTGTGTTTTTGACGGGTTCAATTTAAGTCCATAGGATCTACTCCAGTCACTTAGGCTCACCAAATCTTTGTTGATGTTTTCGATTGCTTCTGGTAATTTTTCTTGCAATGCTTGGGAGTATATTTGAAGATCATCTGCATAAAGGTGGTAGGAAGAAATAAGTTGATCTGAGATAGAATTTATAAATATAGAGAAGAGAAGAGGAGATAGAACGCCACCCTGGGGTACTCCAACATATGTATTACACCATGAGGAGGAATTGTCCTCAATGCGTACACATTGCCGGCGACCACACAGGTAACTACGAAACCAGTCAACTACCATTGGAGATATGTTAAGTGAGCGGAGTATGTTAATCAAAATGTCTAAATCTACGGTGTTAAATGCATTAGAAAAATCAAGAAGTACAAGGACAGTTAGGTTTCGATTTTCCATACCAAACCGTATGTCATCCGTAATATTTAGCAAAGAAGTGGTAGTGCTATGACGGGGACGGAAACCAGACTGGAAAGGATTAAGGAGATTTTTACTTGAAAGGAATGTACTAAGCTGGTTATGGACAAGTCGTTCGATGACTTTGGAGAGGAAGGGTAAGATGGCTATTGGACGATAATCTGAGTATGATGGATTGGTTTTTTTAGGTATGGGAGTGATTTGAGCATCTTTCCACGATGCTGGAAAGATGCCACTAGATAAGGAGTAGTTAAGGAGATGACAGATAACAGGAAGGATTTGATCAAGGATGGGAAGGATCATATTACGGCTGACACAATCAGTTCCAACAGCATTTGATGTGATTGACATTATACTCTTCTTAACATCACAAGCAGTAAATTGACTAAAAGAAAAAGGATCATAACTGGGAGCAGGAATAGATGAAAGAAAATTTATTGTATTTAATTTAGTTGTCCTATCAAAATTGGACGAAGCTGAGAAATGTTGATTAAGTAGATCAATGTTTAAAGATTTAGGATAGTTACTATGTTGCGATTTTCCAACTCCCAGTGTTTTCAGAAATTTCCAGACCTTGGCAGGGTCTCCATTTTGAACAGAATTGTGAATGTGTTGGCGTTGTGCGTCCCTACACACCTTATTGCAGTGATTTCGGATTGAGATATACTTAATATAGTTAATAGCTATTGATAAGGTTTAGTTTTATCTATAATTATAATAATAATAATATTTGTAGTTTAACAGTATATCCCAACTTTTAAATGATGTCAGGCGACGTTGTATCCCATAATCTTTGTCCAGTCCACCAATCACCCAATCTCATAGCCCAAAATTATTTGATTTCACATGTTCCAATAGTTTTACACTTGCCATAGGCAGATCATGGCTGTACTGCAATAGTGCAGCTGTGGCGTGACTGTGGTAAGCGTCTCATCCCATTTAAAATTAAAATTCTCTAAGGGCCTCTGCGTGTTGGACCTATGTCCCCGCGTAAGCCTTCCAAAGGCCCGGGTATTCTCCTTGAATGATGGGAAAATACCCGTGATAAAGAGAAACATAATAATAATAATTTTATTTATTCTTTAGGAAGTACAGATTATGTTAGTAGTTGGGATCCTCTTTTAAGCAACCTAATGCTTGTGTTAGAGGATACCGCTCTTCTATAGTTAGGAACATTATAAATGTACTTATTATCTATGTAATCTTACATGATGATGTGTAATATAGGTTTTTATATTATTAAGAACTTATGAGTATGGGTGTCTGCGATTTTAAGCGTATGTGTGTGTGTGTGAGTGAGTGTGTGTGTGTAAAAACATTGAAAACTTTTTTTTAATGCAATAGGTACGGATGTATTTCGATCACCGGTCAACCTCTAGTAATTACATTAATCAGCCTGCGCCAGCAGACCATACATACATAATATATATGATAGACTCGCGTATATTTCCAAAGCAGTGCGCAGATATACACTTCTATATTGGATAAATATATTTATTTGAAAGATATTCTGTACTTTGATGCACTTTCTGTGTCGTGAGTGCTTTTAAATTTTATCATCTTTGCTGCCTTATCTTTTATAGGTTTATAATAAAAAGTCGCGGATAAAATTTCTTCCAATGCTTTTTACAAATAAATAGCCAATTTCAGAGAAATGTTGAACTGAACAACTATTGACATTCGTGTATTTGAATTTAATAAAATACTTGCTTGGAGATGCTCTGTTATAATATTCATGTAACTTATATTTTCGATGTGGAGCCATCATACACGGACATAGCAAAACTATAAGGGTTCCTTGATGCATCATAGACAGACGCGGAAAGTACTACCGATATTTCAACTATAGGTCCTACGCCATGCTACTAGAAAGAGAAAACGGTCTTTCTAACTAAAAACAATACAGTAATGTGACGTGTACTTTAAGATGAACTACATGATTGTGCAAAATGTTTGTGCTAAGGGTTCAGAAGTAATTTGGGGAAGCTTTTAAGAGAGGTAGGGCACCATACTAGCGAGCAAGCCCGACTGGGGAAGGACCTCCACCTTACAGAAGACCACAGCCAAATGACTACACACAGCGGTGTAGTTGTGTTCCTGTGTGTGAGTACTGGTCTCCAGCGCTCATTTAGGAATGCGTTTTGAAAGATACGTATTCCTATCCCAGGGTTACTTCCATCTTAAAGCCCTGGTGTAAAAAAATGGGTTGGCAACACGCAAGTGATACCTCTGGTAATGCAAGCGTCTATAGGCTACGGATACTGCTTAACATCAGGTGGGCCGTATGCTTGTTTGCCACCCAAGTAGTATTAAAAAAAAAGCTCTTCGCTTAGGTCTACAATGTATTAGGAACTGTTGAGGTTTGCTAACGCACCGTATGTCATTGTATTCTGTTTGTTTTTTTTCTGTGAATGTCTTCAAGAGTTGAACAAAAGCTTTACTCAGCCACTCTTTGCCGTTCCATTGTCTGATGTAAAATGAATAGGGAAACCAATAAGAGAAGTCTGCAAACATAGATTTACTGTGGAGACACATAATTCGATTTGCTTTGCGCTGCTGGGCTGTGGCTATGCACTGGGATAAAAGGAAATAAAGAAATGTGATTTTAGCCATTTCTTTTTAACCGACTTCAGAAAAGGAGGAGGTTTCTCAATTCGTACCGTAACCGTATATATGCTTTTTTTATGTTTGTTTGCGGATTACTTCGTTGTTTATGAACCGATTCTCAAAAAATATTGTTTATTTGAAAAAGTCTTTTTTATTGAACTCTAGATAGAGATTTTGTGCCAATGGTACCACCTCTAGAGTATAAAAGGTGGTACCATTGGCACCAAGTCAGGATCTGATGATGGAATCCCAGGGAAGTCGAGGGCAACCCTCAAATGTTGTAGATGATTTTCATATATTTTTTACTTTTATTTTTTGACTAATAATAGATTTTTTTTTAAATCTGAAGCCGACTTCAAAAACCTAAAATTATTTTTACTGTAAAGTAAGTGAATGGTCTATAATTATTGTTCATCCGCATATATCAAAATAAAGATGAGATAGTTTATAGAATTTGAAGCAATCAACGTACGAAATTCTTCCGAAAATGAATTAAATTACTAGATATAAATTAAAAATAAATTAAATAACTATTATTATGAAATTAATTGATGCCAAATATGCGGGCCTTTACCACGGGCGTAAACCATACAAGTGTGCCCCTAATAACTGATGCACTTTTTCAGTCTCACAGTCACGCGTGACGGTAATAATTGAACTGCAAAAGAGAGAGAGATAACAATATACAGCGATATAATTTGGTTTCTGTGTGTGAGTGCAGGTTTCCAGCGCCCATTTAGGGATGCGTTTTAAAGGAAACGTTTTTCTAACCCGGGGATAGATAGATAGATTATTCTTTATTGTACACCAAAATACATACTGCTTACATAGTTTTGCTTAAATGGTAATGCATAATAAATGGCCTTATCGCTAAAAGCAATCTCTTAAAGCAACCTAAGGATGGATGAGCTTCTATATCCTTTCTTATGGATAGAGATACTTCATCACAAAACCATAGTATCTATCAAAGTTTTATTTGGGTTTGCAAAATACGAGTAAAACTTATGGTTTACTTAAATGGTATAAAATATACTTAATTACTATTAATTGTAAAGATTAAAGTTAAGTTACGCTGCCCATGTTCGCTCTGTTAGAATCTACATAAATAATAATGCTCTTGGTCGAATTTCAACACATATAATAGTGCTCAAGTGGGTCCACAAATACTCCGTTTTGCTGTGATAGTCTGATGAAACTTCAATCTGACACGACCGGTCAGAGATATCTATAGCAGGACCCATCGACTTAACAAAACACCGACACCATGCTGTTGCATTGTGAAACTTATGCAGGTCAATGTAAAATGCCAAAAATTATACGTCAGCTAATTTGCCTATTGTCGGCTTTGCTGACTAAACAGACAGAGGTATAGCGTAAGGAAAGAACCGGCAGGAAACTCAGGCCACGCTTCTCAATCGCCTTGTTACAATTTCATGGGGTTCTTCAAGAAAGGGGTTATAAGGTTTTTTAAAGGGTCGGCAACGCGTGAGTGACACCCCTGGTGTTGCAAACGTCCATAGGCTGCGGTAACTGCTTACCATCGGGCGGGCCGTATGCTTGTTTGCTGCCTTGGTAGTATATAAAAAAAAAAAAAAATTGATAGCACAAAAATGTGTGTGTGCGTGTGCGGTTATGTTGTAGCTAATAAGTACTTTCTGTAATACTAATTTTAGGTGTCAATAAAGGTTTTAGTACTGTGAGTGATCTACTACCACAGTACTACTACGGAGATAATAATAATGTCCCCCATACTACGAGACTAGCAATCTGCGCGGGCGATATTATAGTACACAAGTGTGTGCGCGCGCACCACTCTTCATTCCCTAATTTTATATTCCGATGTTCATATTTTGACGCGATCCAAAAATCGAACCCGAGCCCTCGTGATCAGCCTTCACTGACATCCACCATGAAGCGATCAAGGCTGACTACTATAGAGATAAAGAGTATATCTTCTACAACTAAAAAATATGCGTTATATTTTTCAGATTTAATACTAGATTGTTAAGGCGAGCCGAGTAGAAGGTCGTTAGTTCGCGAACACCCTTTAAAGATATACGATCGAGTAGTGTCCTGAATTGATGGCACTAGTGAATCGGTAAGACGTATGCAATATGTAGAGCATATATATCTAACCGTTCATTTCACTCTGAACGATAGTCTAAATAAAATACATTTTGAATTCGCATTTTAGCTAATGAACCTTCAGCTTCAAAATATACCTCGAGTCTTCACTAAAGGTTCAACAGCACTCGACTGTAGAAGATAAGGGCTGCCGTTTTTATAATGTAAGCAATTACCAAGCTACTAATATTTTTTTCCTTTTTAAGAGTCCTGAGGGTGGTAGAGGGAGGTTCAATGACGGTGGCATGAAGTATGCTAAAATAGAACGATCTGATTGAAAATTCTGACTATATTTGAAGGTTGGGGGTGAATTTAATGAGTTGAAGTTTACTATTTGTAAACCCTTCCTAAGAACATTTAAAGATAGATAGGGTAGAGAGAGATTGCTCGCCTTAAATTAGGCCAAATAAGGAAATACCTTCCCAGTTTACTAAAATTAAAAACAACCGTAAGAATTCTTTAGACTATACTATGCTATGAAACAGTGTTGTGTTTCTGGGGGTGATTAAAGAGTTTCTATAGCAACGAGCTATAATCCTGTTGGAGCTCATATCCTTACTAATATTATAAATGTGAAAGTGAATGGATGGATGTTTGTTACTCTTTCACGTAAAAACTACTGAACGGATCTAGTTGAAATTTGGCACAGAGATAGATTATGGTCTGGAATAACACAAAGGCTACTTTTTGCAGTGATAACCGACATCCACGCGGACGGAGCCGCGGGAAACAGCTAGTTGACTATATAAGATAACTCTTTAATGTACGCCGAGCCATATCTATCTTAATTATAAATTTACAGCTATATACAATGGGCGGCCTATAATGCCTTGATAAGAAATAACAATGCAAATACATGTCACAAGTCTAAGGTAAAAACGAATCTTAGATGTATAACTATAGACGCGTTTTTGCGTAAACGACTTCCATGCAGTTGCATTGATCTTCTTGAGAAGAGTAGTTAATTCCTGCAAGCAAAATTTTAACCACTACTCGGTAGCCAATTTAGTTGAAATTTGGTATACCTACGTAGCATCAGTGGCAATGAAATCATATGGTCTGATGTTGCAATGGCAAGGTGGTCATAGAACCTTCGCAATGAAATAACATAGTCACGCCATGTGTTGGTCTAGTGGTTAGTGACTCTGACTGCTACGCCGGAGGTCATGGGTTTGATTCCCATGATGAGCATGATTGTTTGTCCTGTCTGGGTGTAATTTATCTATAATATGTATTTATTCAGAAATATATAAGTATGTATCCTCGGATTGCCGTCCCATCGGCCTATGAGAGTGAAGGAACAGTGCACACACGCTTGTGCTCTATAATATATCCTGCGCATTTGGCTGATCTCCGTTGAATTTGGCCGTCGTGGCCGAAATCGGTCTGGACGACTATTATATTAGGCAAATTAGTTGCACTCTCATTTGTGTGTTTATTTTTAATTTATTTAAACTTCTTGCACAACATAATGGTACAATGGCGGACTTAATGCCAAAGGTATTCTCTACCAGTCAACCTTTGGGTGATGCAGAGTCAGCAGTGTTATGTGCAAATCCGACGAAAGATATCCTTTCATTTTGACAAAGTAGGTACTTGCTCACATGAGTCGTTGGGATTAAAATTGTTAATAATATGTAGTTATATCCGATTAAGTGAGTCGATAGGAAGCCTTATAGTGTCGTCGGATTGAACTGTCCAGTGGTTCGATGAAATTATGCGCAACAAGAAATTTGCATTTTTATAATGCAATAATGTATGTCTTGTAATAAACATAATACCAATAATGCTCATTTATTTCACTAGTAACATGGTGTAAGTTTGATTCCCATAAGGGACATTAATGAGACCCGCAGATGTACCCCACTGGTAAAAATCCTACGCGACACAATGCTTGTGTGGGTAGTTAAGGAAATGTCACAAACTTTATATCTCTCTGGATCTACTGAACCGATTTTTTAAATTATTTATTAGCCACGTTATTTGAGAGTCATCCTTACTAATAAATATGAAAGTTTGTGAGTATGGATGGGTGGATGGATGGATGAATGGATGTTTGTTACTCTTTCACGTAAAAACTACTGAACGGATTTAGATTAAATTTGGCACAGAGATAGATTATGGTCTGAAATAACACATAGGCTACTTTTTTCAGAACAAACAGGGTCTTGACATCACACCACCTGTCAGCGTGTGACCACGGCCGGTATGACTTGATTGAAACGTCCAGTAATCTCAAAGTAAATAATACATACCCCAAGTATATGATATTGTAGACACAATATCAATCTGATCGTTATTCTATTATTAAAATGAACACCGATAATTTTCACACACAAGCACGTACGCGCGCGCACACACAAACACACACACACACGCACACACACACACACACACGCGCGCGCACACATACATTCTCGGATACATGACATACACGATCAATATGTATAGGTATATTTGCGTAATTGATACATGTACCTATATCGGGAGCAGGCACTGACTCCAGAAACACAGGCTTGTATGCCTACCTCAGGAGTCAGAGCTTAATTTATTGAAAAACCTAAGTTATGCTAATAAATGAATTTATTATATTATTCTGTTTGTTGCGTGCTTCTATAAAATGTTAGGTTGCCAACGAACATTAGGTATTGCACTGTTGGCTCCACGGCTTCGTTATTTCTTAGAGGGTCCAGTGAGATTTGTAAGTGCCTTCTTGTGTCTTCACTGCCAGTATGAGTGCAGCTAGGATTTGTGAAATATTTTGTCTTTATTTGAGACTAGCTGCATGAGTGAATCAGTAATTTAGTTTACGTGGAGTCCTCTTATTTAAAATATATATATATATACCTATCCGCTTATAATGTAGCTTTTTAAAGGTAAAAGAATTTAAAAAATCGGTCCAGTAGTTTTTGTTCATTACTAGCTGACTCTTGATCACTTCGTTGGGCATTTTACGGGTTAATATATAGCCTATGAGATTCACCATTAACGTGGCTTTCTATTGGTAAAAGACTGGGAAAGGACCTCCACCTTACAGGAGACCACTGCCAAATAACTACACACAGCAGTGTAGTTGTGCTCCTGTGTGTAAGTACAAGTCACCAGTGCTCATTTAGGGATGCGTTTTAAAAGAAACCTTTTCCTATCTCAGGGATACTCCATCTTAAAGCCGTGGTGTAAAAAAAATGGGTCGGCAATACGCAAGTGATACCCCTGGTACGTAATGTAAGCGTCCATAGGCTACGCTAACTGCTGAACATCTGTCGAGCTGTATCCTTGTTTGACACACAAGTAGTATAAAAAATAAAAAAAGGCCTTTAGGAAAACTCATTGATAGAACATAAATATAAAACAGGTAAGGCATCATACCAACGTGTTAAGCCAATAACTGCACACAGTAGTGTGTAGTTATTTGTTAATTGATTTATTAGGCATAATAGTATGATAGTTTTCTTGAGTGTGAGTACTGTTATCCAGTAATCATTTAGGGAACACGAAAATATTTTGTTGCACATTATATTTTACAAGCTTTTATTTAGGTTTGTTAGTAGTAGTAAAAGATTTACTTAGTTTGTTTGATTTGGTCCACTTTTTGGTGTCTTATTGAACTGAAATTTGGTACATATACGTATCTTGACAATACAATAATACATTATGGAGCAGTTCTGATGATAAGGTTGAAAGGTGGCCATAGGCCAAAGTCGTATAAGATCAAAAGCAACTATAAAGCTTGTGTTTAAAATTTTGTTATTTAAACAATTTGATAAAATTTAACCCTTACATCTCAATCACTTTGTACTGAAATATTTCATTACAAATTTAATATTACACTATTTAATTATAACGGGACTGAAATAACCCAATATGCTTATAAGATTTGACAACTATTCCTTACAGTTATTAGTTTCAATATAACTTAATATTGCTGGCATAGTTCAAAACGTGAGCATGCTGCCAATGTTTGTAAAGTTTCTTACCAACGGTATGTACCACAATACAGAGTGTACATTATTTTTTGTACACTACCACGCTGAAAAATAACCATACGCGTCGGCGCAAGCGTTTACGTCTGTACATATAAGCCTCTCTAGAGAAGTGACATAAACGGTAGTCAAATATAAAATATGGGATTTGACATACGATATAATGTCGTAAACTTACGTCAAATCCCATACATTTGCTTTCTATTCTATTTGATTCGACTACCGCTTCTGTCACTTGTCTAGTGGGGCTGATCGCGAAATAAAAAATGGCGAGATGACAACTAAACCATCCATCTGGTTAAAGCTATTATTACTATTATTTTTTTTGTATTAAGAAGATGAAGAAGCATACGGTCTTCTTGATAGGGTACTCGCGCTTTACTGATCTTATAATTTTTCTTGTACGCTAGAGCGCGTCGATCATAGGGAATCACTTGTACAGTACCCTTCCGTTGTTTTTTTTACACCAGCATTTTCTGTACGCAGGCCACGTACATCAAAAGAAGCGCCTAAAGTTTAGGGTACGCTTTGCCCAGAAGGTGCATAGTAAGTGCTGAATTGTGCTGACCTCGTTCCTACAGTTGTTGCAAGTCGGGCTACTTGACAGTCTCTTTCTATGTAGGTGCTTATTCCTGGCGTGGTTCTCCGTTAACACTTTTGCCATTGTTCATAGTTGGGTTTCGCTACATGTTAAAACCTTGTCGATACGGCTTTTTTTCTGTTTTCCGCAGACATTCTATTGCATTATTAGCTTGTGGCACTTTGCCAGTTTGCGTTGTGCTTCGTTATAGCCACCTGTTATTGATCGCGTTGTTTGATAACCCTTCGTATAAAGGATCATTCATTCTCATTGTTTATAGAACGTTCTTTAAACAATCTGGTCGTACTTGAGAGGAAATTCCTCTGAAACCGCACAGTATAATACGATTCAGATCCTGAAAACTTTTATTTACTTATAAAGACATATTAGGCAATTACCTAAAAATATCTCTACCAGTATGCTTGTTTAACAACCAGGGAGTATAAAAAATAGTACAAAATTTAAAATTTCTTGACCGAGAATCCAAAAATCTACTAACCATCCATACTAAAAAAGTTGCAAAGCATTTATCGATAAAGTTTAATAATAATGTTATCTATACTAATATTATAAAGCTGAAGAATTTGCTTGTTTGGTTGAACGCGCTAATGTCAGAAAGTACTAATTCGATTAGAAAAAAAACTTTTTTTGTTGAATAGTGCATTTATCTAGGAAGGCTATATAACATCACGCTATGATCAATAGGAGCGGAGCAGTAGTGAGATATGTTGCGAAATCGGCGAAAATATTCCAAATTACCACGCGGACGAAGTCGCGGGTGACCCCAAGTATACAATAAAAGTGTTAAATAAATAATAACCGACTATTAAAAGAACGAGGATAATGTTTTTCGTATCATTCTGTAGTTAGATACAGTTGTAATGGCTGTTCTTGGATCCCTTTATTTAAAAAGAAACTCTTTTTATACAGCTAAAAATAACTTTTAATTAAAAGTAAAGACACCTTCGTTCGAAGACTCAAATGAATGCCGTGAAAAATATACTGAATTGAGTCTGAGCGGAAATGAAAGATAGACTACTGAGTCGGAGCTAATTTTAATTTGACTTAAAAACTACTTGCATTTTCTACTTCGTGGTCTAATTCTTATTAACGAGCTCTTAGCTGTGCCGGCACCGATACCACTTCTACTATTTTTTTAGTCTATGTAATTTTGTATATTCCTGTTTGTATCGTGTTATTTGTTTTATATATAATACTAGCTGTTGCCCGCGGATCCGCCCGCGTGGATGTCGGTTATCGCTGTAAAAAGCCAGATTACCCGTAAAATATTTACGTAAAATATTAAATTTGTAATGTTTAAAGAGAGGTAAGTCCTGGTGTAAAAAAATGGGTCGGCTACACCAAGTGATAACTCTGGTATTGCAAGCGTCCATAGGCTACGGTAACTGTTTTTTTGTTTTTATACTACCAAGGAAGCAAACAAGCATAAGCATGCTTAACATCAGGCGGGCCATATGCTTGTTTGCCATCTAACATAATAATATATAAAACAAACATGTTTAGCGCTGAGTAGTGTGAGATCAGCTTATACAAAATCAAGTCTATCCAGACTTGATTTTGTACAGAATGTTGCACTTCTATTTAAGATTCCTGAGCACCACGTGGGTCACCAGTGACCCGCAAACAATTGATTTTCTATTATATTTGATGGCGTGGCGTGAGTATTTTAAGATGCTTTTATACCAACTTAAACAATATTTTTAACCGACTTCAAAAACGAGAAAGTTATCAATTCGTGTGTATTTTTTTATGTTTGTTACCGCAGAACTCTGTTATTTATGAACCGATTTGAAAAAATTTTTTTTTTCGTCTGATAGGACATACTTCCAGTTTGGTCCCATTTTAATCAAAAGGAAATTTTGATGATGAGATCCATGAGGAATTGAGGGAACTCCTCAAAAATTATAGGCAAGCAATTTCAATATTTTTTACAACAAATCAAACATTTGCATTCAGAAAGTGTAATTTGGTGAAGTGAAACTGATGAAGAAGATCACAGAAAGCCACCTGAACTTTTCAATTATAAATATTTAACAGATGGCGATCAGATAAGTCTCAATTAAGGTTGTTAAACAACTATAGCTAAGTAAATGTAATGCAAATGAAAATGGTACAGCTGAACTGAACTGATGATGAAGCCGGCAGCTAGACAAGGGAACTCCATAATTTAAAAATGTAATTTATGTATCTATTCGTGTTTGGTCTTATTTAAATGGTCATGAGATGCACTTTAGCTTGTTAGTGATCAGATTTACAAAATAATGTATTAAAGGGAGGAAAATTGAGATTAGAGTTTGTATGAAAATTCATCCTGTTTTTGAAAATTAAAGTCGGTTTTTTATTTTTAAAATTATAACAATAATTTTAAAAATAAAGAACAGACTTATACCAACTTTTTACATCTGATTACTGATGAATGTAAAATGATTTTGTCGGAATGTATGAGGCTTTGTGAGATGACAGAAATGACTTGAAATGTATTTTTATTTCTGATTAATCAGTGTAATTGTTGTTTTTGTCGTTCTGATGATGTAATAAATACCAAAGTAGTTACGGGAATTTTTAGCATATTAGACTGAGCCTGTCGAACGCTTCGCTGTGAGCGTTGCCGCGGGTTTGGCTAGTTATTATATAATGAGGAGTAATTATATTCCTGTGTATGTATTTTATTCAGATAATAATATAAAAAATCGTAAATAGTTTGTATGCCAACGCGTGAGAGACACCCCTGGTGTTGCAAACGTCCATAGGCTACGGTAACTGCTTACCATCAGGCGGGCCGTATGCTTGTTTGCCACCTTGGTAGTATAAAAAAAACGGTGGAACGTCAGACTATCAGTTTTGTTAAAAATGTTTTCAAATCGATTAGTTTTCAATTCCATTTCCAACACGTCGAAAAGCCAAACCCTGGCTACTCGACGTGTTGGAAATGGAATTATTATAGTTAAAAGTTTGACGTCAATATCTGTTTTAGTATCAAATATATTGTTTGTTTCACGGAAACAAACGTTTTATTCTCGTCTTGATTCTTCGTCTAGTATTTTAATTTTGATAATTATTGACGTCCTCTGAGTAACTTTAGATAGATAGATAACTCTTTATTGTACACCAAGTTACAATTGTGTCTTATATAGCTATGGGCAGCCTTATCGCTAAAAAGCAATCTATTTACTAACTTTAAAGCCTTTTCCAGCTATATTTTAAGAACAGTAATGATATTGACTGGCCTGTTAATATAGATGTTAGTGACCCTGACTGCTAAGCCAGAGGACACAGGTTCAATTCCCAATAAGAAAAATCTATGTGTTATGAGCACGATTATTTTTTCTGCGTTTGAGTGTACCTAATTAATTATTTATTTACCGGTTATCCGGTTGCCATAGTAACGGCTTGGACTAATTTGGGATCAGATGACCGTGTGTGAGTGAGTATTGATTGATATCTTCTTTTTATATATAAAAATGAATCCCTATTTACCTTGGTCACGCCATCACGCGTGAACGGCTAACCGGTTTCAGTAATTCTTTATTTGTTGTGTTTGTTATTGTCAGAAGAAGGTTCTTTTGTAAAAAAAAAAGAAAGTTGCTCTGAAAATAGTTTAACTCGGACCAAGTCGGGGCGGGCCACTAGTTATTATATAATTATGGTTAGCGTAGAGGAAGCGAAAGAAGTATGGTTGGATCGAAGCAATTGGCGTGCCATAGTCTTTGCCTACCCCATTGGGAGACGGGTGTGATGATACATATGATAAAATGCTTTTTAGGTTTTTTAAGTAAGCCGTGATGTTCTCTTATTAATTAAGTTTATCTTACCTGTTCATACGGTTTTTTCTTCGGTTCGGTCCGTGAGCTGTATCTAGACCGGAGCTCATCGATATCGCTCGCGAGTTCAAAAGCGACTCTTGAATATATGCTTCATTTAAACCTGTCGAAGACAAACATACATTTCGTGAGATCCTAGTACATGTTATATAAAGGTTCAAGTTGTGTTTCTGTGTGTGAGTACAGGTCTCCAGCGCTCATTTAGGGATTCGTTTTAAAAGATGGTAGGGCGGCCCCCAGCTAGGTGGACCAACGACCTAAAAAAGGTCCCTGGGACTGCATCCAGTGCGGAAGGCGGAGGAGCAGTGGACTGCGATAGGCTGATTGATTGATTAAAAAGAAACGTTTTCCTAACCCAGGGATACTCCATTTTTAAAAAAGCCCTTTTAAAAAATGGGTTGGAACACGCAAGTGATGCCTCTGGTATTGCAAGTGTTCATAGGCTACGGTAACTGCTTAACATCAGGCGGGTCATTGCTCAAAAATCCTAATTCCTACTAATATTCCTACTTTTAAGAGCGGTAGGGCATCATACTAGCGAGCAAGCCCCACAGGGGAAGGACCTACAGAAGTAACCTTACAGAAGACCACAGCCAATTAACTACACGCAGCGGTGTAATTGTGTTCCTGTGTGTGAGTACAGTTGCATATTTAAGGATGCGTTTTGAAAGACTAAGTTAACTTTCAGAATAGGTTAAGTTACAATTACTCATACAATATATTATAATATTATCACATTAATAGGGTCATTTTCGACATTTTATATTATTAAGAGAGATTCCTGAGAGATGGGCTCGTGTCGTCACACAATGGGTACCTGAAGATGAACATCGCCGCCGAGGCAGCTATAGGTAGAACAAGGCAATTGACAGACAGGAGTGGAAATGGGGAGACCTTTGTTCAGCAGTGGGACGATACAGGCTAAAGAAAAAGAAAATAATGAATACAGAGTGTGAGATGTATATGTAAATTTAGGAGGAATGTTACGGTTACGACTCTTCTGTTTTCTTTATTATACGATTTATTTTTGAGCAAATAATAGGACTAGATTTTTGTATGTAAATCTATATAAATAAAATTATATCCCTCAAATGTATGTCCGACCGACTGCACCAAATTAGATAATTCTTTTTTTTTGTGTTTGTTATTGCCCGGGCGAAGTTTGTATAGAAGAAAATTAAATATGGCGGTACGAAGTTCGCCGGGTAAACTAGTGTGTTACATAAGTAGTTGGTGAAGCCAATGGAAACTTTTCAAACGCATTGCTAAATGAGCGCAGAGGAAAACATGAAAGTAAATCGCTATATGAACGTTGTGAGACGGTAGACAACTGGGACCATAAGGAACTGGGAGCGTCCCAGTCGCATAATAGAATTTACGAGGTTTCAGTCTGTTGAGATAAAAAACGAAAATAAAAAAAAAACAGAATAATTTCCCCTACCATATTTTACATCTGCGCCTCTAAAAGTTACAGTACAATGTATATTATGTGCAAAAGTTATTTTTATTTATCTACATATTAATAAATAAAAAAATTAAATATAGATCTATACTTATAAATAAATATTATCTATATATAGTTGATTTTTGACTTCGTACCTTAAAAATACCATAACAATTTGGGTGTTTTTTTACTACTTGGGTGGCAAACAAGCATACGACCCGCCTAATGTTAAACAGTTTTTGTTTTTTTGTTTGAACTGTACTTGTTAAGAACCTATGACGTACCTACATATATGCAATATATGCGTAAAAGGGTAAGCAGTCATGTAGCCTAAACTTATTTCACCAAAATATTCAGGGCTTATCCGGCAAGATGTTAGAGGTAGAATTATTTTTAAAAGAACACAACATTCACATTCTTTGTGTCACTGAGCATTGGCTTAAGAGTGACTTTAAGTTAATAAATAATGAGTAATATTCTATAGGTAGTGCATTCGTAAGAAAGAAAGCTATTAATGGTGGCTCTCTAATATATGTTTGAAATAGTATAGCAAAACTTTTTATCGAGCGCACTATTGAAATATCCTGTGTTGAGCTTGAGCAACATATTGTAGTTTGTGTTTACCGACCACCGCAGGGTGACTTCAATACATTTGAAACAGTACCTAATGGAAGATTTTTTTTTAAGACAACTCCCGCACTAGAGAACAAGCTCTGTGGCGCGGGAGACTTTACAAACTTACAATTAACGGACACAAGTTACACCCAGACTCAACACAATTCTTTGTGGGTCACACAAAGTTTTATCCTGTGTGGGAATCGAACCCACAACCTCGTGCACAGCAGGCGCATACTGCGGCCAGTGGACCACCGAGGCAGTCATTTGTTTTTATGACGTTTATAAGTATCATGTATTTGATCTAAATGAATAAATGAATTTGACTTTAACTGCGTCATGAAGTTAAAACATTATAACATTCGATGGTTAAAGGATCAAAGAATTTATTACATTAACTGAGGACATTGACATATCGTGTGCAATGGACGGGGAAGCGCCGCCATTTTGAGGTCGTTTTGCTGTGTCACTTAATTTCCGTTCAGTATAAATTTAGACTCGAAGAAGCTACGACTCGTATGTAGCGGGTAATAGTTATATACCCGCTACATACTATTTTAGATAGGTAGGGCACCAAACAATTAAGCAAACCCGACTGGGGAAGCATCTCGACTTCACAGAAGACAACAGCCAAATGACTTCACAAAGCGTACGCTATACCCTATATTCACACATGTGAATATAGGGTATAGCGTACGCTACGCTTTAGTTTAGTGAATATAGGTTTCCAGCGCTCATTTAGGGATGCGTTTTTAACGAAGCGATTTCCTATCCCAGATATACTCCATCATACAAACCTGGTGTTTTTTGTTGGGTCGGCAACACGCTAGTGATACCACTAGTATTGAATGCATAGGCTACTGTAACTGCTTACCATCAAGCGAACCGTAAGTTTGTTTGCCACCTAAGTACTTAGTATAAAAAAAGTAAATAAACGATCGCGTTCACGGCACAGCTTTATCCCAAATATTGTCTTGTGGTCAAACTGAGCAATGTCTATAACTTTAGACACCAAACACCTAATAAAACTCTCATACATACTTACAAAAATTCTTGGAAATCTAATTCATAACGCCCTTCGCATACAATATAATCATGCGTTCAGGGTTCTGTTGCGGTTGCCTCGCTTCTGCAGCGCATCGGGAATGTTTGCGTAGGCTAGGGTGGATTGCTTTTATGCTACACTCCGCAAAAGGTATATCTCCCTATTGCGGCGGGTGTGGGCTAGCGGCAACAGAATCTTGTCTATGATTTCGGACAGGCTTGACTGTCCGTTTTTAAATCATTGCTGCAGTGTTCACAACGCATATAATAATTATGTGAGGTGTGCACTGTAGTAAATGTATGTCACAAGTTGACTGTATTAATTAGCATGTAAGTTACTAACACTAGTATAAGAATATAAAAATGGTATTACTAACCATTACGAATCCAATTGTCATTGGAAATAAATCTATATTATTATTATTATAATCATAAGCCGGTTACCAGGTAACCGCTAAACCAACAGTCCAGTCTCTTTTTCTACAAAAGTAATTTATTGTATATAATAATAATAATAATAGCAACCCATACATGTCCCACTGCTGGGCACGGGTCTCCTCTCCTCTATGAAGAGAGAGAGAGAGGGTTTAGGCCTTGATTCACACACGTAGGCCTAATGCGGGTTGAATCAGACATGGCTTTAGAATTTCTTCTAAGACATGTGGATTTCCTCACGATGTTTTCCTTCACCGTTAGCAGAAGGCGAATCATTTGATTATTACGTATAACCTCCTCAAAGTGAAATTCACATTGGTACTGCCACCCGGCATCGAACTCGCGCCTCTTGCGTGCAAGTCGGTTACTTTCCCATTCGGCCACCACCGCTTTTCATTGTATAGTCAGCATCTATTCGTCATCTTATTATCCTTGTGTTTGGAGTATTATTTTCAATTTGTATAATCAACTCGGTACGTGATTTATTTTACTCAATTTATTTTCTAAACAATATTTTATTGCCGAGCTTCTGTGCGTTCAATCATAATTAATTGTGGTTGATCATTTATATGTATAAGTAAATTACATAATATACCAGTGGGTATTTTTTGTTACTGTATAAAAAATAGATGTAAGGATTTGTTATATTTGTTTATGTATGTAGGTACTGTATAATTCCTTGTTATATACTCGCTGTGCCCGTTCCAACTGAATAAATTTTGATTTGGCAGCACCACCCCATATTGAGATACAATATATTAGCACTGATTGTACCAGGGCGATATATATTTCATTAAGTAGGTTTCTGAGTTGATTATTACAGCTTATCATTGTAGTGGGGACAATATGCTTAAGCATTAACTTATTAACTATATACATTATTTCATAAGCATTAACGGATAAATTACGAAAATAAATAATCTATATATATCTTAGAATGATTTTACACTTAGATAAATAAAATATTCTTTATTGCATACTACATACATATATTATAACAGTTTTGACTAGCGCATTGGTCTACTGGTTAGTGACTCTGATTGCCAAGCCGAAAGTTGTGGTTCCGATTCCCACACGGGACAAAACTTTGTGTGATTCATAAATGTTTGTCCCGAGGCTGGGTGTAATCTGTGTCCGTAATTTGTGTTTGTAAAATCCCCCGCGACACAGTATTTGTTTCCTAGTGAAGGTGAGTCGTCTTTAAAAACGTGACATGGGCTGGGTAGCTGCGTGCCGAAGTTTATATTTCCTGAGAACCTTACACACAGGATTGTCTACTGTCTATGACAGGTGTCTGTAGAGGTAAAATGTATTACCAAGCTTGCTCCAGTAAGTAATTATGTTACGTACCGGGTTATATGCAGTGAATGAATTTCAGTCCTTTGTTATTTATTTTATTACAAGATGTTACCGACCCCTTTTATTTAGCTTGCAATATATGTTAGATTTTTGTTTGTTAGTTTGTATGCTAGGGTCAAATCTTGAAATCTAGATTTGAAGCACTTTCTAGTGTTGGATGGAGCTGAAATTATACCTAGATGGGTGCTTAGGACGTGATGATGAAGCCATGGCAACTCTTCAACAAACCAAGATAGCCGCGTCGTTTTTGGATTTGTTGATATAGCTTGACGGCTAATATATTTATAGGTGGAGTTCACTTTTACCAAAATTGTTATCATTATCCTATGTTTTCAGAAGTCATGAATACTGAAACCACAGATACCTTATTCTTAGTCCGCATTATTGGGAATGGCTATTTCGGAACCCTACATTGTGCGTGACCAGACATGCGCTAGGCCGGTTTTTTTATATTACTAGCAGTTACCGTTGTGTGTAGTTATTTGGCTGTGGCCTTATGTAGAGGTCCATCCTTAGTTGGGCTTGCTAAGACTTAAAACCTAAGAAACACCTTCTTTGTTAATTAGTAAATTTTATTATATATATTTGAGTTAGATAGTTCTTGGTGTCAAACGGCAATCACAGGCGTTTGGTGCTATTGTCCGATGTTTGCTAGGTTCGCTGTTCAGCCCGTCAAAAGCGTAACAGCGACCGCTTTGTGTATTCACCCACCACACTCGCAATTAAACCGCAACGTTCTAGTCCTGTTCCTCTTTGTAGTGACGGAATCAGAATTAAATGAATTACTGCACCTATGCACCTAGTTTCGGAGTAGCCCAACCAACACAAACTAGCAGATTAACGTTTATATAATAGCAATTCTGAGCCCCTAGACAAGTGGCATAAGCGATAGTCGAATCGAAAAGTCAAAAAATAAAATGTATGGAATTTGACGTGAGTCTACGATTTAATGTCGTAAACTAACGTCAAATCCCATACATTTTCTTTTTTGACTTATCGATTCGACTATCGCTTATGCCACTTGTCTAGAGGCTCTGATGACTAAACGCTGTAAAAGATGTAGGGATAAGGTTTGTATAAGCGCTTATACAGCCGATATTCAAGCAATTTGGGCACATAATAAATCGCTTTAATCTGAATAACATTTTGTTAATAGCTGCATACCAGCTGGATATATAAACAGAAAGGTTGGTTAACTTCTGCATAAAGGCTGATCGACCCTATTTTCAGAATTAAAACTCCTATTATGCAGATGAAAATATCAAACTCTGGTATTCAGACATTATTTACAGCCCACTCTGCAGAAGCTGCATGGAGGCCGAGGTCGAGGAGACACCTGCCCACGTTCTTTTGGAATGTGGGAGCGTAGAAGATTATATATATGTATATAGGGCACATACTCTAAAGAAACCGGGCTCTCTACCGCAAGCCTGCGGCCACCTAGGCCGCCAGCTGGCTTTCTAGAGGAACTTGGGCTGAATGGATTTGCCACAGGGAAACTCACGCAGAAGGGGCCACCTTAGCTGCTAAGTGCGGATAACACCTCGAAGATACATAGGATTACAATATAATTTTATTATTAGAACGGCCAAGGGGTCTAAATCGCGTAATATTATGAAGGTTTTTTTAACCGACGTTTTAGTTTTTTTTTTATTTATTTGGTAAAAATATGAGTATGTACAAGTTGTGTAAGTTTAAAAGATATTTTACGGTATTATGTCTATTCGACTAACGTTTATGCCATTTGTCCAGAGCAGCATTCTAAGCAAAAAAAAACCTTAATAATCATCATGCGGGAAGAACAAAACGCGCTAGCACGTTTTGTTCTTCCAAACAATTGAATAAAATATTTTAATCGTCGAAAAGGGTTCATAAAAAAGTTGTTTATTTTTTAAAACTGGTTTTATTATGTGGCGCTCAAAATTTTTACTATAAACTTACATAATTATATTCTCACAGTAAAGTAGCATGCGTTTTAATAATTGTATTGTTAACAAAACATTTTAACAAAAATTACTTACTAATATTTATAATTTCTTCCATACACTTGGAAATTTAACGCAAAATATATGCGATCACAATTATTTATAAGCAACAAAATACTGATGTTATACATTTCATTACATAACTTCTTTATAAAACAACGAGAAAGATCTGAATTATGAATAATGTCTGAATACCAGAGTTTGATATTTTCATCTGCATAATAGGAGTTTTAATTCTGAAAATAGGGTCGATCAGCCTTTATGCAGAAGTTAACCAACCTTTCTGTTTATATATCCAGCTGGTATGCAGCTATTAACAAAATGTTATTCAGATTAAAGCGATTTATTATGTGCCCAAATTGCTTGAATATCGGCTGTATAAGCGCTTATACAGCCGATATTCAAGCAATTTGGACACATAATAAATCGCTTTAATCTGAATAACATTTTCGATCGATCCTATTATGCAGATGAAAATATCAAACTCTGGTATTCAGACATTATTCATAATTCAGATCTTTCTCGTTGTTTTATAAAGAAGTTATGTAATGAAATGTATAACATCAGTATTTTGTTGCTTATAAATAATTGTGATCGCATATATTTTGCGTTAAATTTCCAAGTGTATGGAAGAAATTATAAATATTAGTAAGTAATTTTTGTTAAAATGTTTTGTTAACAATACAATTATTAAAACGCATGCTACTTTACTGTGAGAATATAATTATGTAAGTTTATAGTAAAAATTTTGAGCGCCACATAATAAAACCAGTTTTAAAAAATAAACAACTTTTTTATGAACCCTTTTCGACGATTAAAATATTTTATTCAATTGTTTGGAAGAACAAAACGTGCTAGCGCGTTTTGTTCTTCCCGCATGATGATTATTAAGGTTTTTTTTTGCTTAGAATGCTGCTCTGGACAAATGGCATAAACGTTAGTCGAATAGACATAATACCGTAAAATATCTTTTAAACTTACACAACTTGTACATACTCATATTTTTACCAAATAAATAAAAAAAAAACTAAAACGTCGGTTAAAAAAACCTTCATAATATTACGCGATTTAGACCCCTTGGCCGTTCTAATAATAAAATTATATTGTAATCCTATGTATCTTCGAGGTGTTATCCGCACTTAGCAGCTAAGGTGGGCCCTTCTGCGTGAGTTTCCCTGTGGCAAATCCATTCAGCCCAAGTTCCTCTAGAAAGCCAGCTGGCGGCCTAGGTGGCCGCAGGCTTGCGGTAGAGAGCTCGGTTTAGAGTATGTGCCCTTTATATATATCTTTTACGCTCCCACATTCCAAAGGATCGTGGGCGGGTGTCTCCTCGGCCTCGGCCTCCATGCAGCCCCTGCAGAGAGGGCTGTCAGTTAGGCCTAGCCTGTAAAAGTGTTTGTTGAGTGGGCAGTGTCCTGTTAGGACTCACACTACTGTCCTGATGGTTTGACCTGTTTTGAGTGAGGAGGTTTAGCGTGAGTTTCCAGGTAGCGGATAGTACCGCTTCCTTGGTTTGTCTGCAGCCTCCGTTGTTTTCACAAGTTGTGTATCTTATCGTAGCCCATACATTTGCTATAGATTCTATTTTATCCGACTACCGATTTTGCCACTTGTCTAGAGGGCCTGGACTGGTAGTAGATAGACCGCGACATTGAGTTTGCTAATTAAAGAGTTTTAAATTTGACCTGTATTACTTTATGTTTAACAGCTTCAACTGCCTCGCTAGTCTACTGGTCGTTGATTGCCATTGCTGATCTCGATCTCCAAGTCAATACAAAAAATATATATATATATATATATATTTTTTTATTTAAAAGACAACTCCCCCACTAGAGAACAAGCTCTGTGTCGCGGGGTACTTTACACACATACAAATAACGGACACAAATTACACCCAGACTTAGAATAATTCTTTGTGGGTCACACAAAGTTTTGTCCTGTGTGGGAATCGAACTCACAGCCTCGTGGATTTGGATCACGACGTTGTTCATATGTGGGGGGTAGATTCAACAATTGTCCGGCTAGTTGTATCAGTCAATGGACTGATCGCCAAGAGCCTCCATAGATACCTAAGATGGCTCTCGTTAGATGGTTGGATCGTGTGTCTGATGCAGAAGGCGGTACACCTACATATGGCGCGTGACGAGGTTGCTGTCCCTGTAACCACCGGTACCATGGTTTCTATACCGAATACCGCAGTGGGTCTCCATATCTTCTATATGCATAAAAGGAGAAACTGACTGACTGACCGGCAACGCAGGGCCCAAACTATAAGGGTTAGAAACTTGAAATTTTGCACAGGGATTCGTTTTATAACGTAGGGAAGCACTAAACAAGGATTTTTGAAAATTCACCCTCCAAAGGTTTTTTTAAAGGTACATTATGGTCCCTGTCGGGCACAACAACATTGATATGTTAACACTATGCTATATAATAATAATATGCATTTAGAATAAGAAATATTGTGGGTATTACTTTTAATAAAACGTTTGTTTAGCATAGGGATATTTCTCAGAGAGATGGCAGTGATTTTATAAGTAGTTGTAGAAGAATTTATGCAAAGAATTGTCTTTGGACGTTTTTCAATAAACATGAGTTTAGAATAAACTTTTTATGGGTATAAGTATTTTTTATTTTTGTGTATAAGTTGCAGAATATACTCCGGTGCATTTAAGCCTTTGTTCAATTGAAGACGACCACTTCTTATATGTGGGTTTTGTGTTTTTGTTCATTGAAAACTGTTACAACCTGTTCTGGCTTCGCAAATGACAATAAGTTCTCATTTAAATATGATAAACAAAGAAGTCACATGGTACAATGTCTGGCCTATGCGCAGAATGAGTTCCAAATCCACCTTTCTAGCGCCAAAAATGACTTTATCTTACAAGCTCTTATTGTGTATTTTTGTTATTTATTGGTGTTAATGTATTAAATATTTTTAAAAGAGCTCAAACACGACGCGGCTGTCTTGTTCCGTTGAATTCTTTTTTTAAAATTTTATTCCCGCACTAGAGAATAAGCTCTGTGTCGCGGAGGACTTTACAAACATACAATTAACGGACACAAATTACACCCAGATTCAGAACAATTCTTCGTGGGTCACACAAAGTTTTGACCTGTGTGGGAATCGAACCCACAACCTCGTGCACAGCAGCCGCATACTGCGGCCATTGGACCACCGAGGCAGTCTTGGCCACTCTCCGACTGCATCATCAGACCAGCTCCATAGTACCATATTATTACAGTTCATTGTCACCAAAGTTACGTCGGTATACCAAATTTCAGCTGAATCAAACACCGGGAAGTGCTTTAAATCTAGCTTACAAGATTTGAATTAAAATAACTAACATACATTGCAAGCTAAATAAAAGCTTGTAAAAAAAGTGGTGGTATAATTGAATACATTCAAACATACACATACATAAATATAAAGACTAGCTGTTGCCCGCGGCTCCGCCCGTATGGATGTCGGTTATCGCTGCAAAAAGTAACCTATGCGTTTTTCCAGACCATAATCTATCTGTGTGCCAAAATTTCATCCAGATCCGTTCAGTAGTTTTTACGTGAAAGAGTAACAAACATCCATCCATCCATCCATTCTTACAAACTTTCACATTTATAATATTAGTTGACTGCCTTGGTGGTCCAGTGGGTACAGTATGCGCCTGCTGTGTACGAGGTTGTGGGTTCGATTCCCACACAGGACAAAACTTTGTGTGACCCACGTAGAGTTGTTCTGAGTCTGGGTGTAATTTGTGTCCGTTACTTGTATGTTTGTAAAGCAACACAGAGCTTGTTCTCAAGTGCGGGAGTTGTCTTTAAAAAAAAAAAATAGTAAGGATTAAACAGGTTTGAATGAACAACTCACTGTTTATGCTGTCTGACGCCGCCTCTCCAAGAGGTTGGCTAGTGGTAAGTCCTGGACGGCTGCCAGCTAGACTGTCTGCTTCACTCTGGACGTCAGGGGTTTGTTCACTCTGGGATATAGACAAGCTGGAGGTACTTCGCGCAGCCGTCAGTGACGACTGCAAACTCGATGCACTACCATGCAGCTCCTCCTTGAAATTAAAACATGATTAAGTAAACGACATTTTTTTTTAATTTTTTTTTTATACTACTTGGGTGGCAAACAAGCATACGGCCCACCTGATGTTAAGCAGTATCCGTAGCCTATAGACGCTTGCATTACCAGAGGTATCACTTGCGTGTTGCCAACCCATTTTTTTACACCAGGGCTTTAAGATGGAAGTAACCCTGGGATAGGAATACGTATCTTTCAAAACGCATTCCTAAATGAGCGCTGGAGACCTGTACTGACACACAGGAACACAACTACACCGCTGTGTGTAGTCATTTGGCTGTGGTCTTCTGTAAGGTGGAGGTCCTTCCCCAGTCGGGCCCGCTCGCTAGTATGGTGCCCTACCTCTCTAACATCAAGAGTTTATAAACATGTTTAATTTTGCAAATGTATATCTGTTTTTTTTGTATGTTTTAATTCTTTCGCTCTAAGCAAACAAGAGGAATTTGACGTGAGTCTACGATTTAATGTCGTAAACTTACGTCAAATCCCATACATTTTCTTTTTTGACTTTTCTATTCGACTATCGCTTATGCCACTTGTCTAGAGGCCGAGTTTATCAAGACTGAATATTATTTTTATATGCCGTGGATAACGATGTGGGTTACACATTGGTCTAATGTATTTAATAGTATTTTAGGTTATAAGATATAGTGTGTAATTGTTTGTTAAACTCAAATTAATAAATAACGTTTAACACGCTATAAAGTGAGAGACCATTATATTAGTTTTTACGTTTTTACCTACGATAATGTTTATTGTACCTTTTGTTTGTATCTCTATCTATACCTTCTTTAGACTAATATAATCTATGCTAATATAAAGACTTAGCAAGCTGAAGTGGCAATGGGCTGGTCACATCTGCAGAAGGACCGATCTGGAGACCGCGACTCGGTAAGCGTAAGGTAGGGGGCCCCCAACCAGGTGGACCGACGACCTAAAAAAAGGTCGCTGGGACGGGCTGAATGCGGAAGGCGGAGGACCGTGTGCTGTGGGGCGTGTTAGGAGAGGCCTTTGCGTAGCAGTAGACTGCGATAGGCTGATTGATTGATTGATTGAATATAAAGAAAGAAGAATTTTATTTAAATTTGTAATGAATAAAATGAAAAACTACTGGAACGATATTAAAAACTTTTGCTTCTACAGAAAACTACATTATATCAGGTTAAATCAGGCACTTCAGCCAAGAAATGGCAGGCATATCAACAAAAACTTATTCGTTTCTTTAAAAAAGCGCTTTCCTAAGTAAACTTTCCATTGACCTGTACCTACTCACGTAGCTGACAAAATTAACCCGTTAAAATATACCTACCTACTTCTTCATTATAATATCACTAACTGTTGCTACCGGTTCTATCAGCGTGAATGTTCCTGAATAAAAAGTATGTCTTGTTGGATATCATCTATCTCCTTGTCAAATTTTATTAATATCGTTTAGCCGTTTAGTCGTTACATTGCCGTTTACCACTGTGCCGCGTGTTGTGGATCCGATCCTCACACGGGACAATACATGGTATAATCTACAAATACCTGCCTAGTTGTGAACTTTGTGTCCGTAAATTGCGTATTTGTAAAATCATCGCGAGACAAAGCTTTAGGCGATTTAGTCTCGATAAAGTCCCTTTGATGATAGAATATAGGGTAGGAAGGGTTGCCATGAATGATTCGGTCTCAAATGCTAACGAAAAAATTAAACGTTTCTTATACATACATATCATCACGCCCATCATCCCACCGGGGTAGGAAGGGACTATGGTTCACCAACTGCGTTTCTTATATACATATATTATTATATTAGTCTCTATGTTTATAGTATTACGGTCCATAACTCAAAGATTCACGGAAATAAATGCATGCATATGAGCCTACGTATCTACCTAACCGTCGGAAATCGAGCCGGTCAGACACCCAGGAATAGCACTTCCATTCGAAAGAACACATAAATATTTGAATACCACGATTTTATTATACGAGTGTAGCTTGCCATGGGGGAGTAGAAGGGGGACGGGGCGCAATGGATACAAAAATGCATAAACTTTTGCCAAAATACTATAGCATGGGGTTCTTTAAGAAAGAAGTTATAAGGTTTTTAAAAGGTCGGCAACGCGCGAGTGATACCCCTAGTGCTGCAAGCGTCCATTGGCTACGGTAACTGCTTACCATCAGGCGGGCCGTATGCTTGCTTGCCACCTTGGTAGTATGAAAAAAAGGTAAATAAGTTATTTTTTGAAAAATATAGCATCATTCTAAAAGCCAATCACAGTAATTTATAAATTTTATAAACGGATTGTCCGTACCATACAAGAAATCTAATTTTCCCGGATTTTAATTCTTTCTGTATACTAAGGGGGGTCCCGGTTAATAGGAACGTTAAAAAGAGTGCAATTGACTTCTCAGACACTCATCTACACCTTATTGCTTATAATATCATAGCTTTACGAGGCAACTGTACACGATGAACGTCGATAAAACGTTTGCTGTAATCGATCGGGCCCGACAACCGACCAAATTAAATATGTAGAACGTCGTACCTGCTCATAAGCGAGTGAGTCGAGCCGTCTTTTTACGGACTTGCGGGCTGGCAACACTGGCAAAGTATTGCCAGCCCGCACGTCCACGCAAGTGTTACCACTGGTATACTAGGCTACGCTAACTGCTTACCATCAGGCAGGCCATCTACATAAGTTGTATAAATATCTTGCCGTTTAAAAATTAACAGAGCCCCTAGAGAAGTGGCCTAAGCGATAGTCGATTTGAAAAGTCAAAAAATAAAATGTATGGAATTTGACGTGAGTCTACGATTTAATGTCTTAAACTTACGTCAAATCCCATTCATTTTATTTTTTGACTTTATATTCGACCATCGCTTATGCCACTTGTCTAGAGGCTCAGATCTAGTCATGTTAGACGATAGTAGAGAGATAAGTCAAGATGTTCACATGTTAGCGTACGTCTGGCACATTAATATATGTAAGATGGCGATTGTTATTTATTAGTGAAGCCTTTATCATGTGTACTCAATAAGCTCGTACCTATAGCTTCGCTCTCGTGATAAAAAGTTTAAAGACAGTTAAGAATCATGCACGGCATTTACCACTGCACGACGTGTTGTGGGTTATAGTACCTACGTAAGCTTTTTTTTCGTGAGCTAATAGCTAATAAGGAAAATACTTATTACAATAATAAAAAGATATATAATATATTGGTTATGTTTCGGACCATACTTTTTAGGATTTTGTATCTCGAAAGGAAAAAACGGAACCCTTATAGGATCACTTTGTTGTCCGTCCGTCCGTCTGTCTGCCAAGACCCTTTTTCTCAGGTACGCGTGAAGGTATCAAGCTGAAATTTATATCAAATACTCAGGTCTTCAGGTCCCTTAAAGCTGTTAAAGAATCAAAACCTACAGGGTGAAGGTTCTTATGTAAAATAATTTTAACATAAAAAAACCGACTTTAGTACGACAAGTTGCAGAATTTTCAAAAACCTTAAAACCTCTAGTCTAACGTAGGTATTTTTAAAACAGAATGAACTTTTATGCAAACTCTTATCTCACTTTTCCTACCTTAAAGACGGTTCTTTTTAATCTGATAATTTACAGCTATAGTGCATCTCATGACCAGTTAGATGGCTAGATTTCATTATTCAATTATGAAGTTCCGTTGCCTATTAAAGCTACCGGCTTTATCATCAAATAATTACTTAGCAACCATAATGGAAACTAATCTAATCGCCATTCGTAAAATACTTATAGTTGAGATGTTCAGGTGGCCATCTGTGGTCTTCTTCATCAGATTTACTTCATCATATTATCCTTTCTGAATGTAAATGTTTGATGTGTCGTTAAAAATATTGAAATTGAAATATGTGTGACTATAATTTTTGAGGAGTCCCCTCAATTCCTCATGCGTCCCATCATCAGAACTTTCGTTTGATGAAAATGGGACCAAACTGGAAGTATGTCCTCTCAGACAAAAAAAATTTTTTTGGTAACATCCTCGTTTTTGAAGTCGGTTAAAAAATACGATGTTTTCCGTCACCTAGCAAATACGTACTAATCATTTGATAAGTACGCATTAATTTGGCAAAGAGAAATTTACTTGGGTACCATCACCCGGGATCGAACTCACAACTCATGCGTAGACGTATTGACTGCACGGTTGGTATGGTTAGCTCGCCATTTACCACTGCGCGGCGTGTTGTGGGATTTCCCACACGGGACAAAAATACATGTGTGATCCATAAATGGTTGTCCCGAGTCTGGGTGTTAATCGTATGATAGTAAAGTCCCCCGCGAGGGTGTCCGGCTCTTCTCGGGAAGTCACATTCGTGTGACATGTGATAATGATGTTTGGTATGTTCCCAGTTCAAACTTTGTACCAAGTCCCCCGCGACACAGCACTTGTTCCTCAATGCGGGTGTAGTTTTGAAAAAAAATAACAAAGTCGGTTATCGTTCCTATATTATAATGTAATTCTTAATAACGTTTACTCTGAGAAGAGTTAATAGAGAGTAGGCATCTTGTAATCGATACGACTAGACATTTTGTAATACCATAGGTATTTTTATACACTTAAGTAGTTACTATTTAAGGGATTCCTTTGAATTACTAATATTATATCAATATTTCGTTACAGGACAAAACAAATTACCAGTAATTTGTTGTTTTAGATAGATATATTATATTTTATGTATTATATTCTATAATTACATCCATTAGTCTGGCTGTAAGAGTTGAACGAAAAATATACATTTATATAATATTAGCTTCCACACGCAGCTTCGTCCGCGTGTTCATACCCAACGGGAACAGTATAAAATGTTTATAGTATGTGCTATTTCAGACTATAATCTATCTCTGTGCCAAATTTCACTCAGATCCATTCAGCCGTTTTGGCGAGATTGAGTAACAAATATTCATTCATCCATTTAGCCACGCAACCATTCAAACTTTTTCATCCATCCAAAATTAATTACATTACTAGTCACACTTCGCTGTAGCTCAGGCCAATGTGATTAGAATTACGCGTTCCCGAATTATATTCACAACTACATAGTAGGTACCTATATCACACAAGTTTGTTTTGTTGGGATCGAAGCCACAACACGCCGCGCATTGGTAAATGGCTTTACTAAATGGTGCTTTTCTAAAGCAGATTAAACAAGTTACTTTTTCAAAATACTCAAGTTGCAATATGTGTCCTTACAATATTTGATTTCCTTAAGATCCCATCATCAAATTCTAACCTGATACAAATGAGACCAACTGTAAAGTAGGTATACCATTTCGAACAAAAAATAATTGTATTAATCAGTCCAGTACGACGAATTTTTAAAGTCGGTGATATGTGAATGCAGCATTTCTTGTTATAAAAAAAGTGTAGGTACAATACGTTTATTTTATAACAACAACAAGAAGGTTCTAATATATTGATACAAAACTAAAAAAATATCACTTGCCATACCGAAAAAAAATATAATATAGGTACGTACTCGTATTGGTGCGTACACACCGGGCCAACGAAAGCCAACGAACAATCACTGACATTGGCGGATTGGCCGCACACACACGTAGGTACGTCAAAACACACTCTATATTATTATTATTATATATTATTATTCCCAATTAGACAACGACAAACTAATTGCTACGTCCTGTCATAGTACCGATGTTCCAGGTTGCCAGTCTGAGCCTATTTACAATTAAAGTAGATTGCGAACGCGAGTTCTTGTCAGAATCGTCGCTTCGGGGGTATGATGAGGTATGGCCATATCCAAAGACGGGAAGATGACTACGTTGTCAAGAAAGTACTTGGTATAAGAAAACAGCCCAGAGGTAGAGGCAGACCACCTGCCACTTGGTGGAACAATATTAAAAAAGAGATGGACCAGGATAGCCTTACAATCCAGACAACCCAGAACAGAGTTCTCTGGCGCAAATGTACAGGGAGACCCGACCCCAGGTGAACTGGGAATATGGGTTGGACAAAGAAGAAGACAACGACAAACTAATTATAATTTATATTAGGTACCGATCTTTGTTTCTCTCCATAATAAAAGTAAACCTTTTTTTATCTACTTGCATGGTAAACAAGCCGCCTGGTGCTAAGCAGTTACCGTAGCCTATGGATGCTTTGGAAGAAACATATTCCTATCCCAGGATAAGAATATGTTTCTTTAAAAACGCATCCCTAAATGAGAGCTGGAGAGCTAAGCCTGTACTTACACCAGGCATACAACTACACCACAGTGCGTAGTTATTTGGCTGCGGTCCTTGCTTGCGGCAGCAAACGTCAGAAAACGTTCGTTGGCCTTCGTTGGCCCGATGTGTACGCACCATTATTTGAGCGTAACGGACGCACAAGTTCATGCTTTTTAATTATCCCAAACGTGTTCAGCACGCCTAAAGAAAGTCTTATTTCAAAAATATATTTATAGACTTTTTAAGTGTTGTACCTACGTCATTTATGTGAAGAAATAATTTTAGCTCTCTAATTTAAAAATAGAAACAAAAAGCCCACAACTAAATAAAAACAAGTCCGCTTCAATAGACGTCATAAAATTGCGTCGCTGACCTGAAGAAAACGTGCTCGACAACGGGCAGCATGACCAAGTTTGAAAGAAGTCTTATTAATTGAGCCAAAAATATATACTAGATTTTTGTGGAGACTGTATACTCGTAAGCTGTACATTTAAAGTGGTGAAAAAAATAATCATATTATAAGCAATACCAGTTTATATTATTATCGGCGGCGACGCAAGGACACCCCTGGTGTTGCAAACGTACTTAGGTTGAATGTTTACCATCAGGCAGTGTGCTTGTTTGCCTATTTAGTAGTATAAAAAATATAATCATCATCATCATCTCAGCCAGATGTCCACTGCTGGACATAGGCCTCCCCCACGGATTTCCACAACTCTCGATCCTGAGCCGACCTTGTCTATCGGTTGTCAGGCCAACCTTTACCAGGTCGTCGGTCCACCTTGTTGGAGGCCTGCCCACACTTCGTCTTCCAGTTCGTGGTCGAGACTCTAGACACTTTCCGCCCCAACGGTCATCAGTTCTGCGAGCTATGTGCCCGGTCCATTGCCACTTACTGGATGCAATTCTTCGAGCTATGTCGGTTACTTTAGCTCTCCTACGGATCTCCTCGTTTCTGATTCGATCTCGCAGGGAAACTCCAAGCATAGCTCTCTCCATTGCTATTTAGGTGACTTTGAGCCTTTGCACGAGGCCCATAGTGAACGACCACGTCTCGGATTCATGTGTAATCACTTGCAATACACACTGGTCAAAGACTTTCGTCTTAAGACACTGCGGTATTTGGGACGAGAAGATATGGCTTAGCTTCCCAAACGCTGCCCACAAAGTGGAATTCACAGTGGTACTGCCATTCGGGATCGAACTCGCACCTCTTGCGTGCAAGGCGGTTACATTACCACTCGGCCACCACCGCTTTTTCTTCTTTGACGCCATCATGTGTGAGTGTGTAAATCCTCACAACACAACAGTATATAATATACTTCCTTTTTTATTATATAATATTATATTTTGTCGATACCTAATCTATATACGTACGCAAAATTAACGCGAATTAGAACAGCATTTTAATAATAAATATATCGACATAATGTCGGAGGTCATTGACACTTATCTCTATCACTTGACACTTTACACTTATCTCTTATATTCAATCTTTGTTAGCAAGTTTTGAACCACTTCCCGGTGTTAGATTGAGCTAAAATTTGGTATACCTGCGTAACTTTAGTGACAATGCAATAATATGGCACCATGTAGCTGGTCTGATGATGCCGTCAGCAGTCAGCCAGAAAATAGGAACTCTTCAACGAAATAAGATAGAAAGGATTACAGGAAAATTTAATACATATTATAACATCTATTTCGTGATGATAAATGGCGATCGGGAATTTTTCAAAAATGTCAATATGGGTATCGTCTTTGAGATATTCAGGGGTGTTAAATACGAATAATATCGATACCCACATCATTAGAGCTTTTTGCAAAATGTTTAATGTTCAAAAATATATTTCTATACGTTTTTTGGCAAGACGGTAGAGGTACTAGAGAACATGCTATGTGTCGGGAGGGGCTCTCTATTAGTAAGCTACATCATCAGCGAGTAATATAGGCTATATTTGATTGAAAAAACAATACGGCATCCCTACGAAAACTAAATAAATGTCCACCCGTGCGAAGCGGGGACGAGCCGCTGGTAGGCTTCCTATATAGGTATGTAGGTTTGACGTATGGACGTGAAAGAAGAAAACGCGGTGGTGGCCGAGTGGGAAAGTAACCGACTTGAGTTTGATTCCGGGTGCCTGTACCACTGTGAATTCCACTTTGTGATAAGTTGTATATGTACTAATCAAATGATTAGCCATCTGCTAACGGTGAAGAAAAACATCGTGAGGAAACGCACATGTCTTAGACAAAAATCTAAAGATATGTCAGATTCACCAACCGGCATTGGGCCAGGGTGTATGAATTAAGGCCTAAACCTGCTATTATATTATAATAATCAGTTAAGCTCAAGTGGGACTGGGCCGGGCATGTTTGCCGCATGTCAAACAAGTTGTGGGCAAAAATGTCCAACGGAATCGTGGTAGGCCCAAACTCAGATGGCGGGACAAGCTAGATTCGTATAGGAAAGACTGGTCTAGATCGGGTTGAGTGGATAAAGGAAAGGGAGGCCTTTGCCCTGCCGTGGGACAGTACAGGCTGAAAATATGATATTATACCTATATATTATTTACATGGTCAGATCAGGCACATCTTAAAATTAGTTTTATTTTTAAAAGACAACTCGCGCACAAGTGAACAAGCCATGTATTGCGAGGGACTTTACAAACATACCAGTACAGATACAAAGTACACCCGGGACTCGGGACAACCATTTATGGATTATAAATTTTTTTGTCACGTGTGGGGATCGAACCCACAACACAGTGATAAATAGCGAGGTAACCACTAAAGCCACTGCGCCAACTATGCAGTCGCAATTCACATCGGTACCACCTAGTCAAAGTCAAACTCATTTATTAATTTAGATCAAATACATGATATTTGTGAACGTCATAAAAACAAATGCCAGCATACTTTTTTCCTACGGCTAATTCGCTGACTATGGCCTCGAGAAAAATTGGCAAGAAACTCGCCAGGGGTATTCCGTAAGAGCAAAAACCGAGCCACCGCAAAAACCGAGCAAAAACCATCTGTCAGATTGAAAATCGGTATTCCGTAAGAGCCCTTTTTGACGTTTAGTCAATAGATTGTGCCGTCCCCGAGCAATCACAACTGTCAATTTTGCGATCACAACTGTCAGTTTGCCATCGCTGTTTCTTAGAGAATTAGCCGGCGGCCGGCTAGTTCGTCACTCTTTTTAATCGCTAGAATATAACATTTAATAGGATAGGATCCTAGGATCGAACTCACACCTCAACTGTATAAGTCTCTTACTTTCCCACTTGCCTATAGGGCGCGGTAACCCTATGGATGGGTGACCGCATAGTGGTATTTCATCTGAGCGTCTCCGTGCTTCGGAGGGCACGTTAAAAGTCGGTCCCGACTGTTATCAGTCGTTAGATCACGACAGAAGCCTAAATATGGGCGATCTCCCCCCATCTAACCCTAAAAAACGAACTAACCTACCATTGGGCGTCCCTCACAAAACCTCCTTTGCCAGACATCTATTTTATGTTTTAGCCTCACATATATACAAAAAATTGCACAAAGATCTGAACTTACTAGACTTAAATAAACACAAATTAAAAACCGTAGTTACTGATTGGCTTTTAAATCAGGATTACTCTACTACGGAGTTATTACTAACCTACATCGCGTAACTTAGCATCTTTGCCCTCATAGATTTACGCCTTACTCACATTATGACTTATGCACATACACTCACGCTCACATATACACTCACGCTCACACATACACTCACGCTCACACATACACTCACGCTCACGCATGCACTCACGCTCACACATAGGTACACTCACGCTCACACATACACGCACACTCCAATAATTATATAGTACTAATACAAAGTGCCTACTGCCAATCTAGCGGTTCGACGCAGTCCTATTGTTAATAATCTATTTAATAAATAGTATGGCTGACTGAATCACTGTCCCTTAAGATACAGGTTTCACCTAGTTTAAGAGGCAGGGTTCACAATGAATTGTACATAGATTAGCTTAACCAATAACTGCTTTCTGTTATATCACCTAAAATTATACAGTACCTACAAGTTAAGTTCCTATGTAATTTTTGGATCAATAAACATTTATTATTATTATTATTTCCTTTATTTATTTTTTAACACATAATTTACATTTTTAAATATATAAAATACAATAATAAAAAACCTATATATTTAAAAATATAAAAAACAGTTCTCCACCGGTATCGGGAACAAAGTCCAAGCTACCGGCGGTTAGGGCTCCAGAGACAGGAACCTCCTCACAATACGTGCCGTATCGAGGAGCACTGCCTTCTGCATCAGGCCCTTGACCCATCCACCTAGCGCGAGCCTCTTGAGGTGTTGTTCGAGGCTCTTGGCTATTAAACCATTAACGGTTACGACTATCGGCACAATGACAGCGGAATCCACATCCCACATGTCGACAATCTCGCGGGCCAAGTCAAGATATTTTATCTGTTTATCTTTCTCAGCCTTCACGAGATTCTCGTCATGGGGGATGGTGACATCAACTATCATTGCAAGGCGCTTTGATCGGTCCACCACCACAATATCAGGCTTGTTGGCTATAACAGTCCTGTCAGTGATGATGGACCGATCCCAGTACAGTGTAACACAGTGATTTTCGAGAACTGGCTCAGGGACATACCTATAGTACGGTACCTCGACGTCCACTAGATGGTATCGCAAAGCAAGTTGCTGATGGATTATCCTGGCCACTTGGTTATGTCTGTGCAAGTACTCGCCGTTAGCAAGACGCGAACAACCGGAAATAATATGCCTAAGGGACTCACCTGGTCGGTGACATGCCCGGCATATGTCGACCGTGCCGTCCCTCAAGATATATTTCCGGTAGTTGTTCGTCTTAATAACTTCCTCAGCAATTGCGCAGACAAACCCTTCGGTTTCTCCAAAAAGATCACCGAAGCGTAGCCAGGCCACAGACGCTACGAGATCTACATCAGGCCCATGTAGGGCCCGGTAGAACCGCCCGTGGAGCTCCTTGCTCTGCCATACCCCCCTACGATCGTCAGTACTAAGTACCACAGGCCTGCGCCAGTTCTCTTTAGCCAGCGCAAGCGGGGTAAGTCCGGTGTCCACTGCCACAACATCTCCATGCACACCCCCACTCATCTTGAGAAAATATTCTCTAAGATTGTACACCTCGCGATTGTGGAGGGTCTTGGCATTTAATAAGCCTCGACCCCCACACTTCCGCGGGATGTACAACCTCATGACAGATGAGCGTGGGTGGTGCATTCGGTATGCCGTCAGCAGTGTACGAACTCTTCTGTCCAGGGTATCCAATTCTGTCTGAGTCCACTTGAGTATGCCAAAGGAGTACATCAAAAGTGGCATGACCCAACCATTGCAGGCGCGCACCTTGTTGCCACCTGATAAAAGACTATTAAGGACTTTTTTCAGTCGGCCAAAGAAACGTTCCTGCACTGATTGTTTCATGTCCACCTCTTTGATCCCTAAAGCCTGAGACATACCCAAGTACTTATAGGTGTCAGTCACGAGAAGTGATCTGAGGTGAATGGAATCGGAGAGTTGTAATCCCTCAGATTCCATTAACGCGCCTCGCTTTACATGCATGACTGCACATTTGTCCACACCGAAATCCATTCTGATAGACTTACTAAACTTTTCAGTTAACTTTAGTAAATCTTTCAGATGGGAGTCAGTTGGCGCAAATAACTTCAGATCATCCATGTAAAGGAGGTGGGATATTACCTGACCACCTCTGCGCAACTTGTAGCCTAGCCCTGAACCCTCCAGCAGAGTGCTAAGAGGGTTCAGTGCTAAGCAAAACCATAGAGGGCTCAGACTGTCACCCTGGAAGATGCCCCGCTTAATCTCTATCGGTTCACCGATTCCCTGGGAACGCCGACACCCTGGATAGCCAAGAACCGTTCTCCATTGCCGCATACATGTCTCCAGGAAGGTGCATAAAGTTGTATCAACTTTATATAAATTCAGCACCCTCAGGAGCCATGAATGCGGCACAGAGTCGAATGCTTTCTTATAGTCTATCCAGCATGTCGACATATCCTTTCGGTTGCGGCGAACCTGCTGGCTAATGGCCATGTCAATGAGGAGAAGCTCCTTAGTGCCACGGGTTCTACTCCTACATCCATTCTGAGAGATTGATAAGATGGAATTACTTTCAATATGTTTATTGATTTTAACTCTCAGAATAGATGTAAGGAGTTTATAGACCGAAGGTAAACAGGTAATCGGTCTATAATTACTCGGTTCCGTGGCACTTCCTGTCTTATGGAGTAGGTGGGTTTTTCCTGTTGTAAGGAATTCTGGTAGTGACCCAGACTCCAAGACCGACTGGAATTGAAATGCTAAACGAGCATGCGAACCGCGAAGCCACCTCAACCAAAAATTGTGCAATCCGTCCGGTCCTGGGGATTTCCAATTCGCCATTGGACGGACGGCACAAGTAAAGTTGGTACACGCGCGCGGGCGGTACGGAACGGTCGTGTTTGATTATTGTACCGGTCTTTGAAAATAAATAATTTAAATTTATTAAGCAGTTAACTGTTTAAATGAAATGGAGACGAACTGTAATGGTTGTGAGAAAGGGATTTATGACATTTCGTTTATGGAGTGTTCAAATGAACATTGCAAGAAATTTTATCACCTCAAATGCCTGGCGATGTCATCCGAAACATTCGAAACTTTAACACAGGATTACAAGAACAAATGGGTATGTCCAGAATGTGTGTGCTCTTACCCAAAGCAGAGTAACACCGAAACCCCTATTCGAGGAAATATCATGGAGCAGACGTTCACTCCAAGCTCTTATGTCAACATTACGCGAGGTAATCGCCAAAAAACTGAGTCAACATTGACTAATAATGAAAATAAACTGATGGGAGAACTTCGTGAACTTCGGACAGAGATGAAGATCATGCTGGATAATCAAATGTCAGCATTCAAACAGCTACAAAATGTTATTGATAAAAATCAAGTTAAGTTTGATGCATTATATGAAAAAATGACGGTAGCTCAAGATAAAATAAATAAAATAAATGTACTAGAAAATGAAATAAAAGTGCTAAAAAGTAGAAACCGGTATCTGGAAGAATGTGTAAATAACAGGAATGAAAAGGAAGAAAGTTCATCGATACATCCAGGAACAAGTAAACAACCAGAATCGTACGCGAAAGTAGCTAGAAATATTACGGAGGTAGTTGCAACTACGAAGCCATGTGTGGCCATAAAGCACGCAGCATTACCATTATTGCCGAACGTGGAAGAAATTAGGAATGGAAATACATTAGAGGTTAAAGAAACAATAGATAAAGATATTAATAAATGGACTGAAGTAAAAAAGAGAGGAAGCAGATTTCGCAATAATGAGGTAAAAAGAGGTGGAAGTGTTAGCTCTATAGATATCCAAGGCACAGAGCGAAAAATATATTTACATGTGTGGCGTTTAAAAAAAGAAACTACTTTAGAAAATCTAGAAATATATATTAAGAAAATATGCGGTTCGGAATGTTCGGTGAAAGTGGAGAAAATAAGACACAAGACGGAGAGAGAGTCGCCTTCCGAATGACTAACGGGAACTGACCAGATGCTACTCCAAAACTCTTTTGTAGCAATGGCATCTGGCAGCTGCCCGTCAGTCATCTCTTGACTAGGTCGCTCCCAGTTCCTGTATACCCACCTTTGGTCCCTTTGGAACATCCGATTCACAGTGTATCGATCCACTCGTTTTCGATATCTACTAATTCGATTAGCCCATGCATAAACCTTCTGCTTTAAGAAGTCGATACGCTCTGTGACCCGCGACAAATATTATTATTATTATTATCTAAATAACTCTGTCACCAGTAGGGCTTCCAGTCTCGTTATATTTTCAAGTCCCGGGAAGAAAAATCGAGACTCACTCCGGTCTCGAAATTCCCGGGAAAAACGAGACTTTCGAGACTATTTTTAAAATAGGTTTCATACGCATAATTATACTAACAAAATGATTTTTTTTTTATATGAAAAACAATCTTATATACAAAAATCAATTGCTGTTCGTTAGTCTCGCTAAAACTCGTGAACGGCTCTAATGATTTGGCTAATTTTGGTTTTGAATTATTTGTGGAAGTCCCGAGAAGGTTTAAAAGGTGAGTAAATATGAAAAAAATACTTTTATTTTTTTTGGTTATTAATTCTGAGGCGGCACGAAGTTTGCCGGATCAGCTAGTCATAAATAAATTGTTAAATTCACAATTATTATTTTTCCTTTTTATAGTGGGCATGTAAAAAATAATGAGCATTTCACTAAATGCTCTTTGTTTTTTACGTGCTTTCAGACAGAGAGAATCACAGCTATTAATTTGCGCTCGTCTGGACTTTTACAAAGAAATTTACTATTATATATATTTGTATTATTTTTAACAAGTTAATGACGTATTTATATATATATATATATATAATATAACAGGTAAAATACTAGGTTAAAAATTCCAGTCATAGCCAGGATATACCTGTTACGAAAATACCTGTAACAGAAATACTAGGCGTACCGCAACTGTGACTTCGGCGATACCTTTTACAGAAATACTTGTTATTTGAAATATTAGGCGTACCGTGTAACTGTGACGTCGGAAATCTGTTACAGAAATACTTGTTATTTGAAATATTAGGCGTACCGTGTAACTGTGACGTCGGAAATCTGTTACAGAAATACTTGTTATTTGAAATATTAGGCGTACCGTGTAACTGTGACGTCGGAAATCTGTTACAGAAATACTTGTTATTTGAAATATTAGGCGTACCGTGTAACTGTGACGTCGGAAATCTGTTACAGAAATACTTGTTATTTGAAATACTAGGGATACGGCGTAAAGAACTGACCTTATAGGTACTCGCTTCATTATAAATGCTTTTTATTTTAAATACTAGCGTTGATACCGCATAACTATGATCCCGCATTTGTTACAAAATAATACCGGTATTTTACTTTTCAGCACAGCAAAAACATTTTATCCAAAATACATTATTATAAATATTCCAAAACGAACACAAACACAATATACAAAAAGTCGTTATTGTGAGACCAGTACTCCTCTACCCATTACGCCATGACAATTTATGCCTTTATGAATTGCTAGACGTAAGACTAAGAAAATTACTTACTTTTGAATTTGTAATTTTAATAATTATTATAGATTAGCGTTTTTTTAATAAAACAAAAATATGAAATACGAGTAATCTTACAGAAAAATCTTACAGAATCTTACAGAAACTGGAACTCGAACCCATAGAGCTTTTTATTTTGCTTAGCAGTTACGTTGTACGTAGTATTTCCTGTATCCTGTAGGTACTTACAGGTATTTTAAATAACAGTCACTGTTTTTTTTTACCTAGTATAACCTAACTCTAAGAGGTTATAATAAATTTTATTTTAAAATACATATGTTGGATTAGTAGGATCTTTGAATAATGGTAATTTATCTAAGTCTCGAAAGTCTCGTTATTCCCGGGACTGGCAGTAGTCAATCTCGAGTCTCGAAAATGCGAAAAATCGTCGAGACTCTCGAAATTTTCGAGACCGAGACTCCCGGGATGGAAGCCCTAGTCACCAGGTTGGCCACTAACCAAACGATAAGAAGAAGAAGAAGAAGACTTGCCTATGCTGGTTTTTCAAGAAGTAATAAGCATTACATTGAGTTGTTCTATTTTTTCCCTCAGTCTTACCTCGGGGCCTTCAGAAAGACCTTTTAAAAGTTTCTCGTAAATAAACATATAAAGTGTGATGAAAATTTTCCTAATGGTTTATTTTAGACCTGTTTGTTAAGTTATCGGGAAAGGATTTAAATTAGGTATACGTTATCTATCTATCATAAAGATAAGAATAGAAAAGGTTAGCAGTATCAAACTACTTTGGTGTTTAGTCCAATCATATTTACAACTTGGCTGATATAAGTAGGTTACTTGGATTTGCCCGTTCCCAAATTTCATTCAAAGCTTTATAGGTTTTTTGCGCTTTCTAAAAGAAGTTACTAAGTTTCTCCTCATAAAATTAGCTATGTGCCAGTCTCGTTAAAATAGATCCAGCCGTTGTGGAGATTACTTGGAACACATAGAGAGTGAGACTGATGATCATAAGATCCCGGGTTCCTTAATATTAGATTTGAAATTATTTAATAACGGTTTTACTGGTAAGTTTATTTGTATCCTTACTAATATTATAAATGTGAAAGTTTGTTAGAATGGATAGATGGATGGATTTTTGTTACTCTTTCACGTAAAAACTACTGAACAGATCTGGATGAAATTTGGCACACAGATAGATTATGGTCTAGAATAACACATTGGCTTCTTTTTGCAGCGATAACCGATATCCACGCGGGCGGAGCCGCGGGCAACAGCTAGTAAATCATAATTTGACTCCATAGTTGGTTCAGTGCCTACATAGCCATTTAATACTGCGCGGCGTGTTGTGAATTCGATTAGGTATGTGATCCTTAAATGGTTGTCCCGGTACTTGGTGTCCGTTAATTGTATGTTTGTAGAGTCCCCCGCAGCCCGCGGCACAGGGCTTGTTCCCTAGAGCGGGAATTGTTTAAAAAATGTGTGTGTATCTTAATACATATATAAAACAAAGTCTGGTTTATTCGAACACTTATAACTCGAGAACGGCTGAATCGATTTTCATAGTTTATATTTTGTTGGATTTGTCTTGTTCCTGAATAGCAGAAAAAAATGGAAAACTTATTTTGTGTATAACCGACATCCACGCGGGCGGAACCGCGAGCAACAGCTACTATATAATAATAGTAATATATGAACATACTTAGTGAAGTCGTCAATAAACACAAAAACGTATTCAGATTAATTACATTTTGCCATTCATTCTGCCAGTTGCCGGTACGCATATGACCTACGGGCAACTGGCAACCTACACATATCATCTGCATGAATTGTACGTAAAGGTACATTGATTTTTTTAATTAGATGCCAAATAGATATTGAGTTATTATATAATACAAAATATGCCCGAAGTTTGAAAATTTAGATTGATTTTTAGATTGGTGTCCCATCGGAAAATGAGGGAATAAAATAAAAAGTGCACCTGTGATTCTTTTTAACCGACTTCAAAAAGAGGAGGTTATCAATTCGTGTGTATTTTTTTTTTATTTTTTATATTTTTTTAATGTTTGTTACCGCATATCTCCGTCATTTATGGACCGATTTGAAAAATTCTTTTTTTGTCTGACTGGACATACTTTCAGTTTGGTCCCATTATCATCAAAAGAAAGTCCTGATGATGGGATCCATGAGGAATTGAGGGAACTCCTCAAAAGTTATAGGCACAGATATAGCAATTTCAATATTTTTAACAACTAATCAATCATTTACATTCAGGAAGTGTAATTTGGTGAAGTAAAACTGATGAAGAAGACCACAGATGGCCATCTGAACTTTTTAATAATAAGTATTTTACTGATTTCGATTAGATAAGTTTCGGTTATTGTTGCTAAGCAACTATTAATAAGAAATAATGACGTGAATGAATTGAGCGCGGATTGCACAGATTAAATATTGCTTTTAATACCTACTTGACTGTGTTCAGCCCGACGCTCAGTCGATTTTATTCGATTGTAACAAACAAATATTTGAAAATTTTACAACTTGCCGTACTGAAGTCGGTTTTTTTTTGTTAAAATTATTTATACTACTTAGGTGGCAAACAAGTATACACCCTGCCTAATAGTAAGCAGTTACTAAGGTACCTGCTTACTATTAGGCAGGCTAAGGCCTATGCACCCTTGCAATACCAAAAATATCACTTGCGTGTTGTTTTAACACCAGGGTTTTGTAATGTTGCTAATAAAATAATACTAATAATCCCTCATATCTATTTTAAGTCCAACGTAGGAATCGAGCCCGGGCCAGAGCCTTTAGACAAGTGGCATAAGCGATAGTCGAATCGAAAAGTCAAAAAAGAAAATGTATGGGATTTGACGTAAGTTTACGACATTAAATCGTAGACTCACGTCAAATTCCATACATTTTATTTTTTGACTTTTCGATTCGACTATCGCTTATGCCACTTGTCTAGAGGGGCTGAAGTCGCACACAACGACTAGTATAACAACAAGGCAGTTTCATATAATACCAACGACACATTTATGTCCCGAAGCTAATTTTAAAACTACATACGTTAAGTAGTTGTTACCTATTTTATGTAGGTACTTGAATATTATTCTGATTCACTTATTCTATTGATAAAATCAAACTATTTACTAGTACGTACGTGACTCATTCTGGCAGAATATACATGAGACAACTATCTATAATACTATAACTATATATATACTATAACTATGTATATCTATAATATATATATGTCAATTTATTATACAATCAATTTTCAATTCTAAAAAGAAAACTCTTGCACTAAGAAACAAGCCCAGTGTCGCGGGGGACTTTACAATCACACAATTTTTGTCCTCTGAGGGGATCGAACCCACAACACGCCGCGCAGTAGTAAATAGCGAGGTAACCACTTAAGCCACTCGATCAACCGTTCAGTCGAAATAATATATAGAATACCTATATTGTATATAAAAAATACAAAGTCCTGTCTGACTGATATATCAACCCTGAGCCTAAGCTGCTGGTCGTAGAAACTAAAGTGTCCAGTAAGAAAGAGTTTTTTGAAATTACACCCCTAAGAGGTGAAATAGGGTTACATATTCTATAAAACTTTTTATTCTTTGGAATGCGCTATGAAGAAGCGAATAATTGAAAGTTAAAATCACTGTTTCCGTCGGATTGTACAGGCAAGCGAAGCCGCGGGTGGGAGTTAGTTTATAGATAAACATAATAAATATAGAATATAAAAATATGCGAGAGTATAAATTGTAATAGCATTTATACTCTCGCCTCCTAGCGGGTCGTATCATCTCGTTGTCGGAAACGTAGTGTAAACACCATTTACGAAGTCCTTTGATTCGTAAACTGAATCCGTTTCCAACGCGAACATTTAAGTTGCCAGATGAGGCATGAGGCGGGTTAAAGCCGTACCGGTCGCACGCCATTCACTATGTGTAGGTACCTAGATTGTGGTACCGGTCACACTCGTCTCGTGGCTTGTCCCATCACTCGCGCAAGAGCTTCCTATTCAGTAACTTTGTTTCAACAGTATACGAGTATATGTATACCATACAAACGAAGCTTACACCGCGTAAAATTGCAACGATGACGCACACATACCCAACTATTGATACCCAACTATTGTCACATGTTTCTGTTAACGTGTTAGAAACGCAAGGCATCATAATCTGCATAAAAATAATAACATGTTTGGACAACTCACAAGTCGTCATCAGATCCCAAACTAGGCATAGCCTGTACTATGGCAACCAGACATCTGATAAACATACTTATATATTTCTAAATACCTACATTTACATTATAGATAAATTACACCCAGACACAGAACAAACAATGGTGCTCATCACACGAATATTTGTCCTGGGTGGGAATGGAACCCACGACCTCCAAGCGTAGCAGTCAGAGTCACTAACCACCAACAGGCCAGTCAAAAAATGATTGTTGTGGGAGTTAATTAATTTCCGCTTACTTCTTGACATGTATAATGTCAAAGAGTGGGCGAAATCAAAATAGTTAAAGAAAAATTATAGTAAAATAAAATACATAAAAAAAGGAATCTTTTGTTTAGTTACCCGACCCAAATTTATATTTATTCATTGTAAGGACTGAGAATGTCCCCTTTCTGTTTAATTTACTAGGTCCAAAGGGCACCTAAAATGAGGTCGAACGGGCACTTTTGTGACAGGGTCGAAACTGTAGGTCGAAATCGTTCGTTATTACATTTGCTTTACGGTAGAATAGTGATACCTAGAATTCCTTTTATAGAGATAGTAAACTAGTATCATGCAAGTGACCATTCATGACTGGGGAAGAACCTTTTTTTTATACTATTTGGGTGACAAACAAGTATACACCTGAGTTTAAGCAGTTACCGCAGCATAAGGTCGCTTGACACCGATTCTATTTAGAACAGATCCTGCTTATGACAGACTCTGTTTAAGACAGAATTTGTACCTTCGAGTAGAATATTATTATTAGAGGTGTAGGTACGTACGAATTAACTTAGTGGATATTCCTATAATTCGGTAAGGTACTAAGATACGCTTTTTCTTCGTAATTATTATAATTAGTTATTAACCTCTACCTTATAGAAGACCACAGCCGACCACAATACTGGTGTGCCAAAACTTAGGGTCGACAAAGCGCAAGTAATGCTCCTACAGTGTCGATAGGCTACAACGCTTTACCATCGAGCGGAACGTACGCTTGTTCTTGATCACCACGTCAGTATTAAAAAACCTATTGAATTGTTAATGCCAACGTTTTTGTTACATTTAAATTCTTTTAATGTTTTGGAAGTAACAGGAAAGCCAGAAAAGATATCAGACATTAACTACGGCTAGCTCGCATAATGTCAGATCCTACTTATATCATAAACGCGACAGTTTGTAAGAATTATATGAATGTATGGTTGTTATTATTTCACATAAAAAATAAAAGATTTGGATGAAATTTGGCATAGGGATAGATTATAGTCTGGAATAGCACATAGGCTATAGCATTTTTACCGCGATGACCGAAATCGACGCGAGCGGAGCCGCAGACAACAGCCATTATAAAACTCGTACGTTGTAAGTTAAGATTAGTTTTGTAACATATGGCTCGTCTAAATACGTTTACTATACCACACGCTATGTACATAGTATTTATGATATAATAGTAACCCACACTAATATGTCCCACTGCTGGCTATGGGTGTCCTCTCCTCTATCAAGGGGGGTGATAGGGTTTAGGTCTGTTTTCTTTTGTCCGGTGTTTCGCGATCTTCCTATCGTGCGACATTTAAAAGATCCTAACCTTTATTAAGACGGTAGTGTATCTGATATCTACGGCATCATTTGTGGTTTGACAAATCAATTCTAAATATTAGAGAGGTAGGGCAATAAATTAGCGAGCAAACCCGACGGTGGAAGCACCTCACAGAAGATCGCAGCAAAATAGCTACAAACAGGTGTAGTTGTGTTTTTGTTTTTTTTCATTGTTTCTTTTTTTAAAAAAAAGACAACTTCCGCACTAGAAAACAAGCTCTATGTCACGGGGGACTTTACAAACATACAATTAACGGACACAAATTACAACCAGACTCAAAACAATTCTTTGTGGGTAACACAAAGTTTTGTCCTGTGTGGGAACAATGTGCACACCAGGCGCATACTGCGGCCACTGGACCACCGAGGCAGGCAGTCTGTATGTGGGCACAAGTTTCCAGTGCTCATTTAAGGATGCGTTTTGAAAGAAACATTTTAACACTCAAGTAGGTAGTATAAATTGAAGAATAGATTCGTGCGACTCGCCCTCGCTTCGCTTCGGCTTGATTTGGATTTCATATGCATGCATAATACACATAAATCACCCTATATATTGCTGAAAACTGCATTCAAATCCGTTTCGTAGTTCAAAAGATCTAAGCGTACAGACAGCAGAAGCAACTTTGTGGTATATTATGTAAGGAAGAAATAAATTAATAAAAGCATCCAAGGTTGGCAACGCGTGACGTTTACCCCTGATGTTGCAAGCGTCCATAGGCTACGGTAACTGCTTACCATTAGGTGGGCCGTTTGCTTTTTAGCCTCTTTGGTAGTACTAAAAAATCGTGGCAATGCTGTCAGTCTTCTGGGCACGATTTCAGTAGATAGAGATGCGAAGGAATTGTATGACGCCTATTAAAACAGTCCCTTTTATGTGTAGCTTTGTTTCTGTTATTTATTTATATAAAACTAGTGGACCTGGCAGACGTCGTCCTGCCTGAAAAGCTGAAATACCGACAGCAGCGCCACCTACCGGGTCCAATTGTGAAACTAAACCATCCAGGGCCCTACCCGAACACACACACACAAAATTTCATTAAAATCGGTCCAGCCGTCAAGGAGGAGTTCAGTGACATACACACGCACACAAGAAATATACGAGTATATATAAAGAAATGGTTTTATTGTTATTATTTAAAATGATTATCTAAACTAATATATATAAAGAGGAAAGATTTAATTTCTGTTTGTGACGATTTAATTCAAAATCTACTCGACCGACTTTAAAATTCTTTCACTTATAGATACAGTTACATTACCAGCGGATAACATAGGCTATATTTTATTTTTCAGGGCAAATTCGAGTCATGCCGCTACAATATTATAAATAAATATGTAGCTTACAATATCAACATGGCTGCACTAAAATAATCTTTAAAATAAATAGCTTAATCACGCTTGATAACATAATTATTTTTTACTACAGTTTATTTAGGTACAGTTTTGAAATTGGGGTATACGAGACAGAGCCATAATTGTCCGTACCTACTCGCATGATGAAATAATTCTGGGGTAACCACTACATAACGGGTCGATCAAAAAAGACAAGGTTATGTAAATACGTATAAAAATTTAAAGCTGATTAAAACAAAATAGTTAATTAAAAGAATTTATACAAATAATTTTCTATGACTAACATTGCATTTATAGGCAGCCATTATTGTTTCACTGTAGGGAAAAAGCCCTCCTTTAGAAAATAAAGAAAGGGAGGCTATCTTCTTTATGTATGTACTTATTTTACTAGTTGTTGCCTGTTACTACACCCGCGTGGATGTCAGTTATCGCTGTAAAAAGTAACCTATTTCCTTCCCCAGTATACATCCAGCCATTTAGTCGTGAAAACGTAAAAAACAAACAAATTCACTTTCGCATTTGTATGTATAGATTATTCCTTTATTATAAGATACGAGTAACTCACTCCTCTATTAAAATGTTTTAAATAACGTTAACGCTAACGTGCTGGCAAACAAGCATACGGTCCGTCTTATGGTAAGTAGTTACCTTTCTTAGCAACAACAATATGTATAAAGTATTGCATTTAATGCTAAAATAATAAAAAATATAACTATAAATAAGTATTGACTAACGTGTTAGAAAAATGTATACTATTTTTTAAGGTTATTAATGTTATGAAAACACATGTAACACGAGACTACACTAGACAAATTTAATGATTTTGTTTTGTTACAGTAAAATGATACTACAGAACACCCACCTGATGTTTATACAATGGTTCCACACCATAATCACCATTGAAGGTACTATTCTCGTTCAGCGACTGAAGGGACACAGACATTGAACCTCTTCTTTGAATAGATTGACTTTTCATCGACTGGCGTCTAAATATTTCCGTAGTATTTTTCAAGAAACTGTCCATTTTTTTTCTAAAAAATGAAGATTTCCTTTCTAATGGAGATTTCCCTATTGAATTCAGATCCAATTCCGACTGTGACAAGCCTTCACGTCTAGATAACATAGTCTGATCCAGAGATAGTTTTCTGTCACGAGTTTTAATATGTAAACATACGCTTGGGGGCGGTGAATCGATCGTGACGTTTGGGACAACTGGATTGTTTTGTTTAACTTTGTCGCTAATTAGCTTAAAATCAGATAAGCCCTCGGGCACGCTACTGGATACATGTATGGTGGCATCAATCGAGCCATTGTTTTTATTAAATTCACTAATTGTTTTTTCTTCTGTTTCATTATTATCATTAGAATCACAGGTTTCGGTTACATTATCACTTGTTTCTACGCAACTCGGTTGTAAAACTACATCGGGGTTCGTCGCACTCGCTGTCATCATTATATTAGGGTCTGCTTCGTTATTAGCTTCGCCCTCAAAAATATCGTCGGTGTCGTTAAAGTCTTTATTTTGCATCACTTTACTACCTTTGGGAGCCTTTATTCGCATACTGCTATTCATTTTTACTGTCCTCAAAATCTCTTTTATTTTGAGATTTTCTTTTATTGTCTTGACGTCAGTAATAAATAGAGGCGATTTATCTCTCTCGACATACTTCAACGGTTTGTCTTTTTTAGACTTTTGTCTCAGTCTATCCATGTTGGCGCACTTACACGACACTATACACTACCACCAACACTACACTTCTAACAATTTTTAGATCTCAATATAAACGTCATCGCATTTTCATTTAGAAGACGTTTGTCAGTGCACACAACGTTACACCTGTACAAACCGTTTAATCATAGAGAATGCGGCCACGATAACAATATGTCGACGAAATCGAAACGGCATCGAATCACAAACTAATAAATGTAGCTACGAGTATACAGGGCAACCCGGCCGCCAGTCGCAACGCTTGCTATCGCACTATACGATCTTAAATATAATTTACGTATCTGTATCATTACTCTTTTATTATTTCAGTGGATAACCAAGTGTTTGGTAGCAGCCGCGTAAAACAGTGCCCGTGTAAAATGTACGACGTCACTAAAAACACTCTGCGCCCGGTCTCGTGTTTGATTAGTTTACAGGTATGTCTTCAACCTGGTATCACTTAACGATATCTCGAGGCTTGTGATAATCTAAGATACCGTGTATCTATATACCATTTTTGTTTTTATCTTTATACATTGTTGAATGTATATCGTGTTTAGACTTCACCCGATACGTCTCTGATCAACAAATAACTAACTATATATATATTACACAACACTAATTTTACACCAGAATGTGTTATCAGTACAGAAAAGCAAATATTTATTTTATAAATATTTATGTGTTGAGAAAATAGGGCGAGTTATATGTAGATAACTGTTATATACAAGTATATTGTCGTTATAAAAATGAGTGAGGTACAATAAATAAGTTGATGAAATAATAATTGTAATCATATCTAATCATAGTTTTATATTTAATGGTAGTAACATAACAATGTTGTAAACATTTACGCATTAGCGCGTTAAATGTTTCATGTCCTTGACAAATACTACGTCAAATTAGTGTCTAGTACAATAAATAATTTTAGGACGGCTAGTTTTTAAATTTTCATATTAAAGAGAGGTAGGTCACTATACTAGCGAGCAAGCCTGACTGGGGAAGGACCTCCACCATCCAGAAGATCCAGCCAAATAACTACACACAGTGGTGTTCCTGTGTGTAAGTACAGGTCCCCAGCGCTCATTTAGGGATGTGTTTTGTAAGAAACGTTTTCCTATTCCAGGGATACTCCGTCTTAATTCTCCATCTGTCGCGTAAGTTCTGAAACACGGGTTCTGTTACCCCTGGTGTTGCAAGCATCCATAGGCTACGGTAACTGCTCAGCATTCGGTGGACCGTACGCTTGTTTGTCACCCAAGTAGTATACAAAAAATATTTACTTTTTTTTACAAATAATATTGGTTGTTAGTTGACCCAAGTTGACAAACGAGCATCTGATCCCAAACTAGATAACGCCTGTACTTTTTTTTTTCGCCTGTACTATGGCAACCCATGTAAACATACTTATACCTACTAGCTGTGATAGCTCCGCTCGCATGGATGTCGGCTATCGCGATAAAAAAAGTTGCATTTTTGCTATTCCAAGCTCTGGAATGATCTGGCATATTTATATAAATTTGGCGTACAGGTAGATATCTCTATGCCAATTGTCACCCAGATCCGTTTTCACGTGAAAGAGTAACAAACATACCCTCATCCATCACAATCATTCAGATGTAAAATATTAGTAGGATAGAATAGGATTTCTAACAACAATGTACATATTATAGATAAACACACCTAGATTCAGCACAAATATCGTGCTCATCAAACAAACATTTATTTCGAACTGTCGACCTCCGGCTCAGCAGACAGAGAGTCAATTTATTTAAACGTCTTCACTGGAATGTTCAAAGTGAACTCATAAAGTGCCCTAAACTTCCAACCTGGCTCGTTTCAGATCTGACTATTTAGTAAGTTTTAACTTAATGGCCATATAAAGTACCCCTAATATTAAAGGCATGCCTAGAAAACGCTGGCGTGACCTAGATGCATACGAGAAAGATTCGTGGAACAAGGCAGTGCAGCAACGGGATTGAAAGTTTATGGCGGGAGGCCTATGCTAACAATATACACACATATACATATATATATATATGTATATATGTCGCAGCAGGAAGCAATAAAGTGACAACTCTGCATATTAGTTATAAGATGACGGTTGTAAATTTCATTCGCCAATCAGTGACTGACAGCTGATGTTATTTTTAAAATATTAGAAGTCAACTGTCAGGTGTCGTTAACGATTAATTTGATTTAAAACGAACGCTCATTAGTCATTCAGGTAGCGAACGTGCATGTAGTCGACTAACCTCTCAACCATAATCCATTAACATCATTGATTGGTGTCATTATTATGCAACAAATTGAGTGTACCAGTATTAAAGAAGTCTAATATTATCTGAACGTGGTATTATTTCCGTTTGACAAGGATGTACGAGCAAGATGGCGCACCTGTAAACAATAATCTTGTTGTTTTCACGACATAAGAGTATATATCCTACTAATATTATAAATGCGAAAGTTTGTAAGTATGGATGGATAGAAGGCTGGATGGATGTTTGTTACACTTTCACGTAAAAACTACTAAACGGATCTGGTACACAGGCCTCTCTAGACAAGTGGCATAAACGATAGTTGAATCGAATAGAATATAAAGCCAATGTATGGGATTCGACGTAAGCTTACGACACTATGTCGTATCCTTATGTGTAAGCTACACATACAGTCTAGTTGAGTGAAGATGTGTTCATAGAGATTTTTAAGAATAGAAAACTACAAAAGATCACATTATTCCAACATATAAATCCTCTCAACGGTCAATTACCTGAAAAGCAATAAAGAGAAAAATGTACTGTGTACTAAAGTTATTGGTTCAAATTGATTCCATTACACGATCGATCTCGCGTAAAAGCCACAAGTGATTGTCAATTTAGCCTGAAATGTAAACTCTAACAACACTGTCCGACCTTGTCCGTAGTCGACCTCATATAAACATTAGGCAATACCACGCATTTAGCAAATTGCTGTCCATATCTTTTCAGTTTTAAACATAGAATAAAATAAAATGTCCCTCTCAAATTCAAAGCATTTACCTGAGAACGCTTCCAATATCTTCACTGTTGCTATGTTGCTGGCCAATAAAGTGTTATTATGTCCAAACATCAGGGTTTTATGAAGATAATATTAAGCTGGAAAACAATGAAATGCAGTTATTGAAAAAACGATCAAGTTTATTGAAAATATCTGCATTTAGAGTAAAATAACACGCCACCGTGGTAAATCAGAGGAAAACCACATTGCTTGTGGAGAACAAGCATCGTCTTAGGTTTCTAAGGAATAAAGTTACATACATACATATATATCAACACGCCCGTCTTTTACTGGGGTAGGCAGAGACTATGGTACGCCAATTGCTTCCAGCCAAATAAACTTCTTCGCTTCCTCTTCATTCATCAACCTCTTCATGCATGAACGTCGATTCTGGGTACTTTAATGTGGTCATTTTTTAGCAAAGCCCCATTGGTCGCTGTATCCTACTTGGTCGCTGTATGTTCTGTTAGGGTGGCCCCTACTGACATCATCAGCATTCTTGTACCATATAGGAATAAAGTTCTTAAGCCAATATACAATACGCAGGGTACCGATAACTCACTGTCTAAACTATGCAACTTGGGCTTCAGTTTAGAGTCAATGCTGATATCGATTATTTTTACATTTGACACACCTCTATGACAGACCTACTTGTGCCAGTGCAGCGAATGCCTCAAAACCAGAGAAAAAAAAAGGTAGAAAGAAGAGAGGTAGAGCACCACACTAGCAAACAGCCCGACTGCGGAAGAATCTCCAGCGAACAGAATACCACAGCCAAATAACTTCACACAGCGGTGTAGTTGTGTTCCTGTGTATGAGTACAGGTTTTAGTTAGGGCTGAGTTTTGAAAACAACATTTTCCTATCCTAGGGATACTCTATCTTAAAGCCCTGGTGTAAAATAATGGGTCGGCAACACGCATGTGATATCTCTGTTATATCGGCGTCCATAGGTTATAGTCACTGCTTAACACCAGGCGGGCCGTAGGCTTGTTTGCCATCCAAGTAGTATAAAAAAACAACTTAAATAATAAGGTTGGTTAAAGAAATATTTTCTTTATACGTAATAAAATCAATAAGTACTCCATCATTATTTTCCTCCTACTTTGATTACGTCAATTACTTACCATTACCATAGGACGTAGTTACTTTTGTCAATATAATATTTGTGTGTAATCCGGATCGATCATGCTGATATAAATTATAGATCGAATTACTAACATATTGTGATTTTTGTGAGTAAATATCTGTTCATAATATTTTGTTACTTATTATACACTACTGGCCTCGGGTTTATCTCTTTTTTACCTGTTTAGGGATTCAGAAAACCCTTTTTTAGAGGGTCCTTACGTTATAAGATAAGTCTGTTCCGAATTGTAGTTTGACTGTACGTTGATAAAATAAGGACAAATGATTTTATATATATGCCATGTTATTCTTACTATATGTATATAAGTAAGAATATCATGGCATCTTTCAAGTTATATGAGACATATAGTTTCTTGTGTCACGGTGAACTTTACAAACACAATTAACAAAGAACAACCAGACTTGGGACAACCATTTGTGTTAAACACAATTTTTTGTCCCGTCAGGGGATCGAACCCACAACACGCCGCGCAATAGTTAATGGCGATTTAACCACTTAAGCCACTGAACCAACCGTGCAGTTTAACTGAATATTAAACATTATGAACCCAAGTCAAATCTAATAAATTAAAAATAAAACAAGCCATTTTCACTAAAATAATTTATTTCTCGGCATTAATTTATGAATACATCAAGAACAAATAAGTATTTATTTAAAACCCGGGGGCTCACTTCTTCTTAGGCTCAGCTGGTACATCAAATTCGCTGACTTGCGCATCTACAAGCTGCTTGCTTCTCAACTTAATAATGGCGTGACTTGGCACATTTGGATCTTCCATCTCAAACTCAATCAGACCTGTTGAAAATGCATTATTTTAGCATAAAGTAAATGAACTTAACAGTCATGTCGGTAGCATTAAGGCCGTTTTGATGCTGCGGGAATGTTTTTTTAAAGACAGCTCCCGTACTATCAACCCCTGCGTCGCCAAGGACTTAATATTCATTGACACAAATTACACCCAGACTTGAAACAAATGTTTACGAATCACAGTTTTGTCCCTTGTGGGAATCGAACCAGCGACTTCCGGCTTTGTCGACAGGGTCATTAATTAACCACTAGACCAACAGGCCAGTCAATAAGAACGTCTATCTTAAGCCACATAGGTATACTTTGCATTATCGTGCAATTACTGCAATTAATATTGCAAAAAGTAGGTCTTTTGATGCTGCGGGAATTGACAGGTGAAAACGCAACCTAAGAATGGTTTTAGTTGGCGAGCGCGGGACAGCGGTCTAAAAACTTGATCACACATACTCAGGGCTTTAGTAATTTATTAAAAACTAGCTGACCCGGCAAACTTGGTACCGCCATATAACAATCTCTGTTTTTTTTTATTTTCTTCTATACAAACCTTGTCCTGGCAATACCAGCCCCACTAGACAAGTGGCATAAACGGTAGTCGAATCGAAAAATCAAAAGAGCAAATGTATGGGATTTGACGTAAGTCTACGATATAATGTCGTAAACTTACGTCAAATCCCATACATTTGCTTTTTTGATTTTTGATTCGACTATCGCTTATGCCACTTGTCTAGAGGGGCAGACAAAAAAATTAATAATCTAATTTTGTGCAGTCGATCGAAGTTATGCGCATTTTTATTTATATGAAAAAGATGTAATCTATAAATACCTAAACATAAAATTAATGTGAGTATACTGTGTATGTGTACAATCGCGAATTAAAAAGTATGTGATATTCCAGTCTTTAATTTATTTTTGTAGCATATTTTATCCAGATCCATTCAGTATTTTTGGCGTCATTGAATAACAAACATTCATCTATTCATACATCTAAACTTTCGCATAATTATTACTATTAGTACTTATACAAGAATTGTTATTAGTTTTGAATGTTGTTTGCTTGTTCAAAGTTTACCCCCTTTAAAGTTCATTGGGCCTTGAGGTAGTGTTGAAGTTATATTCCGATATTTACGTATTCAATATTTCCATTTGTTGGTTATACGTCTCAATATTGATGCACTTATATTTGACTCAGTTATTATAGATTTATTCATGCAAGAATTTTCAGAATTTGCAGAGACGACAGAATTCCGAGCTTTGCAGAATAGTTGTCGTCTATCAAATATTCTCCAGTAGGTCCATTGTACATTGGACCTGTATATTGCACGGTTGAATGGAATAGCCGTATATCTGACATTCCATTAATATTTTGCAATGTTACGTAATAAATAGAACTGCTAAATAGACATGATAAATTGTTTACTTTAGTATGTACTATATAGGGATATTATGTTTTTCGGGACAATCCCACCCACATGCCCACCGCTGTGACTCCTGTGAACCAGGATTAACAGCGGAGTAACCAACTGATACACCGAGTTTTGACACTCCGACACGGCGTCCCGTGGACAACTAAACCTACTGTCTTGGATCCCGCAACGAATTTAATCAGAAGTAAATAGGAGGAGTTAGAAAGAAAAGTTTCCACATAGGGATATTATGTTTATGTATCATTTGTTTGGTTTATATTTTAAAACTCACCTAGGGCTTTGCATAACTACCAATTTCATAAGCACAAATATATGTGAAATATGAGCATACACAAGATAGGTTGTCATAGTCCGAATGGACTGGAGAGAGATACGACTTTACGTGCTTTCTGAAGCACGTGGACAACTTGCGGTTCATTAAATAGTCGCCTATGTACGGACTTACCGCGGCAGGCCTGCTGTCGCCTTTTTTTTTAAAGTATGAGTCACCTCATTTTGTAAATATTCGATCGATTATTGCAATATGCTATATTTGCTCTATATATGCTATATATTGTGTATGACTTTTACCTCTCCAAAATATTAAATAAAATTGAAGAAAACAAAGCGTAACTAACTCAATTATTTATCGATTACTTAGCTGTTTAGGGAATATATCTTATTGTTCTAATAAAAGGTCAGGAAACAATAGGAGAGCTTGTAGCTTCAAACAAATAGGTACACTTTTCAAATAACAATTATGTGCTCCGAAAAATATTTATGAGCACATATTATCACTAAGTAAGATAGAATACATATTATTTCGTAAAAAACAATATATAACTAAATAAAAGCTTTCACCGTACATTTTCGTAATATGGGTTTTTGCGCGTTAAATTTTCTTAATTGATATCCATGTTATATTATATTTTATCACACCCTAATTTCCTACCACCTAGGAATGTAGTTCCCGCCCAGATAAATCGAACGAACCCAAACGCGACGAGCTATCTTGTTTAGTTAAAGTGTTCCTGTGACCACCTTCCAACTGCATCATCACATCAGCTTAATAAATGCATTCAAAGTCAAACTTATTTATTCAATTAGATCAACACATGATACTTATGAACATCATACAACCAGCCCTATTTTTTCCTACGGCCAATTTGCTGACTAGGATAGAGCCTCGACAACAATTGGCAAGAAACTCTTTTTAATCGCCAGAATATAACATTTACAATTTGGTATGAGATACAATATTTATGGTAACAGAAAGGACGGAACGGAACCAATATACCATACCTACTAAATAAAATGTAGGTAAGTACATAATAAGTATTTAAGAAACTTACAACACAAAAAAAGAATTTAGCTTTACACTGCATGACACATGACAATATATTTTATGTCATTTTATACATATTATTAGGTACCACAATGCTTTCCTTCTCCGTTAGCATATAATAACTCATCTGATTAGCACGTACAAATTCCACAAAGAGAGATTCACAATAATACTTCCACCTGGAGTCGTGTGTATGTCACACCCCATGTCCAAAAATGTCTTTTTGGAACGTAACTGTCGTTACTTTCCTACCTCACAAAACAATGGATTATTATTACGTACTAGCTTCAGACCGCGGCAGTGCCCGCGCGTACATTCCCTCGGGAACAGGGTTTTTTTTTGGATAAAAAGTTGCCAATGTGTTATTCCAGACTATAATCTATCTCTATGCCAAATTTAATCCAGATCCGTTTAGTAGTTTTTGCGTGAAAGAGTAACAAACATCCATATATTCTTACAAACTTTCGCGTTTATAATATTAGTAGGATGTGTTAATGGCAACTATGTCAGGATACAATCACGTTATTGCCATTTCATTTGCCGCCGTCAATCCTGCTGAATATCTCGACGCAAAGCATTACTCGACAATAAAGCTTAAAAACATGCCCCTGCACGACTGACACGGTAATCTAGTGGAATTTTGTCGCAGTTCAAATTGGACTATTCCCGTGTGTTGTATCTACGCTTAAAACGTTGCTGCTACAAAGCGGCAAATATCGATTCATGTATAGTAAGTACAAAACTCAAAGGCATAGAGTGTATGACATTTCAAAGGCATGGACGTGTAGCTTTGACATGCATCACTGAACTTCAGTTCAACCTATCTTTTGCTTCTGACAGCCTTTGTAAAGTAAAATCTTTAAAAACTGTTATTCCGATAGACCTGGTTGCACATTGACTACTATGAATCTTTCTTTTCTATCATGTCGATGGGCTGGCTGCAAATTGAGTAATTCTATTTGTTATCGTGTCCTCAAACCGGTCCCTGTCTTTATATTTTTGTTCCTTCAATATGCTATGTAGTTGCGTGCGAATAGGCTACGCTCTGTTATAGCTGAAGCAAGGTAGTATTAGCCGCTCACGTTTCTTGTTTGTCATCGAAGACACCAGAGGCCAGCAACAAAGGAAGCTAGTTAGCTTAAAAAATCTAAATTTATTTCAGATAATAAGTTAACACAACATTAATAAATTTTTTAAGAGGTATGCGTGGCTCGAAACAATTGTCTCTGCCTATCTTAATGGGGGACGGGTGTGTTGATATATACATATCAACACACCCGCACGCATATGCACGCATGCATACGCATGTATTAATTTATTCTGAGGCCCTATAAAATTAGCTAGTTTCATATTAAAAGAAAAAGACTGTCGATTTTAACAAACTCGCATTTCAATGAATCTTTTCGCAATATTTTAGATGGGTTTACCTTTCTCTCCAGAATCATCTGACGAAATGTGCAATACGGTTAGTAGTGGAACGGTAGATTGATCTGAAGATTTCTAATTTCCTTGGTAATTGATTGCCTGCGCATCAAATTTCCGCTTTTCTAATGGCTACGGAATCAATCCGCGTAGCAAATTTAACTGCCAAACACGAATTAATGATCGACAGCGCCCTAGGCATAGAACTAGTAACTATTTATTAATCTGTGATATAACTTCATTAGCTCTGCTCTGGCGGCCGTATATGATAACTACTTTCTTAGTTTGCAAATAAACTATGCTATAATTTATACTATAGAGTAGGTATTTACTTTTCTTTGTATAAAAACTCTGCGCGCGGCCCATTTTGCCCACGCGCTCCTAGACACATACCTAGTTTGCCTTGCCTTAGAGATAATACGCCACTGTTTACTGGCTAGTAATATTAAGCTGCAGTCGTCACTATAAAGATAATCGTCCATCGACGTTTAAAAATTATAATTATAGAAGCCAGGCATGTTGTGTTAGAGTAGCTATTTAAGTGATTCATTCCTACTAATATTATATACGCGTAAGTTTCGTTAAATGGATAGACCTATAACTAGAGAACGGTCGGACAGGTTACATAGTTGTTATATAATTGTTATGTACAATAAGTGGCTAGAAATAGCTGCATAATTAAGATGCTAACTTTTTTTTGTGTTATGTTTTAATTTGATGCTTTTTTTTCGTAGTATTTATTTTTTTGTATGGAAAAACTCTGGAACAAAGATTATTAATACGCCAGAATGTCTTAAAGTTTTTGATTGACACTTAGCAAAGCAACAAGCATAATATAGTTAGTCTATTTCAGATTCCGAATAAAAATCACTGTCACTGTTAGAGTAGATAAAATAACGTGGGATTTTACTCGTGGGCGAAACGGAGGGCGGTTCGCTAATTTATAATGAAATTGCAATTGTGCAACAGGAGGGTGGGTCTGGGCCCTCAAAGCTCTCCTCTTCTCGTTCGTACACAAAGGTTACAGAATATTGCATTAATTCGCTAGAAATGACGCAACATGTGCGCATTTTCGACGACAACAATGGCATTACAGTTTACAATGTGCGTCACTAAGACCTGTACCTCTTTATTCCTTTTAAAATTAGTTTCCGTAAAGTCTCTTAAATATCTACGTCCTACGTAGTCTATTGTAGTGGGTCTTTTGTGTATCTTATTTCTGAGTAAAACTTAAATACTAACGAGTTCTTTTATATTATTTAGGTAGCAAACTAGTATAGCAAGCCTAATGGTAAGCAGAAATTGTAGTCTATGGACGCTTATAATAATTGCGAAACCACCAATAGCAATTGGACAGATTCGCAACTAGACAAACATCACTCGCATTTTGCCAAACCAAATAGTTTTAACGCAGGGCTTATGAATAACTCAATTATTCCTGAGATTGGAAAACTTATCTTAAAAAAAAACTTTTAATAAGCACTGAAGACTTGTCAAGACAAGCCGTATGCTTGTTTGTCACCTATAAAAAAAATCTCGACAACTAATCATGAAAATTTCCTTGACCAAGATATGAGTACCTTGTGATAATTATGTAGGTATATTTGATTTAGGTTGATGATTTTTAATAATTTGTGAAATATACTTATTAGTGTGGTTACGAATATTATACTTTTTATTATAAATAAGGCATCCAAGAATATTATTAATACAGCGAATGGAGAGTTTCAAATATTGCATTTGGCTCCTTACCTCAATTACTACAAATCTGGCTGTCAGATTGAAAATCGGTATTCCGTAAGAGCAAAAACCGAGCCTTTTTGAAGTTTAGTCAATAGATTGTGCCAATTACAACTGTCAGTTTGCGATCACAACTGTAAGTTTGCAATCGCTGTTTCTTAGAGAATCAGCCGGCGGTTCTCTTTATCACCCCACACCATTTTAATATCACAATATATTAAAAACTGATTGGCGCGAAAATGAGAAAACACAATGAATATTCATATAAGAATGACAGATTCCAAATTCAAATGTATGTATGTATGTAATATTATGTTTTTTTTTGTATTGTAACAGTCTTACAAATAAACGTGGTATAACAGTTATACTCAAGAAAAAACAGAGAATTAGCAAAATGTCTACAAAGAAACAAAGTATAACTTATACCAAGTATAGCGTTGACATTTCTGTCTATACAATCGTTATTCTGAAGTTATACGCGCCCATACCCTAGTATAATCATAAAAATACCACGGTTCAGGCTTGTTTACGTGTTTATATTTTTTTTAGTTCAAAAATGGATTTAAAAGCAATAGAAGAAGTAGAACAAGTAAATAACGCCATTGTTTTCATACAGGCTGCGAGATAAGTCAAATAAAATATCGGTTTTCTAAAAGTGGTGTAATGTTTTTGGATAAATTATTTGGTAGATATCTCAATATGGAGAATAGAAGGTAATCCACCCGGATTACCTTCTATTCTACAATTGATGATTGCTTTGAGATATGGGGACGTAATCAGGTAAAAACATTTGGATATTCACACATGTAACTAAATCTGTTCTATCAGTTTCACAAATTTAACTACCTACTCGTTTCTTGTTCCTTCAAATGCAAAAAGATGCTGCGGACATTTACGGTTTGAGTTAGCAGTATATATTAGAGAAAAATATAGATTACATTTACATGTCACATACTATAAACAAACAGCTTCATGTTATCAAAAATTTCGAAGCATTTGCGAGATTTAAAAAATAAAAACTGTCGAAAAAAGTTTTGTTGACAAAAAGATTCAGTTGTCATAGACAAAATACGTTTTTTTATGAAGTTTCTCTTTGGTGGTGCTGTTGCCAAATCGTGCGATTTGACATAACGGAGGTATACCAAAGTTATATTTGCTTTATTTGTTAAAAAATATTCTTGACTTCTTCTTAGTTTATAAGTGGTATAACTATACCTAGTATAAGAATGAGATAAATGTGATATAACAAATATTTATTTGTAAGGCTGTAACAGTATTTATGGCCAGACTAGGTATACATGCATTTTCAATCAAAAACAGAATATTCTAAATTGGTCCAGCCATCTTCGAATAATAGAATAATGTACATAAACCATTGTAACTCATTGAAGACCTTCTCTTTTGAAGTTGGTTAATACTATACTAATATAAACTACACTTCTCGAAAAGAGATTAAAACGTGGTAGAACATATTATATGCCTGGCATACCTACACAAATGCAGGCGGAAAAAATATTTAAAAAACTTTTACTAACAAGCTGCACAACAAGTATGTTAGGGAGCCGTACCAACATTTGAAAAAAACAAAAAAAAAACTCTCTAGGGTGTTGCTATTTTTTATGTCGCTCACAGTCGAATCAAAAAAGAACCTCGAATAAAATCGAAATGGAAAAGGTTTTATTTCGAAGTTCAGATCAGTGAATTTTTCCTATTTTTTTTTGCTTCGAAATTTAAAATCCTAGAATGAATTTACGTGAATTTAGGTACCATAAAATTTATTAATGTTACTCGTAGGTGTAGTAGGTACAAAGCACTATAAGTATTTGTATAGCTCAGTAACAATGCGATTCTTAACTTGTGTGATTTGGAACCCTCGCTTGCGACTCGGGCTTTCAATTGCACCCTCTTTGCTCATTGGTCCCTCTCATCTCTTCATGAACAATGTACCATATAAAAGCATTAAAAATGTAGCATCTTTATTTTGATACGATATGAATAACATTCGAGAGTACACATTTCTAAGTTCGACGTTATTATTTTCTTCATTGTTGGAATCAGTCAGGTAGAAAATAAATCTTTTATGAATCAGCCCGAATTCACTAATCCAAAATGATTTCAAGATTTGGCTGATTTTAGAATTATCTTTTGTATTACGCATTATATTTTTGTTTGCTGTATAGTACTTTATAGTAATGAAATATATATTATAGTCTTCTAATGTACTCGTATATTATAGTCTTCTTCTTTTTATCGTTTCGTTAGTGGCTAACCAAAGTGGTTATCACGAATCGAAAGGTAATTAGGCCTGTGTCGTGATCTAACTGTCACGTTGAATCAAAGAGACGTTCATATTGCAGTCAAAAATTATGACTACCTCGTGAGCCAGAGCCAGATTCAATTTATTGGGCAAAGTGTTGGGGAATTTCTTAACAGCAAGAATAACGCGAAAGAGCGTTTTTTTTTTGCCTTTTCAATCTGACATTTGAAAAAAGAACCACATATAAATTGCTTACATAGACGTAGTTAGGATAAGATAAAATAACATTATCATAGGCCACTTTTATCGACATACGAGTATTACATTATTTTTCATTTTTTATTTGAACTTATGTATGGAGGGTTTAATACCAAAGGCCTTTTCTACCAGCTTAGGGTGATTCAGAGATATACGAAGAAGGTATATTAGCCAAACAATAAGCGAAAATAAAATAATTTATATTAGAGTAAGCAAACTAATTAACTTAAAAATAGGTAGTAAGTGGCGAAAGTAAACCTTGCCAATCTACCTACTACCATTTGACTTGGCGCCTACTTCAATATGTAGTTCATTTAGTTATTTTCCTCTTTTTGGTGTAATTTTTTTTAAGGCGGTATTTTCTGGTGCCCTTCACACATTCTATAATACGAGTATATGACTAGAGTCGGTTAGGGATCAAACTCACGCCCAACGTGGGTTTTGCCGCAGAATTTTACTTTCGCAAAATGTAATTTTCAGTGAAGGTCACTTTCGCAAAACGAAATATTCGCACATGGTCATTTTCATAAAAAAACACTTTTATAGTCATGTCATGTTTGTTGGTCACTTATTAGAAAAGTGACCTTATGGGAAATTGACATTTCCCGAAAGTGACTTTTTGCGAAAATTACCAAATTTTTGTAGATGACATCTTGTGAAAGTGACGTTCTGTGTCAATAACGTATTCTTTGTACTGCCATTATTAACGACATTATTGTAAATCAATGTTAAATAGGTTAAAAATCCGCTACAAAGTTTGTAGTTCAAACGGTGAATCAAAGTTGACATCAATAGAAAGCTCATTAGGCACGAGTTGATTCATCAACCCACTTTGTCTGTTCGCCCTCATACAACCAACATGTTGACTATATCGGGACCGGAACTTCAATTACTGACTACTATTATGAGGTATAAACTTTATTTGTAACTTTTGTCTAAAACTACTGATCTGATATTGAAATCTCTTTTACTTTTAGTAAGCTACGTTTTCCCTGAACATTTGAGGGTACGATAATTCTCTAATAAGTCCTTATCGCAGCGGTTTTTTGTTTATTAGAATCGAATAAAATCGGCGTCGGACTGAACACACGTCAAGTAGGTGTTAAAAAAATATTTAATCTCTGCAATCCGCGCTGAATTTATTCACGTTATTATTGCTTATTAATAGTTGCATAGCAACCATAATCGAAACTTATCTAATCGCCATCAGTGAAATACTTATTATTGAGAAGTTCAGATGGCCATCTGTGGTCTTCTTCATCAGTTTTACTTCACCAAATTACACTTTCTGAATGCAAATGTTTGATTAGTTGTTAAAAATATTGTAATTGCTATATGTGTGCCTATAACTTTTGAGGAATTCCCTCAATTCCTCATGGATCCCATCATCAGAACTTTATTTCGATGAAAATGGGACCAAACTGAAAGTATGTCCTCTTAGACAAAAAAAATAATTTTTCAAATCGGTCCATAAATGACGGAGTTCTGCGGTAACACGAAATGATAACCTCCTCTTTTTGAAGTCGGTTAAAAATGAATCCCTATTCCCTTGATCACGGCATCACGCGTGAACGGCTGGACCGATATCAGTAATTCTTTTTTTGTTGTGTTTGTTATTGTCAGGTCGATGAGAAGGTCTTTGTGTTTAAAAAAAAATAAAGTTGCGCTGAAAATAGTTTAACCCGGACGAATTCGGGGCGAGACCACTAGTATATATATAAAATGAAGGGCGATTTCAATCTTGTTGCTCTGTGGCAGAGCGCGGCTGCTAAATCCATATAAATCAAAAACGCCGGCCGCACTGACGCAAAGTTATTCGGACCAAGTGACAGTAGCGTGGCGGCGGCGCAGCTGTGGGCCTCTGCGCGGCAAATTTGAAGGCGCCAGTTCAGTATCTTTTATTGACCATTGTCGGTCGATTCGCGAAATATGAATAAAAAATGAAATTATTCCATGAACTTCTATAATTAACTGATTTACTTATTATTTATTTTATTACTTCTTTCATTTTGAATTAGGAGCATGCATAATAAAGAAATACTTCCTTATTTGCCAAAATTCATATTTTTTGTTAATAAAGTGAATGAAGCCGACTGACGTGTTCGAGCCCGTATTTTTGTAGGTGTTAAGCGTCAGTGAATGATAGCTCGTTGACATGATATAGGTACCTATGGACATGAGTTTTAATCGAATAACAAGCTAATTGAATTTTGTGTAAATTTCCATACTGTGTGTGTATGTTTACTGTATTCACTGCGAGCAGCTTCATGTTGCGTTTTATTACACCGTAAGTAATTTCGTAAGTTGAAAAATTGCAAAATGGGCAAACATTTCTTTGTCGATCGTGTCATTACATGTTCTTATCTGATCGTGTCATTACACAGCGCTCTTTTATAACATTATTACTCTCGCTTTACTCTTACATACAAATAAAACTATTGTACCTTTGTATGTAATATAACTGTACAAATTTGGATAAGTACCTACCTATTATAAATATGGATTTCTGTCAGAAATAATGGCTTACCTCCTTCGGCGACAAGTTCATCTTTATAATTTTCTCGCATGGTTCTCGCCAAAATTGATTGATAGAACTCTCTGGCGGTTTGTCTTATCGTCGGTGTTACCTCGATTTTAGCTACAGCTTGCATCAGCACGGTTAACTTTTGCTTCGCTGTTGCTATCAGCTTGTCAACTATAACAAAATAGATAAATCGTTTTATTAACTTTATTAAATTCCATCGGTCACATCTTCAAGCCATGCATTACAGTGTTATTGAGCACTATTTGGTCTTACCATTTTATACATTAAATTATGATGTACCTACTGTTGTACAGGAGCAGACAAAGTGGTTTTAGGTTCTCGCATCCATCTACGTAAAGTATATGATAATAATATAAAATTAAGTTGCCATCTCACAATAATTATTAGTTTGTAAAAACTTACAGTCAGCCTCCAGTTCAGGTACAGCTTGAGGAATGTCTTCCAGAGCATACTGTAGTGCCGGCGGCACATTTTTGAAAGGCCTCGGCGCGTTTGGAGCACCTAAATTATAAAATAAATATATAGTAATTATAAATTAAAATTATATTAAAATTAGAGATGATATTAATAACGAAGGTGATTATGCGCCAAACGTGAAGTCAACATGTCACCTTACCAGGCATAAATGCCTCGTATAGTCTTTGTCTTCTTGACATGATTTAATGAAAGGTAATTTCCAATCGCTAAACTTATGTCCAAGTATCAGCATACATGCACGTTAATTACGCAATTTGATTAAGTAGCGATAATGATGAAGATTTTATTAGAGATTTTCCTTTAGATTGGATCTACTCATTTCCATCTCTAGGACAAGGAGTCAGGGCGATAATGTAACCGGAGTTGGAAAGAAGTAGAGCGTTGATTTATTCCTAAACAACTGCCGTGCCTTAGAGCGCGTACACATAATACGCTACGACGACGTATCGCGACGCGGTGTTTTTCTGTACGAGCCCTTACTTAGTTTCAATCTAAGGGAAAATCTCTTTATCATTTTAAATAATATGTATTATAAAATAAATATCACAATTTTTTCTTGACATCTTTATAGTATACAAAATAATGACTGGAAATTGTGTATTCTTCCAACAAACCTTTGCGAGATAGATATACAATTGAAGACAATTAAAATATTTATGAAAATCTACACTGATTCAAGGAAAAATATGTTTCGCGAAGTATACAGTGTCAGTAATCCTTTGAGGTTGTTTGTGACCTTTTACGGAGAAATAGAAGTCCCGTGTGATTTTTTTACGCAATTATTGTCTGTTTACATTGATAACCTCGTCGTCCTTGTGAACAGATTTGTTAAATTTTATAATAATATTATTATCTTTATATATAAAAAATAATCCCTATTTCCTTTAACGGCTGGACCGATTTCAGTAATGCAAATAATAAGAGAAGGTTCTAATGAAAAAAAAAAGTTGCGCTGAAAATAGTTTAACCCGGACGAAGTCGGGGCGTTAAAAAAAAACCGACTTCAGTACGGCAAGTTGCAGAATTTTCAAAAACTATAAAACCCTTAGTCTAACGGAGGTATTTAAACAGGATGAACTTTTATACTTTGACTGGCCTGTTGGTCTAGTGGTTAGTGACTCTGACTGCTACGCCGGGGGTCGTGGGTTCGATTCCCACCCAGGACAAATCTTTGTGTGATGTGCACAAATGTTTGTTCTGTGTCTGGGTGTAATTTATCTATAATATGTATGTATTTAGAAATATATTATTATAAGTATGTTTATCAGTTGTCTGGTTACCATAGTACAGGCTCTGCCTAATTTGGGATCAGATAGCGATGTGTGATGAGTTGTCCCGAAAATATTATTATTATACAAACACTTATCCCACTTTTCCTCTCTTAAAGACGGTTCTTTTTAATCTGATAATTTACAGCTATAGTGCATCTCATGACCATTCAAATAAGCTCAAACGCGGCTGGATTACATTACATTGTTTAATAATGAAAAAAGAAAGTTTTGATGATAGGATCCAACCGAACTGGTTGGATCCTATCATCAAAACTTTCTTTTGATAAATGTCCATAACTGACGGAGTTCTGTATAAAAAAAATACGCACGAATTATAACCTGTTCGTTTTTGAAGTCGGTTAAAAATATAATAAGCGCACGGTGCTTAATTATACAGCCTGCATATGTGATGCACACACTGGCAATTTACAAGTACCCTTCAAACTTGAACATCGTCGTGATATGAACAATTTGCATGCTACTAAGTAGTAAAATATCGTTGGCGGACGTGCAAGACCGTGTAAGAGCAGTTTATGAATACCGCGCATCTGCGATTTTACGAGAGGAGGAAGAAAAAAACTTAATATCTTGGCCATTCTAATATATTTTTCCTTTAATATTAAAATAACCTTAATTAACTTTAAAGTTGTTTAGATTCCGTGTAAAGTCATTTTCGAGGTATTTTTTTTTATACTACATGGTTGGTAAACAAGCCCCGCCCACCTGATGGTCAGCAGTTACCGTAGCTAATGGACGTTTGCAATACCAGAGGGATAACTTATGTGTTGCCGACCCAATTTTTACACCAGGGCTTTAAAGATGGATTATCTTTTATGGGATAGAAAAGTTTCTTTTAAAACGCATCCCTATATGAGCACTGGAGACCTGTACTCACACACACAGAAACACAACTACACCGCTGTGTGTAGTTATTTGGCTGTGGTCTTCTGTAAGGTGTAGTTATTTGGCTGTGGTCTTCTATAAGGTAGAGGCCCTTACCCAGTCGGGCATGCTCGCTAGTTTGGTGGCCTAGCTCTCTTAGTTACTTCTTTAGTAGATACGCGGATTTGAACTGATTTTATTAAAAAATTGATGTTGTCAGACTCTATCTAACGCTTTGGCGATGTGTGATAAAAAGTATCCGATGTCCTTTTCAAAATAAACTAAGACCCGTTCAGCCGTTTAATCATGAAAAGGAAACAGACAGACAGAGTTATGAAAATGAAAGACCTATATACAATAGAAATGCTATTAATCAATCCAGGAATATTTTGTTGACAAAACCTTGACATAATTATTTTTATTCACTGACATTTAAATTAGATATTGTATAATTAATTTATATTTGTTATTATTAATAATATTTGCACGCCGACATGGTAAAACATTGACTGGACAATATTGTATACTAACACTTTACAATTACTCATGTTTTAGCAAAATAAATAATTTGAATTTGAAGTTATTTCACGTTGTCCCAGGATATTATTATAAATAAATTGCATCCTAAGCAGAAACGGATAAGCTTAAACTAAATTGAGTGGTGATTCGAAAACCAACTTTAAATGAAATTATGGCTGGAATTGCCAAGAACTTGGTTAGTTACAGTAAAAATTTATAAAGTAAATTTGAGTTTGCGCCTCTTCATTTTACATCTACGCTTCTGAGTAATGAATTGAAAGGACGCCCGATAAGTAAAGTATGCTATAATATGCCATGAAACAAAGAAACATTTACTCTAGCGGTAAAAGCATCGCATTGAGTTGGAACCTCTTCGGTGCACTTTGCACTAAAGAGGTTCCAAGTGCACTTTGCACAGAAAATTGAATTTCATAAATAGATTTCTATCAGGGTGACGCTTAAAACTAAATTGTATTTTGCTTTACTTTGTGGCTGCTTTGATAGAGTTCCTTTTGCATAATAAATTTGTGATACTAGCATCGGCCCGGGACGAGGAGGTACGAGTATGTTGATAAAAACCTATGCCACTCGGGAATAGTGTAGCTTTCAAAAGAATTTTATCAAAGTCCCGTTACTTATTTCGTAATGTTATGTTATTCAATCAAAATGTAATAAGTTTGTATGCCTCACAGTTGATGTTTTTTTTTTCTTTTAAAAAGACAACTTCCGCACTAGAGAACAAGCTCTGTGTCGCGGGGGACTAAATGTGTGTTTAAAGATCGGTAGCATACAAGTGAACAAGCCTGACTGGGTAGGACTGCCACCTTACAGAAAACCACAGACATACTACTACACACAGCGGTGTATTTGTGTTCCTGTGTATGTATGTACAGGTTTCCAGCGCTCATTTAGAAATGCATTTTAAACGTATCGTTTTTCTACTCCATGGATACTCCATCATACCCCTGGTGTTAATGTTTTTGGGTCAGCAATTACACGCAAATAGTACTACAAACATCCATAAGCTACGGTAACTGCTTACCATCAAGTAGGCCGTTATGCTTGTTTGCTACCTTACTACAAGTACTTATTGAAACGCCTTTTACCTAAATACATCATCAGCTTATCGAAATCCACCTCTGGACATAGGCTTCTCCAAACGTACGCCATCTAGCACGATCCTACCTGTTTTGACCTACCGCGGGTCAGCACAGGATAATAATATTTTTGTCGAGAAAAAAGCGATGGCATGGGACTTGCTTTTATAACTTATTGTTTCCCTTACTTAAGTGCTTAAAAGCAAAGCACACAAAATCTAAAATGCAAATCGTAAGTCGATTTGGATGCGAAAGTAGATTTGGATACGAAAGTGTTCATTAACTCTTGCAAAACTAAACAAGGATAGTACGCGCAATCATTCCACCCAGGTCAAATTTGAGTGTGATGTGAACAATTATGTATGTATTTAGAATAATAAAATACTTAAACTCAATCTCAAAATTCACCCTTTCATTAAGGTTATAAAGTAACACATAAGAGGATCATAAATTATGATTAAGCCAAAAATATGAAAAATTTCCTACGCCTAGTTCGCTGACGTGGAGCCATGAGAAGAACTAGCAAGAAACTCAGTCCACAGATGTACAATCTTTTGTAAAATTAGTTTATAATACAATACATAATATAATATGATGGAACACGTTTATTCCAAGAATTATCTTTCCAACTTTTAATTTGATAACTCCATTCAATCCATATTTATAAACTAATATTATTAAGAAGAAAGATTTGATTTTTTGTTTGTTTGTTACGATTTAACTCAAAAACAATGCCACCGATTTTAAAAATTATTTTACCATTAGAAAGCTACATTATCAGAGAGTAACATAGGCTATAAATTATTTTAAAATAGTAATAGGACCATTACATAAACTTAATAAATAAAGTAGTAAAGTTTGGATGTAGGGGTCGACTGGAAAACTTCAAGAAAGGAGTTATAAGGTTTCTGAAGGGTTCCCTGATGTTGCAAATGTCCATAAGCTACGGTAACTGCTTACCATTAGGCGGGCCGTATGCTTGTTTGCCTACTTGGTAGTATAAAAAAAACAAAAAATATATATGTACTTATTTATGTCCTACTGTCCGATACCCATCTCCTTTCCTGGGGCTGTACCATGACCTGTTAAGCGTGAGTTGTTCAAACGAGAACGAGGGACAGAGCTATACACGCTATATAGCTCCGTCCCTGTTTCTCGCTCGAACTACTCACGATATAACACGTCATGGTGCAGCCCCTGTATTAAGAAAGCTGTGTGGGTTACGGCTTTAATCAGTTAAGTGCAATACAATTATATTGACCGCAACAAGGTGAGATGGGGAGGAAGAGACTCCAAAAGTGTTAGTGATTATAGTGACCATATCGTGTTAGTCTAGTTAAAAAGACATTGACTTTTCAATAGAATGTATGGAATGTGGTATTTTTTTCTACAGGGCACAAAACATTGATTTATAATTATACAAGCGTAATATCAACTTGCTGTTGGTTATAGCGATAAAATAGAATATATCGTTCTATGTGTCAAATTTCATTAAGATTCGTTTAGCTGTTTAGTCGTAAAAGGCACATTATTAATAGTACACAAACAAGTAATAGTATATAAAATATATATTATATTTATTATTAAGCGTAATAGGTATATTGTCCCGTATGGGGATCGAACCTACAACACACTGCGCAATAGTTACTGGCGAGGTAGCCACTTAAGGTCTGATTGCGGCCAGCTTGCTTAACCTTGATTTACTACAATTAATACTTAACTCTCTTCGAGTTCGATAATATAATCCTGTCCTGCTAACGAAGAACAACGCGGCAACGTAACTGCATGTAATACGTTTCTAAAAAATGCATCTATAGTTATGGAACTTACGTACGTTTTTGGTCTTGTGTTATGTAGTTACGTTGTTCTTCCTTAGTAGGGATGAATTATTAACAGTTCTCGAACACAATACATAATTACGATAGTTAAGTTATTCAAACAAGCAAACAAATATTTATACAAAATTAATGCAAAATACAAATTTGAATTTTACAGTGAACGCTGCTTATTCAGGCGTCATTCTGTCATGTGTCAGCTCTTTCATTAAAATGTAAATTAATGCGAGCTTCTATTATCATTGTTTAGTCTAGACACTGGACGCATAAACATTTCCAACACTCAATTCATAGGTGTGCATTTATAAATTTATTTACAATATAATAATTATAATAGCAATTTATTTATAATATAATAATTATAATAGCAACCTATATATGTCCCACTGCTGGGCACGGGTCTCCTCTTCTCTATCAAGAGAGAGAGAGAGAGAGAGCGGGTTTAGGCCTTAATTCACACACGTTGGCCTAATGCGGGGTAAATCAGACATGCTTTAGAATTTCTTCGAAGACATGTGGGTAACCTCACGATGTTTTTCCTTCACGGTTAGCAGATGGCGAATCATTTGATTAGTACAAAAAACATTTTTAAACACAAACACAAAGTGAAATTCATATTGGTACCTACCGCCTTTCGGGATCGAACTCGCACCTTTTGCGTGCAAGTCGGTTACTTTCCCACTAGGCAACCATCGCTTTATTTATAATACAAAAATCTTATTGCTAACAGTAATAAATGTAATAAAGAAAAAAATAAAATTTTGTTCGTTTGTCAATTTTTATCTTTTAGTATTTTTTCTACTGTGGGAGTGATTGCAATACAAATATAACAAAATAATTACGCATAAAAGTAGATTAGGTACATACTATTGCATATTTTGTTATCTTATAAACAAAAATAAAAACTAAACTAAGACAAGAAATATAAAATCTTTGTAAAGTTCAATAACGTTTAGTATTATGTCTTTCTCCTTTGACATTTTGTCAAATTCTTAGTCGTCTAGATATTTTTATTTACTTCCTTACGCATCAACAGGTGTGCTGCGGCTGCGGCTGAAGCATCTAGGTGACTAAATTTAGACAAGTGGAATAAGCGCGTTTCTAATTAGCCTTCTAAATAGCATTTAGAACGTCAGTGACCATTCTTTTTGCTATTTAGACATTTTTTAGTCATCTAACTTTCTAAATGCAGCGACTAAATCTTTTTATTTAGTCTTTCTGAATTAGGGCAAGTGGAATAATCGCCCACTAAATTGGAGTTCCAAATTGAAATTTTCCAGCGCCATGTTTCGATCGATTGACACTGACCGTGGTCATAGGCTGAATATTTTATTTAACTTTGAAAATAGTTCGTGATTCCCGCCCGATATTAGACTCATTAAATAAATAATGTATACAAATTATGAGATTATGATTGGTCATGGATAGGAAAGAAACCCACCACCTCCGGCTCAGCAGTTAGGATTTTTGGCCACTATACCAACAGGCCAGTCACTATTCTCAAGAAAAAAAAGATGTTTACTGATAAAAATTCTTTGTTTGAAGTTTTCATTACATTTTGTCTGAATGAAAAAACAAGTCTGGGATCTCTATCAAAAATCTATAAACATCCCCACTTTACATGTACCTATGATACCCAAAAAATATATTTATCGAGATTTTATTTTACCACTTTGTCGGCATGACTAATGTGTACATATATTCGAAATAATAATTCCAAATTACAGCTTTCTAGGACTAAGGGTGCCTAAACTAAGCTGCGGACAGACGGACGGACGGACATAGTGAAACTATAAGAGTTCCTTGTTTACTTCGGAACCCTAAAAAGCAGTCTATTGATATGTTTGGTTGACCTATCAACATGAAATTCATCTTAAATGGGGCATATACTAAATGCACAATGTTCAGCGCCTGTGTGTAAAGATATTACTGCATGACTGACGAAGCTAAATACGTTAGCTTGCTCATATTATTATGAGTACTATTTATAGTGAGATAATACTAAGACCGGTATGACACAGAGACACGTGATTGTGCTTAGGTAGGATTTAACATAATGCCAACAATGGAGGGATGGACTTTTTATTTCAACAGATTTTTTTTTCATTTCGACAGTCGACTTTCGTTACATTTTCTATTAATAGGTACTTAAAATATCAATTTTATTTTACGAAAACGTAAATAAAATCGTATTTAGATATGTCTTTACGATTTTATTTGATGCAACAAAGTGGCAAAAATCACAAATGTGGTGTTTCTTAGTATTATAAAATTAATATGTTTTAATTTTTCTTTTATCTGTAGAATTATTTTCATGTGGTTTATGGCCCCAATCGACAGATTCACAAATACTATTGGGCGACTGGGACTGCGCTTCTAATTTTTTGTGATTCCACTCGCCGGTCTCTCCAGGAATCACGTTTCGAATGGCCGAAATATGTAAACCAAAAATAAGTAAGGACCTAAATGTTTTTTTACAAAACATACTTTCATGTTATTTACAAAAAAAAAAAAAACAAAATTCAAAACCTGTTTTATATATCGCTTTCAGGCGTACTTTTTGAGGCGTTGCGCGTCGTCCTAATATAATCCTACTACGCGATGATCGCAAATTCACGCAAATTTTAGTCGTACGAATCCGCGATCAAACATACTGATGTTGAGGTACCTATCCTAATTAGCATTCAGCCGATGCATTCGCAAGCCTAAAATGATTATAGGTAATCTATATTCGAGATAACTAAGTTCGTACGAACGCGCAGTTAAACATATTGCATGTCGAATAGCATCCTAATGGAATTTACGCCATAATTGCGTCGTGTAGCCGGAGAGCGACAGATTATGGAGTGCTTCAAGAAAGGAGTTATAAGGTTTTAAAAGGTCGACAACATGTGAAGGGTACCTCCGGTGTTGCAAGCGTCCTTAGGCTACGGTAACTGCATACCATCAAGGTGGCAAACAAGCATACTTACCGCAGTATGCTAGTTTGCCACCTGGGTAGCATAAAAAAAAAGATTATGTCATCCACCACATGTTCCCAGAAAGTATAAAAAGCGGGCCTCCAATCGTCATTGGCGGCGCAAACTGCAACTGTATCTCTGCGGCCGTTAATTTGTGCGATAATTGCGGTTTCGCGTTTTATTAGGACATCCAGTTATTGTGGGATGACGCAATGGTTGCATCACTTACTCGCACAATTATCGCGTAGTCGCCTTCCACTAGGACGATTTAGGACTACCTATTGTCTGTTCGAAACTTTAATAAATAGCTTCATACTAAATACATTTAATATGCATTTTAGTATAAAGCTGTTGTTAGCTACCTTCTTTCATATGATAGGAGATATGTATATTCGTTGTAACGATTTAGGACTACCTATTGTCTGTTCGAAACTTTAATAAATGGCTTCATACTAAATACATTTAATATGCATTTTAGTATAAAGCTGTTGTTAGCTACCTTCTTTCATATGATAGGAGATATGTATATTCGTTGTAATAATAATTTTAATTAATAACGTTTTAAATTTTGTTCCCGTTTCTCGGCTGTTTGTCCGACTAATCTCTCAAAACGGCACAACTGATTTGATAGGACTCTCAATAGCTGATGTTACAAGGATTAACTCAGATGACTTACATTTTATAGAAATCCCATGGAATTGTAATAAAAATTCGAATCCAAATTAAACGCGAGTTAATTATTTAGATTTAAATATACGAGCTTCGATGGATTAATTATATCAGTGCAATAACAAATCTCAATCTAAAATACCTAATAAATAATAATTGTTTTAACATAACAATGGATGACACGACAAAAAAAACTGCACTCCAGAAGTGCCGACAGAAATGAAAACACTAGGCAAAACAGTTGTTATAAAATTTATAGCAATAAATGTTTTTATTTTATTTATCTAGACGCGTTCGCGGTCTGCTATATGTACAGCATATATCGCCTCTTTGCTTTAATAACGTGACAGTCAAAAATTATAGCAATAATTTTTTTTTTTATTTAACAAGACGCGTTTGCGGTCTGCTATATGTACATGCATATATCGCCTCTTTGCTTTAATAACGTGACAGTCGAAAAAAGATTTTTCGTAAGCTTGTTTAGCTTTTAGTAAACTTGTTTGCTACCTAAGCAGTATTACAAAAAAAAAGAAATACCAATACAAGAAACGTTTCGCTCCTCACTTGTCTCACAGTCTAAATCTATTAATATTAGTATTGACCCTGCTGCGACAGCATTGCCAATGCATAGTAATACGTCATTCCGTGACCAATAGGTTATCACAATGGTGGTTATTGTTGCTAACTATATTATTAGACTATGCTAGAATATACCATAGTCTACATGTAGTTAGACGTTTGTATTATTGGGTATAATTTCGGCTTCCAAGTTTAAAGTCATGGCATTATTTTTATGGGTGGTACGGCACCATACAAGCGAGCAAGTCCGTCTAGGGAAGGACCTCTACCTTACAGAAGACCACATCAAAATAACTATGCACAGTCGTATACATAATTTTGATTGATTACTGGGGGCCTCTCCAGTAATCAATCCTACGAGAACAGTGTTTTTTTCCTTATGTGGAACAGTGTTTTTCTCTGGTGTCCAGCTTATGTGCTAATCCAGGTTGTAATCTATCTCTGTGCAAAATTTCACCCAAATTCGTCCAGTCGTTTTGACGTGATTGAGTAACAAACGGTAAACCTTACCATTTATAATATTAGTACTTAAAGTAAAAAAGAACAACTTATCGTGGACACCGAACCGGCAATACGTTTTCCTAACATCGGCCGCTCACAGTATGAACGCGAGCGAGAGATGTCTGTGGCCTTTATAAAAAATAAATTCTGTTTCTAAAAAATTTTATACACTCACCTACGCTCTTTAAAAGCTCGTTGATTTGCTGTAGTGAAGTTCTCATTTCAATAATCGTACGACCCCTTTTTTCAAGCTGCTTCGTCAGATTCATTTCTTCACGATTTTCAGCTTCATGTTGGGCTTGAATATTACGCTTTTGCGTCAAATATCTGAAGAAAAACATTAACTGATTTTAGAAAATAGCAAGTCGAAAGGAAATCGTACTCGTGTATTTTCTTTTATAATTTAAATTCCTTGCACAATATTAAATATACGAAGGTGGATTTAGTGGCAGAGACATTCTCTACCAATCAACCTTTGGGTGATAAAGACAGAAAACCAGATACTTTGCTGCATTTAGTAAAGTCGATGTCGCGGGTATAGTTAGTATACAATATATATATGAACGTTATACTATTCTGCCATAAATTTGGTATATAGCTGACGTAGTCTAGTCTAAAAATGTCACAGTTAGGTACTAAAAATATTATGTATTTTATGTTTTACCGTGGGGATTTGTAATCTGAGCTATATTTAATTCACTAGGAGAGTAGTGACTACGATACTAAAGATACAACGAAGAAGACAGCGCACTGCCCCTGCAGCGATCGGTACTCTATAAAGCATGTCCAAATGCATTTTAGCTCTTATTTTATGTGTTTGCCCCACATATTAGTTCTTTCGGTTCGTAACTTTCAGTTAATAAATGTTTTATTACGAGAAGCTTGACACTTTTAGTGCACTAACTACGTTTATTGGCCATTTAGTTCACTTTCATTAAATTATGAGTACTATAGTTATTATAAAATTCAAATTTATAGATTATAAGCTTTTATTAGCGGATAAATCCGTGTGGTGACGGATTAACAATATAAATGTCACCACCTCATCCATCCCGAGGGTGTCATTAGAGTCGATAAGGTAGTAAGTCAGGCAGACCATAATCACTGCAAGAGATGGAAAACTCGAAACAAAACCCTATACCAACCATCTAGCCAGCGTGGTATAGTATGCTAATATCTTATATAAATTGATTTGTGACAAAATTCCGGCATCTCTAATTTTAAATTGTTTTCTTGGTTCTCTACCAAAATGGTAACAAGAGAGTGACTTAGTCAACCATACCGTCTTTCTATCTGTCTATGACAGCTGCCTTTTTAACCGACTTGAAAAACGAGGATGTTATCAATTAGTCTTTTTTTTTTAAATGTTTGTTACCGCAGAAATCCGTCATTTATGGACCAATTTGAAAAAAAATTTTTTTGTCAGTGAGGACATACTTCCAGTTTAGTCCCATTTACATCAAAAGAAAGTTCTGATGATGGGATCCATGATTGTGATTGTGATTGCCTTGTGATGTGAAGACACGTTTGCTTCGTGGGCTGACTGACTGACGCGAGTGATTCTACGACTTTTTGTATCGATTGAAACGCAATGCAACCGCGATGCAAACTCTATACTGTCGCAAGAGCTGTCAACCTTTTCACACAACGACTTTGTGCATCGATTCAAACAAGAAGCACTCGCGATGCAACCTCTCTTTTGTGGTTAGCTTTCATTCTATACACACTACAACATTTGCATCGATTTAAACGCGATGCAAACTCTCTTATGTCACTAGCTGTCAACCTTTACATACTACGACTTCTTGCATCCATCCAAACACGATGCATTCGCGATGCAAACGCTCCACTGACAAAAGCTGTAGTATATCTATATAAACAAACTACGTTTTTAGCATCGATTCTAACGCTATTCAGCCGCGATGCAAACTCTGTACTGTCGCTGGCTATCAATCTTTACACACTACAGATTTTTGCATCGATACAAACACAATGCATCTGCGATGCAAACTCTCTACTGTCGCTAACTTTCAATCTATACACACTACAATTTTTTGCATCGATTTAATCACGCTGTAGCCGCGTTGCAAATGCTATACCTTTGTTAGCTGCCATTCTGTAGGTATATACTATTTGTTTTGCATGAACGCAACAAGTTTGCACTTCGGGATTCACGAGTTTACTTCTAAGAAAAAATTGTATTGTGTAACCTTTGTCTGATTTCCGAAACTTTAGAAGTTTTCAGTAAGTACTTACTTACTTACTGTAAACTTCTAAAGTTTCGGAAACATTTCGAAGTTTTCCCAAATCTCAATTTACGAAGTTTTAATTTTGCAAACTGTCTTCGAGTAATTGAGTATAAAAAAGCAATTGTAAGGAATTTCGTCCTTTGTTGAAGCCGGTTAAAAAGGGATTTTGCTGTCACGTGTCACGGTACCGAGATACACAATATATTTTATAAACCTGGTTTTATTAAATGTCTCTCTTAATATAATTGTATGAAATATTGGTAAAACTTAATTAGTGCTTACATTTCAAAACCCTCGGGACAGTTTAATGAAAATAATATTAATGAAATCGTAAGAAAGAAAATAAATAAAGTTAATTATTAACATTTGTATTTTTACGGTGTTCTTCTTTTAAATATTATACTTAAACATATACCTCTATGGCGTAGTATACCAATGCCAGGCTGAATTTCGGGTTCAATCCTCTGTTTACTACAAAAGTTCTCAAATTCAATCCCCAGACTGAAGCCCAACCTTTTTTTTTTCATTTTCAGTTATATTACTGTTTGTGAGTACAGGTCTTCAGCGCTCATTTAAGGATGCCTTGTGAAAGAAACATTTTCCTATCCCAGGGATACTACATCTTAAAGCACTGATGTACATGCAAGTGATACCTCTGGTACTACAAGCATCCGTAGGTTACGGTAACTGCTTAACATCAGGGCAAATTGCAAGCAAGTTGCCACCCATTTTTTGTATAAAAACAGACGTAACTACAAAAGTTCTGAAATTCTAGACTACAAAGTCGCGGGTTAGAACCTATCAAGTTTTTATTAAAATATTCGCTGTGCGCATTTACGTAACTTTCCTCCCTCCTAAACGTATTTTCCGGGTCACCTACATATTTATTTTTGCCCTCAGCACCCAATATTTTTTATTGCAATAATATTTTATTGTGTGGCAGGACAACGTTTGCCGACCGGGAGCACTACGAATAAATGTATCGTGGATTAATGAACACGTTTTAAGTCTAGAAAGTTGATGAGAAAAATTAAGAAAAATTAATTAATTAAATTGAAAAATTAAAAAATAGAATGAACATTAAATCCTTTTCAGATGATAACAATAAAAGGAGCCAATCTAAGTTTCACGTTGTCCTTGCTCCATAGCAAGGACTACGCGCTACAAGGTCGTAACCGGCGTGCTACGAGGCCGTAGCAAGTGTGCTACAAGATGTAGACTGTTCTTTAAAAATATCTTGCTAGGAAACAATTATAACGTGAATAGCGTAAGAAGAGTGTTGCCAAAGACGTGTAGTTTTGGTGTCTATAAAAGCAGAGAGTTGAGGAGACAAAAGGAGAGAAAAGTTTTCGTAGTAATAGTGGAGACTGTGGCGAATGAGATGTAAGAGGCGGTGTTCAGTGAATGGTTCTAAGACATCATCAAGAGAGTATATGGATTTTCTCACGATGTTTTGCATCACTGTTAGGAGATAATAAATCACTTTATTCATCATCATCTTAACCGAAAGCAAGCACTACTAGACACCACAACATTTAGTCCTGAATTTGCCTTCTCCATCGGCTGTTCGCAACCTTTACTAGGTCGTCGGTCTACCTTCCAGTTCGTCGTTGCCATTCCAGAACTTTTCTGAATCATTTGTTTAGTACTTCTATAATATAATAATAGCAACCTATATATGTCCCACTGCTGGGCACGGGTCTCTTCTTATCATGTAGAGAGACAGAGAGAGGGTTTAGGCCTTAATTCACACACGCTGGCCTAATGCGGATTGGTGAATCAGACATGTCTGTAGAATTTCTTCTAAGATATTTGGGTTTCCTCACGATGTTTTCCTTCACCGTTAGCAGATGGCGAATCATTTGATTAGTACATATAAACTCCACAAAGTGAAATTCACATTGGTACTGTCCGGGATCGAACCAGCACCGTGCACAGTACTTATACATGAGGCCAAAATATGGGTGATCTACATAACCCTGTCAACAGTTTGGCCATTAACTAAACGATACGAAGAAGAAGAAGTTATAAATTTATACTAACTGGTACTATACCGGCTAGAATTAAACTCGCACTTTATGCATTACAAATCAGTGACTTTTCCAGTCGGCTACCATCGCTTAAAGAAAACAACTGACAATATTGTAAAAATCAATACTTATGGCGCCATTAGGACGAGATTGCCATAATAGCTCGTTTCATTCTCCACGTCTGGGGCGGTAATCATGGATTACTTTATTAGCACACAGGTGGTTTTTACTGCTTACCTTTGCACTTATTTACGGAAGCCTAAATACAATAAAATCGTTTCTCAGAAGATGTCAAGACAGTGAGAAGTTGGTAATAACTTTTGAAATATATTGGGTTCATGTTTTATCGTTGGAGTTCTTCAAGATACGAGTTTCAGACTTTTATAGGGTCACAAATGCAAGAGTCATGTCCCTGGTGTTGCAACTCTTGCCGGCTATTCGCCCAAATTTTCATTATTTAAAATGTTGTAACATTTGGTGTAAAATAAAGAATTATCAGTCTATCTGATGGTCAGGGCGGTCGTATGGTTGTTTTTCTTGAAACACCTTATAAATAATCATCACATACATAAAACCGTTTATCCTGTCTGTAGAAAGCGGATTGTTTTAAAATGCAAGCTAAGGTTTCAATCGGTAAGCGGGCAAAAATTTGTTTATACTGGGTAAAGACAGGGCGTCCTGCAAGTGTCTAACAAGCATAACGGTTTTTGTCGAGTAACTTGTACGGGTGGAGAAACTGCGTCAGTTTTCAATGTTTGTAAAGCTCCTGGTTGTACAGAAAATTTACTAACATGCACGGGTGTGTTTAGAAAAAGATAAACAAAGAGGGATTGTTGTTAGAGAACTTAATTAAAAAAGTAAATCTCGCCACTGTGAGTAAAGTTATAATTAAGGCTCCGTACAAACGACCCACCAGTAGCCATTGGTAGCTACTAAAACGTTTACAAGATTTTTCATACAATTTATATGAACTCGCGAGTTTTGAGTTTGACGCGTAGAGAGTGGCGGCCAGCGTGACTTAATATCATCTGCGCATTACTGAGTGGCCGCGTCGCCGTGCCACCGGTAGTGACCACTCGTTACTAAAAAGGCCGTCTCGGAATCCATCGTGAGACTGTACAGCAGGCGAGTGTAACAAATATTTTATACACCGGAGTTTTAAGATCTCAGAGATAGGTAAACGTTTCTTTGAAAACGCATGTCCCTAAATGAGCGCTGACTGACGCTACTCGCACACAGCAACACAACTACACCACTGTGTATAGTTATTTGGCTGTGGTCTTCTGTAAGTTGGAGGTCCTAGCTGGCTCGCTAGTAGGTATGTAGTCGGATACTTTTCCACTTTTCCACCTTAACGTTATACTCAAATTATAAATACAGATACTTATAAACTGAGTGGAAGATAAATGCTCTCGTGAAGAAAATTGACTTGCTAATAGCTGCCTGCTTGTATTAAATTTCCACATCGATACTCAATAACGCAATGAAGAGAGTGCAGCCTTGGGGTGGCATCAACAGCGCAGTGATGCAATTAATGATGCACAAGCCCCTGCGCCTCGCTCCACGGATAAATTTATTATACGTAATGTAATAGATAAGCATGTTATGAGAAGAAGATTGCGATATAGCGATCGTTACAAAAATCTATTTATAAATTAATCTCAGGGCGGAAAAGCTTGTCAAATTATAACAGTAATAGACTAATTTAGCGCTGAAGGTATTATAATGCAATATTCTAAAGAATGTGTTCGAAAACACAAGGGTACTGTTTATTCGACGGCAGTCCGACACGACTGGTGCGAGATTTTGGGTGCTTCACGGGGGCTTCTTGACAGAAAATCCCTAACAGCCTTACAAATAAAAATTTGTTATATCACATTTATTCAATTCTTATACAAGGTATAGATATACCAGTTAGAAATTACGAATAAGTCAAGAATATTTTTTTACAAATAAAGCAAGTATAACTTTGGTATAACTATACCTCTGTTATGTCAAATTGCACGATTTGGCAACAGCACCACCAAAGAGAAACTTCATAAAAAAACGTATTTTGTCTATGTCAATTGAATCTATTTGTCAACTAAACTTTTATCAACCATTTTTAATTTTTAAATCTCGCAATTGCATTGAAATTTTTCATAACATGAAGCATACGAGTAGTATGTGGCATGTAAATGTAATTGTTCTTTTTCTCTCATATTGCCCGAGCTATACGGCGGCACACCACCGTTGTAATAGACTGCTGAGTCAAACCGTGAATGTCCGCAGCATCTTTTTGCACTTGAAGGAACAAGAAACGAGTACCTAGGTAGTTAAATTTGTGAAACTGATAGAACAGATTTAGTTACATGTATGAATATCCGAATGTTTTTACCTGATTACGTCCTCAGTATCTCAAAGCAATCATAAATATTGTAGAATAGAATGTAATCCGGGTGGATTAACTTCTATTCTCCATATTAAGGTATCTATACGAAATAATTGATCCAAAAATATTACACCACTTTTAGAAAACCTATATTTTATTTGACTTTTCCTGCAGCCTGTATTAAAACAATAACGTTATTTACTTGTTCTACTTCTTCTTTTGCTCTTAAATCATTTTTTTTTAAATTTAAACACGTAAACAAACTTAATCCGTGGTATTTTTAAGGTTATACTGGGTTTATACTAAGGCATGGGCGGGAATAACTTCAGAATAACGATTGTATGAACAGAAATGTCAACGCTATACTTGGTATAAGTTATTTTCTGTTTATTTGTAGATATTTTGCATTTTTTTTGTGTATTTTAGATTAATTTGTAAGGCTGTATGTATTTAAGGCAAGACCCGGGCACCGCTTAACCAACAAAAGCACTTAATGACTACTGGACCAACGAGTTAGAATAAAGGGACATCAAAAAAATAGCCACACGACACAATTCAGTCAACTTCTTCATCTTACGTAGTATGCACCTACATGTAGCCTCTGGAATGTTAAACCTCCTGCGTTATAACCCGACCGCTACTACATAATATCGTCCTTCCACGGATGAGTAAAGTGAGTACTAACGCCACGGTAGGTAGCGGCTTGGCTTTGTCTCCAGCTGTGTCTGTAACCCGCTGGCTTGCTTGCCATCTCTTGCAATAAAAAAGTAATTTATTCATTTATTTACAATCAGAAAGATAATATATCAATTACACTGATTACCTAATCAAATTAATGAACCTTTTACTCTGTGATCTCACAAAACCTGATGCATTCCCCTCTAGACAAGTAGCATAAACAGTAGATGAATTGATTTTAATTTTAACAAAAAAATACCGATATCAGTACGGCAAGTTGCAGAATTTTCAAAAACCTTAAAACCTTTGAATGAACTTTCATGCAAACTATTATCTTACTTTTCCTCCCTTAAAGATGGTTCTTTTTAATCTGATAGTTTACAGCTATAGTGTATCTCATAACCATTCAAATAAGCCCAAACATGGCTAGATTTCATTGTTTAATTATAAAGTTCCGTTGCCTAGCTATCGGCTTTATCATCAAATAGTTGCTTAGCAACCATAATGGAAACTTATCTAATCGCCATCCTTATAATACTCATTATTGAAGTTCAGGTGGCCATCTGTGGTCTTCTTCATCAGTTTTACTTCATCATACTTTCTGAATGCAAATGTTTGGTGTGTTATCGAATTAAAAATCCTGTAGGTAGCCTGACCTGACTTTACAGCTGATTAAGATAGTGACAAAGCTACCTTACTAGATCTATGGTACAAGAGCTCCTGTGCTCATATTATATTATTAATTTCTTACCAGTATAGCTAAGAAATATAACACATCTATATGAAAATCGGAATTAAAAAAACTGGTCAACTGACGCACCAGTTATTGCATTCACAAATTTATATAAAAATATCATCATGTAATAATATTATAATGTAATATTATATCAATTTCGATATCGATAATGCAGGTTCGCTCATGATACATCACTAAAACCTACTGATACACGTGTCAAATTCGCGTACATACACATTTTAGCTGAGTGATTGTCTATTACGGTAGTATAATAAGGTTACCTTGTAGATTCTAGTCGATATTTACCCACTCAATCTAAATTAACGACGAATTATAAACCTAGCTTAATATAAGCTACTATCTATACTAATAATATAAAGAGGCAGAGTTTTGTTTGAACGCGCTTACCACTGAAACTGCCAGTTGGATTTTAAAAAATATTTTTGCATTCGATAGCCTAATATCAAGTTGACCCAAGGGGAGCATGACGTGGCATGGCATGAAATTCAAATTTAAAGTAAAACCGAAGAGAACTGCTAGTTATTATATAAAAGTACCTAGTCGTTATATCGTATCCTACTATGCTATTATAAATGCAAATGTTTGTAAGGATGTAACGCATGTTCCTTTGGCCACCTTAGTGGCAATAAAATATACATATTTATTTAATTATTTAGAGCTATATGCACTTAATGTACTAGCGACGGCTATATGCCAAGTCATTCTCTACCAGCCAACATGGTGTATGATGATTCTGCTTGTTTGTCGAAATGGAGGTGTCCCGAACTTTTATTATAACCATAAATTTGCTAGTTGCCACTTTGCTTCAAGAGGTAGCGTATTCCAGAGCAAGATAGATTGTATGAACAAGTAATAGTGAAAAAATAAAAAAAAAAGGTATGAGAGGGACAAACAAAAAGTAGATTATTAGGAGAACGTAATTGCCAATAATACACTGAGCATCGGTAGAAAGGTATAATATATATAGAAAGGTATCGGTAAAAGTAGTAGAAAGTTAAGTAACTAGAAGGGGGAGGGAGTGTGAACGTAAAAAAGGAAAATACAGTAGTAAGAGCTCGGAAATATAATTATGTATGTTTGCCAAATGTCTGATTCCAAAGTAAACAGGCTCTATCTAGTTTGGGATTATTTATAAACCGTTGCATGAAAACTATGTTATTACATCAAGTGTACTTTGTTCAGAACTTCGTATGTATATCAAATAAGCCGATATTCCACAGTTGCGAATTAGGAACTTAATCAATAAAGTTTCGACAAACATACAAACTCAAACTGGCTTGTGTCTGAGTCTTGATTGAAGGAGGCTTCGAGGGCAATTACCCACATGTCATTGTTTTTACATGACCGTGCTCTCTACCTGTTGTTATTGGGTTCCATTCATAACTTTGTGAATAAAACGGATAATAGTCGAACAAACTTGTTCTATTATTCCTGCACTAGTATGTTGCCTTATCTTCTTACATGTATGTTTTGCATAAAGAATGACAGTATGTGGCAGTAAGATACTTTTTACGCTTTACTTATGCATAGCGAGTCGGCCCGGCTAGGATAGGACTTACTCCAGCTTACAGAAAATCACACTTTTCACTATATTGTATACACAAACATTAGTGCGAAACCACAACACTCGCAAATTTAAATTTACCTACTTTCAATTTGATACAACTCTCACTAAAATCCATTTACATTTAAACTAAGTTATAATAATTTAGTTTTCCATGATTGCTTGCTACGCTGTGGCTGTGGCTTCGTTCTTGAAAGCAGAGTCGCAATAGGTAAAGGTCTCAGGTACTCCAGCTACTATAACTAAGTATTTATAAGGTTTCAAGGCAAATTCAATAATCTGCGGCTACTTGGATCTCAGAAGCCACTGCGGTTCTTGCAACCGATGCCCGTCTACTGATCTAATAATTTTGTATTGGATTTATGAATAGTAAAGCCAGTAATACTATAATATTCAGTTAAATTCAATATTATGTTTTGGAGTACCTATACAGTATATTATTAAATTGTGACAACAAAAATAAAGCTATATGTTTAGAACGAGAAGAGGAAAAGAGACTTAGAGGAAGGGAGGATAGAGAAGGAGTAAGTAGGTAAGGGAGAAGATGAGAGTGAGAGAAGGAGAGAATGGAGGTTGCGAGAGGAAGGGGCAAAGTGCAACAGCAAAGAAGAAGAAACGGAGGAGAAGGGAGAGAAAGAGCACAAAGTACTTTTTTACAGATAGGTACACATGGTGCAACATATAGATAGATAGATATTTTTTTATTTTACACCATAAGATTTGGAACACAATCATCAGAAATTGTAAATAAATTAATATGCACCTACTTTGTTTATATCTGCATCAAGGTTGACTGGTCCATAATGCCTCAGGCATTAAGTCCACTATTACCATGTATGTGTATAAAGTTTTAAATAAATATATAAAATAACAAAACTTATGTTTAAAAAAAACATGCGTGGCATTCTTTGGGGACTACCGATAGAAGTGAAAACTAAGTAACTTGTGAATTGTATCGTCGAGATAGAGATTATTATTTTTGAATATTAGATTGGCGTCTGAATACAATACACATGATCAGCGTTCAAGACCAATTAACTCAACAAAATATCTAATGTTTGGTACATTAACCGATACTAAATCTAAAAGCCTCTCTATAGTATCAACACACAAACATAATACGCAAATACATCGAACACACATAAACTCATCCCTATGAACAATGTATGTAACTTATCTAACACAGACAAAGTCTATGAAGGTCACGTGCTGGCGTCGGATACCGCCACCGGCGACCCCTCAACAATAGACTCTCTATTGCAGGAGTTCCCAACCAGGGGGGCACGCCCCCCTTGGGGGGCGTAGTGGAATACCAGGGGGGGCGTAATCGGTACGTTTAATTTCCGGAAATAGTACTTAAGCGCAATAAACACTAAGCCCGCCGGGCCGCCGACACAACCTGACGCTGACGGTCTGTATGAAAAGAGTCATATCAAAGACAAAAAGTTGCCGACATATGTCGTCGGCCCGGCGGACTCAGTGTGTATTGCGCTCTACATATACAAGTTTCGACAAGTCACAACACGACACTCACGCGCCCCCCCGCCCTACCTTCCCGCTTGCATCTATCACTCGTAAAACAATTGGGAGCATTTGCGGATCGTACTCGTACTGTCAGTACTTAGTTCGTTCGCTCCAAATTGCGTTTTTGTTAACATATATTTAAATGTGAAATTGTTGTTTGTGAAATATTTAGAAGTGAAATTGTGTCTTCACTTTAATAAAAGGTAAGTTTCTTAGTAATCCTACCAACTTAAATCAAACTTTTCCGCTATTTGTTTTTGTTTTTCAACATTTCTCAAAAAGTAACTTTGTACCTACCTACCTAAATTAAGCTGGAGTGTAGGTATTGTCTTAAAATTAGTTGTTTTATTTTAATTATTACACTGCCACATGATGTTTTCGAATTTCGATTTTAAGGATTCGAACGTATGAGGCAGTGAAAATGTTTTTCGAAACAACGTCATTCGCGACTAGGTACGTCACTCAAGCCTCATGCGTTTAGTTATCCTTCTTTATGAATGTGTATGTACTATTGTTACAGATTAAAAATGGCAGCCAAAAAAAGAAAGTTTTCGGAAGATTATATTAAATTTGGATTCACCTTCATAGAAAAAGACGAGCTACAATTGCCGCAGTGTGTAATATGCATGAAAGTTTTGAGCAATGATAGCATGAGGCCCACTCGCCTTGAGAGGCATTTGAACCAGCAACATCCTACTCTAGTTTCGAAATCTAAAGAGTTTTTTTCATCCAAGGCAGAATCACTTAAGCGCATGAGATTGGATAAGTCAGGAAGTTATCATGCAGGCGTATCAAAACATCTCAAAGCTTCATTTGAAATAGCTTTATTGATAGCAAAACAAAAAAAACCCCACACCATCGGGGAGGATTTAATCAAACCATGTATCCTTAAAGCCGCGAAAATAATATTAGGAGAAGAATCAGAGCAAAAAATTAATTCCATATCTCTCTCTAATAACACTGTCAAGCGAAGAATCGACGATATTGCATCAGACATAAAATTACAAATTATAAATAAAGTCAAACTATCACCATTTTTTGGCATTAGTTGTGATGAGTCCACAGACATCGTTAATTGTGCACAACTAATCATTTATGTTAGATATGTCAGCGGAGATCACATTGAGGAAGAGATTCTTCACTCCCAATCGTTAGCAGCAGGCACTAAAGCTGAAGATATATTCAATTTAATATCGGACTTTATCGAAAGAAATGACTTGGATTGGAATAAACTTATTGGACTATGCACAGACGGCGCTCCTGCAATGATAGGTTCACGATCAGGCTTGGCTCAAAAAATTAAGGAAAAGAACCCCGCCTTAGTTAGTACGCATTGTGTTATTCATCGGGAAGCTTTGGCTTCGAAAACTTTGCCACAGAATTTATGCCAGATTTTAAACTCTGCCATAAAGATCGTAAACTACATCAAAAGTAGTGCATTCTGATCACAAGGTCCTCCTATTCCACACAGAAGTGCGCTGGTTGTCAAAAGGCAACATGTTAGCTCGCCTTTATGAATTAAGAGAAGAGGTCATCCTCTTTCTTGAATTTAAAGAAAATTATAATTTTATGCAACTATTCAAGGATGAAAAATTTCAGTGGAAGCTAGCCTATTTAGCTGATATTTTTGAGGCCCTGAATCAGCTAAACTTGAAACTTCAAGGCAGAAATGGCAATTTGATTAGTAACTATGATCATATTCAAGGTTTCATATTAAAGCTTCAACTTTGGAAAAATAAGGTATCTGCTGAAAACACATTTCCTTTTTCACGGCTATCCGAAGCGATTAATGATCAAAAACTGGATAATGATTTGAAATAGAAACTCATCTACAAACATTGGAAAACGAATTTCACCGGTACTATCGAGATGTTAATTCCGAGTCACCAATATGGCGCATGACCAGAAACCCTTTTGTTGTCGATGTCACAGATTTGCCTGAAGATATTCAGGAAGAATTTCTAGAAATGAAGGCTGACTCGACCATGAAAGATGACTTCCATCTCTTGACATTAGAGAAATTTTGGGTCAAACGATTTCTTGTTAATCCCAAAATTGCTTCACTTGCTTTGAGAATAATTATTCCATTTTCGACCACATATTTATGTGAGACAGGTTTTTCAGCTTTGGTTTTAATAAAAACTAAACAGCGAAATCGTCTTGCCGTCGATAGCGATTTAACCATTGCTCTAGCAAAGACTGAACCCAGAATCGACATACTGGTACAGAACATGCAAGCTCAAGTATCTCATTAATATTTAATAATTAAAATAAAACTAACATCTTTATCTAAATGTGAAAGTAATTAATGGTTATCAAGTGTAGATACATATATCTTCTCTTATTAGATCCTTAAAACATAAATATCTACAAATATCTGTATGGAACTCTTTGTTTTTAATTTTAATTCAAATAATTTGTAAAAAAAATGTGTGTTTTAATGTTTTTAAACTTAAGGGGGCATGAGAATATTATTTTTGAATTGGGGAGGCTCAGTGAAATAAAGGTTGGGAAACCCTGCTCTATTGTCTCTTCTGCATGGCATGCGGAGTATTAAATTTAATAATATAATCTCTTTCGAAATTGCTTTTTAACCGACTTTAAAAAAGATGAGGTTCATATTTATTCGTGTGTTTTAGAATTCCCGTCGATTATTAAACAATTTTTTTTGCTTGCACTTTTTCGTTTGGCCATACGCAAGTGATACCCCAAGTATTGTATTGACAGCATCTAACAGCTACTAACTACTTACCTTTAGGCGGATCGTATATTTGTTTATCATCTATCTTATAGAAAGTACATTTAATTTATAAGTTAAATAGTCTAAGCATGCAATTTATGACCGTCTAAATTAAATTTGACCAACACGATTCGAAACATTTTAATTTAAAAGCATGATGAGCTGAGGCACTTACTGTAATCAAATCCCAAGCTGCTCTATTACAGTCGTGGACTTTCATGGAAGAGCAATTCCTTGAACGGTTACTTAGTTTCAACTCACTTTGCTTACGAAGCGACATAGGAGCTACTCACACGTTTTATAAAATAGCGATATTGTAAAAAATAGATAAAGCCTACCATTGAAATTTTTCACGACTCATTTAGTAGTTTCAAACAAAAACTATTATGTATCTAATTAATTAATTATTTTTGTCAAGTTACGCTATTGGTTTTTTTAAATGTTACGTACACCTTAAGTGTCATATATATAAGAAACAAACCATAATTATGGTACGGTAATGCTAATTAAATAAATAAATAAATACTTTACAATAATACTTATACATACCTATGTAGAGTATACTAGTACGCGACGCCAAAGGTTCCGTATTGGACTCTGTATTGTATTGTCTAATAATTATGCTGATGAAACTAAAACAAGAGATATGATGCGCGTAATCCCTAACGGGTTAGAGGATAAATTTCAATAAAATACGCAACACGTCTTCCATCAATTCTGTTAAAAAAGATATATACAAAATTTGAAGTAGATTGGACCAAGAGATCAAGTTGTCCCATACAAACTTCGCCCCCGTTTTTCACCCTCTAGGGTAGAATTTCGGACAATCCTTTCTTATGGATGTCTACGTTATACAAAGAAAACACCCTCCAAGTTTCAAGTCTTAACGATCAGCGGATTAGGCTGTGCGATGATCCGTCAGCCAGTCATTTAGGACAAAGCATTTTATATATATACATAGGTAGAAGATAGATAAATGCAAAACCAGTTAATACGAGTCGTCCGTTGGCTTTTAATTTATTCAGATTGCTGATTATGATTGGTTTCACTGAAGCAAAGTGAATCTCCATATCTCAGTGCTTTTAGAATCTGCCGTTCACGTTTTCATTACCTGCCTGACGTTGGCACATTAATTATATTGTATTTTATTTTGCTTGTTATAACAACCTTTTATTTAATTTGCAAATTGCAAGTTAAAATAAACGAACACATATTGCGACTTGCAATGTATATTAGTTTGTTTAGGTCTAACCTTGCAAGCACAATATTAATTATTTCCCGTTGTAAGATTGGGCTAAAATTTTGTATAACCTGTATGAATATACAGGGGACAGATCAACTTTGAAAATATAAACTGCAGAAAACCAATGGAAAATTTCTGATTTGAGTTTAGTAGCGATGTTATTTTAGCTGCTTAGTACCTGTGTAAAACATAGATAAGAAAGCATAGAGAACACTGGCGAGTGCTCCAGCGACAAAAGGTCACAAAAGAATAACCTGTTGATAATAATGTGGCGTTTTTTAGTAAGCGATTGTTTAAAAAAATCAATTTTCTTTTATTTGAGTGCCCAGACAAGATATGGATCGCTGTACACAATTGAACAATTGAACGTGTCGTCGCGTGCTAACGTTCGCTGTAAAACTTAATCATTTTCTCCAACATACGATGACATTGTGGAATAAGGGCTACAACAGATATGTTACTTTTAGCATCGGCAATATGCGATTAAGTCGCTTTTTAGAAACTAAATGTTGAATGAAACATTCCACACTGCACACTTAAAACTACACAATGATATTGATAGCATATTTGGTAGCATGGGACTGGCCTGTTGGTCTAGTAGTCTGCATTTCGAGGAATTCGATTTCGTCCAGGATTCTCATCCAGGAAAACCTTTGTATGATAAATATTTCTATCTGTAATATGAATATAATTTTACAAATACATAAGTGCATTTACTAGTTTACAGGTTGTCATTTTACAGGGGCCACCTTGTTTGGGAAATGATCGCCATTTATGAGTTGTGTTAAGTTTTTTTTTCATACTACTTGAGTGGCAAACATATACGGGCCACATGATGGTTAGCAGTTACCGTAGCCTATGGATGCTTGCAATATGAGAGGTATCGATCGCTTGCATGTTGTCGACCTATTTTTTTACAGTTATTATTCTGGCCACCTTTATTGTGTCCTAAGCTAATAGGTAACCTTACCGCGCAATGTCTGCGGTATCTAATAATGAAGCGGCGCCGTACTTTCACAGGGCTACGACAGCCATATGCCATGTTATTTGCATATTGTTTATCATCTTAACACTTCGGTGAACTTCATTCTGCATGGAAATAGAACCGATACACCGATAATAAGATGGCGTTGGCAATTGTTGACTGTTGGCCTTTACGTTCCAAACATTTGTGCCAACGTGAAATTTAGACGATTATTATTAGTTAGCTTAATCAATCCATACAAATATCATATGGACTGATAAATTGTTTAAATGGTTACATCGCCATTTATCTATACGTGGCGTATTCAATACTCACACGAAACAAAAATTGTGCGATAGGTTAAATTTCCGATTGAGAAGGTCCGCTTAAAACTTAATGCTATAGAAATCCTTGGACGGTTGGCTTAGTGGCTTACGTGGATACCTTGCAATTTGCCACTGTGCGACGTGTTGTGGGTTCGATACATGTGTGATCAATAAATGGCTGCTTAGAGTCTCGGTATACTTTGTGTCCATTCTTGTATGTTTTATAAAGTCCCCCGCGACACAGAGAGTGCGAGAGTCGTTGTTTTTTAAAGAAAGAAAGCAAAAAGAGAATAATTTTTGGTTTATCCGAGCCTGGTTGTATTTTGTGTCTGAAATATATGTGTTTGTAGTAGGTATACATGCAACACAGGATTTAAGCCCTAGTTGAGAGAAGTGTATTCTCAGAATTGTTTAATTAGTTAGCTACTGTATTTCCGATTGACATTACCTTCTTTTATTTAAAATAATACAACAGAATAGTCGCAGGCGGAACCTACTTAAATTTTTACTAAGGAATACGACGCAACCATATCTAAGTCAGTAGCTTCATATGCTCAGATTTAGTTACCCGAGTTATGTGCTCTATATGTATATTATACTACGTTCCGTTTCTAAGCCATTTGTCAACAAACCGGGACCAAGATCATGGCGCGGTGGCGCGCCCATGTATCAACACACACTTACTATAGGTAGTTGCTTGTCAATCACACGTCCGTCACCCGTCCGCTAATCTCGGCCGCCAGTTTAATTCGGAGCGTCTACAAGTACTAGGTATGTTTGATGTATCAGAATAATATAGTACCTAATTAAAAAAAACCTTATGTGAAGTAGGTACATAAAACGCTCTAGTGATCGTTTCGTATTAGCGAATAAATAATTAATGCTACACATATATCCCCTACGCATTTAAACATTCAAAAAATAATAAATTGTCGCTAGTTTAAATTCTACGCTCTTAGTTTGATTAATATCTATGTAAACATGAATTCCACGAACGACAGGTAGAACAAACCGAACTACCAAGATACTCGTAGGTCATGATGGACACGGTCGTGTCGCCGTGATAGTCACGTCAATTTAAACTCGGCCAGTAAAAACCACGTAAGTAGGTAGTCAGTAAACGCGGCGCGGTTGCGGTAGATATATATTATGGCGGCGTGCGATCGACACAGTACTTGCAAATGAAGGCTGCAACTGCTTACCATCAGGCTTGCCGTATGCTAGGTTATCAACCTTTATAATTAAAAATCAATTGCCGCAATGTATGAAGGACTATGTTATGAGAACGGCTCGATCGATGTAGCTGTTATTATTTTGTAGCACACTTCTTATTTTCTTCGATAATAAATTGCACTCTTAATAAACCGGCGGCAGTAAAATATCATGACTATTTTGGTAAATAGACAAGCCAGCCAGTAAACATCCCTGCTTTGTTTGCTCTTAAAAGGTATGTCGCTCAACTTATGATATTGGTTACCTGATATAGGGTCATTGCGCCAGTTAGCGACCATTTAGTTGGGATGCCCACTTCAGATGAGTATAAAAAAAAATTATCTACACGCTACATAGTATGTGTTGGTGTAAATTAGTCCCAAGTATAGTCTAGTTTGGATATAAAACACAAAATACAGTACTTTTATCCATGAAATATTATAAAAAGCTGAAAAAGTGAAAACATAGCCAAAACGTCGGTTTACGGCCACTTTAGGCGGTTTACGACCACCAGTGTGCTAGTTTGCGACCACTATATTAATCCTCGACTTCACAACAAAGAAAACAATTAAAATTGATTTAAATATTTAAAATTTGTTCTGTTAATAAAGTATATTTACAGAAATAATAATTGTTAACGAAAACAATAAGGTAATCTTTGGTGTAGTCTTTCTTTTTTCATTTTTTAGGTATATCGTTAACAATTATATAACTTCAGTAATTTTTATGATGTGGTGTAAGGTTTTGATGAAGTATTAATTTTTTGCACATTCTTGAGACCAGGTAGACCGACGACCTAGTAAAGGTTGCGGCCAACCGATGGATAAGGTCAGCTCAGGACTGAGTGCTGTGGAAACACCTAGGGAGGACTATGTCCTGCAGAGGACGTTTTTGGCTGAGATTGATGAACTCAAGACCAATGACATGTGTGACTTGTTACCATTAGCAGTAATACGGGTTTTTATACAGTTGCGCGATCCACCCAATTATTTAAATAGTGTGTAATATATTCAAAAATACATTTAAGCGCATCCATCCCCTTGATGATGTGCCATCACCATTCTTCAGGCATGCTCTCTACAACGGCTCGTGGAGGGTGTATGTAGGCAATAACAACGAGCGGCAGACTTACTTGGCCACTGGAATTCAAGGTGATCAGACCTGTCAAGTTATCCTTTTCATTTCCCGCTTTAACCTGGTACAAATTTTGCCATTCCTTCGGCGTTAAAAAAAATCTGGTTTTAGAACTCAGAGAAACCGCTTTCATTTTCATTAAAGATGCGCTCTGGGCATTCAATAATCTAATGTCTCTTTCAAGAAATATTCAAATTCATTAAACCAAGCTCTTATAGATACTTCGGTTACTTTAGCTCTAGCTTTATTTATTCCTTCGGCTGCGCGGCATGATATATCAGGATGGCGCTTTAGAAAGTTTAAATACCAGGTTTGTCCTGGACGATGTTCTTCGTCTTTAACAATTTTCTGAACTGTCTGTCCTGTTTCTTAACCGAGAATCCACTGTTTAACCTGGTTTTCGCCTTTTTACCAGGCAGGATCTGGATCCCTTATCTCGATAGTATCACATCTTTTCAGTAAGCCGATCTCCAATTGTGGTTCGAGGGATCTGATACACAGTCTACAAGTTTCTCTTATTGCCTTCCCTTCCTTTCGAATATCATTATGAGCTTTTTTCAAGGTTTCTTTAGTATGCGTAATACCGATATATTATTATTTTGTCTGCCTAATTCTAATGCTGTAAATGTGAAAAGTAATAAACCTTATTCGACAGATTGCTTGCTAAAATAATAATTATTAAACGGACATTTGAAAATTAAACCAAACTCAAAAGACATACGTGACCCTTGTTTCTCTCTATCTAAATGATGGTGGCCGCAAACTAATGTCTATATTTCAATTGTGTGGGTTAACGGCCACCTATTTAGCACTTGTTTGTTGGTCAATTAAATAAACTTTCTTAAAGAAACTGGTGGTCGCTTACTAAAGATTTGCATGCTATCACTTTGACAACGCTACACCCTAAATTGTTATAGTCCTGTATAAATATTAAAGTAATACTAAGCAAAACAAAATACTGCTGTATGTGTCAGATTGCGACCATGTGGTCGCAATTTGACGTTTTTGGTAAATAGGCACTTCAGTTACCGACCACTAGATTTTAGTTTATTAATAAGTATAAAAATTATAAAATACAATTAAATAATGACAACAACTTAACAATTGAACTAATTAAACATCTATCTTGTGTATACGACATCAAATAAGTAATGAAACGTACCTTTGAGCGCCGCGCGTCGTGTTATTTTTTTCTTAAATCACTACTGAATCATCATGCGCTTTAAGTAATTTTTCTTCGGCGTTGGGTTAAACCATTTATTTCAAACTGCATCAATTCTTGTTTAATAATCATTTAAAAAACGCGTATGATTTTTTATTTATTTATGTTACCTCTAGAAATGCTATTATCTTGATTTAAATAAATTTAGTCCGACAAATGGCCGGTTACTGAAGCTGGCCGGAAAACTGGCGCACTGACCCTACAAGGAAAAGTTGTTTTGTTAAAATTATGTATTGTCCAGTCCAGACTAAGGGTTAATGTAAGGGACGTTCGGACGTCAGACGCATTGTTGGAAATGAAAAGAGTTGCAGTTCAATGCAACTATTTTCATTTCCAACAATGGTCTACAATAGTACTGTTTTTGTTATAGCTGACATCCGAACGTCCCTTACATAAAAGGCTAGACAGCACTTTGCGACACTTTAGGTATACCGCACTTGAACTGCAGTGCCGCGACAGTTTGCAGCAAATTTTGTCTGTCAGTCGTTTGGCAATTTCTAAGGAAGATGGAAGAATGTTGTTTTGCCTAAGAGAATTCATGTAATGTTCATTTTGCTGATCATAAATCTCAGGATATTGACTGACTAATATAATGAAAATAAACACAGAGCTTGTTCTGTAGTGCGGGAGTTGTCTTTTTTTTAGAGATAAAAAGCCTCAAAGTCGAATGATAGGTCACCTTAAGCATCAGTTCTTTTGTACGTAAAAATGGACAATACAATATGAGAAAATAAGAGTCCACGTGGTGCCATAACGCGATGCGGCGTAGAATAAAATGTTGGTTTCATTGTACGACGCGTCTCTCTTGTTAAATAAGCTTATTATTGCCTGTCTGACACCTATTATATTATTGCACTGTATTCTTCTACGGTGACAAACTAGTATACGGCTCACCTGATGGTAAGCAGTAATACTCTTTGTGTATAAGCTCATTTTTACCTATTACTTTGTTCTACTAGCGCTGCGGTGTGAACAAGAATACTGGTAGTAAGCGATTTAGGCAGTCTTTGGGCGCTTGCTATACAAGCCCCTCTAGACAAGTGGCATAAACAGTAGTGAAATCGAACAGAATAGAAAACATTTTTTTATACCTCTTGGGTGGCCAACAGGCATAAGCCCCGCCTGACGTTAAGCAGTTAAGCCCAAACATGGCTAGATTACATTGTTTAATTATGAAGTTCCGTTGCCTAGCTACCGTCTTTATCGCCAGGTTAGCTCAATTGTACCATTTTCATTTGCTACATTACATTTTGCTTAGCAAACATAATCGAAACTTATCTAATCACCATCCGTGAAATACTTATAATTGAGAAGTTCTGATGGCTATCTGTGGTTTTCTTCATCAGTTTTACTTGACCATATTATACTTTCTGAATGCAAATGTTTGATTTGTTGTTAAAAATATTAAAATTGCTATATGTGTGGTGTACCTATAATTTTTGAGGAGTTCCCTCAATTCCTCATAGATCCCATCATCAGAACTTTCTTTCGATGAAAATGGGACCAAACTAGAAGTATGTCCTCTCAGACAAAAAAAGATTTTTTCATATCAGTCCATAAATGACAGAGTTCTGCGGTAACAAATATTTTAAAAAAATATATACGAATTGGACATCCTTCTCGTTTTTGAAGTCGGTTAAAAATATATGGAATATGACATTCGTTTATACGAGTATACTTACGTCTAATCCCATACATTTTCTTTCTATTATGATCGATTCAACTACCGTTTATGCCAGTTGTCTAGAGGAGCAAGAGCATTATTCGCACGTTGACGACATACGTAATGTTAGAAATCCTTAAATGACCTTTCCTTCAAATGACCACCGAAGACCTATACTCGCACAGGAACTGTGTGTGATTATTTGACTGTGGTCTTCTATAAAATGAAGGTCTATTTCCAGTTAGGCTGTCTTCATTCAATTTCAAAGCCCTAGTGTGAAAAAAAGGGTCGTCAACACACAAGAGATAGATACCTTTGGTATTGCAAACGTCCATAGGCTAAGGTGACTGCTTAACATTAGGCTTATACGTATGTACGCTTGTTTACCACCTAAGTAGTATAAAAAATATTGTGAATTGTATTGTGAACGTAACGTACTTTTAATCTTCTGATCGATATTGAAAACAATTATAGTCGAGTCATTCATTTAACTACTTAACTATAGGCTAGGAGACCCATTTGATGCGCGTATGGCCTTCCTTTGTGCATAAGGAAAATGCGTAATTACGAATAGTGTGCCTACTTAGACATTGTCACTGAGACATATTTAATTCTGGCTTAAGAATAAAAATATATATTTCAAGAATGGAATTCACTTACCTAGTTGAAATGCATGCAAAACTTGAAAGTTAACCGATTGTATGCGTAAGAAAGACTATGTTTATAAAATAGTCAATAAATATTAAGTAAACACAATGTCGGTAATACAGTACCTAATTATTTAATGTTCGCCAAAGGTTTGTTCTGAATTTACGTGTACTTCGTGTCCGTGAACAAATATTTTATTGCAATTGTTACACTATAGTCTTTTGCACATAGCATGGGTACTGTTGACGTTTGACATTTGAAGACGAATCAATGAAAATAAAAGACGACTAAATGAAAACCTATCAATTGAATACTTTGGGCTCTTGATCATTCTATAAGTCTGTTAGTTAGAGATCGTAAAATGTTAAACGTCATACTACCCATGCTAAGTGAAATAGACTATAGTATATTAATATATTAATGTTATATTAAAGTTACACTTGAAGTAAATATGTTACTTTCGTAAATTTAAAAAAAAACTTGGAAAATTAAAAAAAAACTTTTTTTTTTTTTTATAAAATGTATAAGATTGAATTCCTGCTGTATCGGTTCGGTACCTTAGTAGTTATTTATGACGGTGTTAGCCATTTTCATTAATATAATTATTTAGTTCGATATTTGCGGTAGTTTATGTGGTCGTTTCGGCATCGGATATACATATTTAATATGTGAAACTAGCGCAACTGCGATGTCTCAATTGACATTTCGATCGATAGTGAAATAAATGGAACATGTCGCCTTTATTGCAGCACTAAGTTATTTAGTTTAGCATTTTTCCTACCATCCTAAGGAATAATTCTAATATGAAATATTTATAAAAATAGCTATTCACGGCAGTCTTACCTGCGTTCAATTTGGATTACGTTCTGTATCACGTCAATTGTTACTGCCATGCTCCCCTTGCGTTCTATAATATAACAATAAATAGCCTATATCGTCTTGGAAGACGTGCAAGGGTTGATTCAAGACCGAACCCCAAGTTTTACTCCTCCAATAATATTTTATAAGTTAATCGACTGTTACGCGTAAACTTGTGAAGCCTACTTAGTTGTGATAGCTTTTCTTTTAATTTCGAAATATATATCTACTACTACCGTAATTTTTTTCACATACCCAAAAACAGCCATTTAGTTGGCAGAGTCGGGGGGGGACACTTGACTCTTACAAAAATTAGCACAAGCAAAAAAAAATACTTAAGTAACCCGTAATATTTAAAAATACTTATTAAACGATACCATGGAGTAGATAAGAAAAAAAAAGAAAATATCCCGACTTTACATGACAAAAACAAATCAAGATCAGATACATGAATTACCAATATCCGCCGGGTATTGAGTTTGTATGCTCAAGAAATGTTTCTTTCGAATCTCAGTGTACTGTGTGTCTGTAAAGCCCCAATGTGACACAGGGCTTGCTCCTTTAGAATATTTACCTATACACATTTTCCCGTAATATGGAGCAAGTCCTGCGTCGAGAGGGACTTTACAAACATACAATTCACCGACACAAATTACACTCAGACTCGACACAAACATTTATGAATCACACACACACAGCTTAGCAGTCAGAGTCACTACCCTAACTGCTAAGCTGTGTGTGTGTGATGTGTGTGTGTGTGTGTGTGTGTGTGTGTGATGTGTGTGTGTGTGTGGGATGTGTTATGTAATTTTTGACGGGCCTGTTGGTCTCATGGTTAGTGAACCATGAGACCAACAGGCCCGTCAAAAATTAGAAATCCGATACTATTTATATAATCTAAAGGGTCCTATGTAAGTTATCAAACAAAGTTAAACCACAATCAGGTGGCAATTAGTGTCGTTGTTTGCAACTCAACGTGCAATAGTTAATTAAACTGAATTATCAGAGCGTGCAAATAAGTTGGAGGAAGTCAGGAACTTGGGCATTCACTGTGACACTCAATCTAAGTTCAAATACAATGCATCATTTGTTACAACGTTGATTAAACTCTATAGCTTAATCAGAATGCTGCTATTTATTTTTAATCGACTTCAAAAAGAGAAGGTTTTTAATTCATGTGTTTTTTATGTCTGTTACAGCAGAACGCCGTCATTTGTGAACCGATTTTGTTTTTTTTTATTCGATGGGATGGGATTTCAAATATGTTCTTTATTTACGATAGCATGTAGCCGTCCTTGGATTTATTGCAATCGCCATAAGATCTTGGTACTATGTCTATTCTAATCAAAATTTTAAAACTCCATCTTTAGGGGAAGAAAAACGGGGAAGTTTATAATGTTTTAATATTTTAAGATTGGGATATAGATTGAGTTTTGATTCCACAACTATAAGTACTTATTAAAAGTCGGATTTGTTAAAAAATATTAAAACTAAATACTAAGGATCATAAGGCCACACATGAGCCAGAATAGATCTCCAGCGCTCAATCAATAAAGTTTTCCTATCCCAATACTTCATCATAAAACTCTGGTGTTAATTTTTCTGAGTCGCCAATACGCAAGCATCTAGTAATATGTAGTGGTATTAATCCAGGCAAGTGCTCTAATCTAAAAAAAATGGTATCTTCAAAAATAGTCTTTTATATATTTTATCTCATACACTGCGAAATATTAAAACTTAGTATTATCAAATGATTTACCGTCTGCTAACGTGAAGGAAAATATAGTGTGGAAACCCAAATGTCTAAGAATAAATTTAAAAGGATGCCTGATCCACCAAGCCGCATTAGGCGAACGTGTGTCGCTTGATGCCTAAAACCTCTCAGCTCTCTTGATGAGGAAGAGGAGACCCGTGTCTAGCATTGGGACAAAAATATGTGGGTTGCTGTAACTATTATTACAATAATTCGAATTTCAAGTTAAAACAAATAATATCGCCCGAAATACATACCAAAATCAGATTGAATACAGCGAAGAGACGACTATTGCATGTGACCTACTTTGTGGTCAGCAGTTGGGATTGAATATTCAATTCGTAAATGAAATGATAGATAAGCGCGGTGGCTGATGACAATTTGTGTTTCTATTAACCATTTAATTTGTGAATACACATAATATTACTGAAATTGTAATAGCAAATAAAATGGTTTACTGATGAAAGTGGAAATGACAACAGCATGTTTATCATTACTTTTTGATACTGCTTAAAAAAGATGGTAGTAAACCTATTCGTGGGTTGTTTAATAAGTACCCGTGATAGAAAGAAAACTTTTTTTTTTCAAGTTTTATTTTAATTTTTAACGTAAGTTAGTCTCCTTTTAGGTCTATGCACATTACTTAACGTAAAGATTTTTCCAAAATTACGATTTTTTAATGTCCAAAAAAACGCTTTGTCTCGGCGATAATCTTTTTCACTTGAGCTGTGTTCATTTTTTGCTAGTCATGTTGTTCAAATTAGGGAACAGAAAAAAGTTGCAGGTTGCCAGGTCGGACCATTAAGGTGGAGCGGAATCAATTCGTGCCGCAGTTCGCAAAATTTCACCATGACAATTAAAGATGAATGTGCTGGTGCATTAGCGTGGGTCTTGTGGTCTAGCAACTCACTGTGTTTGATTTGCCCTGTGATTGTTTTTCCCTTCCGCATAAAATTCACGAAGATTACTCTTTCGGAAGCCCAAAATGGGAACCGTCTCTGCCTTCTTTGGAGACAATAACGTAAAAATTCATTGTTTTGACTGCCTCTTGGTTTCTGGCGTATAATAATGTATTCAAGATTCGTCAAACCAACTCCACGTAAAAAGTCCTGTTTATTTCGTTTAAAGCAGTCCAAATTCTGCTTTGATATTATTAGTCGTACCGACTTGTTGTCCATCGGGACTAAGTTATCATTTAAAACCCGTGATTGTCGTTCTGTACGATACACCTACGGCCTCAGGTAGAATAAAAAACTCGTAGAAAATGCTTCTGGTTCGAAGTATCAGAAGTATTTTCTACGAGCTTTTTATTCCTTTGCAAAATTCAATCCACAAATAAAAAAAACTAATTGCGGAACTACGAGTAGATAGGTCTTTATCCATTTTATCGAGAAATATAAAACAAGAATGATAACACACAACAACTGGCTGTAAATGAAAAAAATCCTCTGATGTCGTTTGTTAATAAACGACATCAGAGGGAATTTGAAGTAGGTATATGTATATAGTGTTACGACACATAATATGTAGGTTGGCCCTAAAAACTACCGCTATTTGAAAACAATACCTATTCATAACGCGACTTAAATGGTATAGAAAACAAAGGATGAATAGCGGTCAAACAGATCGTACGAATATAAACCTTAGCGCCATGTATAAAAATATAGGTACGTAAATTGCAGCCAGCCCCGACTTCACCCGAGTCAACCAATTTTCAAAAATCCCTTCTAAGTGCTCACTTAGGTACGTAATTTAAAGAACCATTGTGCAACATTTCAGGTTTGTAACCCCAGCGGGTTATGCTTTGCGTTGATAAATCAGTCTATCACTCAGTCAAGACTAAATCCATGTTATTATGCCATATTAGTTGACCTTGATACAACACAGTTCCTAGTTTTGAAAAGAAAATGATAGGTATGTTCTTGTGTAACCAAAATAAAACTTTATAATTGCAAAACAATTAACAGTTAAATGCTACAATATAATAAAACTTAACTTAAGTTTGGACATTGTTATTCAAATTTGAAATCCAGCGTCAAAAAGAGAAAAGTTTGGATAAAGTTTCACTATAACCCTACTTAGTTTTACATTTTACACTGAATTAATCAAAGCAGACTCCTAGTGAGTCGGACAGTTGTATGAAAGAGGTACCTATAGCTATAGTATGCGAAGTCCCGCTCGCAAATGTAATACCTAGCGAGGATGAATTTTTATTTATAGCAGCGGAATTTGCTCTGGCTTTGATGGATCGCACCTCTTGAAATATGTATATAGCGATATGCAGTAGTATTCATTGGACATGAAAAACATTTTACGTTAGTAACTATATACGTTGACAGAGTACCTACAGCATTCTACTACTATTAGCAACTTTTTCGTTGATCATTGAGTGCTATTGCTGAACGTGAGGTCTGGGGGTTCAAGTTCCGAGGATCATGACCCTCATGTTCAACAAATATAATTGTATGTCAAAAATTGACAAAAGAATTCCTGAAGTTTAGAACTTAATAGTGTTTACACAGTGCAGGTGGCTAACTTCCGTAGAGCCTCTGAGACCGAAATTCGGTTAAGAGGATATTATTACCTATTAACAGAATTTGGATGAATAACTTTTTTCTTTTTTTTAAGGACAACGCCTGCGCTAGGGAATAAGCACTGTGTCGCAGGGGACACACAATTCACGGACACAAATTACTTGTCGAATGAACATTTATGAAACACACAAAGTTGTACACTTCGCTTACTCTCACATTTATATATTTTTCCTCAGCCACACCGGTTTGCTGTTAGAAAACTCAATCTTGAGTTAAGCTCGCCTTTGTACATATTATATTGATGTGTATTTGTTTTCTATGTTATTGTGTACAATAAAGAATTTAAGAAAGTTTGTCCCGTGCGGGACTCGGACCCACGACCTTCTGTTTAGCAGGTCGTGAATGGTCACTGACCATTAGACCAACAGCCAATTCAAATAATCAGAGGCACATGTCATAATTATTATTATATTTCTACAGTTATAATTATAATAGCAACCCATATACATATGTCCCACTACTGAACACGGGTCTCCTCTCCTCAATCAAGAGAAAGAGGGTATAGGCCTTAATTCACACACGCTGGCCTAATGCGGGTTGATGAGAACCTCTGCTGATATAATTAAGTACCCGGATAACTCGTTACAAAAAGGCGCTATTTGTTTTAGGTCAATCGTTCTTACGCATACCCCCCCCGGGGAATCGAGGTGGTCACAAATCCCAGGCCATCAGGTGGGCTACATGCTTGTTTGCCATTTATAATCCATCCATTTTCAAGTGATGCACAACCACGTCTGTTGGTAAGTGCATCACTTGTGGAAAGTTATTGATTGTATAAGCTATAGAACTAGTTGTGAAGCATGAAGTTTAACTAAACTTACACTGTGAGCATACTTAATCGTAAACCTACTTGGCAAACTAAGTTTCCTCGTACACAGTGGGTAAAATTAAGTTCCTGAACTGCTTTAGTGGCTCATTGGTCATCGACCAGTGAGCCACTGAAGCAGCCATCGAACCCGTGGTTAAGCAGTCACACACATCGGTGTGTGACTGCTTAACGACGGGTTCGATGCGCGGCTCGGGCCAAAAATTTATATTGGGTTTTTCTGTCAAGAAATTCGCAATAGATGCTCGGAGTTTGGAAATTGTCGGTGGTACACCTCCATGCCTCGGAAAGCACGTAAAACCGTTGGTTCTACGCCTAATCTCTCTCCAGTCGTATCGGATTGCCGTCCCATCGGCACATATTACTTAAGAGTTACTACGAAACAGATACTTCACTCAGAAGAAAATTACCAATACCTACTGCTATAATAGACTACTCTGTCGCGTCAGCAACCGCTGCATGCTAAAATGTGCCTAAATGCTCAAGCGTACAGTTGTGATTGCTTCGCACCGCGCGATCCCACAGCAATCACGGGGCTGCATCTTTGATAAAATTAAATTAACATAAATAACTAGTCCGGTCAAATTAGACTAAAAAATAGGGGTGAGGTTACAAAAATTCCCACTTGGCTGAATATTGCTAGGATTGTTCAATACACTATTATAAAGGAAATGTGAAAAGTCCTCATTGATCCGGCACGTGCAAAAAAATTTATTCCGGGTCAAAGATCACAAAAACGGGGTTTTCGCGATTTTCAGCAAAATGGTAAGTTTTATCATAAACTTAGCTCAGACAAAAATTGTAGATCAGAGAATTATCTATAAAAATGTCTAAATACTTTTTTCCTAAGAGCCACCGTTTTTGAGATATAACGATTCAAAAAGTTGAAAGAGTTGTAATCGTCATAATATGTATAAGTACACCACGTATATACATCACTGAAGCCGTAATACAAGCAAAAATATCGTTCTATCGGTCAGTGTGACTTACACATATAAAATATGAAAATTTCGGCTAAAAAAAACCCAGTCCCTTATTTTCTACGGCAGTGTAACCTTCAGCAACATCTGTTTCCCATTCAATTGTCTGCGTGGCTAGGGTCGTATACCTGCTTTATTTTACTATGCCCAATACATTCAATGCTATTACTCGTGTTACTTACTGCTCGAACTCCAATCGAAAATATTATTTTTTTCTTAAAACCTGGAAAAGCTCAACAACAACCTGTAATATATTCATCAAACAATTTATTGACTTTTGCAAAGTGTCAAAATCATGCACTATTTTTACTGATTGTGATTCAATATCTGCATTTTTCAAGGAGAGGTAAAACATCTGTTTTTAAAATGTTTGAAAAACTAGTAGAGAGTAATTCAACTCCACAAGAAGTAATCACCAACGGAATTCGCTTTCTTCTCGCTATGTATGGAGCTCTTAAAAAAAATACGTGCTTAGATAAATTCAGATATGCATGTTTCGTTAAAAATACTCGAAATAAAAAACAAGTGCAGTTAGCATGTCTTCCTCCAACCTCAGCGGCTGCTCATCAACATCTTTTTCGGGTATATTACCAAGTTCAAGTGTGGTTTGGTAATCAGTTAGACCCAAAAGACTGGGGTTGGAAGTTGGTCGACAATTCATTAGAGCCAGTTCAAACTTTACATCCACTTACACCAGAAAAACTACTAAACACCATTTTTTGCAACTGTATAAAGGGTTGTAGTGCTAAATGTGGTTGCAAAAAAGTTGGACTGTTTTGTTCTGTAGCATGTACAAACTGTCAAGGCCGGTCATGCTCCAATGTTGAATTTCCAACAATTGAAGATTCATTTGATGTTGACGAAGAGACATGCGATGCGATTGGGACAATTTATTAACACCCAGAATGAAGAATATAAACAAGAAGAAGAAGAAGAAAGAAGATGAAGAAGAACAAGAACAAGAGAAAGCAGAAGTTAATGATAATTTAGATACAGACGGATAAATTTTCTTATTTTTTGTAATTTACACCCTTTTCATCCTTTTCAACCCTTGTCAATATCTACACTTATTCAATTGTTTCAAATGAAACAGAATTATAAAAGATCAGTGGAATAGGCCTTTCGGGGAAACCACATTTAAAAAAATGCGCTAAGTACACTACCTCAAAGGTGGCGTGGAAACGTGTGAATATTATGACGATTACAACTCTTCCAACTTTTTGAATCGTTATATCTCAAAAACGGTGGCTCTTAGGAAAAAAAGTATGTAGATATTTTTTATAGATAATTATCTGATCTACAATTTTTGTCTGAGCTAAGTTTATGATAAAACTTACCCTTGTGTGCCGGATCGATGAGGACTTTTCACATTTCCTTTATAATAGCGTATTGAACAATCCTACCAATATATAACCTTGGATGTCTAAATTGACCGGACTAAACTATTTGTGTCGATTTTATTGAGAACTGTGAATATGTTCTTACTATAGGTGGTAGTTTAAAATTGTTGACTGTGCAATACATCTAAAACATAATTATAAAGGTGAGTGTGTAGGTAAAATAAAAAAGTCTTTAAACGGTACGTGTTTTATTTTTATATAATTTTTTATAAATTTCTTACCCTTTCTAAATTCTCGGTTATTAAATTTTAGTGTAGAAAAAACTAATAAAACGATTAAAATTGAACATCGTGCGAGCGCTTCGCTTGCGAAAACCGCACTGAATTTTATCCGCCGGCGGATCGACGGGTGGTAGGCAAGTTGTAAAATTTTCAAATACCTTTAAGCCCCTAGTCTAACATAGGTATTAAAATAGGATGAACTTTCATGCAAACACTTATCTCACTTTTCCACCCTTAAAGAAGGTTCTTTTTAATCTGATAATTTATAGCTAAAGTGCATCTCATGACCATTCAAATAAGCCCAAACACGGCTAGATTACATTGTTTAATTATAAAGTTCCGTTGCCTAGCTTCCGGTTTCATCATCAGTTCAGTTCAAATGTAGGTACTAATTTTCATTTGCTACATTACATTTGAAAGAAAGAAAGAAAAGCATTTATTCGAATACACACAGGATAACAGATATAAACAAAAACAATAGACACAATAACAAAACAAAAAACAAAATAAGAAGAACAAAACAAAAAAAATATCCTGTGTAATCTCAGCTCTGTGCTGTGGCATTTTAAACTGCAGCGCTGATATTCTGATCAGGCCTTAGTGAAGTCACGGTCAGTTAAATATGTACGTAATTGATTTGATAGAAAACTCTTTATTGTACACCACACATTTATGATACAGAATATACCTAATATACCTTTAAATACGTGTTTGAGAATATTAGGAAAAAAATAAGAGAATAAATACATATGTTTAAATAAAGAAGTGAAGTAAAGATTTTTTTTGTATGTTAGAATTTAATAAAATCGACTGAGCGTCGGCGTCGGGCTGAACACAGGTCAAGTATGTAGGTATTGAAAAAAAAAAATTAATCTGTGCAATCTACGCTCAATTAATTCACGTCATTATTGCTTATTAATAGTTGCTTAGCAAGCATAATCGAAACTTATCTAATCGCCATCAGTGAAATACTTATTATTGACAAGTTCAGGTGGCCATCTGTAGTCTTCTTCATCAGTTTTACTTCACCAAATTACACTTTATGGATGCAAATGTATGATTAGTTTAAAAATATTGAAATTTCTATATGTGTGCCTATAACTTTTGAGGAGTTCCCCAATTCCTTATGGATCCCATCATCAGAACTTTGTTTTAATAAAAATGGGACCAAACTAGAAGTATGACCTCTCAGCCAAAAAAATAATTTTCAAATCGGTCCATAAATGACGGAGTTATGCGGTAACAAACATTTTAAAAAATACACGAATTGATAACCTCCTCGTTTCTGAAGTCGGTTAAAAATACCTAAATATTAATAGAAGCCTGTAATATGAGTACCTATAGACCAGTGCCAAAGCCATGGCAAAAAGTGAAAAAAAAATGTAGTAGGATGAAAGCGATTGAAAAAGGAAGAGAATAATAAAAATATTAAAAGAAAAATAATTTACAGGTGATCTGAGGTCGGGAAGTGGAAGGCGTAGAGTTTTAAGGGTAAAAAAACGGTTTATATCGATTTCCGGAAAAACTACAAATCTTATAGAAAAAAGTACATTTTACTATTTAAAATAATAATGAAGATAAAATTACTAAACTATTTTTATTGAATTATATGTATATTGAGTCTGTGGTCAGACAGTTGCATTTTTTTTTAATAATAAAATTTACTTACTTTGTTAAAGTATTGCGGTCGAATTTCGACCACTAAGTGACCTCTAGTAACAATAAATAGGCATCTACGCAAATAATTTAAAGAAGATTCTACAACTTTCTCAAAATATTGTAGATCTCTTCATCATCATTATCATCTTAGCCAAAAGACGCACTGCTGGACATAGGCCTCCCCCAAGGATTTCCACAACTCTCGACCCTGAGCCGACCTTGTCCATCAGTTGCCCGCAACCTTTACTAGGTCGTCGGTCCACCTTGTTGGAGGCCTGCCCACGCTTCATCTTCTAGTTCGTGGTCGCCCCTCTAGAACCTTTCTGCCCCAACGGCTATCAGTTCTGCGAGCTATGTTCCCGACCCATTGCCACTTAATGGAGGCAACTCTTCGAGCTATGTCGGTTGCTTTGGTTCTCCTACGGATCTCCTCATTTCTGATTCGATTTCGCAGGGAAACTCCAAGCATAGCTCTCTCCGTTGCTCTTTAGGTGACTTTGAGCCTTTGCACGAGGCCCATAGTGAACGATCATGTCTCAGTACCGTATGTAATCACTGCCAACACACACAAAGACTTTCATTTTGAGACACTGTGGTATTTGGGACGAGAAGATATGTGTATTATTTGTATTGTATTTATCACTAGGATTTTCTACTGTATTTTGCTGAAGGAACGTCTTGTTGTAATTTAATAGCAACCCACATAATATATCCCACTGCTGAGCACGGGTCTCCTCTCCTCTATCCAGAGAAAGAGAGGGTTTTTTAGGCCTTAATTCAAACACGCTGGATTGGTGAATCAGACATGTCTTTAGAATATCTTCTAAGACATGTCGGTTTATTCACAATGTTTTCCTTTACCGTTAGCAGATGGAGAATCATTTGAATAGTATACACAAAGTGAAATTAACATTGGTACTGCCACGGGGATCGAACTCCCACCTCTTGCGTGCAAGTCGGTTACTTTTCCACTCAGCCACCACCGCTAACTTGTTGTAATGCCAAAAGTAATCCACTAGCATACGTGGTCTCCAGTTGAACTGATACTTTGTCTATTCTAGAAATCTCCTGGTAGAGTCTTTCACCGTATTCATCGCTGACGGCGCGTCCTAATTTTCAGGAAAAAAGTGCTTATGTGAATGTAGGAAATGTATTTTGAGAACAACAGAAAACCTAAAGCCTTATAGGGCGTTAAAAGGTCCTCGACAATACTTATATAGGCATTTGATCCATGATTTCCAAGGCAATTTAAAGTCACTCTTATGGAACGTAGTCACTAAGTAGTTTTATTAGGTCATCTTATATAAATTGCCTGCTTTGAGGACCTATTAAACATGATTCATGTTACACCGTGCCGGGCCACGGCCGGGCGTGGACAAGCATGAATTACTTAATAAACATTGATACTATATGTAGATGTCCGACCGGGTCGAATATTGATAATCCTTTGCCCTAGACTGACAAATAATACCCTTAAATTTTTTTTGTGACACTGGTTTTGGAATACTTTTCTTTTTAATATAATTTTTATCACTGTTCCAACCACTTCCATTGTGGAGGTCACATGCAGCATCAGGATAAACTAATGAAGCGTTTTTAATATGTTTTGTCATAAGGTCCGAGATTCTTATTTAGGTCAGTATTCCTTAACTTTTTTTTTTACTATTTGGGTGGCAAACAAGCATATGGCCGTCTGATCTTAAGCAGTTACCGTAGCCTATGGACGCTTGCAATACCAGAGGTATCACTGTTACGCGTGTTGCCGACCTGTATTTTTACACCAGGTCTTTAAGATGGAGTAACCCTGGGATAGGAATACGTTTCTTTCAAAACGCATCCCTAAATTAGCGCTGGAGACCTGTACTCACACACAGGATCACAACTACGCCACTGTGTGTAGTTATTTGGCTGTGGTCTTCTCTAAGGTGGAGGTCCTTTCCCAGACGGGCTTGCTCGCTAGTATGGTGCCCTACCTCTCTAAAAATACTTAATAATTTTCTCCCTGAAGTTTTCAAAGTTCGTAACAAAACTTGCCGGGATCACTTTCTTGATGTTATATAAGAGTAAATTAGTTTGGAAAATATGTAACACAACCACTTTACTAGCATACTAAATGATTTAAATCAAAAGAGGTTCTGTTTTGATTTAAAGCATTTATAACTATGTACATTCACTTTTAGGGTTTCGTAACCAAAGGGTTAAAACGGGTCCCTATTACTAATACTCCGCTGTTTGTTTGTCTGTCTGTCAACCCGTCCGTCTGTCTGTCATCAGGCTGTATCTCACGAACCGTGATAGCTAGACAGTTGAAATTTTCACAAATGATGTATTTCTGTTGCCCCTATAACAACAAATACCAAAAACAGAATAAAATGAATATTGAAAGGTCCTATACAACAAACGCGATATATTTGCGGTATTTTGCTCGACATTAATAACGGCAACCGGTAGACACTTGAAATATTCACAGAATATTTAGTTGTATATTCATTTCAAAAATAAATAAATTAAATTAAAAAAAATACAGGGCTGCCAAATATTGATATAGAACCCTACCTGCGCAAGTCCGACTCGCACTTGGCCGGTTTATACTATTATAATTAATTAAAAAAGAAAGATTATAATAGTAAAATAATTTAAACGAGAAATTCTTGTAGGTATATACTCGTATAATCTGAATCTTGGAAACGGGTCCAACATTTTTTTAGTAATGGGGGTTTCGGGGGCGATTAATCGATCTAGTTAGGTTTCATTTTTAAAAAACGTTAATTTCCAAAATAAAAAAACCGAACTAAGCATCCAGGTCATCCAGGTACTAGTTTTATAAAGAAAGTAGCACATTCCGTGTTACATAACGTTATTGACTAGTGTAATTGACAAAACGTCATTGAGTCATGTCATATCAAACTGGTTAAAAATTTACAACAATGAACAGAAAAGAATATCTCATCATGAACATGAGCGCTGAATAAATCTTGTGGCTACAATGAATACTAATACGGGAGAAGAGCATTTTAGATTGACGTGAACATGAGCACTAAGAGTAACGAGAAGTAAATTTTATAGTCAATGTAGTTTATCTATTTTGAGTATAACATTCAAAGAAAAATAACTATATTCGATGCACACTGCTAGAGCTGATTTTAAGCTCACCTGCCCTCCAAATCCAGTGGCATAAACGATTTGACGTTTGATGTCAAATCCTATACATTTTCTTATTTTTCTATTTGATTCGACTACCATTTACACCACTTGTCGAAAGGGTCTGGAGTCAAAAGTGGATAGAAGACTAGACTAGATCTAGACTCACGCCTGTTTCCCAGAGCGATGGATAGAGGCAGACTTTTCACTGCTGGAAATGTTTTTTTTTATACTACTAAAGAGTTAAACAAGTATACGGGTACACAGGTACCATAATCTATGAACGCTTGCAATACCAGAGGTATCACTTACGTGTTGCTAAACCAAAAATAAACACCAGGATATTATGATGGAAATTCGCTGAGATAGTAAAATGTACCTACGTTAAATACTTATACTTTCACTGATCGTAAGAAAAACATCACAGACTTTATAAATTACCTACCAAGCAACCGCAGACAGACGCTAATTTAGATAATAATAAAACGCTTCAGCTAGTTCCGTGATGAGTTCCCTTCATATACCTTCTCCATAAATGTTCATATTATCACAAGTTCACAAAAGAGAGCGCGGGCCTTGAAAAGTTTAACCTACATACTCATACAGACAACGGATCCTTGTGTAAAATTAAAAACAAAAACTTGCATTCAAATATCGCTTTTATTACTATGACTCACAGTCTAAATTGAGAAAAGCACAAACGCAACACTATGTAGATACTACGAGTACCTTCAATGTCATCGCCCACCTCTTTTAAGTATAAAAAAAGATTTTCTTTTATGGTGCAAAATATGTTTTGAAGCTTTAAAATTGTTTTTATTGTGAAGCATACCGCATACTTTTGTAATTTGTACAGCTGTGTAAAGAAACGGAAAGAGCGCGACACAATATTACATTTCAAATATTGAAGGCGTCTGAAATTATTAATACGTCCCTGTCCACACACGGTACCCAAACGAATATAGTATGTTGTAACAAATTAAAACCCTTCTTCTTTTTTAAGTCGGTTAAAAAGGAAAACACTCCTAAATAAAGGTCGTGAGTGGAACTTTCACTACGTCCTTAAATGATGAAATTTCCGGTACCTGGGACCGGATTCGAAATTCAACTATGGGGTGCGCATAAGTTGCGTAACTAAATCAATTACTACAGTGAGTATCTCCGGTCCATTATTCGAGTTATGGTGCTGTCTGACAAAGTTCTTTATTAATGTTTTTTATACCTACTACTACGGTAACAAACGAATATTCGACCCATTTGAGGGTACATAAGAAGTTACCTTAGCCTATAGACGCTTGCGTTATACCAGGGACAACTTTTTTTATACCACTTATATGGCAAACAAGCATACGCCTCGTTGAGTTATGGAAAACAGTTACCGAAGCCTATGTACTCTTGTAATATCATACACACGTGAGCCGCTCATAGCCAGATGCACTCGCTAATCGTTAAACGATCAGCAAGTTAAGCTACCAAAGCCGTGGTTACCCTATAGATGGGTGACCGCATAGTAGTACTTCAACTGAGGTTCTCCGTCCTTTGGAGTGCGACGTTAAAAGTCGGTCCCGACTGTTAACCGGTCGTCGTTAGATCACATAAGATACCTAAATATGGGCGATCTAATGGCCACTAACTAATCGAACTTTTTTGCTGACACAAAAACTTAAAACACCAGAATTTAGTGATGGGTAAGTGGTATACCTAGGAAAACGTTTTTTACAAAAGCATCTCTGATTGAGCACTAGAAAACTTTCCTTTTACGCTGTTAGTAGTAATTGATTGGATAGAATAATGCTGCACTGCTGACATTCAACCACAAAGGAATTCATAATTAAACTAGATTGCAATACCTCTTAGTCTTAAAATGCTAACCTCTACATTGCCAACAATCCGTTCATTATATAGTCTTTCGTTTGCATTCTCTTTTATAAGAGAACCCGTGGCCGACCACTACGTCAGATCATTAAATATTTTAAGAGAGGTATGTTGTTGCTATTACGGTTTGTAGATTTTTGTATACGTGGGGAAACTGACGACTGACTGACTGAAGACTGCGATATTGTACATTTGAGTTGTTGTTATAATAGGTAACTATAGCTACCTGTACTATTAAATATTCTGTGCTATAGCTGAAATAATGGCTTTTGCTGCTGCTAATATCAATACTGTAACTATTGTGTAGCCAACTGCGGTGGTAGCTTACCGACTTGTACGCATGAGGTATGAGTTCGATTCCGAGTGACGGTACTAATTTAAATTTCATGTTGTGAAATTTACAAATGTTCTAATTGAATGATTTACTATCTGCTACTGGTGAAGGTAAACATCGTGACACCGGCCAATATTTCAAACAGTACTTATTTATTTTCTATATGATATTGAGGAGTTCTGCTGTATATCCAGAGTCCAAAGTCCAATAACAAATAAATTAATATGCAGCTACTAATACAACCTCAGAGTTATTCAAAACTCAACACAAGTTAATATTTAGACACGATTTTATAATTGTTTAATGAATAAATAAACTGAAACTGAGTATCTCGATGTTGCTTGTGGTTTTAATTTCAAATAGGTTTGCCTGTAGAAGGATTGACGTCAATGTTGAATCTGTAACTTTGATATTCAGTTGTCCATTACTGAATGAGCAATAACGTAGGATAGTACATACCTCTGTACGTACTATTTGGTAGCATCGTATTTATCGTTCAGTAAGCTGTGCACTATATAAGCCACTTCTAGTGGTCGTGAAGACAAGCTCCCGGGTAGGACTGAGTCGGGACAAAAAAGAGCGTTGAAATTTTCTTTCAAGAAATACAATATAAATGGCCGGAGTTTGATAATTACTTTATTGGAGTTGCAGTTGACGTATTTTGGCTGAGATCTAAAGGTAATTTTAAACATGTGCCACTAATGAAGCATAAATAAACAATTGATAGATTAACCAGTACTTTCTGAGATTAGCGCGTTCAACCAAACAAACAAACTCTTAAGCTTTATAATATTAGTATAGATTTAGTCTTCCTTAACGTTTTCGATGATGGCAACCCTGACAAAAAAAATATGACAAATACAATTAAGTTATTTAACTCTAATGAATATAGAAGATGCATATAAATCGCTTGGTATATATATATGTATATCTATCAACCAAGACAGAAGTAATTAATTAAAAGATTGTTCAAGTGCTCGGACACAGTGGTCTTAGTGTCGCACAGACTGACAACCACGATCTTAAACCTCTCCCTAGACATGCAAAGAGATTGCTATGCTATGGCTTACGTAGTTCCGTTTTAACAATCAATTGTATTATAGGTCAAGTGCCAATTAACCTAAGTATTATATTGGAGTCCTATACTCACGTAGAGGAACACAAGTGCACCACCGTCTATATACTATATATAATAGAGGTGTGTCACCATACAAGCGAGCAAACCCAAATGGGAAAGGACTACCTTACAGAACACCACAGCCAAATAACTACACACATCGGTATAGTTGTGTACCTGTGTGTGAGTACAGGTCTCCAGCGCTCATGTAGAGATACAATTTGAAAGAAACGTTGCCTATCCCAGGGATACTCCATCCTGAAGAGATGGAGTAATAAGAAATAGGTAAGCAACACACAAGTGATAGCTCTAGTATTGAAGCGCCCATAGGCTACGGTAGTTTAATATACCAATTTTAGCTTTAAGTATACTGGTGATCTACGACCTATAGAACGTAAGACACGCCGCGCAGTGGTTAATGGTGAGGTAACCACTTAAGCTATTTAAGCAACCAACCGTGCAGTCATTGAAGTCGAATAAAAGGTGGACAGATGATTTTATTATTAAGGAACTTTGGAGAACTAACATATTTGAGATTTCCAGTTCTCATTTATGAATGCGTTTATAGCATAACATCGTCCTAACTCAGGAGTACTTTATATCTCGATAAGTGGTAACCGCCGTTTATGGACTTCAGCAATGCCTGAACACAGCTAATCTGCTACCAGTGTACAAGACAGTGCTATCTTTAAGGAGCGGAAGAGAGGGCTATTGTAGAAGAAATTTAGTTAGTTTAGTTAGTTTTAGTTATTGTAGAAAGTACAATGCGTCATGAAGACTCCACAGCACATTTGATAAAGAAAAAAGGATCGCGTAAACGGGTGTCTCCATCTTTCAGTCGGAACACAGATTAATCTGTTTTTACAATTAAAATAGGCAGAGTTGTGCTACCAACCCTCTCATGCACATAATTGCGCAAACTAGGCCCTACATCTGTAGTCACGTGATGGCTCGTAAAGTAACCGGACAGTTGAGTGACTAGTTCGAGCGATAAAGAGGTACGGTGCTATATAGCGTTTATAGCTCCGTCCCTCTTTATTGCTCAAAAAACTCACGATTAACGTGTCATAGACGGTACGGCCCCAGGACGACCTCGTGGAAATAATAAAGGCTTAAAAATAATGATGCTATTCTCTTCACTGGCGTCTGTTAGTCCAATGTGTAGAGGGAGCTTTTAATAATCCTGTTGAAACGACAGACATGATAGAAATGTTGTATGAATATATTTGTGTGCAATATTATAATTTAAAATAACGACTGGACTGGAAAAGCAAAGGATATTAATATGAACTTCATTCATACTAGGAGTATGAATGAAGTAGTATTCTATAGTATAAATAAGTGAGTAGTAAAGAAACTGAGACAAAATGACAAATGAAATAATTCCCGCCCAGCCCTGATTAATTCGGCATACAAGTACGGGCTGAAAATGTTATGGGCGCCCGCTGGTGAGCGTAGTGCTGGCATCGCATCGATGTATTGCAACTTATTAGGGTTTATTTATTTCGACATTATTCCTATCCTATTATTACCTATAGGCTGGTTCAGTGGCTTAAGTGGTAACCTCGTCATTTGTTACTGCGCGGCGTATTTTAGGTTGGAACCCCGCAAGGGACAAAAATATTGTGATCCATAAATGTTGCACCGAGTCTGGGTGTTCTTTGTGACCGTTAATTGTGTGTTTGTAAAGTCCTCCGCGACACAGGGCTCGTTCTCTAATGCGGGAGTTATCTTTTTAAATGAAACAAACAAAAAATTATATAAGTACATAGTGTGTGTTTAAGAAAGGTAGTGCATCATAGGAGGGGAGCCAAATAACTTCCATAAAACAGTGTAGTTGGGTTCCAAAAAAAAGATAGATATTTATATCATTTTCTATATTATTGCGCTGTGACAACCAAATGCGTTACGAGGCTAAGGGTAAGATGCGCTCCAGCTATTTATTCGTCGGTTTTTGACCAAATATAAAGAGTATTCGCTACTACATACGTTTTATACTATACTTTGCAGTTTCTTACATAGTAATGTAGAAGTATGAATAAAGTTCTTATTAATATCCTCTGCATTTACATCAAAACAAAGCGACTAAATGTTGTCAACTGATGTCGATGCCGGTGCAACTTGTGTCCCTTATGACTTTAAAGCGCTTATCATTGAAAAGCATTCAATACCTTTCATAATAAATGTTTTGCCTAGTGTTTTCACTTCTGTCGGCACTCCCGGAGTGCAATTTTTTTGTGTTCATTTGTTTATGTTTTGATGTGATAATTTAATTTATAATTTAATAACCATTGCTTTGCTATAATTTACTAACCCTAAAAATAAGTAACAAAAATCTTTAATATGCACAAAATAAAATACAAGATAGATAATATAACAAACATATAACATTATTATGTACAAAGGCGAGCTTAACTCAAAGTTGAGTTCTCTTACAGCAAACCTTTGAGTGATGGAAAGTGCAGAGGAAAGTACCCTTATTATTTCTGCACTAATGCTAATGTGCCATAACATTATCTTTACTATTTAGTAAAGATTATTGCACATTAGCAAAAATTAACTAACAAATAAATTGCAACTTTCTACATGCCCTAAATTAATAAAAAATAGTGAATGGATATCTCATATTTTAATTTTAAACCTCAAGCCTCGAATTAAATATTAAACCAAGAAAAATACATAAACCAAATAACAAAGCAAAAAATATACTGAAATTATAAATTTCATCCTTGTTTTTCCATATTTTCAGCGGCAACAGTAATTTTTTACTAAGAAGTACTTAAGTACTTCTTAAAAAAATATAATAATGTCCTACAACTACAATAGAAAGTAAAGAAAAAGAGTAAAGAATGAGCTACGTTTCTATTATTTTGATCCATGATTTTTACAACACTTAATAAAACCTAAATTATTATAAACTAATATTTAAAAAAAAATGAAAACGCAAAGTTCGGTATTACTAACAGGTAAGAGAACCAAATTACTTTGGACTTAACACTTGTCGAACTCGCCTTAACTTAAGCCTGTCTGATTGAAACGGTATGCCCCGTCCATGTCCGTCTGAGTATTCGGTTATATTTTAACATAGAATACACTAGACGTGCAAAGTGAGCAATAAAGTCTTATAGAAAGGTTCAAGTAAAAAAGGTACTGTGAAAGTGAAAAAAAAAGACATGTGGCACTCGGGGGCTGCCGCGGTAAAGCTATTGCATAATTTTAGTAGGTATGTTTTTTTTATCGAAACAAATAAAAAATTACTTTACAGAATTATCTAAATCATTTTATTTAATTCTTAATGATTCATAAAAATATATAATAATAAAAATGAATACTTGTAATAATTCCTTAAGACTCCTTATACTATAATCTTTTTCACAAAAATATTCTCTTAGATCAAAACCTCCTTACACAAATTTGACATATTATTATTGGCCGTTTAGAGAATTCGTCATTAAAAGAAGTATCACCGCTGTGCCGGTCGGAGTGGGGGGTGTTAGGTTTATTATTTTCGTTACGGAATTTCTGGATTCGGTCTACACGCCCAAGGTCCGCGATAGAAGCTATGCAATAGCTTAAAAACAATTCAGAGTGGCTTAAGTAAGAAAGAGTACGTTTTGAGTGATAACTCGCCACAAATTAGCAGAACATTACAGACATATTACGTCTGTCCCACGACATATTATGTCGTGGGTTGGTGAATCAGATATGTCTTTAGAACATATGGGTTTCCTCACTATGTTTCCTTTCACCGTTAGCAATGGTTAGATTAGATCACATTAATTGAAATGGAGCCCGTGTAAAGCGGGCAGCCGCTGGGTAGACTACTGACGTCATATCAGGTTCCGGTGGTCCACCCGTGAAGGCGGGTGTTAGTGCACAGGGGGGTTTTAGTCGATATGCCGGCCGCCAAACATCTTTGAGCCGGAAAGTCCGACATAATCGCCTCGCTTCCCCTAGCGGGTGGTATGCGTAAAGCATTTCCCCTCTAAAAAAAACTCACACCGCCTGTATGCAAGTCGATTACTTTCCCATTCGGCTACCACCGCTTTTTTCATCATCGTCGTCATATTATAATATATATCCTACTTTTCCGTTGACCTAAATTACCATAAGAGATGAGAAATTACCATACCGCAGTTATAATAAAATTAACAATTATTAATTCTCATATCCATATACGATAATTTATAATTGTTAATTTAGAATGACCGCAGTTACTATAACAATTAACAATAATGAATATTATATAAATATTAATTATAAAATTAACAATAATTAAAAATTTTAAAATAACTGCAGTACCTATTATAGTCATTTAGTTCAACGGAAAAGTATGATTTTGTCTCAAATAAAATGTTTCGTTGCTTGCACACTAATGCTTGACAAGGTAATAATAAATTTATGATAAAGATGACATGTCCATATATTGATAAAATCCTAACATCTAACAAATAATTTCGTTTCCTCTATTGAGAAATAGCGAAGCGAATGATCGACGCTTCGCGTGACAGGAGAGCTGGCATGTTTCTGACGCAGAGAATAAGCATTTCCATTTCAATGCTGCAATGCCGCTAGCCTTATGGGCACGTTCACAGTGTTGCTGTGGAATATCCTGTTTTAGAGACGGTTATTTTTCCATTCACGGATTGTGCCAAAATAGTAAGTAGTCAGTTCGTGAAAATCCAGAGAAATAAATTAAATTAGATATCCATTTGGATGCTGATCCGTTCGAATTATTATACAAAAAGGGTCACAGGTCTAATGAACACAAAAAAAATTAATAAAAAACTTGATTATATAGTGGAATACCATATTATTGGCTACGTTTTAGTTAATTGTCCGTGGGATTGTATACGCGTGTAAAATGTGAATAAATCTATAGGTACATGTTTAAATATAACTAGCGGCACGTCCCGGCTTTGCACGGGTGGACATTTATTAATTTTTAATAGAGATCCTGTATTTTTTAAATATAAAATATAGCCTATGTTACCCGCTGATAATGTAGCTTTCTAACTGTGAAAGATTTTTTTAAAACGGTCCAATATTTTAGGAGGCTATTCAATGCAAAGAAACAAACAAACAGACAATCAAAACTTTTATCTTTATAATATTAGTATAGAAAATGAATTCCTATTTCCCTAAGTGGCGTGACTTAGGGAAATAGGAATTCATTTTCTTATATATAACTTTCGAATGACTTTACCGATTTCATTTATCTTTATTTAAATGTTTTATAATATTTTGTAGAAGGTTCCAATGGCAAAAGGATAGAAAATTGCGCAGTTAGTTTTATAAATTAAACAGCCTTAAAAAACACGAATATATATGAATTACAGATTGAAGTAAGACGTCCACTGCTGGACATAGACCTCCCCCAAGACTTGCCACAGCTCTCGATTCTGAATCAACCTTGTCCATCGGTTGTCCGCAACCTCTACCAGGTCATCGGTCCACCTTCTTGGAGACCTGCCACGTTAGGCCCTTTGAAACCCTTTTTTTGGATTGTCATAAAACTAACTGATGAGATCCCTGGTATATCGTCATATCTACCACTGATATCATTAAGGGACCATCTTAAAGGTAAACTAAACCGAACGCAAAGATTTTTTGCAAGTCCTTTAACAATCGCAAAGTATAATGAACGGATATACATACAAAAAATACAGTCAAATTGAGAGTATCCTCTTTTTAACTTAGATCGGTTTATAATAAGGATTCCCATTGAATACAATCTTCATATATATCTTCCGCTTTATTCAAACTCTAACTTACTTCACAGAAGCTCGTCGGTTCAGGGTATTCATAACCTGACCTTTTGCCAGAATGTCAGTTATTACGGTCCACTAAAGTTCAACGTGGAACCCCCTTCCAATTACCTTACCTTTTTATACTACCTTGGTAGTGGCAAACTAACATACGGCCTGTTACCGCAGCCAATGGATGCTATAATACCAAAGGTGTCTCTTGCGTGTTGCCTACCCAAAAATAAATACCAGGTTTTTAAGATGGATTTTCCCTCGAAAAAGAAAACGTTTCGTTTAAAACCCATCGACATAAGCTCTGGAAACCAATATACACAGGAACACAACGACACTGCTGTGTGTAGTCATTTAGCTGTGGTCTTTTGTAAGGTGAAGGTCCTTCCCCAGTCGGGATTGCTCTCTAGTGATCTACTCCAATATATTTAACTATCTGTTCAACCAGTTGAACAAATTGAACAACTTTTCTCCAATTTTTTTCCACTTCAAAATGTAGTTGAACTACTTGAACTAAAAATTACAATCAGTTCAATCACATCTTAAAAACAGGGTTCAATAAATAAAACTATTACAAAATTATTTACCTATTTATCTAATCTACATAGTACAGCTATTGCTCCAAGGAGGTTATTACTATAACTGGCCACTGATTGCAAATATAGGAAAATGATGCCCTACCTCTCCTAAAATCTTTTTATATAATAATAATAATGTCTGCGGTAACAAACATTTAAAAAAACACACGAATTGATAACCTCCTCGTTTTTGAAAGTCTTTAAGAGAGGAAAAGTTGACAGAAGACCACAGCTAAATAACTACACACAGCGGTGTAGTTTTGTTCCTGTGTGTGAGTACACGTCTCCAGCACTCATTTAGGGATGCGTTTTAAAAGAAACGTATTCCTACCCCAGGGATACTCCCATCTTAAAGTCCTGTTGTAAAAAAATGGGTTGGCAACACGCAAGTGATACCTCTGGAATTGCGGGCGTCCATAGGCTACGGTTACATCAGGTGGGCCGTATGCTTGTTTGCCACCCAAGTAGTATAAAAAAAAGTGAGACAAGAGTTTGCATGCAAGTTCATCCTGTTTAAATACTTACGTTAGACTGGAGGTTTTAAGGTTTCTGAAAATTCCAATGAAATGAAGCACTGGGAGCAAGCAATATGTCGCGGGAGACTTTACAAACATACAAGTAATTCACGGACACTCATTACATGTGAAATGTGTGTCCGTTCCGCCACTTATATACACAGTAAAAAAATATCTGTTTGTAATAATAAATAACATCTTTCTACTAAATGCATAATAATGTTAACATGGTACTAATACAAAATATTGTTCTGTATGGGGATCGAACCTAAAACAAGCCACGAACTAGTAAATGACGTAACTGTTACGCTAACAGTACCACGTATGCTGATAATGCTAGGTCCATTACGAACTTGTTAAAAGCTTTATGAAAGCTTCAGTTTCAGCTCTCTAAAACTAACTTATAGTTAATAGGTCATTTATCTATACTACCTATACTAATATTAATTTAGAGTTTAATTTTTGAAGTGGAAACTTCTTAAGGGGCGTTGACCACTATTTGGGTGAACAAAAATCTTGGAACTTGCGTTATTGTCCCCGAACGTTATATATCACGTCATCTTCACCGAACGCTTTCCTTGAGATAAACTAAAAATAATCCAAAAATAATAAACTAATAAGTCGACGATACAATTCACAACAAGTTACTTAGTTTTCACTCCTATCGGCAGTCCCCAAAGACTGCCCCGCATGTTTTTGTTACTCAATTAAGCCAGAACGCCTAAACAAATCAAGACGAAATTTGGAACATATATTATATAGAATAGTCTGGAATAGCACATGGGTTTTTTATCTCGCGAAAAATGTACGGTTCTCGTGGAATAGATTTGCGGGCGGAATCACGGGCAACAGCTAGTAATAGACTGATCTTGACGGCACAGTTGCAATACTGTGAATAAGATTTTGATTGTAGTCTTAGGCGGACGCACCATACGCGCTGACTAGCTATATTTTTATTTTATTTATTTGCTTTTATACTACTAAAAAGGCAAACAAGCATACGGCTTGCCTGATGAAAAGCAGATTTACCTTAGCCTCTAGACGCTTGCAACACCACTCTTAATAAAAAAAAATTCTTTATTTTTAACATAAAAATAATGTACCCAAAACCGACGATCATGCATAAAGAGGAAAAGTATGTCTAGAATTGTCGGAGCAATTGGCGTACTATAGTCTCTGCAAATCCCAATGAGAGTAAGCATAATAGGGGGTACCCAAATGTATGTAGAATTTAAAAAAAGATTAATAAATTGGCTATAGTGTCCGGATAAATCAGTGAACACCAAAAACAGAACAACAATATATTCCTCGCAAACTGTCATAACTATGCTGAAATAGACAGTTTCGAAACGACCAATCAAGCGGGGAATAAAAATGTTCACTGGCGATATTGCTATATTCACAGACGGACATCCGAATCCGTTCAACTTTATTTGGGAAAGGGAGTAGCCAGAAATTCGCTATACGTGCCTAAAAATATCTTTTCGCGTCTGCATATATTGAATATATGCAAACCTCTGACGTCGACTAAATTTGGAGTTTTTTGTCCGCAAAACTCGAAAACCAGTCAGCAGAACACTTTTCAATGAATATAAAGTGATCAATGACATCAATCTGAGCCACAGTGACACGTGGCTGGGTTTAACTAGAAATCATCAACATCATTAGCCTATCGTAGTTCACTAATGCGATGTAATGATGTAAGAGAGGTAGAGCACCATACTAGTGAGTACGCTCACATCGGTGTTGTTGTGTTCCTGTGTGTGTGTACTCTAGTGCTCATTTAGTGATGCGTTTTGAAAGAAACGTTACATCTTAACGTTTTGGTGTAAAAATGTTTGGCAACACGCAATTGATACCTCAGGTATTGCAAACGTCCATAGGCTAGTATACAGCTAGGTAACAGTATAACATCAGGTTAGCCGTAAGCTTGTATGTCACCCAGGTGGTATAAATTAAAAAAGAGTGGCCTGAGTTTCTGGCTAGTTCTTCTCATGGCTTCAGCCTCCACATCAGCGAAACTAGCCATAGGCAAATTAAACCGACATCATCGTTTTGGCTTATTCATAATTTATGACTTTATTACTTTTATGGTTCTTGGTTCGATTCACGGTTCGGGTAAAGTGTTCTTGTGATTTTCTTATAGTATAGCTCGCCTTTGATTTTGCAGTACCAAACACAGCTGGCGAAACGTGTCCACCACTCCGAAAAAAATGTTATGTTACGTTTATATCCAACTCAAACGTCGTCGGTCTTGTTTGCATTCTGTATAAAATTCCAAGCTCTCGGGTGAATTTGACTATTTATTTTCAATAAACTCTCTACTGGTGGTAGATTTTCCACGAATTTCATACGGGATGTGCACTGCTTCAAGTTAACAATAATTACGTTACTGCATAATACCTTGAACAGTTCAGCTGTCTGTTCCAGGCACCGATTAAATCATAACTAAAATCCTCCTGCGGGGTATAACTTTCCGTGGTTTGCACGGAACCAACCGATTCAAGTGGTAAGATTTCGACTCCCATTGACCTACAGGTTATACTCGTATGTATACATATTATACCGCTCATTTAGGGATGCGTTTTTCACTAAACGTTTTTCTATCCCAGAAATACGTTTAAGGTGAAAGTTCGAGACCTCCTCTTCGACGAGGATCAACACATCAGTAATTTGGTATTTACTATATAAGTTAAATTTTATTATATTCTGTTTTAGTTCAATTTTATTTTCGCTATTTAAAATTTTGCACCTACTTCATTTATCTTTGCATCACCCTAAGGTTGGCTGGTTGAGAATGCCTTTGGCATTAAGCCCACCATTGTACACGATGTGCATAAAGATCTAAATAAATACCGGTGTTAATTTTTTGGCAACAGGCAAATGATTCCTCTGGTATAGCAAGCATACTATCAGATGGGCCGTAGTCTTGTTTACCTCCTAAGTAATATAAAAAAGTGTGGCTATTTCGTTACAACAACTACAGGTCGCGAATGTGGTACTTACCTACTCGGAAACAATGCATTTCGCGCAGTGATAAATGGCGAGGTATTCACTGAATCAATAGAGGACTCAACTAACTAAGTTAAGCTCAATTTAAATTCATACATAGGAACAATGGCTTCTAAACTCGCGAGAGTAATAAAATAAACTTGTGCAAAACCATCCTTCACCAGTCACTATTACAATAGGAAGTTAGAAACAAAACGCGGATGGTAGTAGATTAAGTATGTATGTCCAACTTATCAAGCTGAACTAGTCTAACTTTAGCAGCATATTCAAGTCAGTTCTTAGCGCTTCGTAATTCTCCAGTGCTTTCAAACCGACTAAGGTTCTTTTTATGAAAGAGTTACTGTACTAATATTATAAATGTGAAAGTTTAGATGGATAGACAGATGAATGTTTGTTACGTTATCACACTAAAACGGCTACACAGATCTTGTTAATATTTAGTGCAGAAATAGATTATAGCTTTTTAATCCTGGGAATAAAGAATGTTCCCTTTATCCCGGAAAAAACGTTGTTCCCGTGAGATTATAAGCGCGGGTGAAGCCGCGAGCGGCAACTTGTGGTGATATAATGTTTCAATGCTTTGTGTGCCTATCTGTGTATGTAAGATATGTAATAATAATGTCCTCATAACCGAATTTCAGTCACGGCGGTTAATCTCAACGGAGACTAGCCAGATGGCTAGATATCGCGCAGATGCGCGGGAGATATTATAGTGCCCAAGTGTGTGCGCAAACAGAAGAAGAACAGAAGAGAGATCAAGCGTAGGACCAATGGCTTTACGTGCTTTCCAAGGCACGGGGTTGTAAACACCGCCAATTTTCAAACTCCAAGCATCTATTGTGAATTTCTAGACAGAAAAACCCAATATTATTTTTTTGGAATCGAACCCGGGATCAGCTGTCACACACATTCGACCACTGAGCCACCGAGGCAGTAAGATGTATATGTAGTATACAAATAGGTAAATTTCTTTAGATAAGTATACATTTTAATTTCTATACTTTACTTACTCTTTAATGGTATATTTTCAGAGAGGTAGGGCACTATACAAACTTGGAAGCCCAACTGGGGCATGAAATCCACCTAACAGAATACCACAGTCAAATAACTAGGTAGGTACACACAGTGGTGTAGTTGTGTTTAAATTCATGAGTGCTGGTGCCCAGTGCTTATTTAGAGATGCGTTTTATAAAGAAACGTTTCCTATCCCAAGGATTTTGAGTCGAGAACTCGCAAATGATGCCCTCGGTATTATAAGTGTCCATTGGCTACGATAATTGCTTACCATCAGACGTTTCATACAATAATATTTTGGCAATAAAGAAATAGATATCGTAATAGCGCGCGGAAACTGTTGTCATCAGAAACTAAGTAGCTTCATTACATCACTATCTCTTTCTGTATGATCACGTTCCGTGTTATCTATCGCATTCATACTTTAATTCTATCAAATATCACGAAATTATAATATCACAAAACTACATCGGAACAATACTGAACGCCGCGCGCTGCTCAATATGAAGGTAGCTTATCGTTCTTTACAGCATTTTATATCATTGCCTAGATAGGCAATATTCTTGAATCTGATACTTTTGGTATATTGGCGTTTTAGGGTTTGGTGAAATGATTGTCAAAATCTATGGAAAATAACGTTGCCTGCCATTGATTCACAGATTTATAACGTGGAAACGAAAATTAATCAGACGGTGACTCGCCCGTACACTAGATGACCGACATGGGCATAGCCAACAAGCTCAACATAGCTAGGGCTTTTTTTATTAGAGCCTAACTATGTGCGTTTTTATCAGGGATGTAAATTAAAAAGGGTAACACCACACATTTTTATGGACTAATTCTAATCATTGTACTTACCTCAAAAAAGTAATTTAAAACATTATCAAAGATTACGTGAAGCGAAAACTTCGACTTTCTTTAAAAAAAATTGCGCAAACATAGGAGTGGGAAATTCGACGTTGTTAAAGTTTATACCGAGAAGTGCGGAACGCTTAAATTGTTATACAATACGAAAATTTGGATGGATGTTTTTTTTATAAATCACACAAAAACGGCTGGATCTGGATGAAATTTGGCATAGATATAGATTATAGTCTGGAATAACATATGTATATAATAGGCTATCACTTTTTATCTAAAAAAAACACTGTACCCGTTGAATTGTACACGCGGGCGGCAGCTAGTTAAAGTAGATAATAAAACCTTTATAGTTTATAATTATACAACTATGTTTTTATACTACTGAGGTGGCAAACAGTACAGCCTATAGACGCTTGCAACACCAAGGGAATCAATCGCGCGTTGGCGCCCGAGACCCTTCAAAAATCTTTGAACAATGGGCTCATTCCACAACATAGGAGGACATTCTTGTAAAACCGCACGGCAAACAATGTTAAACTGACATTAATAAGTAGTAATATCAAGTATCTCGTTGTCATCACAATCTATATATACTAAAATGAATCCCTAAAAAAAATGATTATCTGCGGATAGGACCTAGTTATACTACATAGTTTATTAGTAGGTCGCCGGAAGAACAGACTTTGAGGTACTAAAATGTTCTGTTTTTATCTGCGGTACGGAACAATAAAAACTATAAAGACAACATGTTTTAAAATATATTCTATCTTATATCTATATATTGTAATGCAAAATTCGCGAGTCAAAATGCCCTAACAAATCACCATGTCATAAAAGCTGTAGGTGACGAAAGATATCATAATAATACTTTGTGCTGACGTCACCGAGGTAAATAAACATATAGAGTAGCATATCCATACAATATATGAAAGTATGTCAAAATATTGAAACTATAAGGCACAATGGAATAAATGTGCTTTGAAACCACTTAACGTTTCAAAATATCTATACTAGAGCACAAGAGATAGATATATGTGTATGTATATATTTATGTCATCGTACCATGCGATATGACAGAGACAGTGATTTTCTTGCATCGACAAGCTCAATGTTGCGTTCTATATGAAAAACAAAAGACGTTTTGGCATATACCAGACCCTCTAGACAAGTGGCATAAATGGTAGTCGAAGCGAAAAGTCAAAAATGAAAATGTATGGAATTTGACGTAAGTTTACGACATTATATCGTAGACTTACGTCAAATCCCATACATTTGCTTTTTTTACGTTTCGATTCGACTATCGCTTATGCCACTTGTCTAGAGGGCCAGGAGTCTGATATTGTTTCGATAGCACGTTTTCACGGTTATTGCTCATCTATTTTATAATCAATAATATAAAAAAAGTAGAATACTAAATGTCGCAAAGTGAAAACTTATTATTTTTTGTTTTAAGATATCCTTTTGACGCATAATGACCAATCTATATGCGATGTTTTTACATTGATAAATATATTTAAACAATTACAACACTGCTGTTTAATGGCGTCACGGATCACTCGACCGTATTATATTGTCTTCTTCTTCTTATCGTTTGGTTAGTGGCTAACCTGATGACGGAGTTATTTAAATCGGCCATATTTAGGCCTCTGTCGTGAACAGTCGGGATCAACTTTTTAACGTGCCCTCCGAAGCACGAAGACGATAAGATGAAATACCACTATGCGGTCACACATCTATAGGGTTACCGCGCCCTTGGTAACTTAACCCGCTGATCGTATACCGAACAGCGAGTGCACCTAGCTATGAGCGCCTCATTATATTGTAAGGAAGTTTTAATCTATACTATACCCGTACCTCCACGGTAGGTGACAATTTTGCTTATAATACTTATCTAATGTTTTATTTGCTGAAAAAGAACAGAAATATCTTGATTTGCAAACTTTAAAAGCATATAATATTTGTTAATAAGTTATATTGTTTACTGATTTTGTTATTTTAATTCTTATAATAATTACATTCTATATATATTCAATACCGAAGTCCTTGTGTTGTTATTATATTATTATTATTACTCTACGCTTCACGTTACAAAACATGCTTATATTTGGCTTAAAGAATAAGCACTGCCATCCAACATGGTAATGCTGCCAATCTTCTAGGCATGTTTTCAGTAGCCAGTAATGCAGAGGAATTAGATACATGACGCATAATCAAGCAGTCTATTTATATTTATGTAATTGTAGGGCACTTTAAAAAAAATCATCTCTTAAACTTTAGGTTATTTTAAGTGCTTAGTTGTAAAATACTATACCGATATTAGTTGTTCTCAAAAAAAAATAAAAAATCCAATAAGTGGAATATTATTTTCTACGCTTTGTTTTTTAAATGACTAGTTGAGAATGGCATTAAGTCCGCCTTGTACCTGTTTTGTGCAAAAAGGTTTAAAATAAATAAATATATAACTCACGCTGCAGTACTCTCTTGTCCAACATTCTTGAGTGTGTCCATCATCATAATGGCGTGTTTGCGATCTTCTAACAGTGCGTCGCGCTTCAAACTGTTGATATTCAACGCCGTCATCAACCGTCCCGTTTGATAACGTTGTTCTTGTAACCTTTACATGAAACAAACAACAATCAATTTTTTTAATAAGAGAATCTTAGTAAGTTAGCTTAATAACCATTTGCAAACGAAAAAAAAAAGTTTCATCAGCAGGATACCATTTATCGTTATATTAAAATCTGTTCAGTCAAATAGAAACACTCAATTTGCCAATAGTGTTGGAATTTGTCTGGTATTCTATAGCCGGGCTTGCTCGCATATATCGCATTCTTGGTAGAAAACTGGCGTAACTTGAGGGCAATTTTGAACTCTAGCTGTTAAGATTAAGATATAAACTGCAAAACAAACACGCTTTAACTTAAGTCATCTTTCCACTGTGGGTACGATATGTTGCCCTATCTCTCCTCTCTTTATTGATTAATTAGTTTCACCAACACCACATTATCAGGTAAATTAACTGTACAAAAAATCTTTTGCATCTTCTTTACATTCTTTAAAAACAAAGTCGCTCACCGCTGTCTGTGCGCTTGTTCTTTTAGATTTCGCAACGGATATCAATGCAGTTTTCAGCAATAGATCTTTATCTATGGCTGAAAACTGCATTGATATCCGTATTCAAGAAGGAAAGGAAGTTTTATATGTGTAGAGATAGGCCAAGAAAACCGAAGCGAGTTAAAACAGTTATTAAAAGGTCATTTCACCATCTTTTAACAATTTTGTTCTATTTATCAGCAGTAAAGCACTAGTACCTTAAGGGTAATTACGTTCCAGTATTGGCTGACTGAACCTACAAACCTATTTATATCTAAGTACCTACGCTTAAAATCCATCGGAATTGGAAGCCGATCAAAGTCATTAGCATGAACGCTTAATGCTGCATCCTGTGCAGTAGTGACGACCTACGCTTCGGCTCTTGAAAATTCGATTTCGTAATAGAGTAGGTCCAGAAGTGAAAGCCATTCAGGACCTGCTTCATTACACTCATGTATTTCTGTCAGATCCATTTATATAACATATATTTCAAACTGTGCTGCTGCACTGAAAAATACACAAACAATAGACTGAGCAGTCTCACAAAAAAAATCAAAAGTATCAAGTTTCTTATTGAGCCGGATCGTCAGTGTGAAAAAGGCTCGTCGTATGTTTCGGAATTTGCTTTTATGCTAAGCAGAATAAGATTTAAAATTGTCAACATACATTTCATTTAGAGGGCGTTCATTAATTTGTGGTCAATATCACGTTGGGGAGAGGGGGAGTCTTGGTAAAAGTCACTGCTGACGACGCAAAAAAGTTTTATACCAACCTCACATACATACATACTATAACTAGTATCTGAATTTAGACCTCATGTTTTAAGTTAAATTAACTTATGGCAGTAGTCTTGTAAACTAAAAAAGCAAATTAAGTTTTTAAGGCATTCAAGCACAGAGTAACGTATTTACCCAAAAATATGCATTTTGAAAAATCTTACATGATATTAGGGTGGGTCGGAAAGGGTCAAGCCAAATCTCACGACATGTGGATGGACGCAACGGGTCAAAAAGTCCCCAATATCGCCTCACGTAATTATTGAACGCCCACCTTGTAAGTGAAAAACAGCAGCACAACTTTAGGTTTATATTATTATTACCGTCACAGTAGATAGTTCGTATGAGAATTCTCGTGCGAGAAATAGGCACAATTGAATTCCAACTTATTTAATTAGCAGCCATATCATAAAGCCAGTGACATTCATTCAGTTAATGCTGTAAAGGAGCTGAGAATGCGATGAACCGTGCCATTTTCAGAGCATTTGTCATAATCTATTTGCTATTCTCTCGCTCTTATATTATTGTACGACTATCTATTGGTTCGATGTCACGGAAAATTTAATACCAGGGATATAATATAATTTAAACAAAAAAAAAACGATTTCAATACGGCAAGTTATAGAACTTTCAAAAACCCTAAAATTCCAAGTATTTAAATGAGATGAACTTTCATACAAATTCTAATCCCACTTTTCCTCACAACATGTAAACGTATATACGTCATATCTCCAAAACTATTAAACATGCGGCGCTGTTAGTGGGATTATTTTTTTGAAATTTAATATTCCCTAAAAGTTATAATAACAACTTATACAAACAACTCATACTTTTTGAATGATTCTACAAAAACTGAAAAATGATCAAAACTTGTGTAGCGACGATCTTCGCAAAGCGGCTGGGAGTAGCTGGATGCGGAAAGCCGAGGATCGTGCTAGGTGGCGTGCCCTTGGAGAGGCCTATGTCCAGCAGTGGACTGCGATAGGCTGATGATGATGATGATGATCAAAACTTTTGCAATGCACGAATTACGTAGATAGCATAATTATGTTATTTTTTGCTTGCAAAAGTGATTTCACACTCCCCCAAGGAGTCCAATTAACATACCAAAAATGCAGTTTTACTATTATGTGCAAATTGAATTAATTATACATAATTATCATCTAATATGAAATAATCTGCATCTTTAGGGCATTTGTTGACAGATGGGCCTATATACAGTCCACCTGGTAAGCGGTTACTACCGCTCAAGAACTTCAGTTTAGCCCGTTATGAAGCCAAGCCGTTGGGCAGCCACCGTGAAGTTAGTGCGCTTTATAAAACCTCGATCGAAAAAAAAAATTCTTAGGGATAACACACCAGCAGGGCTATTTGTAGAATCAAAGCATACCTAATAATTTTTGGTCATTGCCTGATGCATCCAGGACTATTGTAAAACTTCAACAGTCAAGCTAGTAGCATTTATTTTAAATAAAGAATATTTTAATTATATATTCTTCTTACCTCAATAAAATTTGATCGAATGAAGAAACAAGGGTGGCATTCTGCAAGCGCTTGCATATACCCATAACTTCCTCGAGCTCCCAGTGCACAGATCGTTGACTGCCAGCATCTTCATCTTCGTACAAATCATCTAGATTTGTCGCTTCCTAATAACAATAGCGTAATTTAAAATAACATTAATCATATCACCCAAAGGGGCAAGCAGAGCTTGTAATACGTCCCATTAGTCTAATTGTACACTGAAAATAATAATCTTAATATAGCGGCCCTGTACAGCCATCTCCGTACCCGTGTGTGCCTCATAATGAAATGTGAATATTGTCATTCATCCTAATAGAGCATTTCTAGACAGAAAAGCTAAAGCTAGTTTTCATTTCCCCGTTCGATAGATAAACCTGAAATCATACATGGTTATCATACACTACCAATATGTCATCGAGGCAATCATGCATTGCACAGAAAATTGTATCTAAGGTCACATGAACAAGGATTTCCAGAACATTCAATCTTGAGCTGTCCTTGACAATCGGTTATGCGCAACCTTTACCAGGTCGTCGGTATTTGTTGGAAGTCCATTTCACGTGTTCAATTTCGTGAATATAATAGCAATGTGTTGTGTTTATTTATTGATGCAGGTATCCATCTCAGCCATAAGACGTCCACTGCTGGACATAGGCCTCCCCCAAGGTCTTCCACATCGTTCGGTCCTGAGCTGACCTTGTCCATCATTGTCATTTTGTCATTGTATACTAGCTTTTAAAACGTATTGAACTCTTTGATTGCAACAAACAAGATAAACAAAAATATAGTATATTAATAAGGTGATGATGAACTTTATTTTCGTTTTATAGTGGGCCTCTGCTGTTATCTAATAGTTGTTAAAAGTTAACAGTCTGTTAACAATAACAGTCCGAACCTAGTTCTAAGTTAGGCTCAACGATTAGCAAATTAAGCTGCCAAGAGCGCGGTTAACTGATGAGTGACCGATAGAAAATCGTCTCCGATTGTAATCATTCGTTAGATCACGGCACCGTGGCACCCCGGCGTGGCGTCTAAATGGGCAATACGCACAACTCTGTCACCAGGTAGCTACTAAGCACTCGATAAACTAACCTTTTATAGTATCTTACCTCTTTTCTTATAAGATTTGGGAATGAGTTTGTCAAAAAAGCCACTTCACGGCGGGCTAACTTTAATGTTCGTTGTCTTTCTTTCATATTTGCTTTGATTTCTTGCTCCAGTTTGTTAAATTCAAACTTTCTGTCATCCAAATATTCCATAGCTAACTGACCCATCTCCGTAGCGCCCATGAGACACCTGCCTTGAGCTCGACAGTCTAATTTTAAGGCTTCTAATACAATTGTGAAGTACGAGGAATCCTGTAACAAAATGTTTAGTTTAATTATGAAATAATCGAACCTGAAAAAAAATCCAATTTAAAATTACTGGATCGAAGAAAAATTATCTTAAAACTGGTGCTAGTTAGGAAGTTATTACTAAAGCAAATACTTTTTAGAAAGGTAGGGCACCAAACAACACAGGAGATCACAGCTAAATAAGTACACACGGGTATACATTTTTGTGCGTGAGAACAGATCATTAAAAATAATATTTTCATGTCCCACACAAAACCTTGATGTTACAAGAAATAATCGGAAGCTTTATTAATTAAATTTTATATTGCAGGCGGAGTCATTGGGTCGCGCGCTGCTTCACTCACCACCTATTGGGATACCTACACAGTCAGGAAGAGACAGATAAAAGTGCATAAAATTAAATAATTAAAAATACCTATATAAGTTCAGTCGAATTTTGATTGTTTATAATCAAAGCACATGACAAATCGATCCTGTTATGAATTAGCCTATAATTAGTATTTACTTAAGTAAAAAAAATCTATTTCCTTTCTTTTTTACGTTTCAGAATATTTCATGAGAAATAAACAATTCCAGCCGTGTTACGATTAGTTCTGCTAATGAATCGTGCCTATTATGGGAGCAAATGAAAACTTCATCTGCAGGTGTTACCATTTTTATTTCACCCTTTTTGCCGCAGAATATTTGTGTGATCTCGCCTACACTTACAGTACAATATTTCGTTTATTTATAAATATATATTCGTTTGTTTAGGTAACACGTAAGTCTTGAATACAAACGTACTGTGTAGTGTGACACGGTTTTAATAAAAGTTCAATATCAGGTAAGTGTTCCTAAATAGACAGTAATAGATAATTATGGGCTCAATAATCACTGGAACTACCAGTCAGATTAAAAATAGCGATAGCTAGTAATTCTAAACGTAGAATTACTAGCTGTCGCTATTTTTAATCTGTTATTTAATATCGAAGCATTGTCTTCAGTTTTCAAAGAGTACGAAACTACGAAAGCATCGAGAAATAAATGCAATGACATATTATTATCATTCAATTATAAGTACCTAAATCTATCTAAATAAATAGTTTGGCAGATTCGTCTCACCTTTGTGATATAATATATATTTTATATAGTAAAGATAATATATACTATTTATTTTATTTGTTTACCTATATTTTGTGTTAAATATCATATTTAGTTTGTATAATTATTTATTAGTAACCTCTTCAAGTAACTTTTATTTATGCACCTTCTTCTTTATATCTCTGCATCATCCTATGGTAGACTGGTAGAGAATGCTTTTAGCATTAAGTCCGCCTATACAAACCATTGTATAAAATTATAAATAAATAAATAATAAGATGTCATTGCATTTATTTCTCGATGCTTTCGTACTCTTTTTTGTTTGCACAATCTCGCAAATACTGGTACAGTAGTACCTGAAGACACTGTTATAATCTGAAAACGGAAATTACACAGACGGAGATGAGCTCCTTGAAACAATCGACATTGGCAACAGCCCACAGGTAATACGGTTCGTAGCTATGTAAGTGTTAGTGGCGCGGATCGAACGATCTATTATACATATAATATGTTTAATAATATTATCTATACGATAAGTCCTGTTACCGCGATCAAACATGTATTTTACGTTTTTATTTATAAGATTTTAATTATATTTACTTAGTTTATATTATTATAATGGATATATTATGTATTTTTCACAACTGAGTTATTCCAACGGCGTCCAAGACACAAGCATTAGCTTAGTTTGGGGCCAAACAAAAACTCAGTTTTGAATCATGTATTTTATTTGAATAAATTGATTTGATTTGATCTGCAAGGTTAAGCAAGCTTGCCTCAGTCGGTCCGTTAAAAGGTGACCATTTTTTACAAAATAAAGCAAAACCCTTCCGTGCCTCGGAGAGCAATATCTTGATTCGCAAGCTTTAAAAGGTTGTTTTTTTAACAATTAATATATGTTTACTTCTATTATCGGCTGTTTTAATTTAGAACACAACGAAAATCCTGAGTGAGCTTTAAGCCCGAGGCCGTCTCATCTAGTTTCCTACGATATCAGTTTGCACGTGTGCACTCAATCTAATCTATGCGAAAATGGTTCCCAACGATTTTTATCAATTTTGGCAAAAGTACCCTATGTTCTTTCCCAGGGACTCATCTATGGTACTCTGGGAAAGGACATAGGGTACTTTCTAAAGCGATAACTGACATACACGATCATAACAATATATAAATAGACTTTAAAATATTCAAAATAGAGTCAGTCAAAATGTCCGTCCTTTTGTTCCCAATGTTACCGTACGAGTATTTACGTAACACGTGTTGGTACGAGTATGGACACAATGCGAATATTCTGTAACTTTCACATTTATTTCCACTTACTGAACTTTCAACAATGGTATACATACTCGTACATAAAACTTGGTTTTAATAAAATTCAAAATCTTACAAAGGAATCTTTGTGCACATATTGTAGGAATATGGACAATTTCTGTATTTATTTAACACTAGCTTTTCACCACAGATCTACGTTTTTGAATTGAGTCCTATCTCACGTTTATTTTTAACCGACTTCAAAAAGAGGAGATTATCAATTCGTTCGTTTTTTTGTTTGTTTGTTACCACAGAGCTCCGTCATTTATGTGAGAGGACATACTTTCAGTTTGGTCCCATTTTTATCAAAGAAAGTTCTAATGATCCATGAGCAATTGAGGGAACTTCTTATCAAACTTTTGCATTCTGCAAGTGTATTTTGGTTTAAGTGAAACCGATGAAAAATACCTCGGATGGCCTATTGAACTTTTCAGTGATAAGTATTTCACAAATGGCGATTAGATAAATTTAGATTAAGGTTGTTAAGGAACTATTACTAAGCAAATGTAATGTACCAAATTAAAATGGTACAATTGAACTGAACTGATGATGAAGCCGGAAAGTAAGCAAAGGAACTTTAAACAATGTAATCTTGTCGTGTTTGGTCTTATTTGAATGGTCATGAGATAGACTTTAGCCGTAAATGGTCAGTTTGAAAATTTCTTTAAGAAACAAAAAAAGAATGGAGTTTAAAGTTCATCCTGTTTATATACTTTTTTTTTGTTTTTGTTTAGACTTTGGATTTCAAGGTTTTTGAAAACACTACAACTTGCCGTATTGAAGTCGGTTTTTTTTGTTAAAATTATTAAATTTTACGTAATTTTACATTGATTTTCATACAAAATGTTCTGAATTCTTATTACTAATATGCTCTCCTTAGATCATACCGTGACATAAAATAAATATCGAAACGTTTCTCTATTACAAATTACGGTGTTATATTGGTATTGCAAGCGTCCATAGGCTACGGTATATGCTAATCGCCAGTTATATGCTTTTTTGCCACCAAAATCGTAGGTACAAAAAAGTCTAAAAAGACTTAGAGGTCGCCCGATGGTCGTAATTCTACAGTAATTGCTTTCTGCAATCTTTCTCCGTATGAACTTTAACAGTGCACAAATCTCATCCCACACTCCTTAGTGTGCATACGTATATATAGATATAAGTATACAGACTGTACAGTTATTTTGCCATTGTGATTGTTCAGTGTTTGAGGTCAAAAAAGTTTTATAATTGGATGGTGTCGACAGGTGTTCTGTCGGCATCAATCAGTGGTTGTCGTAAAAGTTTATGCTTCGTGGAATCCGTAATTTTCGACCCAAGTTCGCCTTTGATATAAGAAGTTTTTGTTCTACCTTTCATTCGTAGATTTGCCATAACACGAACTAAGCTAAAACTAGCAAAATAAATTACTTTTCTAACTCCTAACAACTGCCCATAGGTATTGGTTTTTACGAATTCAAGTAGTTATCGTTACTATTATGAAAGTGACTGGCCTGGGAATCGAACCACACTCGGCGCAATGTTTGTGGTAAGGCAACCACTTTACCTACTAGACCACATATGTTGTAATTAGATATATTAATTAATAATCACTTTAATGGTTTTAATGATGTCAGTTATGCATTGGTCACAGTTGAAAAGTAAAGTTAACAGCTAACCACGAGACTCACTACTGTGGTTTTAATTTATGCGGTTTTGTTTGTGTATTACTTACTATAATTATAATAGCTTTACCGACGACGCGTCGACGGCAAGCACCTAAGTACATGCCAATGAAACTAAAATTTTGACGGTTTCACATTGCCATATTAAATCGAAATTTACAAAAAGAAAATGTCGCAATTAAATTTTTATGCTGTCTCGAAACGAATGTCATATTCGTTAAAAAAACAGAGACAGTATAAAAATTTAATTTCGACAATTTTTTTTTTTGTAAATTTAAAGGTAAGGAAAAGGTTACATGAAAATTGACTTGTACACGCATCTAATACATACTAATGTAACTATAATTTTGAGGGTTTCATATTAAATTTTCATGTTATATTTGTTTTTTCTTGACTTGACACAAAAGTAGCAAAATCTTACTCAACTTGGGCTAAGTTTTCACAAGCAATTTAAAGTTTATAAGTGAAACATTGCACCAATCTAAAAAGATTGGTGCAATGTTTCACTTATAAACTAATAATAAGTATGAGAACATAATTTTGCATCTAGGTCATCAGGCCAGCGCTTTCTAGGCCTGTCTCGGTGCGACGCGACGCCCATCTTAAGATACCCGCTGTGTGACGCATCGTGTCCGCCTCACAGGATACAAAGGAGTGTCCCGCTCAGAAGATTATGGCATTGGACAGGTGGGATTGCAGTAGCTGTTGGAGGTATTTGCTTAGCAATAGGACGCAGGCTAATAAATAAAAATTGAACATTACCTTTTTAAGAATGTCGAGAATTTTCTTATACATGACTTTAATGGCTAGAGCAGCGTTTTTTTTTATATTAGCTCGCTGTACATAGTTTGCCACGGCTTGTTCCTTCTTCTCGGGAGGAAGTTTACCGCCCACTTCATATAACACTCGGTCGCGAAGTTCCGCTGCCTCCAACTGTCAAACATTTGTCAATTTATAACTAATTACAGCAATAAGAAGTAACTGAATTGAGTTTCAGTTATAAAGTTAATAACTAACTAATACGCTAAGTTATATTGTACCTGAAATAATAGTTATTGAAAATAATGCATGTTATTTTACCTCTTTCGGCTGATGGGCGGGCATAACATGTTTTTCATTTTAATCTAGAGTAGAGGCGAATTCTAAAAATGTTGCTATAAAGGGTTAAGAATAGCGACAAAGGGCATCGTTAGAATCTCTTCTAAAGTGGTGGAGTAAGAAGTCATGTCGACACTATAGGTTCGATTATTCCAAAAAGTATTTTTCCGTCTTCAAAAGACTAGGTATCAAACAAGTGGTAGTTAAATTCCTAACAAAACATGTAAACGAAATTTTATTGTAAGTAATATATTATAAAAAATATTTTTTTAAATGTAACTTTTAATTATTTTTTCTGAACACAACATGTTTGGTGTAATTTTTTAATTGGCATGATCGAAACTATACTAAATTTAAATCACACGTTCTCTAAACTGTGACAGGTTTTAAATAATCCGTAGCATACAGTTGTAATAATTTACGTCAAAAATGCAACGTGGTTATGTTCAGCACTTAATTTGAATTTCAACATAAATAACAATAAGATGAAATCTAGAAAGTTTTCAGTTCTCATTTTGAATGGGCGGTCTGCGCCACAACGCGCCGAGCGCGCTGCCCGCTCTCCGTAACGACTCCCCAAATTATTTATTTACTCTACCGTTGCCGAAATAAATACTCAATGGTAAAACCGCCCAAATGAAAACTTAACATTTTATCTAGTTAGTAAAGCTATCTGTGCTGATATGCTCATGTTTGTTTGCGGCCAATCGAGGTTTCATTCCTGAATCAAAAATCCAAAATCAAAGTGTTCAGTGGCCTTTATGCCTTGGAGTGCACTTTAAGCTGTCGATTTTACGTCTAATCTCCGATTATATCGTATTATCCCATCAAACTACAAAAGTAAAAAACAATTGAGAATATACCTGTGCTTACACACACATCTGCGCATAATATGTCCTGCGTCGTTGGCTAGTCTCCGTTGGGAATGGCCGCTGTATCCGAAAGACCTATATTTATCTGTTTGCAAATATTAAATGCATAACAGATTGCGCAATCGATAAGTCGTTTTCACCGAACAGTATCTAATTGCATACGTAAATCGGAACGCCACGCTGAGCACGACTACATAACGTGATCAGAATACAACTAATATTTCGCATAATATTACTAAAATACTAATATTATGCGAAAATTTATGGACGTATGTTTGTTACTTAGTCATACCAGAATGGATCTGGATGACATTTTCTCAGTGATGGATTACCTATAGGTGTGAATATCAAAAAACACACTAGAGAAAAGAACACTGTTCGCGTCAGTGTATTGTACGCGAGCGAAACCGCTGGTGGAAACAAGTATTTTATTAAAACTCGATGACGGCACAATATTAATGAGGTACACACCTGCGCCAACCGAAACTGTTCCATTTTCTTCTTTTTTGTATATCTGATTCTGTCCAGTTGTTTTCTCTTATTAAAATTTTCCTGGTGAATGCTCTCTAACACTTTCTGCAACAATATTACTATTATTAATTTTTTTGTATAGTACGGTAAGTATTCGGCCTATCTTAACATGTAGATTCGTATTTTATGATGTTTTTAGATAGTACATATTAAATATATACTCCGGATCTACGTTCATGTATGAACAGGTTAATGAATGTAGACTAGAGGAAAAGAAAGAAGTACGTAGGTACTTTAGGATTGAGCGCACAATCTCTGTTTCCCCGAAAGGTAGACAGGCGTGATGTATGTAAAATTTACCCTTCACTCGGACTTCAAGCAGCAAAACATTAAAAATATTACCTACTTAGATAAATGAATCATAGTTATGGGATAGCAGAGATCTATAAATTACGAACAGTAGTGGGCTGGGTATAATTTATTATCCAAGTACTCGCCTAGTTCTTGGAACCTAGTTTTATATGCATTAAGACTATATACTTCGTTACAGCTGGGACTTTATTAAGGTGCGTCCAACACAACACATTTGCAACACCAAAAGTGGTGTGACCACATATCATATCTTTATATATTATATTCATCTGTAGATATGTGTGTATGTCACTGATTTTCTTCTAAACGGCTGGGCCGGTAAATTTGGGCGCCGTTGGACCCGCTAGATGGACAATGTCAATTGCGTCTGCATATATCATATAATATCTATATATTATACACCTACTATAATTCGCCAACACGTCAATTTTAATGAATCTGTGCAGTTCGCATGTTTCTATATATACACGCGAATATACCAACCACTCCACGCATGCTCTTAATAATAGCAACCCATAAATGTCTCACTGCTGGGCATGGGTCTTCTCTCCTCTATCAAGAGAGCTGGGAGTAGCGTAGCCTGAATTTAGGTTGGTGGATCAGTAATGTTTTCAGAATATCTTTTTAAGATAAGTGGGGTTGATGTACGATGATCACCCTTCACCGTTAACGGATAGTATAGCTAATTATTGATTAGTACATATAAATTCAGTCTTAAAATTAAAGTCTTGGAGGCATGTGTGCATAGACAACTGTCCGGGTTTGTCCACCGGAATAACCTTCTTTCTCCACTCCAATCTGGCTTCAGACCTGGACATAGCACTGTCTCTGCCTTGCTGAAAGTGACTGGCGATGTTAGGGCGGGTGTGGAGGACACCAAGGCTACGATTTTAGTCTTGGTTGATTTCTCGAACGCCTTCAACACCGTCAGTCACGATATCCTCTTATCTATCCTTTCACATCTTATGATCTCACCTGAGGCACTGGAATGGTTTTCTTCATATCTTCGAGGGCGTCAGCAGTCAGTCAGAGTTAATGACAATGTATCGAATTGGTGCAAACTTGACGCTGGTGTTCCTCAAGGCGGTATACTTTCTCCTCTTCTTTTCTCATTATTTATCAATCTTGTTACTCATAACCTTCATAGTGCGTATCATCTGTATGCCGATGACCTGCAGATCTATGCCCAGGCAAGGGTTGAGTGTCTTTCTGCAGCCATTGATGACATAAACAGGGACTTGAAATCTTTGAAGACTTGGTCTAGTAGCTTCGGTTTGGATGTAAACCCTATGAAGTGCCAAGCCATAATAACAGGTGGATATCGAGCAATGAGTAGGCTTGACGTCACTATACTACCACCGGTAAAGTTTAATGGAACCGTGATTCCAATAAGTAAGGACGTCAAGAATCTAGGGCTGCAGATTGACGCTTCTCTGAATTGGCAAGCACAGGTTACTAATGTGAGCCAGAAGGTCACTGGAGCTCTGCGGTCTCTCTACCGGTTAAAACATTTCCTTCCATCGAAGACCAAGACAATGATAGTGCAAACTCTAATTTTTCCTATAATCGACTATGGTGATGTATGTTATCTCGACTTGAATGCAGATCTACTCAATAAACTTGACCGACTTCTCAATAATTGCATTCGATTCGTCTTTAATCTTCGTAAGTATGATCACATATCCAGTTATCGTACCCAATTGAATTGGCTACCTATACGAGTACGTCAGCGTCGTAGTCTGCGTGCGTTGACAACTCTTTACTCCATCCTTAATTCTCCTAATGCTCCCTCTTATTTAACGCAACACTTTCAATATCTTTCATCAAGTCATAATAGAAATCTTCGCTCTACTAATAATCTTCTTCTTCTTTGTCCTTCACATACGTCAAGTCTGGTTCATTCTTCCTTCGCCATTCAATCCATTCTCCTTTGGAATGCGCTCCCTCTCGAAATCAGGACGTCCACAAACCGTGAAATTTTCAAGGCTCTCCCTCTCGAAATCAGGACGTCCACAAACCGTGAAATTTTCAAGGCAATTTTTAGAGTACGTCAGCTTTACAATATTTTTTTGGCAGAATCATCTTAACTTTCTTATTAATTTTATGGTATTTATGTATTTTATTATATTTTATATATATATATATATATATATTTATTTATTGATATGTATTAAGTACGTTATGTATTCATTAATTGTCAATGTATGAATGTTATCAAAATTATTACTAAATGCACCTACCTAATTTTCTCTGCATCACCCAAAGGTTGACTGGTAGAGAATGCCTTTGGCATTAAGTCCGCCATTGTACACTTATTTTGTGCAAGAAGTAAATAAATAAATAAATAAATTCCACAAAGTGAAATTTACATTGGTACTGCCTACTCCGGATTGAACTCACATGCACTCGAACGCACTTGTGGTGGTTCAGACGATTTTTAGGCGCAATCCGTTAAATAAATAAAATTGTATGTCCTCATGACCATTTTCAATATGGCACTGCCTGTGTTTATAGTTAAATACGAGACGTGTTGCGATAATACTTGAAGAGACTAGCAGCTTCGCAGCGTAGCTCTGCGAGATACGTCGCGACACCTCGAGGAGCAATGTGAAGCCGCTTGATATTGGCTGGTTGTACGACGCTTCCCTGAGCAGCAGCGGACTCTTAAACACCGCCGCGACTACTGAAGAAGCATCACTGCGTCTAGAGTACTTTGACTGCCTTGGTGGCCCAGTGGCCACAGTATGCGCCTGCTGTGGCGCTTGAAAACTTTGTGTGACCCACAATGAATTGTTCTGAGTCTTGATGTAGTTAATTGTACATTCGTAAAGTCGTCTGCGACACAGAGCTTGTTCTCTAGTGAGGGAGTTGTCTTTTTACAAAAGCTATATTAACTGATAATGATCTTAAGAAGGTTGCTGGGGTAGATAGGCGGGAGGCGTAGGGCCGGGTGTCGTAGCGTGAATTAGAAAAGATATAAGTATGTCCAGCAGTGGACTGAAACAGGCTGATTAATTAATTGATTGAAATCACATCGCTGTCTTAAAACGTGTGCGTCTTGTCGCATCGCGTCTACATGTAAGCTGAACCTTGTACATGTAGTTATACGATCTTGTACTGTTCAAAGAACAGTTAATACAACATACAGAAACTGACACAACCATTATGTGGTCAGGCTATTAAAATAGCAATTACAGGGGTCCAGTGAATCGCACGGCCAGGGCTGACGGGTAGGAGCTGAGCTTGTGCTTATTGTCTATCGAACCAACATATTATATAGATTTACTATAACAAAGGCCAGATTGACTGCCTCGGTGGTCCAGTGGCCGCAGTATGTGAGGTTGTGGGTTCGATTTCCAGACAGGACAAAACTTTGTGTGACCCACAAAGAGTTGTTCTGAGTCTGGGTGTTGTTTGTGTCCGTTAATTGTATGTTTGTAAAGTCCATCGTGACACAGACATTGTTCTTTAGTGCGGGAGTTGTGTTTAAAAAGGAAAGGAAAAAAAAGAAAGATACGCTGCAGGGAGATCAGTCAGGTTTCGAGCCCAGATCGGACCCCAGCTTAATTTTTTTATTTGAAATATAGCTTATGTAAACCATTATTATGATAAGTTACCGTACTGCGTGAATCACGCTATGAGTAACTCACCAATCGTGTACTCATGCGGTTACTATTAAGTAGTAAGTATATATTTTTACTATATAATATATACTTACTACTTAAGGAGGTAAATAATGATACGGCCTGCCTGATGGTAAGCAATTACAGTATCCTATGGAAGTTTGCATTTGCACATCAGCCCCTCTAAACAAGTGGCATAATGTGGTAGTCGAATCGAATAGAATAGAAAGCAAATGTATGGGATTTGACGTAAGTATATAAAATTATATCGTAAACTTATGTCAAATCCCATATATTTGCTTTATATTCTGTTCGAATCGACTACCATTTATGCCACTATCCTAGAGGGGCTGGAGTGTCACTCGCTCGTTGCCGACGCTGTAACCTTTTAACTCCTTTCTTGACGAGCTAGTAGAGCCATGATAAAGTCCTGCTCTAGTCTAGTAATGATGACAATCCTATTATCGTCAAAGTTGGCTCTCGACAACTTTCTGTCAAAATTACTTTTCTAAAACACAAACTCATTGTGTAACTTTGCGTTGTAACACCATATTGTGTTTAATTAATAAATATATTCTATTAGTGTTGAAGCGCCACCTTTTTGGATAGCTCGTAGTGGTGGTGGTGGAATGTTTCCTTAACCTGAAAACTGTCGGCACACTTCTATAGGGAAGGCCGCAGTGGTAAACCGAGACAAAATATTCGTGGCTACCATCACAATGTATTCATACAGCCCCTCTAGACAAGTGGCATAAGCGATAGTCGAATCGAAATCAAATCGAATCGAAAAGTCAAAAAAGGAAATGTATGAGATTTGACGTAATCCCATACATTTGTTTTTTGACTTTTCGATTCGACTATCGCTTATGCCACTTGTCTAGAGGGGCAGGGGAGTTTGCTATCGAACGCATTGCCGCATTGCTCGTCGCTATACCAATTGATAATGCAAGACCGACGCGCCATCAACCAGTCTTTCCAAACAAGAAGACGAGTAGAGTACTAATGAGGTTCTATACAATAACAACAATTTAACATCAATCGCAGTGACAAATTAAGTGGGTGGCGCATTACTGAGATAAAGATTTCAACTAATTTATTTATTTAGATCAAATACATGATACTTATGAATTTTTTTTTTTTTTTTTTTATACTACCAAGGTGACAAACAAGCATACGGCCCGCCTGATGGTAAGCAGTTACCATAGCCTATGGACGTTTGCAACACCAGGGGTGTCACTCACGCGTCGCCGACCCTTTAAAAACCTTATAACTCCTTTCTTGAAGAACCCCATGCTATAGACTTTTGGGAAAACCTCGGCAGGGAGCTCATTCCACATCCACAGCCTAATCGTACGTGGTAAGAAATTCCTCTGGAATCTTACGGTACGGCAAGTTTGAGGTGCAAGGATGTGAGGATGAACTCCCTGTCGGTGGCGAGAGGTGCGTTGATAAAATGTGGCCGTGGGCATCATCTCGAACAATTCCTCAGAACACAGCCCATTGTACAGGCGGTAGAACACACACAAGGAGGCGAAGTCTCTCCTTAGACTTAGTGGATCAATACCGCCTGTGAGCTTGGGATCGTCAACAATCCTCACAGCGCGTCTTTGGATAGAATCAAAGGGTCCAAGCTGGTATCCAGGTGCTCCCGCCCAAAGGAAATGTCAAAAAAGCAGCAGATGTCAGTATATTTTTCCTACAGTCAATTTGCTGACAAGGGTAAAGCCACGAGCAGTATTAAAAGAAACTCTGGCCACTGTTTTTAATCGCCAGAGTTTATAACATTTACAATTTGTTATGAATAACGAGTTGTAGTAGTACGGAACCTTAGAAAAAAGAAATTTAGGTAGTGATGCCAATACTAACATCAGCTTGACTGTTCATGTAGGTAAGCTGTAGTCTTCTATGCTCTTGAAAAGCATTTCTGAGGAACTGCTTATCGCCATAAACGGCGACACCAAGCTCCTCACGTTTGTCAGTAATATCCTTGCGAAGTTGGCGAATGTCGCGCGAGTATCTTTTCTTCTGCTTAGCCAAATCACCTTCATGTATCTTGCGATCTCGTTCTGAATAAACATGTTAAATGATAAGCGTGAGTTGGACTAGAATTAATACTAATTGGCCGATTCTTCAATCTCAAAAAAATCATAATTCTGAAAACAGTTGAAGTGGCTATACGTCAGTGTTATAGCCTGCGCTCTCTCTCTCTCTACTCTTTTCCAATTTAATCTCGTAATACTAGCGGTATTATTAGGTATAAGTTGGAAAATAATACTTACTTGACCTTACATTACAGCCTCAATACAAAAGAAATTTTCGCTATTTTCATACCTCTTCTATACCGATACAATCTACGAGTAATTTATGAAATCCCCTTCCTTTTTGGAATCAGGATGTAAGGATGTGGTATCGCTATTAGGGCACGTTCGGACACTTTTTTCCGAAATTAGCCGTATCATCACATGTATATCATAATTTTATAGTACGTTAACAATGATATTTTAAAGCAAGATAAGCTACTTTCATACTGAGGTTTTGGTGCGTACTTACTTGATGCTTCCTTAGTTTCAACTATAAATGAGATGGATAAATGGTAACGTAATGAAACTGAAACAGTGATAGATGAAATGAAGTTTACTTAGCTACTGTTGACGGTAGTAATTTCCGGGCATTAGTGTGATATATACGTCTTTCTTACTATCTTTGAATGTTATACTATGACTGAATGCGGAAGAAGGCCTCCAGCCTTAAGTGTTGTGACGCGAATTGGGTAGGAGGTTGTTTCATGTACGGATGTAGGTACCTAAGTACACACGGCAACGGAGATGGCTGTATATGCCGCTATATGAAGATTAGTTTTTTAAGGAACAGTGTACAATTAGACTAAAACTACAATAAAAATTATATTTCACACAAATTTATATATTGGATTCCCTACAAATCTACTCTTCATTCAGCAGCCCTGTACAGCCATCTCCTTTACCCACCGTACTTCGTATACGTGTATTATAACCAATTTCAGATATGCATTGAGTTATAAGTAGCATGCATTGTTCTTTTTCTGCATCTCCCTACTTATACGTTGAATAATAAAGACTACCACTGCATTATTCAGATTGCATCTAGTTTTTGTTTTGTTTGGTCCATTATTCACCAATATTGCCGGTAGTACAATGTTCCAATTTTAGGCTTTAGTATGCTGTGGTCAAATGCCAATGAAGACATTGGCTTATGCTTCGCCCAACGTGTAAAGTGAGCTTAAGAAATGGATTCCTTTAGCTTTAAACTTACCATATAATTTAATAAGCCCCCGATACTGATTAATCTTATCCTTGATGACCCAGTTGTCATCTTGCATTCCATGAATGCGAACCTTTGCTGCAGACAACATGATGATAATATTACCGCTCCGTTGGTCTAATACAAGTTATAAACACATTACATTAAAAGAATATCAAACACACATGTGCAAATGCTACTAATATAGTTTTTAATTTAATTGACAGTTATGACAGGTCGTTTATTAGGTAAGGGCATTGCATAGAGCGTAAGCAATATAACCTCCTTGAACGTAGGCATAAGATTACTTTATAGCTTTTTATTTGTAGGGAGGCTTTGTGGTATTTATATCCACGTACGATTATTTAATTATTTATTTATCATGATACCATAGTAAAATACAGTCCATGATAAACAAAATTCTTCTTTTTTCATGAGTTTTGTATTTCCAGTACCGTCCTTGCTCCTCTAACGGTCAGGTATTAGGGCACGCGGGACATGAAATAAAGTGTATTTTTTACACAGCACCACATTTGCACTCACTATTGTCGCAACAGAAGGCACTTATTTTTTGCCGTGCTATCTTGTCGTACTGTGGCCCGTGCTAAGTCGCTCAAACTGCGCACCCTTTTGCACTAAACGCTCTACACTATGCTTATTCTGGCAATATTATCTTAACTTTTTGGGACTTTTGGCTGGATTATTAGCGGATATCGTCATAACCACAGAGTAACTAATCACTGCGTTTTGTAATAATAATATTTCCCCGCAGAGCAGCTTGTGGCGGGCAGAATGTGAGTGGGTCTCGAATGAACCAGAGAGTCGATCAAGGCCTCGTCTCCGGCTCCCCTTTATTGGTTCCGGAGTGGGCTCACAAGAGCGTCCGCAGGACTCTGGGCTCTGGCTTGCCTTAATTGGCTGGTCAGAAAGGGGTCGCCAGAGCTATATGCTCGGGAGTAAAAGTGTCATTTTTAAGGGCATAAGTACGGAAAAACCCGCTCTCGGGTCGGTCTCTGGGGGCTGTTGCTCATGTCGGTTATTTCAAGGAGCCCATCTAGTGTAAAGGCGAGTCACCGTCTTCCTATTTTTCATTTAGAGTATATCCCAACTTTTAAATGATGGCTGGCGACGTTTTATCCCATAATCATTGTAAACCAGTCCATCGAAAACCAAAACAATTATTTGATTTTAGATGTTGCAATAGCTCTACTCTTGCCATAGGCAGATCATGGCTGTACAGCAATAGTGCAGCTGTGGCATGACTATGGTAAGCGTCTCATCCTATTTTAAATTAAAATTCTCTAAGGGTTTCTGCGTGTTGGATCTATGTCCCCGCGTAAGCCTTCCAAAGGCCCGGGTATTCTCCTTGAATGATGAAAAATACCTGTGATAAAGAGAGTCACAATAATAATATTTTCGGGACAACTCACACATTGCCATATGATCCCGAACTAGGCAGAGCCTGTACTATGGTAACCAGACAACTCATAAACATACTTATATATTTCTGAATACATACATATTAAATATAAATTACATCCAGACACAGAACAAACATTATGTGTGCTTATCACACAAATATTTGCCTGGGTAGGAATCAAACCCACGTCCACCGTTGTAGCAGTCCCCAACCCCTAGACCAAAACTAAAACTTTAGATATTACACAAAATACAGATAATAATATGTCCATCAGAAATAATATACCTATATTCAGAATGTTCTAAGATTTTTTTTAATTAGTGCAGTAGTTCCGAAGATTACTTGACATATAAAGAATCTCACAAAATTCTGTCCCTCTCTTTATATACTAGTATAGGTAGATTAATAATAGATACACTATACGCCTCTAACACTTCGTACTCATACCTCTCAATAAATTAAAGTTCTACAGTGGCTTAGGATTAAATTGGTCGACTGTCAGGGAGGCGGCTCCAATCGCGAACGGCGAATCGACTTTATAAAATTAGAATAGAAATTCACGCCTTTATCTAAACTTTGTATATTGAGACCAGTGTATAAATATCAGAATGGTTTGTATGTGTGTGAGTGAAATAAATACCTAGTGGCCCGCCCCGATTTCGCCTGGGTTAAACAATCATGGCAACACGCAAGTGATACTACTGATATTGCAAGCGTAGGTATAGGCTATGGTAATTGCTTAACATCAAACAGGCTGTATGCTTGTTTGCCAGTCAAGTGGAATAAAAAAGAAATCATAATGTGACACAGGAGAAAACGTAACGCGGGTGAAATTAGAGGTATTAGTTTATTATTCATAGGTAGGTATAAATTCCGAAAGACCGATGACTTAGTGATGGTTACGGGCAGCCAATGGGCAAGGTCAGCTCAGAACCGATTGCTGTGCAAATCCTTATAAAAGCTCAAGTTCAGTAGTGGACGTCTTTTGGCTAAGATGATGCAGTATAAATTGATGTTCTGAGTTCATAATGACAGGCTTAAAGATCACAAATAAATACTTAACTAATTACGGGTTGTTTGCCAGCGCTCCCGAACACCCATTGCTCTAAGTGACGGGCTGAAGACCTTTTAGCCCGTCACTTAGAGCTAGAGTACGCTAAACAAACAGTAAATAAGTATCGAATAAGCGTTTAAAATACTGGTCTCGATACTTATCGACCTACTTAGGTTGCTACCAATATAATTAAATAAACTTCTCTTCGCCCTAGGAATCAAGTTTAAAATCACTGAACACAGCTTTGTTCTTATTCACTTATTGAAACGCTTAGTGCGTTTCTTGCCACTCCTTGAGTAAATAAAATTTATCCTACTTAAGATACCTTATGCAACATATTCGCATTCTGATAAATGTATCAGAATGCGAATATGTTGCATAAGGTATCTTATCGAATATGTTGTTAAGTACAATGGTACTTAACACGTTATCTTAATTCAATTAAGCCACTGCAATGCAGCTAATAACGACGAAATAGGGCCAACATACGGCTGCCTATGCAAGCATGTAGTTCTTCTGTAAAATTGAGGTAATTAGTAGCAACACATTCTGATGGATAAATGTCTGGTTGGTCTAGCGTTCGTTGTGTACGACTGGTGATTACAAGGTTTTGGGTTCGACTCCTAGGTTGGGCCAAAAAAAGATATTAGGGTTATCTGTTAAGAAATTCACAGTAGATGCCTGAAGTTTTGTATGTGGCAGTGTTTACACCCCGTGGTTCAAAAAGCACGTAATACACCAAAAACCTCTGTCAGATTGTCGTTAAATCCATTTCAATGTCGTGGTTTGTATGTAGATCCTGCAGTTTTCATTAAATATAGAAGTCGAATCTTGAATTTGCTAAATGCAAAGTCGTTGTCGGAGTATTCCAGGAAAATACAGAAGAATGTTGCCTGGGAAGACGTAGTTATAGTATATTTCATATAGCATGGGTACTGTGACGTTTGACATTTGAAGATAAATATCAATAAAATGATACAAGTATAAATTAAAACCTAAAATTAAATGTAAAGTTTTTTTTAAACCTATAGATTTTATACTCTAGGCTCTTGATCAATCTATTAGCTTATTGGTTAGATATAAATCTTATTATTTTTTTTATCTTAACAGTAAAACCAAAAACATTTGCATGCCAAACGCCTAATAGTAGCGAAATTAGCCTCCGAACTTAAATTAAATGAATATTATTATCATAAATGGTACGTCACCCATGCTACGTGAAATACACTATAAAAATTATCGCAGCACATGGAAACGTTTACAAATGAAAAATTTAAAAAAAATACGATTTAAGTACATAGTGGAGGTATCTTTATTTATTTCATTTTCAAATATTTAAAATATCTTTTAATTCTGTCGATTGATAACTTGATAATGCCATGGAATAGAAACTTGTAGCGATGTAGAATACTTAGCAAAATAATCTTGTACTTCCAGACCTCTATGGTTACTCCTTAGACCTGTCTATTGTGAACTTTGTATTGCACTATCTTTATAATATATCGTCAAATTAGAATCCATCCTTAATTCTTTGAAAATGTGAAACAAACAACGTACTTTAGCCACTGATATGTGCCACATGCAATAAGTTGAAGATCTATAAGCCCTTGTTAAAATCCTTCACTTGTTTGATAGAATACCAAAACTGCATTCGATCATTCTACGTGCTCTTGTAAGTTGATAAAAATTATAAATACGTTATGTTGCGATCGGATATGGTCTTAAAATGTGTCCAGATAGTGAAAATCATTCATCGCCATTTAACACGAATTGTTGGCTATGGTAAATCGATTCGTACCAATTCGATTTTTCTTTCAAATAAAGTATTTTTGAATACGTTTAAGTCCGTGGAACCACCACCGTGTGATTTTACTTCAACCATAATTTGCATCACTAATTGCCATTAAAATAATAGAAAAGTAATTGTTATACTTGTGACTCAATGAACCGCTTCGGTTGGGGTTATTTCAATATGTTTGCTATCATCCGCCCCGATCACATTGGGAAAATTAGTGCGGTCATAAAAATCTGATCTTTTTTTAAAGTCATCCTTTGGTTTTTCTGGCATAAACATAGACATTAAGCAATTCCCATGTTGCGTCACAAACTTGCTGGACAATCAAGTTAGTTTGATACTCCAAGCAAAAACTGATAATATTCCTAAATCATCAAAATTGTTGCCTGTTGTTAAAAATCTGAAACAAATTAAAGACTGTAAATACTTATGTAATGTATATTATACTTATTGTTATGTTTTTTTTTACTTTTAGTTAAAGACATACAAGTTTTTATTTATACTACCAAGGTGGCAAACAAGCATACGGCCCGCCTGATGGTAAGCAGTTAACGTAGCCTATGGACGTTTGCAACACCAGGGGTGTCACTCACGCGTTGCAGACCCTTTATAAACCTTATAACTCCTTTCTTGAAGAACCCCATGCTATAGTCTCTTGGGAATACCTCGCCAGGGAGCTCATTCCACAGCGTACGTGGTAAGAAATTCCTCTGGAATCTTACGGTACGGCATGTTGGAGGTGCAAGGATGTGATAAAATGAAAGGCTCCCTCGGGGAGTCCGTATGATGGCAGCTTCGACAGAAGACTCCAGTGCAAGACCCGATCGAATGCCTTAGCTATATCTAGGCTAACCGCCAACGCCTCACCTTGACTCTCGATAGCTAGAGCCCAGCGGTGCATGAGATACACTAGAAGATCATCCGTAGAGTGACTGTGGCGAAAGCCGTATTGTCGGTCGCTAATTAACTCGTGATCCTCTAGGTATCCCAAGAGCCGGCGGGTTACAATTCGCTCCATCACCTTCAAGAAAAGGGAAGTTATAGCTATAGGCCTGTAATTCGTTGGGTTTGATCTATCACCCTTTTTGGGCACCGGATGCACATTGGCGGTCTTCCACGAAGACGGAACTCACCTACTGTTGTACGAGAGTCCGAAAAGACGCGTTGAGTTGAAAAACCGCGTCGACTCAGGGGCTCACTGCTTTAGCACCACTGCCGGTATGCCGTCTGGCCCACTCGACTTATGAACGTCAAGAGATAGCAACTCCCACCGGACCTCACGCTGTGTTATACTAGTTTCCGGCATGGCGATACCACACCACGAAATCGTGGGCGGTACGGCTTCTCTGTCGTTCAAAGTCGAGTTAGAGGCAAAGAGAGCATCCAAAAGATCGGCATTCTCCTTTGCACTATAGGCCAAACTATTGTCCGGCTTGCGTAGTGGGGGCAAGGATGACCGACAAGTTTCCCTCGGCAGCCTTCGCAAGCGACCAGAAAGCACGACTCAAAGAGGGATGGCTTGCCAATTCTGCCGACGAATTCGAATTTGGCACTAGAAATTACTTTTTTACGGGCCCTCGAGGCAGCATCTAGTTTGCGTTTCTCAGAGATGTTGGAGTCCTTTTGAACTCGAGCCGCAGTCCAAGTGCTTAAGAAGACTAGCTTCTCTACAAGGCCGTTTAAACCACGGTCGTTCCTTAACCCCTGTAACTGGCACGACCAGGTTTGGAATGTAGCATTCCATACCCATAAGAATTGTGTCAGTTACAGCAGTTGTGCAGGACTCAACATCTTCTGATGTGAAGCAAAGCTGTCTCCACGGGTACGACGCGTAAAATTCACGCAGTCCATCCCAATCTGCTGACTGCTGCTGCAATCCGGACGTGTAGTCAAACATTTAAGATAAAATTTTCGACGTGCACTATTTCTTCTTCCACACATTAAAGATGCCATATCTTCACTAACTTTTGAACAAGAGATTTTAAAAACTATAAGAAATGAAATTACGTATACCGATCAAGATAAAACATTTTGCTTATCTTTAGTCCACAAAAGATGGACGATGACATTAACATTTAATGTCAGCTAAAACAATAATATATTAAATGTTAATTGCACACTTTTAAATGGATCATACTATCGTCAATCTACTAACCCATAACAGTTTAATAGGTCCAACATTGAAAATATTATTATTTCCGTCTCCCAAATGCTAAGTTCCTCTTAACATTTAGTCATTCACACATCTAACAATTATTCAAGCACAAGAAATATATTATATCAACCGGACTCATAGTCATGACAATCTTGATTTGTTTTGGATACCTCAGTGTAACTGTTAAGGTTTAACGCAACGCTTTTCCAACGCTTGCCCTCATCCGAACGAAACCTGGAGGATGCGTGGCAACTCTTAGCACGCACTGCTCAACGACCTATCAGTCAGTTTTTTCTGAAACAAATGACAAGCACGATTAGATGCCTATGCCGCGATTGCTTATGAAATTAAATAAGAGAGGTAGGGCACCACACTAGCGAGCAACCATACAGAAGACGACAGCCAAATAACACACAGCGGTGTAGTTGTGTTCCTCTGCGTGAGTACAGGTCTGCAGCGCTAATTTAGGGATGCGTTTTAGAAGAAACCCGGATCGTCGGATGATTTAACGGCAAGATGCCGTCAATTAATCAATTTACTAAAATACATACGTTAAATAATACATTTCAACTGCCGTTTATTATTTTCCGAGAGTTGATCAACTACCTAGGAAATTGATCAACTTACGATTCTTGTTATTTTCCGGTGACATATGTAAGGATATTCTGGCAAAAAAATCTCAATAGATACCTGAAGTTATTTGACGGTGTGTCTCGAAAAGCACTAAAAGCCGATGGTCCTACTTGAACGCTCGTCGAATCGATCTATGAGAGGGAGGAAAAAAGAATACAACAGTGTTGCATACACACTCGTGCACTATAATATCTTCCGCGCAGATGGCTTGTCTCCATCAACATTAGCCGCTGTGACCGAAATTTGGTCAGGACTCTGACCGACTTGCGGTCACAGGAGCTAATTTTTGGGCTCATTTTGTTATTGTTCTCAGGAGAACTTTATAACAAAATGATGCCATTAAAAATAGGCTCAAAATTAAATTGAAACGTAGCCATAACTGCGTTACATAATTATTATCTTCATATTTTTAGGATAATGTTTCATGCGGTAATTGACCCCGAAAGACATTCCTGACGGTGTTAGTTGCTAATGTCAACATTTACCTAGGTATAATGCACCGTGCCACTGCTAAGTTCGTATTCGCACCAACTAGGACTTAAATCTTTGTGAATATGGAAACTGACTTACTACCTATGCCGTCAGTATTAAAAAAGGTTACTGGCATAGATTTAGTCGTGCGAATATTACCTATAAACTCGAGCCATGGGCAAATACGAAAGTCTTTCTTTCGGTGTTCTATTGAGCTGAAATTTGGTACAGTTACTTACGTAACTTTAGTGACAGTGCAATAATATGGTACCATAGAGCTGGTTTCATGATACAATCCAAAGGTGGCCTTAGCAACTTTGCATCGAAATAGTCTTGCCGTGCATGAGCTCGTTCAATTTGTTTTCACGAGTAGATATAGTAGCCTGCAAACATCTTGATGCAGTCGTAGTGCAAGGTGCATAGTTCGACAGCATTAACCAATGATGCGAATTCTTCAATTCTGTGATTGGTTCGGTGTCGCAGCCCGCCCGTCTCGCCCTGCACATATCACCAAAGAGCCCTTAAAAACGCTTTCTGTGCATTTGTCAAGATGTTTATGTTTGCTGCTGGCTTTTATACTATTGTAATGACAAAGTTGGAAGGCTACCATAGAAACTTCTCAACGGAACAGGAGAGCCCCGTTGTTTGGGCTTGATTTAATGTGTAAACGCGAATAAACAATGAACGTCACCGAAAAAGGCTTATGTAAATAATTTCATATGAACTTATTGAAATGAATGTAATTCCGCTTGTAGTCGCTGACTTTGAGCACCTTGGAAAGAGAGAGTAAAATTCTAACTTGTTCTATGTCTAAGTTAAATTACGGGGTAAAAAACATGGGGAAGGGAAATACTAAACTATGCGCAAGAAGCAAAAGGAATGTTAATATACCTAAAAGGAATCAACGATCTAATTCCAGGGTCGTAGGTGCTTCGCGCTAGGTACCTAATAAATAGTAATGTACTAACATTATGTAGCACCTGTATTACGCCTTATTCCCGAAGGAGTGCGCCTTACTTATAGTTAACCAATACCTACATGTATACCTAAGCTAGGTAGTTTATATAACGACGTTTATCATAAATTATACGTTACCTAAATATAATAAAGAAACATCAATCAAGAAAATGATGGCGGTAATAGCAGCTATTGAACCATTATTTAGCTGATTTTCTTGCTTATAAGGACTGTAGAACGCCATAACTGAGCTAATACTAGCGATTATATTAAGTATTATAGCTACTATAAAAAAAAAGGATTCTACGAATCTAGATGTGTCTTCGGATTGTAGTCCTGCTTCTACCATGAAGCCAAATGTCACAATTAAACAACTGCCAAATATTCCAGATGTTATAAACTGATAAATATTAGTCTGATGGGTACATTCCCAAATATGCAGTATTCCCATTAGCAGCAAAATGATAGCGAATCCTCGGAGAAACATCTGCACTGTTTTGTACGTCATTACTGTAATGGCTTGATTTTTAACAAATTAGTCAGGTAAAAGCTGTTTACTTTTAACCGTTCTGAGACACTACAATTATAAATTTATAGAAAAATTAAAAAATTTACCAATAACAAACAAATTCCACAGAGTAATTTACCTAAATATATTTTTTTTAATATTTGACTCAAATCAAAAGTTTATAAACAGTCCGTGAAGTTTTCCATTTTTTAACCAAAGTCACTGACCTCGTAATAAGTAATCATCTATTTATATGTATACATGATATACATTTTTTTAAAGACAACTCCCGCACTAGAGAACACACTCTGTGTTGCGGGGGAATTTACAAACATACAATTAACGAACACAAGTTACACCCAGACTCAGAACTACACTTTGTGGGTCACACAAAGTTTTGTCCTGTGTGGGAATCGAACCCACAACCTCGTGCACAGCAAGCGCATACTGCAGCCACTAGATCGCCAAGGCAGTCATTACTTATATTATAATAATTTTGATCATCCCGATTAACTGATTCATCAACGCAGAGCCTAAATCGCGCTGGGGCTACAAACTTGATTTTTTTCACAAAGTTTCTTCAAATGACGTGTCTGACTTCAAATGACGTATCTGGTTGTATGAAAGACCGTAATTTTCAAAGTAAAAAGCATGAAATTTTTAATAAGTACTTACTTCTTTCCTATGTCTAGCGTTTGTGGAGTATGAGAAAGCCTTTGATTCGATCGAACCCTAGGCTTTCCTACAGTCTCTCCAGCGGTGCCAAATTGACACTCGATATGTCGAAGTTTTGAAGTGCTTGTATGAAAACGCCTCCATGTCGGTCCGCTTCCATGATCAGAGCACAAAGCCTATGGAGTTGCAGCGAGGTGTGAGACAGGGAGATGTAATATCCTCGAAACTCTTTACCGCTGCATTGGAAGATGCTTTCAAGCTTAACTAAAGTAACCGACATAGTTCAAAGAATTGCATCCATTAAGTAGCAATGAGCCAACAAAGTTGGCCGACGATCTGGTAAAGGTTGCGGGCAGTGTTTTTTTTTGCAAAATATTATCTTTTATATAAAAAAATCTATTATTTTTAAATATGAAATTAAAGCTTGTTTTAATACCTATTCAATGATACCATATAAGCCGTTATAAGTTTACCCTAGTGCCGAAAAGCAATAACAATAAAAAAACCCAAAAATAACTCCCTTAGGTCAGAAGTCAGCCGGTGGACGGTCAGAAGAAGACTTGCTAAAGGTGGCCTGACTGCGCATAGGCCAGCAAACGGTCCTAAATTGACGCCAGCTCACCGCCAGGCCCTTGTTCGATTGCCACAAAAACACGTGGACTGACTGTCTACCAATGGAGAGCAGTGCTGTTCTCAGACGAGTCCAGGATGTGTTTTCATGCCATTGATGGACGAGGACGAGTCTATAGAAGGCCTACAGAGAGTATCACCCAGTGTTGTATCACGGAACGTGTCGTATACAGCGGTGGTTCGTGTATGTTCTGGGGAGGAATCTCTCTCGAAGCCAAAACTGAGCTTGTCTTCATCGCTGGGGCCAATATAAGGCGTACAACAAGAAGACTAACTGCTTAGGGGTATACAGAGGAAGTTCTCCAGGAACATGTCGTACCATTTAGCGGTTTCGTTGGAGACAACTTCCTCTTTATGCATGACAATGCAACACCCATACCGGTGTTATTGTACGACAGTACCTTCAAGAGGTGGGTATTCGCGTAATGGAGTGTCCATTTCTAAGACCAGACCTTAATCCGATCGAGCATTTATGGGACGAGTTAAAAAGAAAAATTAAAGACCATAACCAGCTAGTCTCCAGGAGCTACAAACTGCGCTCAGGGAGGAATGGGATGCTATTTTACAAGACTCTATCATACACTTGATAGAGTCGATGAAAATCCGGTGTCGAACGATAATTCGGGCAAGAGGGGGTAACACTTCTTATTAATAAAAATATTCTTAGTAAAATTTGCGTTTTTTTTTTAAATGAATCCTCAATTTCCACACTGTTTCGTTAAGCAGACATCTTTAAAGAACAAAACATTCGCCCCGAACAAAAAAAAATAGGAAACAAAATCGGTATAGTTTTAACTTGTTATTCCTCGCAAAACAACGACACGAGATCCATCTAGTGGTGTTTAGAAGAACCATATTTTCAACATACACGCAATGTAGGCTCCACCTAGCGCCATCTAATGGTGCTTGGAAAAACCATGTTTTTAACTTAATTAACATAAAATTAGGTATTATTTTTATTATTGCGTGTTGGGAGAGGCCTATGTCCAGCAGTGGACTGCGATAGGCTGATTAATTGATTAAACATAAAGGGAGAACTTCCTAAGTATAACCTATTTAGGTATAGGTACATTAGGTACAGTACGTACCACTATAAGGGTCTCCTTCTATATCAAAACAACTGATTAAGAGAGATAGGGCACCATACTAGCGAGCAAGCCTGACAGGGGAAGGACCTCCACTTTACAGAAGCTAAATAACTACACACAGCATGTAGTTATGTTCCTGTGCCTGTAAAAATACCTTAACAAATATCGTAAAAAGGTTAACGCTTTGCTACGTTGTCACATAAAGTACCTACTTGAGAATGATTAATCTTGTCCTAAAACTAATTGTCTATTATTATAACCGTTAGGCCGCTGACAGGAGTTTTAATTAATGTTATTATGACTTGTGTTTCAAGAGCATAATAATTATTGTCCTGGAATCTAATAGCTGTCGTAGGCTCCTGATTGAGTTTTGAAAAGGCTAGCATTTTAGTAAAATGAGATGTGAAGGTTTAATTTGTAACTTTTATATAGCCATAATGTTATGGAATGTTTAAAGCAACTTAGGAAACCTATCTAACACCTTTATGCTATACTAGCTGTTGACCACGGCTCCGCCCGCGTGGATGTCTGTTATCGCTGCAAAAAGTAGCCTATGTGTTATTCCAGACCATAATCTATCTGTGTGCCAAATTTCATCCAGTTCCGTTCAGTAGTTTTTACGTGAAAGAGTAACAAACATCCATCCATCCATCCATTCTTACAAACTTTCACATTTATAATATTAGTAAGGATAAATGTTGCCCACGGCTCCGTCCGCGTATATGTTGGCTATCGCGATAAAAAGAAGCCTATAATCTATCTCTGTGCCAAATTTCATCCAGATCCGTTCAGTAGTTTTTGCATGAAAGAGTAACAAACATCCATACATCCATTTATAATATTAGTAAGGATTAGAGTTATCTAAGCAAACTTATTAGGACTTTGTGGTGGAAAACCAAAACATATAAGTTGCTTTTATAAGCGTAAGGCATTAAAAGAAAATGTAGGTTTTAATATAAATTAATTATAAATATTGACACGTCAATGCCAATTTCGATGCAGCGCTAGCTCATTTCATATGATCCGTGACTATGATCACGCAATATCCAGTTCTTAGGAGTGCGTCGATCTTTACGATGATATACATACCTACAACCTACCTAACAGCTAGTCATACTATACTTGACTGGCCTGTTGGTCTAGTGGTTAGTGACTCTGACTGCTACGCTGGAGGTCGTGGGTTCGATTCCCACCCTGGACAAATCTTTGTGTGATGAGCATGAATGTTTGTTCTGTGTCTGGGTGTAATTTATCTATAATATGTATGTATTTAGAAATATATAAGTAGGTACCTATGTTAATCAATTGTCTGGTTACCATAGTACAGGCTCTGCCTAGTTTGGGATCAAATAGCGATGTGTGAGTTGTCCCGAAAATATTATTATTAAAAAATATTATTATACTATTCTGAAAAGAGATCCCTTCCTCGGTCCTCCCCCAAAGATTTTCACAACTCTCGATCCTAAGCCGACCTTGTCTATCGGTTGCCCGCAACCTTTACCAGGTCGTCGGTCCACCTTGTTGGAGGCCTACCCACGCTTCGTCTTCCAGTTCGTGGTAACCTTTCTGCCCCAACGGCCATCAGTTCTGCGAGCTATGTACCCCGGCCCATTGCCACTTAATGGAGGCAATTCTTCGAGCTCTGTCGCGACTTAAGTTAGTATCTATTAATTTCGTTTTTATCTAGATACGTATCATCACGCCCGTCTTCCACTGGGGAAGGCAGAGACTATGGTACGCGAATTGCTTGGATTCAAACATACTTCTTTCGCTTCCTCTACTTAAACATTCATCAACCTCTTCATGCATAAACGTCGATTCTGGGTAGGTACTATAGCGCCCTCGCCGTCGTCAGCAACTTCTCCTTCCAGCACGTTCCACGGGCGTAGACTCCTGATGGTCGAAGCAAGGTTTGACTAGACGGAGGCTACTTGTTTACTTTGAGTAAATGAATAACACTTGTTAATGATAATGACTTATTTATTTCATACTACTTATATAGGCCCCTTTTTAGCAAATCCCCTTTATATTATTTCTTTAGTTGTCCATATGGAACCTCTCTGCACTAAAGTTCTTTAAATTAAGTAGATTATATAAAATGTACGAACATACACGAAGGTCGATTGCTTTCTCTTAGCTCTCCTGATAAAAGAGACCCTTGCCCAGCAGTGGGTTATAGTTGCTATACTCTTCGATCAAATATGACGTAGGTTATACTATACCTATACCATGAAGCGAGCAAACGTCCATAGGCTACGGAAACTGCTTACGATCAGTCGGGTCGTATGCTTGTTTGACACCTTGATAGTATAAAAAAGCGATGTAACTTATTAGATAATATAAGTATATATATACTGTTCGACTTTACGAAAGATGTTCAACGACTGACTGTCTGATGACTCGCTGCTGTCTCTCTATATCTCTGCACCTCACAAGACAAAATAAGTGTTAAAATAATATATTATGATATGATGTACGTATAATTCAGAGCTTTGGACAAAGCTCCAAGAAGTACCTACCTAAATTTTGTCCAAAGAGTAGATACTAGAGAGACAGAGTATAGAAGTAGACTATTTAGTTTATACAATATTTTTGCCTGTGTTGGTTATTGATTTGACATGCCAACAAGGTTTTATAGCAAATTTTCTTTTCAGAATGAATATTATTTACTTGGTTTGCTGTTGTTATATTATATGCAACGTGTATTGTCTCAATGTGACAGAAACAACTCCCTTTGATTATTGCACACATCCAGATTGTTCAATGGAAAATCAGCACACTTTGTGTATAGCCGCTAAAAAGCAAAGTCCAAGGCTGTTTGCATCCGGTATGACAAAATGGATGAGGTACCAAATACTGCTGTTGCATAATAGACATAGAGACAACATAGCTATGGGCTTGGAGCCCGGGCAACCCCCTGCCACTAATATGCGGAAGATGTACTGGGACTATGAACTTGAGCAGATGGCAGAGGTGTGGGCTCGCCAATGTCAGAAACGACATGATGAATGTAGGAATACTATTCGATTTAATGTGCTTCAAAACATGGATGTGCGTGCTATAGTCCCCAGGATCACAGAAGCTCAACTATTAGCCGATGCTGTAGGCGCGTGGTTCTCAGGGTCTAGAGTGCTTGTCCCAGAACGCGTCTGGTCATTCAGGCTTAGCAATTGTAGTGCCCCGGGCGGATGCAATACTCATTGGTACTCAACGGCAGCGTGGGCGTCCACGTGGCGTCTTGGTTGTTCTCAGGCTTTATGTACAGCCAAAAAACCATCATGTGTCCTTTTTCGCAAACGTAGAGCTGATGCGAGGTCATCTGATTATGAAATGTCAAATTATACGGAAGCACCCATTATCGAACCTAAGACTGAAAATGTGTTACGACGTATCAAATACATGACTACAGCTAAAACTTCACAGTTTGAAGATTATGCTACTTCTGAAAGGCTTCAAGTAGCTTCACCTTTATATCGTGGGGTTCTACGTTCGCAAAAGAAACGGAAAGAAGCAAAATTTTTAGCATACACATTTTGTAATTATGGACCGGCTGGCAATATTGATGGCTTTCCAATTTATGAAGCAGGAACTACATGTTCCAACTGTCCGTTAGGGACTAAGTGTGAGGATCGCACTCATAGAGCACTTTGCTCTGTCGTGGGCGATCCTGACACTCGAAAGTAGCAATATTTTATTATATTTTTTTTTTGTTCTTAAAAAGACAACATATATTTATTAATACGATGTAATACATTTAAAGTTTGGTCGTTTTATTTTGCATAGGTACCTACTTCCAACTTTCACAGGGCTTTCACAGGGTCGACAGCGGGTAAGTGATGCCCAGGTATTCCAAACATCCATGATCTAGGTAAATGGTCACCATCATGCCACCTTATTGATATAAGAAAATGAAAATGCGTGCGCAAAACTGTAGATTACATAGCGACCTACTCGTATTATTCCCACTTAAAACTGAACCTTTAAAGTTTCCTCCAGTCGCATCACACTAGGCGGAACATGAACATGACTTAGTGTGGCCGCACACGGGCTACACGCGTCAACCATAAAACGCCGCACCAACCTATTTCTTGTAGTTTTCATACATTTTATACGCTGGACACGGTTGACGCCGGTTGTTACCACTCGCTACAAATAAAATGTATGAAAACAGGTCGATGGCGGCATTTTGTGACTGTCGCCTTTGGCCTGTGTGCAGGGCCCTATGGGTGCCCACCCATAAGGCCCTACTGAGACGCTGACGTTGCTGGCTACGTAGGCATGGTTACCTCTGGCTACCTTCGGTTGCCAAATACAGTAGCCAATGAGAGAACTTTGCTATGTTCTGGCACATACTTGCAACCGTCGAAATGGGAAGATTTTTTTTTACGCTTAAACATATGTAAATAAAAACATATTAAAATGGCAGCCTTGTGGGAGAGGATTTTGAAAAAAAATACATTTTTAAACGTATTAGGGATAATGACGCAATCGCGAAATCACTGCCAGAACGGTATTTTTATGATCGCCTGACCATAAAATAATATTTAAACAAAATCTAGCTTTGTGGGAAACGGGATAGTCAAATGAACTTATAGCTCTTAGGCCAAATTACCAACCAAGTGTCGCTTTTAACCTATCGATAATTTACGTATCGATTAATCTATATCATAACAATTTTAAGTTAGTTTTCGAGTAAATTAGGGTTGAAGGAAACACCAATGCATTTTACTAACTAGAACTTAGAAATTACGAATACATTGATTATTGCTCAAAGTTTGATACAATAATGAATATCGAAAGGAATATTTCCCACGCCTCGCTTGTGGGGCTGACGTCAGTGGAAGCAATACTCCATTGACGCTGCCGTGGAAACTGCTGTCAATGCATATTCCATGCATTAGGGTTCTGTAACAAGTAGCTATCGTAGATATGTTTGTAATCAGTGCAGCAAAAAATACTATATAAGATAGTACTTACAGTAAAAGAACTCTCGTGTTGTATCTACTTAATACTTGATACTTAATCCGAGGCTACTAGTTAAAACGAGTTATTTCTGTTTTTTCTCATCTCTCACCATACATATCAATAAGATAAAATTCTAAATGTGCTGTACCTACTGTGCTAGCTCTGTTCATATGTATGTAATCTGTTCAGCAACAAACCATGGTTGGGCGGTTTTTATGAGAGTAGAGTTGGTCTAAAGCAATCTGAGGTTACAATAATCCTCCTTGCGTCTCCGTAATAAATATTGTTATGTAATGTAACAACCGTAATGTACCACCTGGCTACAACGATGAGTTTAAATGTTGGCATATATACCTACATATATATAATTCAGACAGATGAAAATAACTTTTGTTGTAAAAAAATTGTGTTAAATGTTAAGTAAATAAGATGGAAGCCATCTAACATATCGTAATTACCAATAATCCACCAGTAATTAAACTAGCTGTAAAGTATTAACAACTTCATTTTCTAGTTCTTTCTATAACCGGTCAATAAATAATGGTCTCGACAATTTCAATAATTACCTAGGCGAAATAGGTATAATCATCTTATTTTCTAGTTCGAAGATAAACTGAAACCGAATTTTATGAGAACATCAGACAAATACATCAAACAACATTTAAACAACATCGGTATAACTAAACGGATTGAGCCATAACCAAGGATCTTATATAAATGGATTGAGTACTTCAACAAATATCGATTTCCATAATAAACCATACCTTCATGATTATAAAGATCAAAATTGTACGCAGAACTATCAGGGAGAAAAACGGTCCACATGAGATAGCCAAACGGAGGGGCGTGTGTCCCTTTCTAACAAGCATGCCAGTACAAAATTAGTAGAAAATATTACAATAAATATTACAATAGTTATGTTCTAATTCTTAGCTGAGGATTTCTTAACATGAGGTAAATATAGATTTATTATTAAAAAAAAAAAAAAAAAATTCTACAATAAAACAACTTGTATATAATAAGTTATAAATAGAAGTAGTTATAACAATTCATATGGCAACTAATATTTCTGTTTTCAACAAGGAACTTATACCCAAGTGGAATGCGCATGGCTTATCGATTTTCGGTCCGACTGTTTGGAGGATTGTGTCTCTTTCTATAGGGTGTCCATGCGATTGATCAATGCTAGATTGTTTTAAAATTTCGGTTTATTTCTATGTAAAACAAATCTGGTTTTCAAATAAATAAGGTTTTGATAAATTTCTTTCTGACTATCGGGAGGCTCACCGTTCCTTTCTTTAGTGCGTCCATTCGACCGAAAAAAAATCAAAATGTCTTGAAATTTGGGTTCATCTCTGTGTAAAGCAAAACGCCGGCTTTCAATGATAAATATAGGATTTTATTAAAGAATCGTGAAGGTATATTTATGTGCCTATGGGTGTCTTATGTTAGCAGCAAGCACGATATTGACGCTTAGAATATATATCTTTAAAGATGTGAAGGCTGTCACACACCTCCCAACGAAAAGGGAGGATCCTCCGACCAGGCTAGGTGATCGTGCCTGGCGGGCCGCGTCCCAACGGTTAGTCGTTGGGCGTTGTATATATACTGAGTGTCTGTGTAAACTTCGATATCGCGATTCAGCATCTCGAACATTTGTTCTGCGGTTGCGTGTTGTGTGTAGGGATAGTGACATCTGTGTTTTTTATGTGGAACTTAGTTGCTATTTCTTACTAGTTGTTGCCCGCGGCTGCACCCGCGTGGATTTCGGTTATCGCTGTAAAAAGTAGCCTATGCGTTATTCCTGACCATAATCTATCTCTGTGCCAGAGACAGGCAACTAATATTTCTGTTTTCAAACAATATGGCCGTACATGTTATCATAGCGAAATCATTTAGGAATATTAATATTGCGATATTAGAAAATTATAAATAAAAAGGGTAAAAAGGTGTTGTGTAATAGGATGCAAAAGTGAATCCTTTGCGGGTTGTGGCATTTCCTTTTTGAACTAAGTAGATAATTCGTTGTAAATCAACAAATACAACTTTTGTTTACATTAGGGAGACAATAAGTTCAACATTAGGAACAAGGAACAAGGAATTGCTTGTAGATTTCCAAAATGTGATCGACTATGTCAGCTTTGGATCAATACCGTGCCAGGTAAAATCACGAAGCATTCGGTGGTCTTTCAACGTGTCAATGTCTAATCCATATTATCTTTTGTGATTTTTTATAGATCCTACTATATAATATTATAAACGCGAAAGTTTGTAAGTATGGATAGATGGATGTTTGTACTCTTTCACGTAAAAACTACTGAACGGATCTGGATGAAATTTGGTACAGAGATAGATTGTGGTCTGGAATAACGCATAGGCTACTTTTTACAGCGATAACCAAAATCCACGCGAGTGCAGCCGCGGGCAACAACTAGTAAGAAATAAAAACGATCACAATATTCATTTGTTTTATTACCTTAATACCTTTGTAGCGTCATCTATCAGGCCAATAGAATAACGCCACAACAAGCAACTAAGTTCCACATAAAAAACACAGATGTCACTATCCCTAGAAACACACAACCGCAGAACAAATGTTCGAAATGCTGAATCGCGATATCGAAGTTTACACAGACACTCAGTATATATACAACGCCCAACGACTAACCGTTGGGCCGCGGCCCGCCAGGCCCGATGACCTAGCCTGGTCGGAGGATCCTCCCTTTTCGTTAGAGGTGTGTGACAGCCTTCACATCTTTAAAGATATATATTCTAAGCGTCAATATCATGCTTGCTGCTAACATAAGACACCCATAGGCACATAAATGTACCTTCACGATTCTTTAATAAAATCCTATATTTATCATTGAAAGCCGGAGTTTTGCTTTACACAGAGATGAACCCAAATTTCAAGACATTTTGATTTTTTTTCGGTCGAATGGACGCACTAAAGAAAGGAACGGTGAGCCCCCCGATAGTCAGTAAGAAATTTATCAAAACCCTAATTATTTGAAAACCAGATTGGTTTTACATAGAAATAAACCGAAATTTCAAAACATTCCGGTATTGATCAATCGCATGGACACCCTATAGAAAGAGACACAATCCTCCCAACAGTCGGACCGAAAATTGATAAGCCGTGCGCATTCCACTTGGGTATAGGTTTCTTGGCCATAACACTAAAAAAAAAAACAACATTTGACATTTCATTGACAGTTATCAATAGGTACCTGTATTCATTCAATTCAATCCCCCCACCCTCCTGAAGAGATTCAACCAAATTTTAATATTAAATTTCCTACAAAAATATATTAAAATGAGTTTACACAAAGCAAGGTAAAATACCTGAATATTCTATATATCTCTTGTAAAGTAAACTATGTTCTGACAGTGTGTGTGTATAAAATAGTTTGTGTAATTGTCCAACAAGTGTTATACTTGCTGACACAAAAAAAGGCGTATTTCACCCGTGAAAGTTAATTAATATTGGTTATCGATTAGTATCACATAAAAAAAATATGTTAGTGACTATATCGCCGGTTTCTTTTATTGGAATTATTTTATAACAGGCCTTGATGTGATTTTTTAATATCTTATTTAAAATATAAAACCTAATAAAATTAATGCAAAATTGATTTCTTATACCAATTAGCTAGATGAAGTGGAGGCAGTTTAATATAGCAATAGTAAAAAGGAGACCAAACATAATCTGTTCTACTCCATTTTTTTGTTGTTCTATATTCAGCATTATATATATTAAAACACATGTTCAAAGAATATGCTCCTGTTTATTAAAACTTGGTTTCAGAATAAAAGCATTTGAAGATTTACTTGATAATGACAATATAGACATACAGAAGCTAAGGAAACTTGCATTTAATGGTAAGAAATATTATAATTATTAACTTAGGTTCGCTAAGTAAAACTAGACTATATATATTGACTCAGTATCGAGCCACAGCCATAGCAGTGGTATAATATAATATACATACTTATTTTATATCTAACCCTCTGTATATATCTATATCTTGTCTAGTTCTAGATAAAACTCCTCAGGCGATGCATTTAGAATATTCCTGTGTATTAAAGCGTGTATGTGTTGTCTCCGAGTATATATTTTGTTACTATGGAATTTTGTGAACTTATTATTTTATTTCTCATTTATGTTGAATGGATTCCTGCACAAATTTACATCTGTCTAGACCCACTCATGTAAGCTATGCTTTGTCTGTCAGTGAATTAGAAATATAAGAATTATTATTACCTCACCACAGTTTAAGAGAGGTAGTTCACCATACCAGCGAGCAAGCTGAGTGGGGAAGAACCTAAACCTTACAGAAGACCACAGCCAAATAACTAAATTTATTAATTAAATTTATTCATTAACAAAGAAGGTGTTTCTTAGGTTTTAAGTCTTAGCAAGTCCAACTAAGGATGGACCTCTATATAAGGCCACAGCCAAATAACTACACACAACGGTGTAGTTGTGTTCCTGTGAGTACAGGTCTTCAGCACTCATTTGCAATGCGTTTTGAAACCCAACCTAAAAGGAGATAGTGGGACACCTTACTTTATCCTAGGTAATATAGGCTAAGTGAAAAGATCACAAAAACCGCTTTTGTTCAATTTCGTACTAAATAACTAAAAAGAGCAACGGATGCTTGTTAGTGTTGTCAACAATATAATCAAAATAGATATAGATATAGGTTAGTTAGTTAAATTGACGGGTGTTATCCGCACTTGTCTGCTCAAGTGGGCCTTTGTACGTCAATAAAATAAGTATAGGTATTGCCCCGTCTATTCCTTTAAACGTTTCAGTTGTTATTATTAGTTATGCCCGCAGCTCCGCTTGTGGGGGTTTCAGTGATCGCGATAAAGATAAAAAGTCTATGTGCTATTCCAGTCTATAATCTATATCTGTGCCAAATTTCATCCAGATCCACTCAGTAGTTATTACGTGAAAGAGTGACAAACACATCCATACATCCTTACAAACTTTCACATTTATAATATTAATAGGATTAACTATTGTTTACTTAGGTGGTATACTTTTAGGTTTTTTATTACAAAGGAGACAAACTAATCTACGGCCTATAGACGCTTGTAATACTTGAGGCATTTAAAACAAATGCATACTTTTTACACCTGGGTATTGTGATTAGCAATGAAAACCTGGTACACATGAACAGTAACATAACTTCAGTGCACATATAGTTATGTAGTTATGGTCTTCTGTAATGCAGATATCCTTTCTGGTAGCTTGCATAGTGCCTTACCTCTCTAATTAAACTATATTGTAATTGTTTAGTTTATTTACAATTTTCTGTATTTGTCTTCAGGCATTCCAGATGAAAAAGGCATGAGGTCTCTAGTATGGAAGATACTACTACTATACTTACCTCACCAGAAGAGTTCATGGGAGCAAACTCTTGTTGAAAAGAGAGAACACTACAAACATTATATAGGTAGTAGTTTTAAAACTATATTCATATATCATATAATTACTAATCATTGTGGATTCTCCCGTCGTTTAATATTTTTTCGTCGTGTTTATTATTACTGCTATGCTCCCTTTGAGTCATAAAAAGATTTGGCTATCTATATATATGTATACTTATATACACGAATAACCTCTTCAGCTTTATTATATAAGTATAGATAACCTGCCTCGTTGGTCATTGAGTTTGATTTGGGCTTAAAATAGACACAGGGTTATTCTATCAAGAAATTTACAATAGATGCTCAAGGTTAGCATATAGCCGGTGGTTTCACAAGAAACTGTTGTTCCTATGCCTGATCCCCTAACTATGTCTCATGTCACTGCCTATGGGAGTGAGGTAACCTTTGTTTTGTTGCGTTTATGCCCAAACTATCTCCCGCGCTAATGGCAATTTTTTTTTTATACTACTTGGGTGGCAAACTAGCATACGGCCCGCCTGATGATAAGCAGTTACCGTGGCCTTTGAACGCGTGCAATACTTCCAATGAAATAAGTCACTGTGACTGAAATTCGTTCAGATGAACATTATTTTTTATGAATGTTATATTATCAATTTGTGTCTATTTTTAGATGAAATTATCGTGTCACCTGGAGGTCCTAGTGATCACCCTTTGAACATCAGCCCAGACAGTTCGTGGAGCACATATTTCAAGGACAATGAAGTGCTGTTGCAAATAGACAAGGATGTGCGGAGGCTTTGTCCAGATATATCATTCTTTCAATCTGCTACTGAGTTCCCTTGTCCCGAGGTAGGTACTATATAGGTACCACAAGTAACTTAACAATATGATATAGCATTTAGTTATACTTTTTTTTTCTTAAAATAGACAACTCCCGCTCTAGAGAACCAGCTCTGTGTCTCAAAGGACTTTATAAATATACAAATTACACTTTGACTAACAACTTTGCGGGTCACATAAAGTTTTGTCCTGTGTGGGAATCGAACCCTCGTGCACAGCAGTAAGGCAGTCATTGGATAATTATAGCAACTCGCTACGAATAGCAATTGATCTACACGGTTACTTCACTATTTACCACTGCGCGGTAAGTTGTGAGTACGATCCCCACACGGGCATCAAAATGGCGTGATCCATTAGTGATTGTCTGTCGTACCGACCAAGTCGGGGTGTACTTTGTGTCCGTTAATTGTATGGTCCCCCGCGACACAGGGCATGTGCTGTAGTACGGGACTTGTCTTGTAAACATAACGAAAACAGTATTTTGAAAGCAAACCTATACTCACAGACAGGAACATAGCTACACCACTGTTTGTAGTTATTTTTGTGTGGCATTCTGTGAGTTGGAGGTCCTTCTCCAGTCGGACTTGCTCATTTTATTGATGGCCTACCTCTCTTAAATAAATAAATACAAATATTTTAAAATAACAATTTATTATTTTAGATAGTGAACAGTAATGGAGTAAAAAGACTGCATAAGAGAGTTGAACAATCGGTTTTGAAGTTCTCTACATTAGAAAGAAGGGGGCTTGGTGTTGCTAAGGTATGTTATTATAAATTTAATTACTAGTAATACAACTACATAGGCTTCCCTACGGATTTCCACAACATTCGATCCTGATCCGACCTTTTCCATCGGTTGCCTGCCCACACTTTGTTTTCCAGTTCGTGGTCTCTAGAACCTTTCTGTCTCAGCGGCCACTAGTTTTGCAAGCTATGTGTCTGGCCCATTGCCGCTTAATTGAGGCAATTCTTCGGGATATGTCGGTTACTTTGGTTCTCCTACGGACCTCCTTCTTGGTAAAGGCCTATGTACATGTATGTAACAGTGGACGTGTTTTGACTGAGATGATGATGAAAACAACTACTACAAGCGCATGGGCAGACTTCTAACCAGGTGGATCGACGACCTGATAAAGGTTCTGAGCAGCCGATTGATAAGAGTTAGCTCATTGGACTCGCTGTTTGGTAAACGATCAACGGGTTAACCAATCAAGAATATCGCGATAACCCTATAGGTGGGTGACCGCATAGTGGTATTACATTTGAACGTCTCTGTGCTTTAGAGGGCACGATAAAAGTTTTATTGTCTCAGAAAATAATCAAAAGGCATGTCTGATCCACCAACCTGCATTAGGCCAGCGTGTGTCAAGGCCCAAACACTCCTTCTCTCTTGATAGAGGAGTGGAGAGTGGAGACCCGTGTCCAGTGGTACATATAAGTGACAAATTCACTATGCTCTGTTTTGCAGAAGTATTGTTTGCATTAAAATGTTATTAGTTGTTGAAGTGCCTATTTAATAAATAAATAAATATATGTGTTGCTATTATTATATTTTTTATGATTTTGTGTGGTGTTTTTAGTTGAGCAACGAGATTCGACGATCGGATAGCGTGAACAGCGGGGACTATGCTCCACTCAATGAAGGTTGCGAAGCGCACTGGGAAGTTGTGGAACGTATGCTGTTCCTCTACGCCAAGTTGAACCCCGGCCAGGGCTACGTGCAAGGCATGAACGAAATCATCGGCCCTATATACCACACGTTTGCTATAGACCCAGACAAGGAGTACCGAAGTTAGTATTAAAAACTTAGAATTACAGTTTTTTTTATACTACCAGGGAGAAAAACAAGCATATGGCCCGCTTGATGGTAAACAGTTACCGTAGCCTATGGACGGTTACAACACCGGTTGTATCTTTTGCGCGTTGCCCACCCTTATACTATATTTACTTTCTTGAAGAACCCCATGCTATAGTATCTCGGGATAACCTCGGCAGGGATGGGAGCTCATTCCATAATCTAATTAGGAAATTCCTCTGAAACCGTATAGTATGGCACGAGTCGTACGGCCAAGATGGCGCTCGATATCGCTTCATCATCACATGGCCTTTTCGTCTATAGAAGACGATTTATGGTGCAAGGTCTACGAGGCATCGCTTTTGATGGCTGAACAGACCGATGCGAGAACGACATGCTCTACCACAAGCTTGACAAGAGAAATTTACGGCAGCTGGTGAAGCGCTGACTTGATGTCGTTTTTGTCTCTTGTCGGCAAGTGTTGCGAACCAAGCTTCATCGCAAAACCCTCGACCCTCCACTAAGTGTTTCCGCCATTCTGTACGCTTCTCAGCGAGATTCTCCCAGTTTTGGTGGTTAATTTTAAATGCTGCCATGTTCCTCTTGGCACAGTCTTTAAAGCGAAGCAAAGGTCTTCCGACATCTCTTTTTGCCGATATCGCTTATAGTCTAACATAATACACATATTATAGAACAAAAAATGTAAAAATTGTAATATCCCTATAATAAATAGGGATCGGTGGTAGAAAGGGAATTTTTAAATGAAATATAGCCTACGTTAGGCTATATCTCTTTTAATAAATTATGGGATCTCTACGAGAACTTAAATATCTACCCTTGCTAAGCCGGGACGTGCCGCTAATTTCTTTTTCTTCTTTCGTTCAATGAGTAACTTAAAAAATCTTTTTGACAGAACATGCGGAGGCGGACTGCTTCTTTTGCTTCACCAATCTCATGGCAGAGATTCGTGATTTCTTTATACGTACCCTGGATGAGTCGGACAGTGGCATCAACTATGTTATGTGTAAACTTGGGGAAATCGTCAAGAAAAATGATCCAGCTGTGTTTAGTTTACTTGAAAAACAGGAGTTACGACCGCAGTATTACAGTTTTAGGTGAGTTTTAGAAATTAAATTAAATTTAGAAATTGTCAAGAAATTCACAATAGACGCCCGGAGTTTGGAAATTAGCCGTGTTTACACCCTGTGCCTCGGAAAACATGTAAAGCCGTAGGTCCTACGCCTGATCTCTCTCCGGTCGTGTCGGATTGCCGTCCTATCGGACAATTGGAATGAGAGTGAGGGAGTGCACTTGTGTTTGCGCATATACTTGTGCACTATAATATATCCCGCGAATCTGCGCGATATATGATGGACTAGCTGTTGCCCGCGGCTCCGCCCGTGTGGATGTCGGTTTTCGCTATAAAAAGCCTATGTGTTATTCCAGACCATAATCTATCTACGTGCCAAATTTCATCCAGATCCGTTCAGTAGTTTTTACATGAAAGAGTAACAAACATCCATCCATCCATTCTCACAAACTTTCACATTTATAATATTAGTAAGTATGGATAGTCTATAGTAAACTAGCCATTTGGCTAGTCCCCGCTGAGATTAGCCGCCGTGAGTGATATTCGGTGAGGAGGACATTATTATTATTATTATAAACTGTCTTGTACACATTAGATGTGAGTTCGATCCCGGGTGCAATAAAATGTAAAATTTCTACGTACTAATCACATTGACTGCACGGTAGGTTCGGTGGCTTACGTGGTTATCTCGCCATTTACTACTACCACACGGGATCAAGATATGTGAGATCAATGAATGGTTTTCCCGAGTCTGGGTGTAATTGTATGTTTGTAAAGTCTCCCGCGTGCGCGGAACGCCCAGACACAGAACAAATAATCATCGTTCTCATCACACAAATATTTGACCTGGGTGGAAATCGAACCCACCACCTCCGTTTTGTTTGTTACAATTTAACTCAAAAACTACTCGATCGGTTTTAAAAACTCTTACACCATTATAAAGCTACATTATCAGGGAGTAACATAGGCTACATTTTATTGAAAAAAAAACAAAGGAATCCATGAATGTCCTCCAGTGCGAAGGCGGGACGTGCCACTAGTTAGAATTATAGGGCCAGACAGCGGACGTCAACAAAGTGTTATACTATATAATCATTTTAACAAAAAAAACCCACTTCAGTACGGCAAGTTGCAGAATTTCAAAAACCTTAAAAACCGTTGCCTAGCTACCTTAGCAACCATAATGGAAACTTATTTATAGGTAAATTATCTTAGAGAGATTTTTGCATTTGTAGTTGTGTACGGTCAGCACATAAGGAAATAAATAATTGAGAACTTTTATATTTTTTATACTTTTTATAGTCAGTTACACCAACTGCATCAAATAACATTAAACAATGATAAGCTAGAGACTAAAATAGTTAACAATCATTACATTATTAATCCTGTTAATAAACATAAACAAATACTACTACAGCTGCAAAAATCTCTCGAAACTAATTTTACCATACGATGCCAAAGTTTACCTCGGGCATATATCATCATCGGAACATTTTTATTTAACAATGTTAAAATAATAAAATATTGATCAAAAAATATTACACAAAATAAATACTTAAATAATAAAAATGTGACAGACCTTATTTGCTGACCGTATAGTGGAATTCAAATTTCAAATTTTGAATCCGTGTACATATACGAACACTACTACAAATAAAAAAATCTCTCTAAGATAATTTACCTATAATCGCCATCCGTAAAAAAGTTATTATTGAGAAGTTTAGGTGGCCATCTGTGGTCTTCTTCATCAGTTTTACTTCATCATATTATACTTTCTGAATGCAAATGTTTGATGTGTTGTTAAAAAAACAAAAGAAAAAGAAAAATATTGAAATTGCTATATGTGTGCCTATAATTTTTTATGAGTTCCCTCAATTCCTCATGGATCCCATCATCACTTTCTTTTGATGAAAATGGGACCAAACTGGAAGTATGTCCTCTCAGACAAAAAAAGATTTTTTCTAATCGGTCCATAAATGAGGGAACTGCGGTAACAAACATAAAAGTCAGTTAAAAAAGATAAGCTTTTTGTAGAAATTAAAATAATACATTGTTTAATGAATTACCTTGTGTTTTATAGGTGGTTGACTCTACTGCTCTCTCAAGAATTCTCGCTACCAGACGTTGAAAGAATTTGGGACTCCATGTTTGCTGACGCACAAAGATTTGACTTCCTATTATTCATCTGCTGTGCTATGATTTTGTAAGTAAACTAATAATAATGGCAACCATGTTATGTCCCACTGATGGGCACCGCTATCCTCTCCTTTAGGAAAGAGAGCTGGGCCTGAATCCACTCACGCAGCCTAATGCAGGTTGATAGTTCAGACATGTCTTTAGAATTACTTCTAAGACATGTTGGTTTTCGCGATGGTTTCCTTCACCGTTAGCAGATGATTTCTTAGAACAGTGACATCTGTAGTTTCTATGTAGAACGTAATTTTGCTTGTATTTGGCGTTGTTTTTTTTAACCTGCTAGATGACGCCACAGTACGTAAGCTAATTTACAAAATAAATCACTTTAATTTTAGTGTAGATTGTATAAGAGAGTTTAGATTGTTTAAGGCATGTAGGACACCATACTAGCGAGCAAGCCCGACTGGGGAAGGACCTTACAAAAGACCATAGCCAAATACTGCTCTGGCTACACACAGCGGTGTAGTTATTTGGCTGTGCTAGAATTCACGGACACTAATTACACCCAGACTCTGATCAACGTTTATAAACCACACATAGTTTTGTCCCGTTAGGAAGTCGAACCCACAACCTTCAGCTTAGCTATCAGGATCACTAACCACTAGACCAACAGGTCAGTCTAGTTATTTGGGTATACTTTTCCGCAGTCATGTAATTTTGTGTGTATGTGTGTTCGGGTAAAACCCGGTAGGTGGCTCTGCAGGAAAACGTCTGCTGGGTCCGTTAGTTGAACTTATATTCCTGACAGCATATAATTTAATTACATTTTTGAAATTCACACATAAAAAAACTCCGAGAGCGTATAGCGCTCTAAGAGAATTTGTGATCCTAACTAACCACGATGGCGTGATTAATATGAAGCCGATCCCTGAATTAAAGTGTAAACAGGCTTATTGTAATACAATCAATCAGCCTGTTTCAGTCCAATGCTGGCCTCTCCTAATTCACATCACAACACCCGATCCTCCGCCTTCCGCATCCAGTCTACCACAGTAACGTTCTTAAGGTCATCGGTCCATCTGGCCGGTGGGCGTCCAACCTAACGTTTACCAAGTCGCAGTCTCCACTGACTCCACTCGCTTGCTCCAGCGTGTAATAAAAAATAACATTAAGGCTTGTTATATCGCCAACGACCATGTTCTCTAGGCGAGCAAACAGATGTACTCTTTAAATGGACGTCTTTTTAATTTTTAATAAATTAAAATTTAAACTTATATTTTATTTTAACTTATTACCAAATTATAGGTATATGTTTTCTTCAAATATTGTTTTATTTTTCATATTATTTGATAAAAATTGTAGTCATAAAGTGCTTACATCTCAATAATTTGGTGCTGATTCGATGTTTTTTTTTTCTAAACTATATAGAATTACTATATAATTTATGACAAAACCATATTATGAAACACATCTTGTAGATTAATACTGTATTTTTTGGAAGTCATTTGTCTATAAATGCCAACAAAAAATGGTTTCATTTACACCTCTTTTTCATCATTTTTTGAGAGAGGGTCCTTTTTGACGTGTACTGTAAATATTATAGACACACTGGCTATAAAAAATATATATATTAAAAAAAAGACAAAAAGCTACTGCTAACTTATGCAAGTCGTAGCAGTCCGTTACGCTTGATTGTTACAATAGTAGTTAATAAAAAACGTGTTTAGCGTATTGAATAATTAGATAAACTTGTTTTTTTACAGGTTGGTCAGAAGCGAGCTGCTCAACGGTGACTTTGCATCAAATGTCAAATTACTCCAAAACTTTCCACCGATGGAGGTATCATTGATATTAAATAAAGCTGTCGAAATTTCTTTCAACAGATAAATTTCGTATATTTTTGTAACTATATCTCTTTACTACACTAGTAGACTTTTTAAATTACATACGATATACAGTTTGTACTGTGCATTTATATACATTTGGTGTTATTTAGTGTAAAAATACATTTTGATGTAATTTTTGGATAAACTATTGTCCACTATATAATACATTCTAGACCATTAGTGTAATTTTGACTTAAGTATATATCGTAAGGCCTAATGTATATTGCTATCAATTTACTCCCGAATTACTGACAATCAATTACTAGATCAGCGTTCTATGTAAGCGATTTTTGGCGCGAACGTGAAACGATTTACATTTATTATTGTACATGTCTCGAAGTTATATTTTATTTGTTTCCATAAAAGCTGGTCTTAATCGCCTGCATATCTGCCTGCAGCCTCGACCAGGTCCTCATTCCAACGAGCTAGTGGAAGGTCGTCTCACGCTGCGTCACCACTTAAAAACAGTGGATATCACCAGACTTAGATGATCATGTTAATATCTCTATTTATAAATACATACATATCATCACGCCCGCCTCCCATCGAGGTAGGCAGTGACTATGGTTTGCCAATTGCTTCGATTTTGCTTTTTGGTACTCACTATTAGTAGTTAGAAAAAACTGTGATTGAACTGCATTCTTAGTGTATTTTCGGCAATACTAAATTCGTGTGACAGAAAAATAAACGGTAACAACGAAAGAATCCGCCCTTGTACACGATCGTGTTCTTATTGAATCGTTAACATAGAACGCTGGTATTATAGGTGTTATGCGTAAGCTGTAGAATAATTGTCTATTTAGAATAAGTACGAAAATTAACTTTATTGCCATAAACGTAGTTACCTAATCCCGTTGACAGACTTTTTGTTGTGCAGCTATAAAGCCCAATTTACATATCCTTTAACAAATACATCAGCATATTTTATAAATTACACAAACTTGTCTACTACAGGAAGATATTCAATATTTTAAATTACAGAAACTTATTGTTTCGTACTTGTTCGTGTAAATTGGGCCTTAGGCGAAGTAGAACGAATTAATTAAACAATTTATCGAATTATGTCTATTAAATGATTTATCATTCAGCTAGGTATCGACATTGTATTGCCACACAATGTATATACCAGCTGTAGGTACAACGAGTCGAGTCGGGGACAGGCAACGGCAGATAACCGCTGCCTGAGCCTATATATACTTATCCTAACGTAGTTACGTACACGCACAGGATAGGGCAGTATATAGGCACAGTGAAGGTCTGCAGTGCGCATGCGCAACACGCATCACCTGCGCTTGTTCGCTATGCGCAGTAGCACCTGTGCGGGCACGTGTCTCTCTTTAAGTAATAGCGGCGTGAATCGACAGATTTGCAAGTAGGAAGAGTTGATCACGACGCGAGACTGTGATCCGGCGTTCTAATTTTAGTGGCAAGTAACAACATGTCATTAAAATCATATTCAAAGCTAATGTGCTGTGCCATACCGGTGTGGGAATAATGAATGATTATATCCGTCCGCTCTCGACTCGTAAATTTAATTCGAATTAATAATTATTATTATTTAGTCAATCTGCAATACAGTCTTTCTAATATATATTTATAATTCGAATTGTGTAAAACTATTCGTATGTTCGATAATCTTACACAATTCGACGGACAAAGTCCTTCTAGAATATTGTTCTATTAGCTGCGTACTGAATAGATTTTAGCTTTTAATTCATTTTTGCTCAAAGCACTGATATTAATTAATTCGTTACATAATCTCTTGAGACAATATAATTATATTATTATAGATATGTTTTAGACTCCTTGTATCGTATATTTAAATTTATTTTATGTGTAGTTTATAATGTGTGACCTAATGACTCGAAATATATACATATATGAAATACGTAATATGTGTTCTTCGTGATAAACTAAGAATATCTGACATACTATTATTATTACTTATTTTAATCTTAGTATATCTTATCTATATCGATCTCTAGATGTGGACACTCATGGTCTAAACTTATTTATTGGTCCGAGGTCTGAAATTAATCTTATTAGAGAAGTATTTGGACAACATAAACTAGGATAGTGTTTATGAACGATACTTGCTGAAATATGACGGTTTTACTCTCCTTTTATTACCTCTTTATCATATGTATATTGGAGGCCAGTGTGTAACTTAGTAGTTTTTTATCCTATAGCATATGCTATAAATAATTCTTACTTATAAAATTTTAAATAGGTAATCATATGAAAGTGATTATTTTTGGAACCTGTTTCAAAAAAAATGGCAGCGGTTTGGCTGTGTTTGTCATTCATGAGCGCTGTTTACCACTATAGGGTGGGCCGCCAGCGTACCGTTGGCTATAAAAAAATACATTTATATGTAATTATTACAGTACTACCTTATACACTGTTTTAGTAATTATATTATGTTTCATTGGCGCCAATTTATATTGCCTGAAATGGCCTCCTTTCATTAGATTTTTTTTTTCAAACTCTAAGGACGAATTATCATATAATAATGACGAGTCGCGATAGCATAAGTAGGATATTTGAATATTTTTTATAGTTAATTAATATAAGGGGGGTAGAGGCGCGGTAGGCCCTAGAACAAAAAACGGGCTTCGCCCAAGGGCGCCTGTAATGCTAGAGCCAGCACTGCATCAATGTAACTATTAATATATCTGTTTATTGTTATCATTTATGTATATAGCTGAATATGTATATCTTTAATATCAATAACTAACTATATTCCATGCGTTTTGGTAGTTTACTGCATATTCCATAGCAGATACATACTTTTTAATCAATCAACATTATAATAGAAATTTAAATGCATACTAAATATACTACTAGGTACCCTGTACTATTTTATATTATCTGTACTAAGGTATAACTACCATTTACTGGGAGTAGGTAATTAAGTAGTTGTACGGCGATCTACCTACAAATATCTCTGTAACGTGTCACTTATCGATTATTATTCGCGCCAAGTGAAAGATTTTCGAAATAGCGTACCACTCGTAAAAAACGAAATAGCGTGCGTCGCACTAGAGTTATTCGAAATTTTATATCAGTCCCTATAATAACTATTGTATTTTTGTTCTATTTTGAAAACGAGCGACACGAGTTTAAATATCTGTGTAATAAAAACTCACCGGCAAAGTTCCATCTATCTTTATTATTCGCCAAGATTTCATCATCATTAGCGCTAATTATATTATATTAATTAAGTAAATAATAAAGAAATACATACAGTAGGTACATATACCACCTATATTCAATTTCTGATTATGAATGTAGTTGTAACCTTTAACGCATCGATAATTTAATAATAACACAAAAACGTAACGTCTTGCATAAGAATTAGTAGATAGTAAACTTTATTGCATTGATTAATCACATTATGTAGTGCACTGAGACTGTTATTTGGGTGTCGGTCGCCCTTGAACTGAACAAAGTGATGCGAAAAACATGCAACATGTTGTAGGCGACTTGGGAATTTATACCCAGTCTTATAGGGTTAAGTGCCGTAAGTATTGTTGTACCTTTCTAATGTACTCTGTGTATAGCGTAAACATATCCTGAATATAACATTTTAAGTGTCGCATTAGGCCTTGCGCACATCTAGGCAAACAGTGTTAACTATATAACTTCAAAATAAATGGATGCCCGTCCCGATAAGTAAAAGGTCTATTCAGATTAAGTGGGTTTTAGCTTGTTCTTGGGCCGCTCAGGAACAGTCTCGCAGATATACGCGATATGATATTTCGTCGCGCGCATATTATTTCATGTTCCAACATGATCTAGCAGTCGCGTGTGCGCCCGTACATGCACTCGCAGACGCGGAGAGGATGCACTACTGTCTTCTTGGATAAGATTTTAATATTGCATATTATATTCAGCTTTATCTCAATGGAATAAGGTTGATATCAAATGACCACTTAAAGTGCTCGAGCATTATTCCGCCTGATCTGAAAGGCCTCTTATGACAAAGTCCTTACCGACTAGATGTGCGTAAGCCTTAACTTGTCGTAGTTCAGTTGTTATTTCAAAATTAAATCAATGTCGCCAATACTATTACAATTATGAACTTATTGTTGAAATTAATTATTGTCGATTTACTGTAATCAATTTTGTGATATTCCATAAATAAATATAATAAAAAAAACATTTAGAATTTCATTTTCCTGCTTCCCAAGATCCAGATGTTAAAGCTCCGAACAGTAGGTTGTACAATGTAGGAATTAGGATTATAAAAGTAAAAAAACACCAGTTCGCCTTTAAAGATTTAATATAAATAATCACAATGTAATCAATTTGTACATATTCATTGACAATAATAATAGAAAGTAAAGATTTTATACAAATATAATGTCATTTTAGGTATGTATTACAAATAACTGCTAGGTAATACATCGTAAATTATGAAAAACAACAAGATAATTCCACATGTATAAACTAATCGTGTAATAATTAGCTATATATATCGAAAAATGTAGATATTTCACTTAAATCGATGAATTTTATGTTGGTCACCATTTGGAACACAGAAATATAGACCTTAATGCCAGTATTTTACTTAGAAATAAAAAACTTTATTAAGGAACATACTTTCGTCAATTGGAATCCGAAAGGTGATTATTAGTTTCGAATATTTATATTTTAATGACTACATACATATAATTACATCATTACACGAAAACGTACGATAGTTATAACATTGACGAGACGTTGCGTGTATAGTTACAAGTATAACTAATACTGTTGGTAATTAACCATCCATTAGTACAACTGACGCGCTTTATAAACTATGCACTATGTAATTTTAGAGAAAATGTGATATTATAGAAGAAATGTATTGAGATTTGATGTTCATAGATAAGCTGGCCGTGAATTTTGAATTAATATAATTATTATTTGAAGGTACTTATTAGCGTCATAACTTTGTAATAGAAACAATAGCAGCATTTAGCGAATTCTAACGGCTTATTAACACCATGAAAGTTACGCAAGGCAAGCCTCATGGTGTCTCTTATGGTTGTGTTACCTTCAACAAAGATGTCATGAGCCTTGCCCTGTCAACCGTTGTAACTGTTCCATCCGAACATTAAACCACACACCCGACAATGTTATGACTTCCGCACTGACGATACACGAATAATATGAACATAATTTTGTGCCCGAATAAACGCACTTAAATGGACATAATAAAACAAAAATAACAAGATGTTAACAAGCACTTACAGAAATATATGAGATTTAAAATTTGAAGGCTGAAGCCTAAAAAAAGAAATGAAATTGTAATCTCATAATAATAATATATTCTCTACATCGAATTGAACCACCTGTAGCTTGACCATAGAGATAATAATAGACACCTAATAGACTAGTGCATAAAGTATTTACTTATCAGTTCGATAAAATTATCTATGGGGAAACATTTACTATAGTTTTTACTTTAACACTGACATTTAGTTGCGTTTGCTATGAAGACATATAAAGCTATATTGCGACAGAAATAATGCATGCCAAGCCATGCTTATAGGTGGACATAGAGTACTTGACATTCGTATTAAAATCTTGTTTACTGTTCCCCGTCTCAACAGGTGAGTTCGTTTAGCATAATATTAAGTCACCAAGGCTCATATTACAATACGTAAGTGGTAGATTGTTCGAAGTCACGTATATTAAGTGTGCATAAATGAATTCACCTGTTAGGCTAATATTTTGAAGTCATTCGCCGGCCCTTCCATCAACATCCCTAAGCTTCGCCTACAAAACCTAAACAAAGTCAAAAATAATATATCTGTTTTTTTAATAACCAAGTATATAACGCAGATATCCTATTTCCTCACTAATTACGTCTAGCTACCTTAAAAACTCTAGTCCTTTTGGAACCTATCGATTTTATACACATTACTAACTATAATCATTCCAGAACACTGTCCCACCGATGTTTGATTAATAGGAATTTATAATACAATCGTTTTCATTTCGTTATTCTCATTTTTTTTTTGGTTTTAAGGAAAAATAGCCCACGATAATTATAATTTTATTTTAAATCTATTTCTCAGCAGAAACTAGCTTATATAATCATATTCGTCATGTATACAAACGACTCCGCCTAACCCCCTACAAGCTAACACTAAACACAATTATATTGGAGACAATGTGCAGAAATAGAGCGGCGTATTATTTCTAAAGAAAACTCACAAGGTTTGCAGAGTGATTCTCTTAGAAACATAGCGCCACTCTCATATACCCTCGGCTCTTACAGCTGTGTGTAGTATTAGTTTGTAACACGTTCACTAACCAGTTATCCCAATATGCTGCCAAGTATAATTAGCAAATAAATACAGTCTTGTTGATTTTATGGAAGAAAATTTAAGTAGGCGCAATGAATTTATCTGGTGAATCGCTTAGTAACCACAATATCGTCATCGTTTAAAAAGGATAAGTGTCAACACTACTGGACGCAAGCGTGGAATTATGAAGGAGGTTACTTTAATTATATAACAGTTATAACATTTACCTACATATTTAACTATAGGCAATAATATAGGACTTCTAAACACGAATGCTATTGACTAAATAATTGCCAGAACCGTTCTATAAAGTGATAGAAATAGCCGAAACAATACCAGCTGAAAAGACCAATAGTATTCGTGAATAGCACAGAAACATGGCAAAAATATCTGTCCAATTATTATATTATTACATCTATTACAATGATATCGTCGATATTTGAATTATTCATTTTGTAAGGTTATAATACTTCTTTTTATAAATAAAGATATAAAAATATACATTTAAATTATGTATTTAAACATTATTCAACACAGATTCAACTCTTAAAGTAACAGTTTTAAAAATAAATTATTACTTTTCAAAGTTTTGATATTTCTATAGGTATATTATGTCAATTGATTCAAATGAGCAAAAGTGGAAATAACATCTCAGCTGCTTTGCTTTATATTGATATAGATAATAAAGAGTTTTTATCACATAATCATCTCTAACTCTGAAGCTCTTTTAGTTTTTTGTGAGATTCTCTACAAATAATCAAAATATTATTCTGCGTCACTTGCATTGAGTGCATCCATCGTCTTTGAAGTTAGAAACAATTATTACAAATAGCCTGAAAACTATTCAACGTCTCAAACTAAAATTTCCCTCAGACTAGCTAAACAAAATAAATACTTTCATGTTTGTACCCCTAATACAATTTGATAAAAACTTAGCACATAAAATTATCAAAAACATTTATGATAACAGATACAAGTAACTGCTACCTACACAGTGAATAGGTACGCAACCGAACACTGTCAAACTAACACACGACAATATTATATGTAAAGATTACACAAAATAGCTGCCATACTCGCGATCAATTTTGTAAATATTAGGTACTGTCAACCTAGTATTGTAAATAGTTACCTATCATTGTAGAAATATTTCAATGAACATAAATATGTTTTGAAATGAATACTTAGCACCGAGTAAACACCAAGGTGTGCAGTACGCCGTAAAGCATAGCGTGTTACCGGTGTGTGTGAAGCAAGCTGGGTTTTACTGTATGGCGCAGCACTTGCACTTGGGCTTCTTGCGGATGGTCACGTGCTCGGGCTGCTGCGGCTCCTGCGGCGGTGCGCGCTGCACCTCCACCTGGCCGGCACGCACCTCCGTCACCGAGCCGTTTTTCGTGCCGTTCATCGCCTTTGGGGTGCTCTGTTGCACCGGGCTCGCTACTTTCGTTTGCGGCGATGATGGAGCATTTGCCTGTAAATGTACACATTGTATATTAATAACTTTCGAACAGTGAATTTTTAGCGGACTGGTTGGTAGTTCCTGAGATCATAATATTACTAGGTATAAATAAAAATAATTATCTGAGATGATAATGATGACAAACGAAATAAATATATTTCCGTTCGCTAGAGACACGCTTGGTATCCCTGTAAGTACCAAATTTTGATCTAGATCCGTTCAGAAGTTTTTACGTGAAAGAGTAACAAACATCTATATTCACAAACCTTCACATTTATAATATTAATAAACGAATTCGTCCTTACGTTAACATTATTCACGTGCACTTTCTCATCTTTCTCGTCGCATACGGATAGCTGCGGAGCAGCAGCAGGCGGTGGCGTCGGTGTGATCGGTTTGCCGCCCTTAATCAGGGACACGATCTCATCTGCCTCGCGGCTCAAGTCTCCATCCGGACGGAACGGGTTATCCCAACCGCTCTCCGTGCTGTAAACACATATCAAATTCTATTCAAATCATCTTTCTCGTCGCATACATAAATGCAAAAACCGCATGAATACATCCGAACAATAACAAATTGCATCGATGTAATTCTAATCAGCTAGATAAATTGCATATGAATACTTAAAGCGATTTTGTATACCTATTCAAGCGTGTAGAGTAAAAATTGAAAGGCTGATTAGAAGACGCTCCGTTACACAAGTTTATTGACGGTAATTATGATAAATGCTCGACGCGCAATTAACTAATTTGCTTGTTAGTTAGTAAATTTTGAATTCTTCTTGAGGGGTCATCTAATCGAATATAGTCGAGATATGTATAGAGTAGGTAACAGTTGGTAAATATGTTAGACTACTATTATAATGCTACAATGATGGTGCTCGCATGAATATGTGTGTGGCCGGTGACATCATCAATTTGTGTATTGACTCTATTATAAACATATATTGTGCATACAACAATACAGTTGGAATACATTACTTCTTGGGTGGACTGCGGCCATCCGTTTATCAGTCATTTTGTTATTAAGCGTCGCAGTATCATCTAATGCCTGTTAGTGATTATTACAGACTATTCTGAAATATATATTGATAACATCTAGGAATACTGCACTTTACGCAATTACTAAAACTGGAAACCTATTCTCACGGGTACAGGTTACTATATTAGAACTATTAGGTCTTCTTTTGCAAGGGTTGTTGAAGGAGTGCCGCTTAGTAATAGTTTTCAATTTGTGTATTATTATTGTTTTGGTCTGAAAAATACTGCAGCTCGTGTAATTCCTGTGCATGTGCCACTGAGATGTCTGAAGGTAGACAATTTGAGATTGAGGCCGCTGGCTATTTTATTGGTAGATATAAATAAAAACCAAGATCTTTATGTGTAGGTACCAATGTACTGTCAAAGCATTTTCCTTAAAATAGATTATATTTATCAGTTTAAAACTCTTTATCTGAATGGCTACTGATGCGAATAAAATATTTCTATAAAATAGATACTTTACACGACGTTGATATCAAATATAATCAAATGCCACTTTACGGTACCTACTATCACCTGTGTTTACAGGAAGTTTCGAGAAAATTGTGTAATGATTTGTAGCGTTTTATTAAAAGAGATTATTTACCTGATCTGTCTATTGTACATTGCGTGATCCGCCATGTCGGCGTTGGCGGCGGCCGAGAGCAGAGCCGCGTAAAGAACGTGGGAATCTGGCTGCGGCACCGGCGGCGGCGGAGGGGATAGGCACTGTGGCCGCGCCCCTTGGTAGAACGATACGCGTACTTTGGACCGCTCCGAACTGAAACACCACATTAACGTTACAAAAAGGTGCATACAAATATTACATCGCTAGCATACAGCGTCGAGAACTATATCGAATAGTTCATTGTCATTCTTACATTGATAAATCTATGAAATACAATAGTAGCAAGCGCATATAAGGAAAACTAAACAATAAATGCACAATGTTCCATGTAATTATTTCTTCCACGTGTCTTGTAATCAGATTCTATAGAATGTAACTCATTGAACTGCTAACTAGAGAAATTAAATACGTGAGAACGTAGCCGCATCGCATAAAGGAAAGAATGTGATATTGATATTATAAAATGATATATATAACTAAATATTACATATTACAGACAGCAGTAATGTGTGAAAAAAAATTTAATTTATTAATTAACATTACGTAACTGATAATAAAGTACCTACAATATTTTGGGACTTATCAGATCGCAATCTTGTTATAGCGATATAATTAATCAATGACCTATTTAGGACTGGTGAAAAAAAACGTTGTCTTCCTTAAAATAAGGTATTCATTCGATAATCCTTCCCTACTAATATTATAATGCGAAAGTAACTGTCTGTTCACGACAAAATGGCTGAACGGATCCTATTGAAATTTGGCAAGAAAATAGATGGGATAGGATAGGTATTATGAAATAGGAGATACATAATATGGTACCTACTATTATCACTATAACCAACATCAGGCGAGGTCGCTCGATACTTTTAATCTATACTAATATTATAAATGCAAAAGTTTGGATGGATGTATGGATGTTTGTTACTCAATCACACAAAAACGGCTACGCAGATCTGGATGAAATTTGACATAGAGATCGACTATAGTCTGGAATCAAGGAAAAAGCTGCGGGCTGAAACTAGTATACATATATACTAAATGTAAAAGGTTGTCTATCTGCATTTTGCAATTTGGAGATAAATCGCTTAAATGAGGATTTTTTGAGTATAGGCACACATCCAGGAATAAGTAGCTCACAGGTTTATGGGCAATTGCCTTCTCTCTGGCTACGCTACATTTATGAAAACAGTACAATCAAAATATATGTCATAAATGTCATAACTGAAGAGGAACAACGCTGTTTTGCATCATCTTGTTCGTAACATAAGCAAACTAAAATATTGAAAATAAACAGGTCATGACTCATCATAACGTTACATAACTTTAGCGATTATCAACACTTCTTATCGAAGGTTAGAAGTTGTTTTCAAGCCTCTGACATGATCGTTATTTGTGGGCTCTGGCTACAGGTCACCTGCTCGATAAAAGCAGCTAATGCTTCATACTAAATTTGATGAATCGGTATAGTGATTAAGCGTTAAGTGTAAGAGACAGACAAGAGTTACTTTTGCATACATATAATACTAGCTCCCACCCGCAGCTGTGATTGTGAATGCAGGCCACATTCACAATCCCAAAAAAAGAGTTAAGGGATTAAATTGAAGAAGTGATTTAATAAGTTATATTAATAGCATACCATAAGTGCCACTCCTTTCTTTTATTAAGAAAAATCTGTGGGTTTTATTCCTTTATCGACACACACTGGCCTAATGTGGGTTGGTTTAACAGACATGCCTTTAACAATTTTCAAAGACATGTGGGTTACCTGCACCGTTAGCAGATGATAAATTATATGATTAATATATAATATAGAAATGATGTGGTCCATGGAGGTCCGTTCCCAATATAGATAACTTAATTGTATATTGACTAACCGTACACAGTCTACCTTCACTAACATATAGTTGTAAATAAACAAATCCATGAATGACGATAGGATTGACATTAATACTCTAATTCCATTAGTATTCTCATTCTCATCGTGGGATATTATGCAAATAAATCAGTACAGTTGTCTCCATAAGGTACTCATTAAGATGTAAGTTTTAAAAAGAAACGGTTCTATCCAAGGGATACCCTATTACAAAAGCCTGGAGTAAAGTTTATTTGTGTAGCCAACGTGCGATTGATTTATTTATTTCTGGACAACCAACAGCTTATTTTAACTTGAAATACAATTAGTTACAGAGAGCCAATTACAGGTCTGTAATGCCAATTACATGTATAGCAGGCGCCCATAGGCAATAGAATCTGCCATCAGGAGACCAAATGTTTGCTTGTCACCCAAGAAGTACATAAATTGAATGTGTATGGTGCTTTTGCCACATAGAAAGAAAAAGAAAATCGTATTAACTTTCATAGTTAATACGATGTTTTGGCTTCATTTATTACTAGTTCTCATTAGATTTAGGTTACGTAACATAAACTTTATCAAGACTTTTTAAATAGGTTAAGCTAATTAGGTATTTTGCTAAGTGTACATGCCATTAGTGGCTATAAACTTTGAACTACAAGTTAATAGCTCTGTTGTATCACCATACAGGTATACTGGACGAGAGCATTATTAATAATTCAGTTTCATTTGAATGTTAAAGCAATCATTTCTCCTACTAATACTATAAATGTGAAAGTTTGTAAGGATGGATGTTTGTTACTCTTTCACATAAAAAGTACTGAATGGATCTGAATAAAATTTGGCATAGAGATAGATTATAGTCTGGAATAGCGAATAACCTACGTTTTATCGCGATAACCGACAACCACGCGGACCGAGCCGCGGGCAACAGGTTATATATAAGTCTAAGATAATTATGTTTCGCAAAGCAAGTTTAAGCAAGTTTAATTAGTTAACTTATCTTGTATTGGGCTAATGAACCATTATTATTTATTTATTTTAACTGCTCTGTATATGTATATATGCAAGTTTCGAAATGCAAGTCTTATATGTTAATATAGCAAGAAACTTGCTTTACCAAATTTGCTTCTTTTTATATCATATAAAATAAGTAATTATATTAAAGAAAAGATTTTAATTAGGTAACAATTTAATGCAAGACGCTTTGCAGTACGTAATGATTTCATTCGCATTGTAGGAACGCTAGCACGGAGTAGTGGCACTTGAGATGACTCAAGTGATGGTACCTCTTTTATTACTTGATGACTATATTCACCACCCACACAGTATTTAGCTCCAATCTAGAGCGTAAACTTAACATTTTGACTTGTTGAACAGAAGAATTTGCTCACAGTTATTAATAAGACACAATTTGCATAATTGGGTGTGACATCCCACTTCTTTTTTTAAAGAATTGAAAAAGTGTTGTATTAAAAAATTACAAGGTCAGTTACATCATAATCAAAAGCACAGTCACACCCAAATAAACAAACTTGGGCCACATTTTTTTATGACATCATTCACTTTCAATTTCATTTGCAGTCATATTAATACCTACAGCATAATACTATATTGACGATAAATAACTTGTTTCTCATAATCTACAATACAATAAATACATATTAAAGACTAATTTTAAAATCGTTAGAACAAAGTAGATGGTGACATATTTTCCAGTTCACCAGTGCAACAAATTGTCACATTAATTCTATAGTAGAACATGAGGACACAGTATAAAATCTGACATCATAAAAATTCCATCAACATATGATTCAACAGATGGTAAAAATAGAGAAATATCATCGCACAGCTTAATTGACATGCTCCCAAGGTCTCGTACAATGTTAACTGATCTCGCACATCGCTCATGTGCCATTTGCTAAATAACTAACAAATGAGTCTTACCAATTATTTATACATCATGTTATATATACTTTTTAGACCAATATAAGCATATATGGATTTATTTATTAATTTTATAGTCAACATTGAAATTAGGATCCTTGTTTCTAAAAATGCCTCGGTGGACATTACTTACATTATAGTTCCTTGATTAAACAAACAAAAAACCGTGCCTAACTCGTGAAACGATCTATGATTACCAATAAGTTTCAATTCACAATAGTCGACATCCATAATGTATTTTAATTAGAGGTCACTTGCTGTATGGTGCACTAAGTAGGTCAAAACCAATGGACCTTACAATTATTATTATAGACATGCAATAGGCTACCCAGATGGGGCTACTTAATTCAGTAGTAACTAGTAGGTATATTATTAAATCTAATAAAATTTATTTAACAGTCTGCCGCCTGTTGATGTACATTGATGGGCATAGGGACATATAGGCTATTAACCAGTAATTATTTCCCAAGTATATAGGTACCTAACAAACATAGATTGAAAATCATTTGATGAGTATTAGTTAGGTACAGTGTAACAATTGACACCCAATATGCTGTTATAAAACGAATGAGTATTAATGATTTCATATGTGTGGCCTTGTTTCGAAGAAGTCTACCACTCAAGCTAAAGAGTAAATTATATATTGGCTATAGCCTCACTATGGCCCAGGGCGGGTCCTCATGAATGAAGTCGATTGCTGGTACCTACTGATAATGACATTATAAATAGAGCTTTTAAAACGATTGCCAATGCATGTTTACTACATGTAGGTACGTGCTGAGTAATGACCTTGTGTTCCCGACTGCTGGATGGAACCGAAAGTCGTTTTATGTTTATAAATCAGTAGTCGTGACGTCATTGTGACCAAATTATCCGCACAAATCTAAGATATGAAAAGAAAAATCTAAACAGCTACTAACTGTCGCGACACATTATTGATCGGCATACCAATTTATTTAAAATACTATTTAAACTAACTGTTATGAGAATGAAACATTCTGGAAATCATCGGCGAGTGAACACCCAATTTGCAGTACAACAAGTATGACGTGATTATTGTAAATAACATACCTTGATAATATCCACTCACAATGTTCACCACTGCTCACTTTTAATTAATTAAACACTAAGTAAAACTATGTAACTACCCTTTTAACAATTAATAAAAACATCGGCGCAATTGGTGCTGTAGGGTTTGGTCCATTCGACGCTACACAAAAATGTTTCCTTCCCACTACATCGATCTCGCTCGGAAGTCGCGCGCGGCTCCGTGGCGAATGGAATGGAACGGAACGAAACGAAGCGAGCGGAGTACGCAGCGCTCTCCACTCCGCCCAGTGACGTAATATAATGTTAGCATTCGCGATAACGTTATAACGAGACTGCACTAGCGCTGTCATTTTCAGAAAATAATATTAGGTAAAACTAATCACGTAACAAAAAAAAACAATGCTTTTCTAAATAATTATTTGTTAAAATTAACTTACTTGCTATGGAACGTTAGAAGGCCAATACATACAACACTAATTTATAAGCTCGCTGCTCACTAGATGGTGCTACCTACAATATGAAACAACTTTTATTTTACCTTTATGTTTGAGTTCCTTCGATCAAAATATAATTATGAAACTTGTTTCGGCCTGCGGTTTCGCCCGCGCAAACAATGGCACCGGAGCAGTGTTTTTTTTAAAGTATATCCGTTACATTTACGTTACATCCGTTTAGCCGTTTTAATGTGACTGAATAACAAACAAACATACCTACATACATCCATTCATCCATCCATCATTATTGAATTTCGATTAAAATATACACATAGGACAAAGGGATATACTTACCTACTTATTTTATTTTGATTTATTACAATATATGGGTAGTCGTTTTGGTTAAACGTAGTAACTATTAATTAATCTGTGGTTAAACTGCCCGGTTAGACTCGATTAAATATTATTTTAAATATTTATCTCATGTCAGAGCTGCGCTCAAAAACACAAATCGCTGACGTTGGACGAAAAGACGGCGACGCACGTTTCTGTCATTTGACTATAAGTCGTCTCAACTTCGACTGTACACAGTTGTATCAAGTGCAATGACGAGAACATGAAATATTTGTTATAATGTGTCTTTGATTACAAAATTAATATACTTTAGTCAATCCAGTATTTAGCCATACCTAGTCATACATACAGTACTTAGTCAGTACAGTCATTACATTAGGTATAGTTTAGTCAAACCAGTAGATATTCAGTCATACTTAGTCATAAATACAGTAAGTACTTAGTACAGTCATTACAGAATTAATATAGTTTAGTCAATCCAGTATTCAGTCATACCTAGTCATACATACAATACTTAGTAGAGTGAGTTTTTGAGGGGTCCCGTAACTCCTAATGGATGATGGATGCCATCATTCTAGCTGGCTTTTGATGAAAATGGTACTACTACTACTATACTACTGAAAATGGACCTAATCGTAATATATGTCCTACCTACTTAGTACAGTCGGCGTCACAAACAGCTTAGCATCTGAAACCAAAAGAATAGCTAGGAAGGCACCTGTATACGGGGAATCTATCGTCCTGTCATACCATATACCCGATGTTATTTATAGTATAGGCGAAACCTAGAAGTATTAGATTCGTGGACATTAATTTATAAACAGTGTTATATTTTGATATGAAGTATCGTCCGAACTCAACACATAGTTTGGTTTCAATCTGTACCACACTATTCTTAATAGTATAGATATCTGTATCTTAATCATATCCTTTAATCATATTATGTCACAGGATAATCCAATAAAACAGATTTTTGCGAAAACTTTAGGAAGATTCCAAAAAATGGATAAATAAAGGAAACTACCTAAGAATTTCGTAATAATTATCCTAGATATTTTCAGGACCCGCAAAAAAAATGCGGATTAGTGACAAAATATGACGAATGAATGGTAGCCGTTAACCAATCAGCGCATCCGGCAGGGAGTATAACATTAATTCGGACAATCAACGCTCAAGTTGTGACACGGGAGCGTTTTTTCGCGATTTATTTAAAATAGGCTGGATTTTTGCAAAGATCCTAAAAATACCTCGAATGTTAACAAATTCTTTATTAGTATCCTACTATCTAGTGTACCTACACATCCGACTATCCTGCGACATACCTACCTTTAGTATATAAAATCGACTACTGACAATCAACAAAAAGTTAACAAGTCAAAACTACTAACGTAAAGAAAGCTGGAAAATAGGTTTATTTTATATGCGTTATAAAATAAACCTATTTTCCAAATTGCAGCCGCTAAGAAAGGATTTTGGAAATGCAATCAATAAACGGGTAAAAAATTGTTCATCCCGGGGCGGGCTGATAGTTATACTATAATTTGAAAATGAAAGTTATATATTTTATTTATCTTTATTTATCTTTAAAAAGACAACTCCCGCACTAGAGAACAAGCTCTGTGTCGCGGGGGACTTTACAAACATACAATTAACGGACACAATCACACCCAAACTCAGAACAACTCTTTGTGGGTCACACAAAGTTTTATCCTGTGTGGGAATCGAACCCACAACCGCGGCCACAGGAGGCGTATACTGCGACCACTGGACCACCGAGGCAGTCAAAGTAGATCGGTATAATCAAATCTTACATTTTAAGAATTTCCACCTCGATCAAATCGATCGAATCGATGCAGTTTATGTTAATTATAATATAGTACCTAGTATATTGTAGTGACAATTGCATTGTTTATACATTTGAAGTTGGTTTTTATTCAACTATTTTTGACGCTGAATGTACCTACCAACCCATTACGTAAAGAAAATAAAGAGGGGAGATGTCCTCGCACGATGCTCTTTATTGATTGCGGAAGGCAAGGGGAGTCTCATCTACGCCGTTGTATGCACTCTCTGCTTTATTAGGAAGCCAACTATATACTTACTCGATAAAGTGTCAAGAGCCTACTTAAGATGTAGGCAGGTAGGTACCTCGTCAGTACCTATTTATATCTGTTTTAATTGTTTTCATTTAACTGATAATTCATAATTATTATCTATTGTTCATTCAATATACCTAATATAATAATAAGTTGGTAGGTAAGTACCTTCTCTTACAAAGATAAATTAACGTATTGTTATCTACAGTGTTGGGGAAAAAGGTCACTTTTATTAAAGGTTACTAGCATTATTATAACAGTTACACAAATAGATAAAGGATACAATATAAAATGTAATAATAATTGCTTTTGTTACATAAATATGCACTTAATATTATTTATGTTTAATAACTGTAAATGTATAGTGCTCCGACACCGAAAAACAACTCAACTACATGAAAGGAAGCTACTGGATTACTACCTACGCATTACGTTTAGAAACTAAATGTGAATCAACTAGCGGCACGGCGCGGCGCAACGGAGTAGATAGTGGCGCCCCTCCTGACCTGACGCTACAGTTAACATGCTCCCAATGTCAACTCCTGTGCATTTCGGTCAATTGACGTCCCTAATTAGAGCATGCCTATTTGAATTTATCGAGTTGTCCGGCGTGTAAAATGGCGTGTAAATGCGACCGCTTATAGCCTAGGAAAGAAGAATTTCTCCCTTCTTTTGTACAAGTAAAACGCTATTTTGGGAAATTCCTACTGTTCAAACGAGATTTTATATAATACCTACGAGTACTGACTGCGACCTGTCCGGATTTTGCCCGGGTTTTTTTTCCGTTTAGAAATTGAAATTCCAAACATCCCTTTTTAATGCTGTGTGCTCACTTGCGTCAACCTTGTACGTACCTACTTTATGACGATACCATAGTGCTAAATTTTAAGTTTGTAGCCCTCGCTGTTTAGGCTTTGCAATTATGAACTAGTCATTAAGGAGTAAGGACAAGTAATTATAGCTACATACATATATAGTAAAGAACATTTTATATGACTTATGCTAGTAAAATTGGGATAACTTGCCTCTGCCCTTCCCTCTGTACCCTCCTGTTACAATTACAAAGTTATACTCGGTTTAATCTTAACGACTATTTAGTGCCTAGATTATTCGTTTTACGTAATAAATAAGTGTGTGCTATCTTTAACTGGGTACCTACGGTTAAATTAAAAAAGAAACAATTCCCATAAAGCTATAAAAAAAGTTGTTTGCACTAATTAAAATGTGTAACGGTGATTTAAGATACATTTTATTTGCAAAGAACATAAAATAAGCGTTTTTAGATGCTAATTATTACAATTTTATGTGTCATCAGACTAAGATTACATAAAAACGTTAGATATCATTTTTATTTAACAATATTGCTATTTGGTCTTGGCAGTTGAGACTACTACCTCAGGATCTCAGTAAATTAAAAAAAAAGTGCCACCTCTTTAGACGCTGTATTAGTAATTGGGTGCTAAATAGTGAATGTCTACAAATGTTAATTTCCTGTTTGTTTTTTCAGTGTTCATGAAACTTCTAGCCTGACTTGCGGAGGTGGGAGGTGCTATACCTGCTGTAGGTTGGGTGCGCTGAGTGGAATCCGCTTGAGACAGCCTTTGATTGTTTGGCAAGTCTCGTTTAGAGCAGCATCTACCTATTTGGCATGAGCGGAATCCCTACAGCAATCTTGGCACAAATGCGTTACAGTGATAGTTGTGTGGATGGGATTGCCCGTATTATCCATCATCTTAAAAAGGGTATTTAGATGAAATTTTTAATGTATTGGAAAAGTATCTACTACGATTGCTGTTTTATGTCGTCAAACAGCACACTCCCATCACTTCTATGGAGTTATATATATAATATATATTATGTCAAATTATTATGCTCTTTATGCCATACCTCTTGCACTTTTAAGTTGACAGATTTATCTTGTTATCATTTGTTTTGGGGCACCAATATCCCGATTCTAAAACTTATAATGTATCAATTCAATTGTTGTTTATGTACTTCTTTGGCTATTTCTATTAGTTTTATCATTGCACCTATCGCCATCGTCAGAAACTTTATCCTCACATCTTAGCAATCGCAATCGTTTTAGAAGAATTACCTCCCACCAATTACGATTAGGTCGAGGAATGAGCTCCCTACCAAGGTTTTACTAATAAACTAGGTATAGCATGGGGTTGTAAGAAAGGTTTTAAGCATAGGTTTATAAAGGGTCGGTAACACGCGAGTGACACCCCTAGTGTTGCGATCGTCAATAGGCTACGGTAACTGCTTACCATCAACCAGGCCGTATTTACTTGCTTCAGTAATATAAGAAAAACTTATTTTATTGAAGACTAGCTGTTGCCCGCGGCTCCGCCCGCGTGGACGTCGGTTATTGCTGTAAAACGTAGCCTATGTGTTATTCCAGACCATAATCTATCTCTGTGCCAAATTTCATCCAGATCCGTTCAGTAGTTTTCACGTAAAAGAGTAACAAACATCCATCTATCTATCCATACTTACAAACTCTCTCGTTTATAATCTTTTATTGTAGACGCTTAGCAAGTATGTTACCTTTGTTGGCATATACACTACTATATAATAGATGGTTTGTATCTAACTTACCGCACAAACCTATAAAATAGGTACCTACACAAATGACCTAGCCATGACCTAGAATGTCACCCTCTAACCTAGTCTGTCCAATGAGAGTGCCCTAAATTTCATTGTCTTTCAATCGGTACAAATTACGATATTTTATTACTTTATCCTAAGACATTACTTAATTTAGAATCTATACTAATATTATATCGAAAGTTTAGATGAATGGATGGATGTTTGTTACCCAATCACGTCCAAACGGCTCAAAGATTAGATCTGGATGAAATTTGGCATAAAGATAGATTATAGCTGTTGCCTGCGGCTCCGCCCGCGTTGATGTTGGTTATCGCTGTAAAAAGTAGCCTATGTGTTATTCCAGACCATAATCTATAATATCATTCATAATTTCACTCAGATACGATCAGTAGTTTTTACGTGAAAGAGTAACAAACATCCATTCATCCATCCATCTATCCATCCATTCTCACAAACTTTCACATTTATAATATTAATAAGGATTATATACTAGCTGCGGCAGCGGCTCCGCCCGCGTGGATGTCGGTTATCGCGATAAAAGGTAGTCTATGTCCTTTTAACAGAATGATATCTGGAAGAGATCCGATAAGACCGCCCATTGTGCCTACATATTTGTAATGATGTTGTTTCTTGTATTAGTTATAGTAGGTACTTAAGTGGTGTACAATAAAGAATATTCTATTTATCTATCTATAGTCTATAATAGCAGAAAGGCTTTTTATGACAGAAAAATCACTGTTAATGTGCCGGAAACTACTCGTACCTAGTAATATTTAAAAAACTTTATTTGTTGGAAGTTTTGAATGCACTAATCTCTAGAACTTTAAAAAGAAATCCAGGCCGACTTCTGTCTCGGCTGCGCAGGACACATTATAGCGCACAAGTGTGTGTGTGTGTAATCACGGGTCATCTCTCTCATAAATGGTCCGATAGGACGTATCTGTCTAGGACTCACGACCGAGGGAGATTAGACGCAGGATCTATATCTATATAAATTACCCAAATATGAAATAATGAATTTATACTTCTTTTTTGCAAATTTGATACTATGTAAGACCCGCAGGGGTATTCCGGAAGAGCAAAAACCGAGCCACCGCAAAAACCGAGCAAAATCTGGCTGTCAGATTGAAAATCGGTATTCCGTAAGAGCCCTTTTTGACGTTGAGTCCATAGATTGTGCCGTCACCGAGCAATCACAACTGTCAATTTTGCGATCACAACTGTCAGTTTGCCATCGCTGTTTCTTAGAGAATCAGCCGGCGGAAAGGATAAATATTATATATTTTAATACCAACTATTAATTTAGGCACAGATAAATTTAGGTGACCAACTAAGGTAAGCAGTTACTGTAGCCTATGGCCGCCTACAATACCTAGAACATTACTAGCACTACCGCCCATAAAAATAAACGTGGAATAGAATAAGCATATTTTATTATATAATTTTTCTATATTATAATACAACAAGAATGTCATTCAAAGTATAGGTTAGTCAATATGTTTATTTTAAGTTCTTTACTTGTACTTTTTTATATCTAATAGCTATTAATTATTTATTACCCACTGTGTACCAATGTATTGACGTGTAAGTGCTAATTATATCCTTACTAATAATTATAAATGTGAAAGTTTGTAAGAATGGATGGATGTTTGTTACTCTTTCACTAAACTACTGAACGGATCTGGATGAAATTTGGCACACAGATAGATTATCGTCTGGAATAACACATAGGCTACTTTTTGCAGCAATAACCGACATCCACGCGGGCGGAGCCGCGGGCAACAGCTAGTTATGAATAAATGAGTATTATAAGTAATCTCTCATTCTGTCATCAGTAATTTGACGATCGAAAGAAGAGGACAAAGCATGGCGTAACTGTTTACCCGCTACACCACGTTTATTATTATTTTTTATTTTTTTTTCGTTTAGGTAAAACCTGTACGGGCAGGAACACAAGTGTGTATATTATACAGTTGTTTAACTGTGGTTTCTATAGGGTAGAGGTCATACCCCAGTCGAGCTTGCTCGCTCGTACGGTGCCCTACCCTACCTTTCTTGTCCGAAAAAAAATTAAAGTAATCTAAACTAATATTATAAAGATTAGATTTTTTTGTTTGTTTCTTACGATATAACTCTAAACTCGACCGACTTTAAAAATTCTTTCACCATTAGCGTAATTGTTTAGGTACGAAATACGTACCGTACGAAAACTTATTAAATGTCCAACCGTGCGAAGGCTGGACCGTGCCTTTGCATAAAAAGATGCCGGGTCGCTAATGGTCTGATAACGTACAAATGCAATTCGCATTAAAATGAACGAAAACCTTCGCTCAAATACGAAACGAAAATGAATAATAAACATACTCAAACGAATAAAACGTACTCGTCTTCAACGGGCGTGTAGGGGAACGCTGTCTCCTGCACCTTGGGTGGCGGGCTGCTCTCCGGCTCCTCCTGCAGGGGGCTCTCGTAGATTAGGGTCTCCACCATCGACCCCTTGGAACTGCCAAACGACACCCTAAAACAAAAAAAAAAACAAATTAATAATGTTGTATAGAATAATCCTCTCATATCATAGAGGTAGGTATATTGTGCAAGAATAAATGGAGATGTTAGTAGGGGCGCTGTATGTTCTCCTAGGGCGGCTATTTGCTAAAATGGGGCCAAATTAAAAGTACCCAGAATCGACGTTCATGCGAAGAGGTTGATGAATGTAGAGGAGGCGAAGGATAGAAGGAGTATGTTTGGATCAAAGCTATTGGCGTACCATAGTCTCTGCCTACCCCAGTAGGACACAGGCGTGATGATATGTATGTGTATGTAATCCTCTCATTTTTTACACTTTCCTAGTTACATAAAGAAATTGAAAGATTTTATGGGAATCTATAAACCACTTGAATTCGAATTACGTATTGGCATATTTTATCATGTTCATATATGTACATATCACCACGCTCATCTTCCATTAGGATAGGCAGAGACTAATATGGTACGCCGTTTACTTTGTTCTAGGCTTATTTAGTGTCGTATACTTTGCAACTTATATTATTACAGTTTTTTTATACTACTTGGGTGGCAAACAAGCATACAGCTCGGACACGCAAGTGATACCTCTAGTGTTGCAAGCGAAGAATTTTGAAGAAACTGAATGCTTAAAAAAACTCGGTCGGCGCGCCGACTCTAATTCGCGGCGGCGGCGGCGGCGCTGCTAAAAGTGCGGCGCTCATATCTAACTCACACACAGGAACACAACTACACCCCTGTGTGTAATTATTTGGCTGTGGTCTTTATGTAAGGTGAAGGTCCTTCCCCAGTCGAGCTTGCTCACCACTAGTATGGTGCCCTGCCCTACCTCTGATTGTTCTAAGTTATCCATGTTTTCACTAATCTCAAATGGTAAAAAATAAACATTTCTCTCTTTCTATATAAGCAAACGATTAAGAAGGGTACCTAATCTAAACTTGTAACCCTAGCTACGTAGCGAATATTAAACAATATAAAGCGGTCTATTTTCGTTAAAGGGTATTCAAAGTAAATGCCCGCTAACAATTATTATGTAAAACAGTACTTTGGCAATACTTCCAAGCGTAACTAATTCTTCAATATAATGTCCCATTAGTTCTGCCGTACACTTTTACAGGTTACTAATGGCTCGATTTCCGATCTATTACCTATTACCGGCGTCTTTTCAACGAAAATATGTACCTAGGTATATTGTTGGTTTATAAAATACACTAGCCTTTTTTTCGGTATAAAATGTAGCAGTAGTATGTGATATTTCAGGCTATAATCTGTCTGTGATTTGGCGTGGTTGAGTAACAAACATTCATGTATTCAACCAAACTGTCGCATTTATTTAATGTTCGTTCGACGATAACACGTCGTGAATTGGCAGGCGAATTAATGAGACAGTACTTAGTGTTAAAATTTTAAAGGTCAAGGGTGAGTCACGCGTTCACAATTCAGAACGAGCTAATGGTATAATATAAGAAAATATGGCGTTGACACGAACTATTTTTCCAATGATTGGGTATTTCTGTATGATATGTGTTAAAAGATTTTTACAGGATCGGCTAATTCGGCACCGACGTAACGTACTTAAGTACCATATATAGTTACGTAGCGATTGGTGATGGCAGTGGCAGTACTGCCATAAGGCTTGCCATATGTTTGTTTGCCGACAAACATTCAGTACGTCTGATGGTAAGCAGCTACCGTAGCCTATGGACTCAAGGAGTATCACTTGAGCGTTGCCGACCATATAAAAACCTCTTTTTAACTTCTTTCTAAAAAAGTAGCAGCGAAATTCATTCTACATCACGATCGTGCGTGAGCATATTCGTCTTCAGTTATACAATTCGGGAACATTGATGTTCTGTTATGGGAGGATGAATCGGTCATGTGGGGAGCTTTGTTAAAATATGGCTGTGGGCATCGTATCAAACAATTCCTCAGCACATAGCCCGTAATATGGTGAAAGTAAGATATATTAACTCACGCTTCCACAGCTATATAAATAACTGTCTCCGACACATAATAGATACGTAGTTTCCCCCATTACGGCTCTACTGACCATGGAGGACTCTTTTGAGCAAACTTTCATAGAATAGCGACCAGCCATCAAACTTTCTTCTTCCTTTTATTCAATTTTGCCTTTTGTTCTTTTCACAACAGCTGACATTTCAATCGTCCGATTTCAACCATAGATTGCATAGATTAGTAATAATTAGATATAGGATATACTTTTTTTTATAAAATAAATTGTATTCTGAGATTATCTCTATTCCAAGGCAACAGTATAAAATCTCCTTGCTCTATACCTATCTTTAGGGCCGCCAGGACTTTACCCGGGTATACAATTTTTACCCCCTTACGGGCTGAAACTTCAAAAAGTATTTTATTGTCCATTTTTAGCTTTCTAGACTTAGTTGATTCTTATTCTCACAAAATAACAAAATACTTCAAGTAATGTATTTAAAATATCATCTACAAAGGCGAGCTTCACTCAAAATTAGTTTTCTACCAGCAAACCTCAGAGTTGTGGAGGAAAAGATCAGGTGAGAGAGCTAATGAAGTGTACTTCTGAATAAGAAAAAAAAAATCGTCAGTCAGGACAAACGATTCAAAAACTTCGGGACCGAATATAACGAAAATTTGTGTGTACGAATATGTTCCAATGAGGCCTGGATGCTTTAGATTGGACTCGGTAGGTACTGCAAAACAACGTTACCATCCGTGGTAAATCACTGTTGCACACTATTTCTGCCATCAGGTATTTATACTAATATTTTAAAAAATGTGTTTTTGTACGTTTGTTTGTAATAATAAAATAAAAAAACAACGGCACCGATTTCGAAACTTCTTTTACCAAAGCTACAGCGATAAAACAGGATATATTTTAATTAAAAAATGGGTCTCTTGCGAGAATTATATAAATGTTCACCCGTACGAAGGTGGGACGTGCCGCTAGTATAACTATCTATTACCTACTTTGTGGTATCAAGTGTGAAATTTCTGGTCTGACATTGTTTTATTTATTTTGTCGACGGAAAAAATTTAGATGGAGGTCGTTCCCCCGTACGACATCGTGCAAAATACGATTTTAGTATAAGTATTTAGAATAGGTATACTAACATTTTGAATATATATTGCACATTAGTAGGGGTAATGTGTGCCTATCGACTTCAGGGTAGCAAAGTATGATTTTCATCATTCATTACATCACGAATAACTAGAAAAAATGCATAGAATTGTATCGTAAGTTATCGTGGCGGTAAAATCTTACGTGCCGTTACTGCCTGTCATACGGCCCCCTACCATTCCCACATTTCCCATTCTATCCTGACAAGGAAAGTTAGTTTAAATCGATAAATCTCGGGAACGAATTAGATAGACTTATTTATTAGCGGACATACTATAGGCATACCATAAGGCAGAAGCTAGCTCTCTATAGTGGGGACATTGCCGCAACCTGTGGAAATAAATACCTACTGGTTAGGACCTATACAGTCTGAGGAAGGGCTAGGCCCTCCAAATCAGAAGGGGCTCGCCAGGGTCGCGCGAGCCGTGACCTGCTGGGGATGCGAATAAATGCGCAACCGTACTCGTGTCCCCTGCAATAGGTCGTCTGAGGGAACACCGGGGAATGTTTAGTCGGTAGGACGGTCTACTGTTCAGTGGGGTCCCACTGAGTAGGAGACCGGTGAGTCCGACATAACTACCCTTCTACGCCCAGGTGGGTGGTATGCGTAAATGCATTTGAATCACGATATCACGACAATCAAAAAAGGACCTATTCAGTTGGCATAAAAATACGGGCTAGCAATGTAGCAGGCGGGGAAGTTCAAAAACTGTCCATGTGCGAGCACCCTGTCTATATAAAGAAGTTCTATTCTTTCTTCTCTCCTAACACTATGCTATAGACTTGTAAAGAAATTATAAGCATAACTTGTATATTAAAGTAGGACATATCATCGTCATCATATTAGCCGAAAGACGTCCACAGGTGGACATTGGTTTCCCCCATGGATTCCACAGCATTAGGTTTTGATCTAGTCAATCAATAACTGGCCACAATGTGATAGGATTGCATTAAGGTCGACGGAAGCCATAAAGAGATCATTTTGAATAAGCTTATATTTTTATAGAGTATTCAAACGGTACAAAAATTTGTGTGATACATTAATGGTTGTCCTGAGTCTGGGTGTAAGTACTTTGTGTCCGTATTGTATGTTTCTAAAGTCGCTGACGATGACGCGAGTTCCATGATTTTTGTTTACCCAAAAAGTGCTCAACGCGCCTAAACGAGTTTTTACTGAATTAACTTTTGTACCTATTTACTCAGTAATTCAGTAGGTATACCTACTATTATAACTTTATTATATGTCACCGTTATTGATAAAAAAACACCTATAGTACTACGATAAAACTAAGGACATCTACAATCTCCATCTATCTTTGACTATAGATAATAATAATAAAATTTACAGAAAATCCTGAATATAGTGCAAATCATCATGTTTTAATGTACCTCAATTATAATATGAGCAATGGTAGCCGAGTGGGATAGTAACCGACTTGCACGCAAGAGGTGTCAGTTCGATCTCCGATGAAATGTAATTTACATTGGTACCAGTGTAAATTACACTTTGTGGAATTTATATGTACTTATCTAATGAATTACCATCTGCTAACAGTGAAAGAAAACATATAATGAGGAAGCTCACGTTAGAAGAAATTCTAGAAACATGTCTGACTCTCCAACCCACATTGGGACTCTCTATTGATAGAGGAGAGAAGACCCATGACCAGCATTGGGACATACATACATATATGGGTTCCATGATCCATCTCAGCCATAAGACGTCCACAGCTGGACATAGGCCTCCCTCAAGGTTATCCACATCGATCGGTCCTGAGCTGACCTTGTCCATCGGTTACCCACGACCTTTACTAGGTCGTCGGTCTACCTTGTTGGAGGCCTACTGCCCACTTTGCGTCTGCCAGTTCATGGTCGCCACTCTCTTTCTGCCCCAACGACCATCGGTTCTGGGTTGCTATTATTATAATTATAACTGGCAAGAAGGCACTTATAGTTAGGCACACACACTAAGTTAAGCTACTAGGGGCACGGTCACACTATGGATGGGTGACCCGTGATATTTTATCTGCTTCGGAGTGCTAAACTAAAAGACGAGCCCGTCCCTACTGTTGACATTCGTACCTCAACAACTCTGTCACCAGGTTGACTACAACCACTCGTTTCATACATATACATACATACATTGTCCGTGTGGTGACGGATTAAGAATACAAATGTCACCACCCCAGTCCCGTGTAGCCAGGCAGACAATAACCGCTGCAAGAGAGGGAAAACTCGAAACAAAACCCTATACCAACCCGTCTGGCCAGCGTGGTATAGTAGGCTAATATCCCTCCAAATTTATGGAGGAGACCCGTGCCCAGCAGTGGGACGTTTATGGGTTGAGATGATGATGATGATGACATACATACATATCATCACGCCTGTGGGGTATGCAGAGACTATGGTACGCCAATTTCTTCGATCCAAACATACTTCCTTCGCCTCCTCTACATTCATCAACCTTTTCATGCATGAGCGTCGATTCTGGGTACCGCTCGTTTCACTCGATAAAAAGACTGGTAACTTAAATTGGATAAATCCTGTACTAGAAGCGACAGCCTTAAATTATATTTAAGTACCTCGTCACGCTAAAAATGTTTGTGTCTAAATTAATAAACTATGTATTGTAGTTTGTAATTATGCAAGGAGCTTATAATATAATATGGAACGAATATGCTCATTAATTGATTGTTTCGTTAATTCGTATAATGTTATAATGCCATCGTCGGATATGTAGACAGGAAACTGACTGCCTCCGTGGCTCAGTGGTCGATGTGTGAGACTGCTGATCACGAGGTCCCGGGTTCGATTCCCGGGTCGGGCCAAAAATCGATATTGGGTTTTTCTGTTAAGAAATACACAATAAATGCCCGGAGTTTGGAAATGGCGGTGTTTTCACCCCCGTGCCTCGGAAAGCACGTAAAGCCGTTGGTCCTACGCCTGATCTCTCTCCGGTCGTGTCGGATTTGCCGTCCCATCGGACTATGAGAGTGAGGGAATAAAGAGTGCACTTGTGTTTGCGCACACACTTGTGCACTATAATATCTCCCGCGCAGATGGCGAGTCTCCGTTGAGATTAGCCGCCGTAACCGAAATTCGGTTAGGAGGACATTATTAGACAGGAAACTAGAGTTTAAATACAAACCTCAAATAAACAAATCAAAAAAGGTCAATCTAATATTCTAATCAGTACAGAATTTTACCCGGTTAGTTAAATTTCCACGGAGGATCGTAATTTTTCATTACATGGGCGACATTTTATTTCGTTTACATTAAAATAAAGTGCTTTTTTATTAAATTTATCGTAAAAATATTTAAGATTTATTATCACCTACGCAAACAATATTTTGTATACGACTGGCTGGTTTTCGCAAAATAAATATGGAAAGAGAAGAAAAAAGAAAAAAAATTGACATACCATAATAAATTATTATTTATATAGTGACGACATTTTTTGAAAATCGTAAGGGTTTTTTTATTATAACTGCATCTGCAGTTGAAACATTCTAAAAAGATTTATAAGGCGCATACTTGTAAATAAAGTAAACAGGTTGGTATTCAGTAAAATTCAATTACTTGCTAGGTATATATAATAGATACTAATTTATTAGCGGGGAAATTTTGGTTGTTCAAATAGCTAAACATATTATTATAATTTCTATTTCGAAACAGGAACGTAATTGCGATTGATCGAATAAGGAAAAATAGATCTAATAAATTCTTCACACCTGCTGAAGCTGTTGTGAAGAAGCTTGGTGGTTTCAATAACATAATATCTACGTAAAGTAATTACAGTAGATTTAATGCGTTTCAAATTTTATGACCGAAGTGTATTGTTTCAAAATAGAACTATAAAACTGTCGTTCTACCACGGATTATATACATACTTATAGTTCTACTAAAACTTTAGTAGATTTACCAACGTTGTCTACCTACTCGTTTTTGTATAACCTTCCTATGTCACCTCACCGGTCGTGTTGGATTATATAGAGATCGTGCGGAAAAATAGGAGCATCTGTGCGCACACACTTGTGCACTATAGTGTATGATCATCATATTTACATAATTTGTTGTACGATTCTTATTATCCGGTTTATCCTTCTTTATTTGTTTATGTAGTGACACAGGCTGTTTTATGATTCATTGGAAATTTAAGCAGTACGTACCTAGATAGGTATATTTTAGAGTAAATGTATAAAATTAAATATCAGATCCGATTATTCAATCTCTCTACAATATGTTATAAACTATACATTCTAATGGCTTGCTAAAAACTTTCTAATGTTGTTTTGTCTCCATATAAGGATGCGGTACAATAGTCACGTATTTTTTTACGTATAATACAGTTCCGCATCCGTGGTCAATATCACAAGAAGCTACTTAACATTCTCGGTGAAGTTTGCCCTACTTTAACTATAACTGACTCTAGCCTTAGCCTCTAGCATTCCTTTAGATACATATACGTTGGTTACCCATATGTAATTATGTAACTAATGAATTTCACGGGAAAAGATTTAATTTAGAGGCTTCGTTACTTATTAAGGCTTTACTTATTATGCCTATGGTAGCTATCATATTTCTTAACAGATCGCACTGTTTATTTTAGGTCGGTATAACAATGTCCAAAAATATTTGTAAATACTACTAACCAATGTTGATTTAACCCCGTTAAATTTTGATTCCGTCCTAAGTTATGGTGCTCCCACACTGCTGTTAATAAATGTTTACAAACGTTATCTAACACTAAACATTGACTAATAAATTCGTTCGGAGTTGTTACATTCTGTTAGGAATTGTTAGATGTTTTGAGTGCTCCTACACTGATGGAAAATGTTTACAAACATTATTTTAGTTTTGAAAACATGATTAGCTCGCAGTTTAGATTTACGTCTACCCAAAAATGAAAGAAGATTTGCTCATAGGATTACATTTTAGCACTCTCAACTGGGTGAAATGATAACAGATATTTTATTTTTTAACTATTTTGTTTAGAAATATTTAGTAAACATTACCTAACCATTTGGACTTGGTTATTCATTAATATATTATAAAAAACCAATTGTCATTATAATCGTATCTTAAAAAACTACATTACTTCTACATTGTCACGTCACAACTCACAAATATGTATGTCAATAAATTTGACGGAAGTTGTTGAACCTAAATGTCACTAGCTTTAAGATCCATACTGGACCAACTTTACGCAAATAAAGTATTATTATTAACATGAAAACATTTTCTAAAATTGTGATGAAATGTTTACTTATGTTTGTAAACATTGTTTAATAGCAGTGTGGAAGCTCCATTTCGTTTATTATTATTGCCATGCTTCATTTGGCTTGTAGCGTGATGGTAAATAGGCTATAACATTCCTCAAGAATTGGGCGATCACACTTTTTTCTTAGATATTTTTTTTTTGGCAGTTCCAGAATTAGCGCTTTCAGCTATCAAACTTTACAGCTTGATATATAAGTATAAATGATCAAAAGTTATAAAATATTTACAAATGAGAGCCTTTATACAAACTTATGTACCTAATATCCTCACCGAATTTCGGTCACGGCGGTTAATCTCAACGGAGACTAGCCACCAGCGCGGGTGATATTATAGTGCATAAGTCCAATACCTACCACTCGATTGAAGGTGCGGGTGGAAGCTAATATGAATATCTGTAAATAAGCCTAAGCGTAGTAGGTACCTATCTCAATTTCAAACACTACTTCACTGCAATAAAACCGAAATTACGTAACCAGTAGCGAAAGAGAACATGTTTTCATAAACACGGTAATCGTTTTAAATAAAACTGTCTCAATTACCCTGTTAATATTTAATTTACTTATCTGCAAACTCGGATATAAACTTGTTAGGTTTTCAATAGTTCTCAATTTTTTTCATTGAAGCCGTTTCAAGATAATCTCATTTCATTTTATAGCGGGGAAGCTAAGTGGCTTATCTGTTCGTTGCAAAAGACCAGACGTAAATGCTGCAATGGATAGCTTTAATTAAATTGAAGAGAAGGGTTTAGTAACTAAGTTCCTTCAATCGCTCCTTATATTCAAGTTTTCCGATAAAACCTACGTCATGATCGAACAAAGCGGTGTACGTTGGCCCACGGCCAACAACGTCACACCACTACTGTTTCGCAAACCGTGCGAGAAAATATTTTAAAACCTTATTTAAAACTTAATAAATTTTGTGGCTTACGATAAATAACGTACTTACGCGTAACTAACATTTATTTTGTCAGAGATGCCTGAGCCAAAAAATATACCTGTCAAGTATGACCCGAATACAGAAGCATTTCAAATGCGAGCGCAGTGGCATAAGGCCGAAATATGCAGACAACAGTGGTACGAGAAGTGGAGCTGGCTTCTAGAAGAGAGAAAGTATGAGTTTAACATATTAGCATCATCATGATTTCAGCTGAAAGACAACACTGGCGGACATAGAATACCTCTCAAAATTTCCACAGCATTCGGTATTGATCGTTGGTCCACCTTGCAGTTTGCCTGTCCAAGCTGTGTCTTCCAGTACGTGGTCGCCACTTCTGCAAGTGGTGTGCTCTGTCCACTTTCAAGGATATCCTCTGAGCTATGTCGGTCACTTTGATTCTCCTACGAATCTCCACTCTGAGATTCTTTCTCATAGGAAAACTTCGCATAGCTCTCTATATTGCTCTTTGGGTGACATTGAGTTACAGTCGGTACATATATCTTGTTAGCGACTTGATGACAATCTAAATTGTCAACCCTGAATTATATAACTACGGCTTTTGCCAGTAGGTAGCATTTATGAGGTTGTCCAGTATACAGTGTATTAGAGAGCACGCAGTGTAGAACAGCACCATCTACTCTTAGGTAATGACCTATTCTAATCGAAGCGTCGCATTTGGCTTTACAGACGTTCTAGTATAATCATTGTAGTGTAGCTATTAGTGCAGTAGTGGGTGACGTCAGAACCACATCAAAGCGAGGGAATTCGCTACGGAGATCAAATTTATCGTGAGCACCGGAGTTTCATGCGAAACCAATGACGAACACGAAGTTCCTATTGCACGAATACTACTCCAACAACTAGAATCACCATAAAAAATTGAATAGATGCTTTAAAAAGTATTGACCTTTCAGATATTTTGGAATACCAATAAGAGAGATTTTTATATAGTTCAAAAATATTTGATAGGTATAACAGTATTATAAAATTTATCTGAAAGGATTTATTTGTTTCGAAACAAGGTATCTCGGAGAGGATATACCTACTTATCTAAAGCAAACGTATTAAATTTTAAATTATGTAGGTGGGTACTATAAATTATTCCATTTTGTTTCAAATAGCGTGCACTTGGAGTGTACTGCGCTTCCATATACTGACAACCATGACATTATTCAGTATAATTTAATTTTAGAATTTACTGATAGCTAAAATTCACATTTTAACTATTCCTTATTATAGGTACCTACTGACATAATAACGAATAGCTATGCCTATGTATTTATGTGGTGAGTCACCAATGTCACCATACAATAATTCTTAACTGCCCCGCTGTGTAAGCGGTAGTTAAAGAACGCTTATCATTATCTTTACCTTGGGCCAATGGCGTATTATACCTAAGGAAAACTAGGCACGTGCCTAGGGGCGCAAGAGCAAAAGAGAGCCCGCAGAGTTCTTAAAGTACATACCTACAGATACTTTTAACAATAAATATACAAAAAAAATATTTAGAAAATCTACCTATATAAAATTCTGGTGTCGCGGTGTTTGTTGCCAAACACAACATTTATTTTTCATACCCGATAGGTATCAAAATAACAACTTTTTGCCAAATGCATATTACGGCACCTAAACCAAAAATACTTTTTTTTTAAGTGATAATTTCTTTTGGCGCGCCGCACACAGATTTTCATAGGCAGTAAGTTAGGCTGATCCGTCACGGTCGTGTGAACTGTTATTACATATTATTATAAAGAGTGATTCGATCGTATAGGTAAGTCACTTCATGTTTATATATATGTACATACATGCATAAACATAAATATATGTAAGTTTATGTAATATAAATAAAAATTAACCTAACTTTTATTCTCTGTTAACTTTTACTTCCCACTTTCAAAAATAAATATATTTGAGACACAAGTTATGTTTATCAGTAATAATAATACGAGATTATGAATGTTTGAATACTGCCTTTTTCATTATAAAGAGTGATTCGATCGTATAGGCATGGGGTTGTCTTGGGGAATCCTGCAGTGGACGTCTTTTAGCTGAGATAATGATTTTTTTGTCTTATCATTGTAACCACATAAATTTACCTGTCTAACCTATTTAAGTTTACAGTGCGTTGGTATACCTACTATGTTATACTAATGTTAAAATAGATTCAATTATATTCTATATAGTCGATAATAAGACTTAAGTTCTATGTGATGATGTGATTCTATATAATGATGAGTATCTACTAATTGCCTGTTTCAGAAAAGCGTTGGACGAGGCCGATGTTATTCGACAAGCTGCAAATTTACGTCAAGTTACAACGAAGTACGAATTTACGAAGTCTCTGAAACCAGTCCCCCTCACTACTACTCGCTTTATTGGCTGGCTCTCTAGCAGGTGAGCCATACATTTGAAGTACCTACCTATAGCATCTTTTTAATTGTACCCAGGTTACAGATAAAAATATAGATTGCCTGATTTACTATCAGTTTGGTGATGAAAGAGACTTCAAAGCTGTTTTTAAATGATTCAACTCGATTGAATGACAGGTGAAGGTGATATCTCTAGCAGTCAGGTATAATCTTCGATCAAAATTAAATATATATTCATGGAAGGTTATAATAAAAAAAAAAATTTTTCAGTTCAGAAGAGTTTGTTTATCCAAACAAGGATAATATGCCATTTGCGCCGTAGTGCGAATTGTTCGTGGTGTCAAAAAACAGATGTCGATATGTCTCTATTCTTTATCTATACTATACTAGTGGACCTGGCAGACGTCGTCCTGCCGGAAAAAGCTGAAATACCGACAGCAGCGCCACCTACCGGGTCCAATTGTGAATCTAAACCATCCAGGGCCCTACCCGAACACACACACAAAATTTCATCAAAATCGGTCCACCCGTCTAGGAGGAGTTCAGTCACATACACACGTACACAAGAAATATATATATTAAGATTATTAAGAGGTGTTTGTGAGTTTTTGACGATGTAGGGGGAAATCTCTGATCCTACTGAACCGATTTTGAATATTCTTCTATTAATAATTAGCCACGTTATTTGCGAGTGTCATAGGCTATATTTTATTAATAAAAACATTACGGGACTCCGGGAAATACCACCCGTGCGAATCCGGCACGGGCGGCTAGTCCTAAATAGTACCTATTAGAAGCGCTTTCTTTATTTAGAAGTACATGTTTTGCCTAATTAAAAATAAATATATTTTTTTATTAATTAAAAAGAAACAATACGTAAATAAGTAAAAACACCCGTATAAATCGAAATCTGTAGAATTGTATGAATACAAGTTATTAGTTGTAATTGGGTCTTTTCTCTCTGAATTCTTAGAACTGAATGTATCTATTAGTAATAATTCGGTCCTTACACCTCTGTCTTTGTGGCGTCAATTAAATTTACGAGCGAATTTATTCGTGCCCCTCAATTGAGACAGGGCAAATGCTATACTTGTAAGTGTCTATTCATTTGAGGAGGGTTGCTAGCTACCTATAAGTCTAAAACTTAGGTATAATTTCAGCCGTACTTAGTCTGTTAAATTCTAGCCGCGAAAGTCGTTAATGACTTATTAGATAAGCTTGGCAAAGAAAGTTTTAATGTTATCTTTGTTTAAGTAAGATTTACTTATTCGAGTAAAACAAAAAAACACTATTGTATCAAGTTGTCTAAACTACTGGTTGTTTCCGCACAAGGCCTCAAGCTCTGTCTCTGGGGACTATGCAAACGTACAATTTTGCATAGTCCCCATTTGACTGCCTCGGTGGTACAGTGGCCGCAGTATGCGCCTGCTGTGCACGAGGTTGTAGGTTCGATTCCCACACAGGACAAAACTTTGTGTGACCCATAAAGAATTGTTCTGATTCTGGGTGTAATTTGAGTCCGTTAATTGTATGTTTGTAAAGTCCCCCGCGACACAGAGCTTGTTCTCTAGTGCAGGAGTTGTCTTTAAAAAAAAAGAAAAAATCACCGATACAGAGTAGGTACGACCGGGCTCAGAATAAACATTTATGGATTGCACAAGGTGTCCTGTATAGGAATTGAAACTACACTCTGCGCGGTGATAGTGGCGAGCTAGTTTAACTAGATCACACGTGCAGGAAATATCATAAAAAATCATAATATACCCAAAATGACGATAGTCCGTTCTCTAGAAGAAGGTATCTATGCCATTACATCTAGTTCGTATAATATACATTTGTAATCTTAAAAAGTGCTGTAGAAATAGTCCACACTGTCTTAGCGATGCAAAGTCTTGTATGAAAGCCATGAAAGGATATGTGGAACACGCTTTGAAAAGCACGTGACTATGAAAAGGATGTTCTAAAAGACATCTAAAGAGATACATGGAACAGGAACACAACTACATCACTGTGTGTAGTTATTTAACTGTGTTCTTATGTACAAGTACTTTTCGTTTTCAGGCGTGATTGCCAGCTGGAAGTGTATACATCGTGGCTCGCAAGGCCTCCAGTACATTTGCCCGACGCCTGGGATAATCCTAACTATGGTGTTGTCAAAAAGCAGGAGGATTAATTACATATTCTGCTCCCACTCAAGTTCAATAAGCTCCCGAAAACATTATATTTATATGCCAGTATGTACTCAGCATGGATCCCCTCCTCCTCCTCCTCAAAAAGCTGTAGAATAGCTTCAATTATGAAATATATTTAATAATTTATAAAATATATTTATAAAAAAGGAGATAAGTACTGGTATCATAATGGAATAAAAACTGAAGTATTGGAATAAAGAAGTGGGAGTAATAGACATAGTACTCGTATACGAGTACTTACATAGTAGGTATCAATAATATTATGTTGGTTCAGATCATAATTCCATTTATTTTTACCAAACATATTTGAATACATTCATACTTAGTTCCTAAGTCTTCATCTTAGGTATTAAACATTTTGTTTCAAAAATATATTGTTGAACCTTAAACAAAGTGCCTCTTTTATTTTATTACTAGCTGACCCAGCAAACGTTGTTTTGCTACTAAAATATAGAGGTTGATCGTAGAGGGGTGAAAATTAAGGGTTGTATGTATTTTTGTATGTTGTATCATAAAAAAATAGAAATTAAAAATTTTGTCTAAAAAATAAAATAAAAAATTTACTGGTACCCCTAACATTTAGGGGGATGAAAAATAGATGTTGGCCGATTCTCATAGATACCGGATAAGCACAAAAAATTTCATCAAAATCGGTCAAGCCGTTTCGGAGGAGTATGGCAACGAAAACTGTGACACGAGAATTTTATATATTAGATTTTCTTGGTAAACATATAGAGGTTGCGTGTAATTGGACACCAAACACATAACACTATGCGCTTTAACCTCAACTTGTAATAGAGACAACTTGCAACTCAAATTGCACTTTTTATAATCTCTCTCTACCGACTAGACGAGACTGGCCTAACGTATTCTCCGTAGTAGCGTGAAACCTTATCCCACCTCCATTCTGCTATGTAGGTACTTATATTTCTGTGATAGAACTCTGTTCAATTTCCGGCTTAATGCAAGTCGAGAGCCCAAACCCCAGGCGGGCGGCGCGGTGGTAGCCGTCAAATAACTTGTATAAAATACTAGACATTTTAATGTAATTTATGGCGTGCCTAGCAGTGGGACGTTTATGGGTTAAGATGTATTAAGCATTTATGTTTGGAAACTTTGAATTGACGTCAAACTCTGCAGGAAAATCTATTTCCTTAATGGATTTAACTGATAAACACTAAATTTAAAATTTTGACTGGGAAATTACGTAAGCATTAGTTAAAGTGGTAAACGTGTTTTATTATGTTTATTAAGGACTTGCACTAGTGAACAAGCTTTGTGTAATAGGGGACTTTATAATACATACGACCAACGAACACAAAGTAAACCCAGACCCAGACTCAGGACAAGAAAATTATTATCTGTGGCCGACTTAGACATTATGTGCCTACTGTGTGGATAGATCTTTTACTATAGTGTAAGGAAAATTGTTATCGCAGTCATGAGTGCCTTTTTTATACTACTTAGGTGGGAAACAAGCGTACGGCCCACCTGATGTTAAGCAGTTACCGTAGCCTATGGACGCTTGCAATACCAGAGGTATCACTTGCGTGTTGCCAACCCATTTTTTTACACCACGGCCTTATGATGGGAGTATCCCTGAACAGAATACATTTTATATCCCTAATCATTTAGCTGGAAACCTGTACTCACACACAGTAACACAACTACACCGTTGTGTGTAGTTTTTTGGCTGTGGTCTTCTGTAAGGTGGAGGTCCTTTGCTAGTTGAGCTTGCTCGCTAGTATGGTGCCCTACCTCTCTCTTACCAATGGCAGTTTTCATGAATTTTCTAGGGCACGTAGGCACAATATTGTCTTTACATTATTCTTCTTCTTAACTAAATACTATTGATTGTTGGGATTACCCAACACTCAATAGTATTTACACTCAATAGAGACGCGAGAGTTCGCGTCTCGTAAATAAATCAGTTGCCCTGTATAAAGACTTGTAAATCGAATTATAATTATGATTTCGTGTCACAAATGAATTAATCAAGCATTTAATAGCCAATTAACACTATATAATTGACTCCAGAGGAATAACTAATTGGTAAAGCAATTAAATTGCCACTGGTTTGTTTGATAATACTGCGACTTGATTCTACGTTCCCCTGAGGTATTTGTCGACTGTAATTAGTCTAATTGCAATGCATAGTTATAAAGTACTAGCGGCACGCCCCGACTTCGTCCGGGTTAAACTATTTTTTAGCGCAACTGTCCTTTTTTACATAAGAACCTTCTCCTGACAATAACAAACACAACAAAAAAAGAATTGCTGAAATCGGTCCAGCCGTTCACGCGTGTTGCCGTGACAAAGGGAAATAGGGATTCATTATATATAATATATGCAATATGTGAAGCATACCTCTTTTTCAATTGTAATGGTAGATGTGATGAGTTTAGTTGGGGTCCGATTTAGTTTCCAAATTTTATTATTATGTATGTGAATTTAAATTTGGGAAAATATGTGAATATAACAACGGTCCCGCCAAATATATTGAGATCAATAATATATTAGTAAGAAAGACGCAGGGATATACATATAACACGGGCGCGTGGAAATTGTTGTCTTTAACAGTAGGTAAGTAGCTTCATCATTTCGTCTATCACTAACTATCTATTTCCGTAGGTATCATTACGTGTCGTATTATCTAAGTATCTTATTTATACTTTAAATTTTTAAGCAAGTACGCAACAAAACATGGGAACAAAACTGAACGCAGCTCAGTATGGAGGTAACTTTATCTTTCTTTATAATATAATTCATTGGGATATACTTTTTTTTATTTGCAGTCAAATACATCCCAAGTCAAAGTACGAACGTCGGCAGATGCCGAATAATCCGTATTAACAAATTGCTAACGAATTTCTTTAAATATAATCTCTGGTCCTGCTAATATTATGATAGATTATTAAGTGGACGGTTTAATAATAGTTTACAAGTTTTTGAAATGCAGTAATTGTACTAATATCGTAAATGCGTATAAATTATTGATTACTAGCTGTTGTCCGCGGCTCCGCCCGCGTGGATGTCGGTTATCGCTGTAAAAAGTAGCCTATTCCAGACCATAATCTATGTCTGTGCCAAATTTCATCTAGATCCGTTCAGTAGTTTTTACATGAAAGAGTAACAATCAACAATCCATCCATCCATCCATACTTACAAACTTTCGCGGTTATAATATTAGTAGGATAACGTGAAAGAAGTCACGTACGTCTCTTAATACTATGTAGGTAGGTACTTGTCCATTTCGCGTGCATCGTTCTCCACTCGCGGTTCATGTTAATTTAGGACTACTACGTATTTATTGGTCGCCTTTCCAGACAAAAAAGGGAAGTAACTTTAGAATTTATATGAATAAAAATTCAGACATATTATTTATAATCAAAATGTGTTATTTTCTGACATTAATGCTGACTTTAGAAACAAGAATTACATTGGTAAATCTTAACGAGTAAAGCTAAGAGAAGTTCTACGCTTCTGTAGGCCTCCTACCTTCTTCTTTTGCCATCAACACAGATTCCATTAAAGTAACAATATTACATAAGCATGCTCCACAGAGATTGAGAGAAGTTCTATGCTTCTCAAGCTCTTCATTTCATCACAGCTTTTATGAAAGTAAAATGTATCAGTAGGTAAGCATGATCCACAGAAACACAAATACCCTTGGTAGGTACTTTCATTCGAGAGATTCATAATGCACTCTCAAACCAATATTTTGAATAAGTATACCAGATAAGCTTTCAAAATGCAATTTGTATTCATTACATTAAATACATATGGATTATTATGCGCAATGACGAATATATGTGTACGATTTTCAGTATGGAGCTGAAAATAAACTATAGTTTTGAGAGGTACATTGCCCTCCAATTTTGACAAATAATAATAGTCATCCTGGCCGATTTTGGTTACAAAGCCTATCTCTGTGTGTACAAAAATAGGTGCACTTTTTATTCTTTCACTCTCATATTTCGATGGGACTATGGGACGGCCTTCCGACTCGACCGAAGAGAAATCAGGAGCAGCACCAAAGCCTTTACGTGCTTTATGAGGCACGGAGAGGTCTTGCTGTCAAGCCGCACCTATATATATTATATATATAGGTTGCAGGCAACCGATGGACAAGGTCAACTCGCTTGTGCGTGGTTTATGTCCAGTAGTGGACGTCTTTTAGTTGGTATCGATGATGTATATTTCTTCGCTGTCTACTTTTTCGTCCATTTCTTAAAAGACAACTCCTATACTAGGTATCAAGCCCTGTGTCACGGGGGACTTTACAAACATACAATAAATGGACACATAGTACAACCAGACTTGGAACAACCATTTATGGATCATACCATTTTTTGTCCCGTATGGGGATGGAACCCACAACACGCCGCGCAGTGGTAAAAGGCGAGGTAACCACTTAAGCCACTGAACCAACTGTGCAGTAATACAATAATAATTATAATTATGTATCTGAAATTATAACATTGAGGGATCCTACCCTACCTAAAAAAGGATAAGAGTATCTATTTTAGGTTACAGAGTTAACAAACAGAAAAGCCAGAAATAAGTTAGCCAATTTACCTACGTCTAGTTCGATGCGTAGACCTACGAGATAAGAGTATTATGCAATTAAGTTATTTTTATAAGTCTGCCCTTTTAAAACATACTATTAAAGGACAGAGTTATAAGCATACGGCCCGCCTTATGGTAAATAATATATAACTATACTATTTCCCAACAGGCGGGCCGTATGCGGGCGTAGAGTTTTAGTAGGTATTGCAAGCGTTCATATACCTACTATGGGTTACCATAGTAGGTATATGAACGCTTGCAACTCTGTGTGTAATTATTAGGCTGTGGTATTCTGTAAGGTCCTTCCCCAGTCGGTTTGCTCGCTTATGGTGCCCTAGCTCTCTTATTAATCAAATTACCTGTAAGTAAAGTCAAAAGACGGCAGCTCAGTGAATTTAATTATGCCCCACAAAATCAGTTTCCCATGACGATTCCATCAATTTCATTACAACGCTCTTATTTTAAACTATTTCAGGGTTACCGTTGCTTTATATTGTTTTAATAATAACCATGGTAATCTATTACATTAGTGCTTCGATCCATAACTAAACAGATTAGTGCATGTAAGTCAATTATTCTTACTAATATTATAAATGCGAAAGTTTGTGAGAATGGATGGATGGATGGATGTTTGTTACTCTTTCACGTAAAACCTACTGATCGGATCTAGATGAAATTTGGCACAGAGATAGATTATGGTCTGGAATAACACTTAGGCTTTTTACAGCAATAACCGACATGCACGCGGACGGAGCCGCGGGCAACAGCTAGTCATTTATAAAGTAGTTTTAAGGAATAACTAGACACATCGTTAACAATTTTACGCTAGGTTGTTGCTTAATTTACTAGTCTGTAGAAGCGTTTGACAATTTAACAAAAATATATATATTTACATATATCTCAAGAAATGTAATTGTATTTGATATATATGAGTAAATATTTAGACAGTATTTAACAGTTAGTATTTAACATTATAGTGTATATATAAATATATATTTAGATATTTATTGGATGTATGTTTATTTAGGTAGGATTTATTATATTTTAGTATAATTATTTATGTACCTTTTGTGTTATAAGAACTTAGTTTTTTTTTAAATCTCTTAATATTTTTTCTTACTTCAATTGCACCTACTTTGTATTTCTCTGCATCACCCTTACAGCTAGACTAGTAGAGAATGCCTTCGGCATTAAGTCCGCCTATGTACTCTATGTATATGAAGTTTTAATAAATAAAAAAATAAATAAATATCTCCTAAGGGTCGGGCCCAACGCCTTTAATACAAGTTGCTGTGACAACTTAGCAAAGGTGTTGGAGTCAACACACAATCTGAAATTATATCTTAAGTTAACTGTAACTGTAATACGTACAATATTGTGTAAAATTGTATACTTATGTGTTTTTTTGCTAATAAATTTATTATTATTATTTACCCCCTTATATGTATATATGTTTATGTGTTCATCGGTAGATATTTATTCGCTCATATGAAAAGTCATATAGATCTTTTCATGTCAGTCTTTTCTACTAGTCCGATTAACTACCTATAGATGCTACAGGTGGAAACCTGAAAGGTGAAGGACCATTCACAATCGATAAGTTAACTGTAGACCTAATTAAAGGTGACCTTGAATTTTATAATGAAATAATAGCTGTACAGTAGATACAGCAAGACAAGTAATATTTTAGTAGTCTTAACTAATACTATAAATGAGAAAGTTGAATGGATGGATGTTTGTTACTCAATGACGCCAGAACAGCTGGATGAAAATTTGGCACAGAGATAGATTATAGTAGAAGAAAAAAATATATTAATATAAGTATTTGTTTTTGTTTTTGCGGTCGGAGCAGCGGGCAAAACCTAAAGACAACTCCTTCCAAAGAAACGAACACTATATCACGAGGACTTTACAAATACACAACACACGGACAAAAAGTTAGTAAGTACAACTAGTTTGTGGATCACACAATTCATATTAAGCCATTCTTGCATTCTGGCATTCTTTAACACCTTCAATTTTAGGTTACCTATAAGACGGGAACATTACCGATTGGTTTATGTTTTCGAGAATGATTTCCGACAATGGTCACAGAAGTACCTATAAAGCGTTAATGTAGGAGAAAACAGTACAGTATCTAAACATTTTTTTATAAATCTATAGGCTCTGAAAGGAAAGTACCCAGCTTAAATTTGAATTTTAAGAAAACTGCTTCTGCTTCTTCTTTTTTAAGTCACTTTTTCTCATTTCATCATATAATATTATATTATCTCAATACGTTGCCCCAGGCACATATTAAACATTGTACTAAAACATAACATACCTCTTTAAACTGGTGTGCTTAGTCCCATTTCCAAGTAGTTTATGCCTTGGTTTGTCGAGTGCGCCGGTGGGTGTCGACGAGGAAATCGTGAGGTCACTTGCAAACGAACTAGTAGAAGAGTCTTTAGAGATGTTCGTACGGGTTCGTCGCACAGCAGACTCGGGGCTACCAGGGCTCCCAACCAACTCGAGTGCCAGCCTGCCTTTGCCCGGCACTGGCGGCGGCTTCTCCTCCACTGGCACCATATACGACAGCATCGCTGCCAAGTCTTTAACTCTTTAACTGCATGAAATCACCCCGAGACGATATTCACGCTCACAGTTTATTATACTCGTATTACACGAGCGCACGTTCCATGTTTATAATTATTTCAAAGTTCCGTTTGTTTGTTGCTCACAACGTCGTCTGTCCTCAAATCTGGAGATCTGCAACATAAATTATTATGATAATATTTTGGGATGTCATTGTTAGATAGCGGCGCACGGCGCGCGGCGCGGCAACGGTGGCTGAGAATATAATTTAAAGAATAAATCTGCCTGTATATAAAAGCCAGGGATATCAATGATTAAAGCGGATTAAAGGAGAGCGACGTTTTTCTTAGAAATAAAAAGCTTCTCCGCTTCAATAAACAAGCAGCCTGAAATGAACATTTTACTAAATAACGTTTACATTGAACTGAAGCGATACCGCTATTTTGTCACATCACGTCTGTCCGTGCTTAATCTTACATCAGAGTAATATTTGTGCAGGTTGTATGTAGACTGTCCGCGCTGAGATCTGGGGACTATACAGTGCTACCAAGAACATGAAATTACAGCTAACCAGAATTTTACCGGATAATCGCCTATTTTTTAAGAATTTTTTGATCCATAACTGGGCAAGAATCATCAGCATGATCTTCAACGCCCTTCTGCTCGATGCCAACATTGTCCACTAGGCATCCAGATCATCACAATAAGCGCTGCGCGATTTCTTTACTTATTATTTTGGATTCAGCTATAATGTCATAAGTTTTTTATCGAACACAAGCGATAATCACTACACACCACTGCGCGTGCGCTAACAGGAAATAATTTCATGACGCGGGTACCTCTTCAATTGCAGCGCTCATATAATACGACCTTGATGACTAAATTAAATGTATTTTTTCAATCATTGATAAAATTAACGTGATTTGACCGACAATACATCAAAAATGAGTGTACGAACCTTCTGCTCAAATACGCAACGGTTTTTGGACATCCTAACGACGAGAGAAAATTCATTCTAGAGAAGAATAACTTGAACTACAAATCTTCTCTTGTGAGGTTTTTTCTTACCCCAGTCGGGCATACATACGTGTTTGTATGGTGCTCTACTTCTCAAAAAAAATGTTGCGTATAATAGTTGCATGCAACTTAGGCAGGCCTCTAACAAGGTAGACTGACAACCTGGTTATGGTTAAAAGCAGTCGATGGAGAAGGTCAGCTCAAAACCGAAATAAGTGTAGATTCTTGGGGGACACCTGCATTTAGCAATAAAACGTATTTCGGCTAAGATGATGATTCGGAATTGATCCTAGAGTAAAATATTCATGAGTAATAATAACGTGGTAATCCTCCAATAACGTTTATCCTAAGTCTGTTTATCTATAGAGTAATGATTTGTATCTAGTACGTGTATTAGGTATGTCATGAAGGATTTGCGGACGACCTCTACAGCGGCAGCGGTCAAGTTATATCGCATCTGCAGTGGCCGCAGTAGATATGAGGCTTAGATGAAAAGTGTCTCTAACAATCAGTATTCAAACTAGCACAAGATGAATGTGACTTAATATGTGGTAAATATTATTTATTATATACCTACCTAATAATAAAATCTTCGTTTTACACATATTTATTCTAGATTTTGTCGTGTCATTGTTTATAATGTAGGTAGTATGTTAAATATTATGTCCACACCCGACACCACAAGAATCAATTATCGAGAATATCATTTTAATTAGGTAGATATCCAATATATCCATAATCCTGAGTCTTCGAACAGAAACGTTTGAATTTCATTTGCAGTGCTGGAATTTTAGATTGCCTTAGTTTCGATGTTCACTAAAGATGACCTACCAAGAGTGACAACTGGGAAAACAAATCTCAATGCTTGCGGTGTAGACACTGTACACGCGGCTTTAACGCAGAGCTAAAATATTCACACCTTGACCTTAGCTAAATTATACCTTCACCTCCAATTATACATATTATTGGCCGAGAGCGCGATGCGATTTTCCACGTGCTCATTGATGCTCGATATTAAGACTATTAAGTCTATTAACTGAGTCACCGCAATGAATACACGATTTATTTTACGAATCTATAATGTAGATAGGTGTAGGTACTCGTAGCAATATTTTTGGCTAGGTATAACCGAAGTAGAATGATTGAGGACAGTGAACTGTACGTTATTGAAACATGAATTGGTTAACAAAAAACCATTTCTCATCTCGCGTTCAAACCGTAAGTTATCACAATGAATCTAAAAATAGTCGGAAGCTGTCAATCGCGCAGCTTTCACAGATTCTAACCTTGATCTTGAGCAAAGATTCATGGTGCGGTGGTGTCTACACCGTCTACGTAAGCTCGGCCTAATTCGTATCTATTTATAAAACTGCAGATAAATAAATTGTATACATGTACCTACCTAATAGTTATTCTATTCATAGAATTCTAGAAACGCGTTGATTTCGAATACTCTACGGTAATATGTGGCTAGTAAAATATGTTTTATTTATTCTAAAGTAGTTACCTACATTTTATCTTCAATAAAGTGACGATTACAAAACATAATGTGGATACATACGTACGCCTTGGACTTTAGTCTTTCAATTTTTTTGTTTAGTTCGCGCAGGAATAAGATCAGTGTTTCAATTTAGCCATTACGACATGCAGTGGACATGCACTAGTGAGCTCGCATCACTATTGTTCCACATTTCTACTTCGTCAAGGTCAAACAATAATTACGCACGCATGATTTTATATAATTATCTAAATATACAACATACATCATCTGGTTGGCGCGCAATGATTTAGTATTCATGATTTCGCGTCCGTTCAGTAGACTTTTTATTTTTTTTAAACGGTTTCATTTTACTCTGTATAGGCCTATGCTTCAAATCTTGCGACAGCCTATTAAACTACTTCTTCTATACCGATTCCTATGAAACGTTGCACATACATATATTGAAACCCCGTGTCAATACAATAGGTACCTATTATGATTAATTCACGAAGAACTGATGATGCGGTTAGGCGGTGCACAGTAGAAATATTAATATAAAACTTAAAAATGTATTATATCTATATTGTGACATAATAGGACAAGATTAGTTGCACGAGGATAGAATATCACCGTTTTATAAACAATTGACTATCTCGAATTCATAACACGTGAAGAGAATTTGGATATAAGTATAACAATTACGTAGGTATACCTCTATAGGCATGCACAAAGAACCACAAAAAAGTTTGATTGTAATGAGATTGTTGGTTTGAGGTTATTGACATGATTGTAGACGTACTCTTTATTGATATCAGTGTAGATACCTATGTTAAGTTGGTAATTTATAAACTTTTCATTGGTAGTGACCACAGAAATAGATGTAGTAACACTAGATATTAAAAGAATTTAAAAATCTTTGTAGGTATTAACAAAACAAAAATTGACATACATAATTTCTTCTGAAACGACCTCAGAGGGTCATAAATTTTTTTCCATCTGGGGTCGTACTATAATGTCCTCATAGAGTTTCTTATTAATCGACTTCAAAAACGAGGAGGTTATCAATTCGTGTGTATTTATGTTTGTTACCGCAGAACTCCGTCATTTATGAAGCGATTTGAAAAATCTATTTTTGTCTGAGAGCACATACTTCCAGATTGGTTAGATTGTATAAAAACAAAGTTCTGATAATGGGATCAATGAGGAATTGAGGCAATATAGAAATTCAAACAAAAAATCAAACATTTGCATTCAGAAAGTGCAATTTGGTGAGGTGAAACTGATGAAGAAGGCCACAGATGGCTACCTGAACTTCTCAATGATAAGTATTTCACGGATTGCGATTAGATAAGTCTCGATTAAGGTTGTTAAGCAACTATTACTAAGCAAATGTAAAGTTGTACATGAAAATGGTACAAGTGAACTGTACAAGGAAGGCAGGCAACGGAACTCCATAATTAAACAATGTAATCTAGCCGTGTTTGGGCTTATTTGAATAGGCAAGCAAAACTTTAGCTGTAAATGATCAGATTTACAAAAAAACTTGCTTTAAGGTTGTCATTGTCAAATTCCAGTTTAAAAATAAACCGCTATGGATGTCATGGTACAACCTAAACACGGTACTAGTTGTTAACAACCTGTTGTCGTTGTTTGTGTTGTATAATTATAATTGTCATTACTAGAATTTCCTCGATAACTATTATATTAACATCATGGTCATCATTTCAGCCAAAAGACGTCCACTACTGGTCATAGGCCTCTCCAGAGCCTCTAGACAAGTGGCATAAGCGATAGTCGAATCGAAAAGTCGAAAAAGAAAATGTATAGGATTTGACGTAAGTTTACGACATTAAATCGTAGACTCACGTCAAATTCCATACATTTTATTTTTTGACTTTTTGATTCGACTATCGCTTATGCCACTTGTCTAGAGGCTCTGAAGATCTCCACAGCATTCGATCCTGAGCTGACCTTATCCATCGGTTACCTGCGACCTTTACCGGGTCGTCGGTCCACCTTGTTATATTATGAATGTCATAAATGTAAACAGCTTGAGGTAAATGTAAAAGGAAGGCTTACCTAATATTGTTTCTCTTCTAAAATTTCATCCTTTCAATGAAACTTACAAACCGTCCGTGTGGTAAACTCCGGCACTACCTGAAAAAGAAAAAGCAATATAAAACGACCGATAATTAAAAATAAATGTATTAGGTATACAAAAGGGGAAATATAAGTGTATGACACGCTTGATGGTAAGCAGTTACCGTGCCTTTGAAAACATTTCTTTGTTTTTCCATTTAATTTTTATCAGGTGACTTTTTTTATGAGAATGGCTTTGTGTCTTTCGTCGTGAAAAATGTGTAGTACCTATGAGCTTTTGAGAGCATGTAGGATGTTCTTTAAAACTAAGTATAGGTCGATTGTAAAGTTTAGAAAAGTATAAGGTAGGTATAACTATTATCGTAAAGGTTAATTATCCGCCTGCAGTAGCCATATAAATAATAAAAATAGCAACCCATATAACCCGCAGTAGAAAAATGACTAAAGTTGATGCGTGTTTGTTTTGCAATTTACATCTTATTCTTAACAGATAAGGTTCAACATTGCCCCGTGACATTTCTCAAGTTACGTCAGTTTTCTATTAAGATATGTGTCGGGCACATAGCTCGCAGTACCGTGAAGGCCGTTAGGGCAGTAAGGTTCAAGAGTGGTGACCACGAACTGGAAGACGAAGCGTGGGCAGGTCTCCAACAAGGTGGACTGAAGACCTGGTAAAGGTTGCGAGCAACCGATGGACAAGATCGGCTCAGGATCAAGAGTTGTGGAAATCCTTAGGGGAGGTCTTTATGTAGCAGTGGACGCCTTTGGCTGAGATGATGATGATAATATGTGCCACTAATGGGCACAAGTCTCTTCTCCTCTATTAAGGAAGTCGAAAAGGTTTAAGCCTTGACTCACACACGGGCCTCCTTTAATGACAACATAATAATATGATATTCAAGTAAGCACTTAAAATGGATATTGTTGCGTAGTTACTACTCAGTTGGATTTAGTTAGCATTTAATTTGGTATTCGCCAAATTTGGTCTAAGAAAATTAAAAAAATATGATTTATTTATTTGCTATTGAGATAAAAGGTTTGTCATGACTAAATTGTATTATCGATCGAAAAATGCCATGATGTAAAAAAATGAATGATGAAACAAACTTTTTAAAAAATCCCGTTTGCGACCGAGTAAAACCACTTTCGGCTCAGATTCAGAGCAATCACGTCTCGATCAAATAATAAAGAAAGAATTCTAGAAAATTCCACCACTATGGAAAAGGTTGACGCAGACCGTGAGAGCCTGCGACGAAAATCGATATTTTATAGACAAAAGGATGACCTACTTATATCAAATTACTTCATATTTGTATAAGTGGGTTAGAAACACTGAGACATATTTTATACAAACAAAATGTTTTAATGAACAAAACAATATTCGATTTATAATTAAATGTAGTGCGCAAATTAAGACCGTGACATGGCGTCCTATTGGCGACTTACGTTCGATCTATAATTTGAAAATTCTCTTGAAAACTGTATTACTTAAATCATAAGGTTGTTATTGTTTAAAAAAATGTAAATATGTTTGGATCGAGGCCATTGGCGTACTTTAGTCTCTGCCAACCCCAATAATGGATACCGCCAATCTACCTTATGAATCGATAGTTAATTTTACACAAAACTAATCGATGTACCTAGGTACTTACTTAAAAATTGACCTAGCTTCGAGCTCTACCTACTAAGTTTGTTTGTTTGCCACCCAAGTAGTATAATAAAAGTTATCTTCCATCGGATCTCGACAGATTGTCAACACAGGCCTCACATGACGAATCGTTTCAAGTATGAAACGATTAATTTTTAATCTATAAATTTTAAACAATGAAAACCTTAAAACTTTTTAACTGGACATACAGTGACCAAGTTTGATTAAAAAAAAATAGTGCCTGACAATTCGACACCTGAAATACCTTAAAGAAGATAATTAAATGCCCTAATCAAACATAACCGAAGACACAACAAGACATTCACGGGCATGTCTTGTAAAAAATCCATGCACACACACGAGATAGCTGATATTGAAGAGCGTAATTTAGGCACCTTTTATTTTCGAGCAATAATTAGAATTTCACGCAAAATTAGAATACCATATACTTTTGAAATACCAGTTAATTAGGTACTATAAGCTATGAAAATAAACATTACGCTCAGTTTTCAGATTTACAGTAAAAAGGTAAACATGTGAACAAAGTCGCGGGTAACAGCCAGTCATAATAAATATAAAAGTGTTTAATAAAGGAAGGATAGTTTTAAAACACCAAACCATCTATGTAAAGTAGGTTTATCAATAAAGAAATGTAGCTATAGTCTTGTCATAATATTATTAACTACAACCTAAGATGTTTTATGTATAAACACAATATCCGTATTCGATTTCAGAAACAAAAAAGTGTGGTAACGTAAGTATTGATCCATTAAATTATTCAGGTTATAAATTATCACTAATAAAAGTATTAAAAGCTTTATAAAGGACGATATCAGCTAATTTACCCTACAGCCAATTATTATCTAGACGGAAATTCGGCCAATTAGATTGACTCGAATTTCCCGTCAGTCAGCTTTTCGTTGCTAATGAATTGTTACACTCATTACCAAAAATACAGTCTATGTTTTCTAAACGATAAGAATTGTTGCTTTCATTTTCGTTTCCTTTGTTCGGCAACGTATAGGGAGTACCTACCGTTCCGAGAAAAGGAAAATAAATGTCTTAATTTTATTATAAGTACTCCTTGGGCGGCAAATAAGCATATTATTATGAACATCGTAATGGTAAGCAGTTGCCGTAACGTATGGATACTTGCAATAAGCAACAGGATCAGATTTACTGATTAACTAACAATAAAAAGTTTGGCAAAAAGGTTCTGGCGTGTTGACCACGAATTGCAGGACGTAGCATTGGGAAGAAAGCTGCAGCAATTAGCAAATCCATACAATATATTATGTGAAAATAATAAAGCTACGCGTCGGCACAATGGAATAATGGTGCCGTCGTAGCTTTGAAATCACTGAACATTTCGAAGTAAACATGACATAAATGACAGAGACAGTGATATGAGTTGCATCGCCAAGCTCGTTGTTGCATTCCATATGAAAAACAAAAGGCGTTCGAGCATACGCCAGGAGTCTGATATTGAATCTATATGTGATGAGCACGAATGCTTGTTCTGTGTCTGGGTGTAATTTATCTATAATATGTATTTATAAACATAATTATGTTTATCAGTTGTCTGATTACCATAGTACAGGCTCTGCCTAGTTTGGGATCAGATAGCGATGTGTCAGTTGTCTTGAAAATATCATAAATACTATTATTATCTCTTTATCACCGGTATTTTCCCATCATTCAAGGAGAATACCCGGGCCTTTGGAAGGCTTACGCAGGGACATAGATCCAACACGCAGAGGCCCTTAGAAAATTTTAATTTAAAATGGGATGAGACGCTTACCATAGTCATGCCATAGCTGCACTATTGCAGTACAGTCATGATCTGCCTATGGCAAGTGTAGAGCTATTGGAACATATGTTATCAAATAATTTTAGGGTACAGAATTGGGTGTTTGGTGGACTGGTTTACAAAGATTATGGAATAAAACGTCGCCTGCTATCATTTAAAAGTTGGGATATAGATATACTCTTAAACGAAAAATAGGCAGACGGTGACTCGCCTATACACTAGATGGGCCCCATTAAACAACCGACATGGGCAACAGCCCACAGGTAACAGGGCAACACCATAGTGCCATAGGCTAGGGGTGCCGAGCGGTGCGGCGCCGGTTTCACCACCGGGGGTCTACGACAGAGACCCGAGAGCGGGTTTACCCGTAGTTATGCCCTTAAATATGACATTTCCACCCCCGAGCATATAGCTCTGGCGACCCCTCTCTGATCCAATTAAGGCAAGCCAGAGTTGAGAGTCCTGCGGGCCCTTTTGCCAGCCCACTCCGTATAGCCAATAAATAAAATCCAGAGACGAGGCCCTGACCAACTCTCCGGATTATTCGAGACCGCAGTGTCACCACTCACATTATTATTATACTAGCTGTTGCCCGCGGCTCCGCCCGCGTGGATGTCGGTTATCGCTGCAAAAATAACCATAATCTATCTCTGTGCCAGTGTATGATCTGTTTAGTAGTTTTTACGTGAAAGAGTAACAAACATCCATCCATCCATCTATCCATCCATCCATTCTTACAAACTTTCACATTTATAGTATTAGTAAGGATTATTATTATTGTTTTGGTGGCACGTTTCTGCAGTTATTGCTCATTTAGTGTTAAGGTTGCGGGCAGCCTATGGACAAGGTCAGCTCATGATCGAATGCTGTAGAAATCCTTAAGGGAGGCCTATGTGCAACAGTGGACGTCTCTCAGCTGAGCTAATTATGATAATGAATATTTTTGTTTTTATTATGTTAGTGTAGGTACGACCCGTCTATATAAAACGTCCTTGTTTCCATTTAGCCACAAAGACATTATCGCGACGCGACGCCTTCGCATCTTTAAAACCGCTAACGAATTATTTTGAAAATAAAATCATTTAAGGATTTAAAAATAAACATGATGGCAGTTTTATGTTTTGCAGGGTAAATGTACACTAGCTTTTGCCCGTGGCTCCGATCGCATGGTTGTTGTTTATAGCTATAAAAAGTATATACCCTACCCCTGTCCTTCCCCAGGTTACCATCAATATCCTTGCCAAGTATCCGTTCAGCCGAGATAGATATACAGAGTTACTTTCCCATTTACAATATAAGTAGGGATTCTGTAGCCAAATGCCTAAACGAATGAACGTATAGGGTTCATCATCATCTCAGCCAAAAGACGTCCACAGCTGGACATAGGCCTCCCCCAAGGATTTCCACAACTCTCGAACCTGAACCGACCTTGTCTATCGGTTGCCCGCAACCTTTACCAGGTCGTCGGTCCACCTTGTTGGAGGCCTGCCCACGCTTCGTCTTCCAGTTCGTGGTCTCTACGCTAGGACCTTTCTGCACCAATGGCCATCAGTTGTGCGAGTTATGTGCCCGGCCCATTGCTACTTAGTAGAGGCAATTATTCGAGTTATGTCCGTTACTTTACATAGGGTTGTCACAGTGCAATTTGTAATGGGCAATAACAAATTAAAATTAGCGAGGTTTACGACAAACGCGACTGCGCGCGTGTTAATGCTGCATCAAATGGCTGCAGGGCGGTATCGTCTTTTCTCTTTACGTGTACAATGAGTGAAAAAAACCGATGCGTTATTAAGTGTTCGGTTCGCACGCCAATGTCATCCCGTACTTGTATACCGCTTAAAGCGGTGCTAAACGGTAAGTAATTTGACAGTTACGCGCAGTTATTGTAAGTATCACAAATTCGTTTTGCTATCTCTACTGCTAATCATCCGGCGGGCTTTATACATGTTTGCCATCTAGGTATTACTAATATCATTGTCAAAATATTAAAAAAACAACTCAAGCGCTAACCTTTCCAAAAATAAAGGTGGATGATGTAATTCATATTTGTTATGTTTTGACTACCTACGATAGTTTCCTTATGTTTATTTAGTTATATTTACTGGTGCCAAATTGTGAATAATGTCAGCTAAATACCTACCATAATATTATGTAGGTAGGTACTACAATAGAATGTTAAAAATCATACTGTTTAAAAATAACTTAACGTATATAAATAGATACGAAAAGTATAAATACATTTCTAAAATTAAAGTAGGAGTAATTAACCTACTACTTAGTCAAATTATTTTAGTCTCAAATTGTAGCAATAAACAGTTCTTTCTTTCTTACTAGATGAAATAGGTAGCTCTTCACACCATTTGCGTGAGTACAGGTCTCTAGTACTCATTTAGGATTTTTTATTAATGTATTTCTTATCCCAGATACACTCCATCAGACCCAGTGTTACCCGGTGTGTCCTACGTGAGCGACAAACGTAACGCTGCAAACAGTCTACAACTCGTCTGCGGCAAGAGGCGGTTCAGCCTCGCGTCGTATTGCAACGCGTCGCATTACAACGCGTCGCATCGCATCGCTACGCGTTCGTCGCTCACGTAGGATAGGACACCACCTTACAATTTTTGGGTAGGCAACACTCGAGTAATGTCAGGTGCATTACTCGAGCTTTGCAAACTTTCAATAGGCTACGGAAACTAGGTACTTATGATGGTGAGCAGTTATATAGCCCATAATAACTTGCAAGGCGGGCCGTATACATAATGTTTGCTACCAAGTAGTAAAAAAAAATACATCCGTGTAATTTAATGTTGAATCTAAAAATAATAATGACTACCCATTTAGATCTGTGACCTGGAATGTACTAAAGTTAAACCAGGAATGTGGCATCATTAAGCTCGTGATACTAAAATTAGCTAAGCACATAGTTATGTTTTATTTGTATTATTTGCATATTTTACCTACAAAACAAACAACTCGCATCGTAAGTGTTAAAGGAGTAAGAAGAAATTCAAGCAAAAAGACTAGGAAAGTACCTCGTTCCTAAAGCGGAGAGTCCCGGAAGCCCGGACTATAATAACAGTTTTTTTTTTCAATTATATTAACCAACCATTTATGGATCATACAAATTGTTGTTCCGCGTGGGGATCGAACCCACAAAACGCCGCGCAATGGTAAATGGCGAAGTATCTACTGAACCAACCGTGCAATTAACACTATTTGGAGTAGTTTGGTTTCCGCAGTTTTTTTATATTACTTAGGTGCTAAACAAGGATACCTTTCGCCTGCTGGTAAGAAGTTACCGTAGCCTATGGACGCTTGCAATACCGTTGCCGACCGATTTTTTACACTAAGGCTTTAAGATGGAGTATCCCTGGGATAGGAAAACGTTTGTACTCACACACAGTAATACAACACACAACTACACTGCAGCCACTGTGTGGAATCATTTTGCTGTGGTCTTCTGTACGGTAAAGATGCTGCCTCTGACGGGCTTGCTCAATTGTATGGTGCCCTACCTCCTTCTCTTGTTCGCCTTCATTATGGCAAACAAAATAAATAAGCGACGACCTAAACGTCAGGTACTATATTTTCATATAGCTAGATACTAGGAGATAAAGATACTTGTAAACTCTAGAACTTTGCAAAAGATTGGTTTATTTTTGTTAGAAATACTTGAACATCATAATTACATATAAGGGTTCCTATTTTACTTCGAAACCCTAAAAAGAGAATGTTCTGAAATCTTTCTTCGTGTGGAACATTATATTTAAATTTTAGTTTAATTTTTCTAATACATTTTAATAGGTTTTTAAAGGGTCGGCAACGCGTGAGTGACACCCCTGGTGTTGCAAACGTCTATAGGCTACGGTAACTGCTTACCATCAGGCGGGCCGTATGCTTGTTTGTCACCTTGGTAGTATAAAAAAAAAAAAAAAAAAAAATCTTAGTAACTCCGATGTGATTAATCGCTTCAACGATTGTATGAATTTCTTGAAATAATACGTATTGTGCTTGCAAACTTAAATGGTGTTAATCGTGCTTTATGCACACGACTAATTGTCACGACCTTTTTCAACATTCACTATATTTTTGTATAAAAAGTATCATAAAAATCAATTCAATGGTTCAACTGCAAAACGAAACAGATAGGTAAGTAGACAGACAGTGACTTTCGCATTTAGCTATAAATTAACCTTAGATAAATTGAAGTTCGAACATCGTTTTCGTTTCATCGTCTACGATCGGCGTAGTTCACGCATGTCTTATACCCACTTGGTCCAATTGCAACAATCGACAGTATTATTAACCAATAACGCGAATCCTTCAATTCTGTGATTGGTTCATTGTCGCGCCCGGTCCCCCGCGGTCCGCTCATACCACCAAAGAGACCTAAAACGCATTGTGCGTAATTTTACAAGATGTTTGCCGGGCATAATACCTGCTTATTAGGAGTTATTTTATTAGATCGTAATCGACTTTTTGGTCTATTTCAGTAAATTTTTGAGTCACTTGCTTAGGCAAACAATTTTTATTATATTTACTATTTCTATTTAGATTTTGAATACCTGTGTACCTACTGTATATAGTACTGAATATTTAGGTTCATACAATCAAGTAGTTACCATTATTTACAATCTTTTAAATCTGCAGCTACACGTTATAAAAAAATAACAAAAAAAGTCTATCTACACAAAATAGACAGTTTTAATTATTTATAAACATTCATGAAATAATTTCTATTGTAGGCAATGGACGCTGGACATGTGTGAGTCGTGAGACCCGTTCGTTATCTTGCCTTTGTATAGATAACACATATGGAGGTACATACAACCAGGTTGTTGATGATATTGTCTGCGTTGGAGAATCAAGAATAGTCCCCGCCTATTGTTCACCAAACTGTATTCAGTCTGCACGATTGAAAAACTTAATTAAAAATAAAAAAAGACGTGTGGCACTCGGGGACTGCCGCGGTAAAGCTATTGCATATTTTTAGTATGACATTTTTTTTTATGGAAACAAATAAAAAACTACTATACAGAATTATCCAAATCATTTTATTTTATTCTCAATGATTCATAAAAATATATAATAATAAAAATGAATACTTGTAATAATTCCTTAAGACTCCATAAACTATAATCTTTTTCACATTAATATTCTCTTAGATCAAAACCTCCTTACACAAATTTGACATATTATTATTGGCCGTTTAGAGAATTTGTCATTAAAAAAAGTATCACCGCTGTGCCGGTCGGAGTAGGGGGTGTTAGGTTTATTATTTTCGTTACGGAATTTCTGGATTCGGTCTCCACGCCCAAGGCCCGCGATAGAAGCTATGCAATAGCTTAATAAAATAAGCTTTACTTAACACAATATTATAACAGGGTCCTTTGATTTGTTGGGCCTTAGATTTTATAATCTAAGTAAGTAAGCATTAGGTATTTCCGTGTCAGCGACCTTACATCATGTAGCTCCAATGTTTTTTAACCCCGACCCAATATGAGGGGTGTTATAAGTTTAACGTGTCTTATCTGTGTGCCTATCCGTCGCATCACAGCTCCCAGATAAATGAACGGATTTTGATGCGGTATATTTTGAAAGCTGACAATTAACAATTGGCTGACAATTGGCTGATAATTTTTGACAGCTGATATGATCGAGATGGTTCTTAGTAAGAACCATCTCGATCATATCAGCTGTTAAAAATTATTGCTAAGAGCTTCTTAGCTATCATTTATGAAGATCTGGCCGTACTTTTAATACTAAATACCTAGTTTGTTTATCTTGTCAAAATAACAACTTTATTAATCAAAACGCCTAAAATGAGATTCAAGAACACCTATTGCAAAGTTCAGTCTGTATAACTTGTCACTACAATAGTAGGTATAGGGTAGACGATAGAGAGACTCTTCTCTATTCAATCATCTGACGTGAGTGTCAAATAATAAAAATAACGGTTGAACATCTAAAATTTTAATTACCTATACATGTTATAAATCTCTGCATCACCCTAAGGTTGACTGACAGAGTCCTCCTTGTGCTATTTGTTTGCAGAAAGTTTTAAATAAATTAAATAAACAAAATCTTGCCTGCTTAAATAAAATAGTGTTTTGTCGTAATTATAGAGACTCCATTATCGTAAAGTGCCAAAGTAATATTAGTAACTTGGCCACTTTTAACTATAAAAATATTTACGAAAACGCGCAAAAAAATGTCGCGAATAGAGTAGCCAGTAAGTTATACATATTTTATCTTTTTAATACAAAACATAATTTAATTAGTAAGAAACTAACTAGGGCGCTCCTGTATAATAAACACACTTTCTTTATGTAAATAGTAAGTGAACAAAAGCACAGTATTCCTAGACGAGAAACAACTTTTTATCAACATTCTACACAAAGGAAACAACGGGCAGAAGCTATTGTATAAATAATATGGGTTATCAAGATAACGATTTATGTAAAGCAGGTTTCATCCATATAGTTAATATAGAAATAACAATTTATTTTAACACTTGGCCCGGTGTGGTGACAATCTAAACCACTAGACCACACTGGCAGTCAAGTACCGACGGTTTATATATAAGTAAAACCAGTTATCTCGTCCAATTCGACATTTAATCACACCTTCCGACCTTTTACTACCGAAGGTGCACATTTTCAATTTCTACAACGATCACGTTGGCGCAGAACACTGCTAACTAACTGTATTAACCGATAGGAGAGCGATAAGGCAGTATCATAAATTTCCACGATTTCTCTGAAAAGATTTTAGTAACAGTTTCTCAGTTTGGTACATAACGGGTTTATAAAATGACATTTTGGAATCCTCGTGTTATACAATTCTTAGCAGTTTGTAATATTATCAAGATCAGAGTGTGGGAATGTGAGTGAAATAGTAGTTCATGCGGAGGAAAGGTCAGTCGCCTCGAGTGAACCCGGTATACAGCCGACTGTCGTCAGTGGTGCTTCGGTAGTTCTCGCTCCACATGATTGCAATCGTTCTGATCTAATTACAACCGTTCGTCATAAACTTATCGACACGGGACGACATGTGCACAACACAAAATGATCAGTTTTATTCATCTCACTAACTTTCATTCGTCAACATTTCATTTCGACGATGTAATGCAAGAAATCACTAAGTGACATTTTAAACAAAATAAATGAATGAAACAATCAAAGTTTTAATACCTATCTTATTAAAAAGTAATCTTTTAAGAAATAGAAGGTTTTTTAACCTACATGACATAGGAGGGGGCTCTCGATACGGTTGTTGTCTTTTTTTAATTTTTAACCGACTTCAAAAAGAGGAGGTTATCAATTCGTGTGTATTTTTTAAAAAAATTTTTTAGTGTTCGTTACCGCAGAATCATTTATGGAGCAATTTGCAAAAATATTTTTTTGTCTGAGAGGACATACTTTCAGTTTGGTCCCATTTTCATTAAGAGAAAGTTCTGATGATGGGATCTATGAGGCATTGAGGAAATTCCTCAAAAAATATAGGCACACATATTATAGCAATTTCAATATTTTTAACAACACATCAAACATTTGCATTAAGAAAGTATAATATGATGAAGTAAAACTGATGAAGAAGACCACCTGAAATTCTCAATGATAAGAATTTTACAGATGGCGATTAAATAAGTTTCCATTATGGTTGCTAAGGTAAGGCAACGAAACTTCATAATTTAACAATGTAATCTAGCCGTGTTTGGGCTTATTTGAATAGTCATGAGATGCATTATAACTGTAAATTATCAGATCAAAAAGTCTCTAAGGAAGGAAAAGTGAGATAAGAGTTTGCACGAAAGTTCATTATGTTTAAATACCTACGTTAGACTAGGGATTTTAAGGTTTTTGAAATTCTGCAACTTAATGTCGCCGATGATTGCCGTAATGATGCCATACTGAAGTCGTTTTTTTTTTGTTAAAATTATTGTATAGGCATTAGGCATTTGACAACAAAAATAATATTTCCTTAATCCACGTGTTCGTAAACTAAGATTATAAAATAATTCAAATAGCGATAGTAGTAAACAAAGTAAATAATAATTAATAAAGAATTTTCACTGTTCGCTTTAGATTAATCCATTTGCAATTACTTAAAACGTTTATAATTTTCAAGCAATTATTTTGTGTAATACTTTTCGACATAATTTTGCGGCTATTTGTTCTTTTAAACTTACTAGAAAACATGTGTACCTACCTATGTGTAGTCTCGTAATACAATTTTGTAAGCGTTTATGAGAACCTAATATCGATTATAAGAACAAAAAACTTTCAAACACGATTGTCTCGCAACTAGCTTTTTGTATTTTGTTATTTCTCGCACCACAACGAACGCAGCAACGCCATCGTGCCACCGTCACCGCTGCCGCGCCGAGACCGTGTTAACCCAATTCCGGGATTGATAAGCTTATTTCTAACTAAATCATTAAATTTTTTAATCGTCCATGTTGTGTTAACCTTTATATTATTGTTCATTGATACATTCGTTTAAATTCTCGATACCTACATTATGACCTCGTTATCGAAATTCGGCCAAGCCGATAATGATGACTGAGACAAGCCATCTGCGTGGGAGATATCATAGTGCAAAAGTGTGTGTGTCAACACAGGTGCATTATTTATTTCATTTCTATCGTCCGATGGGAGATGTTGGTAAGACAATCCGACGCGAATGGAAAGAGATTAGGTAACTTGGGTCGTATTAGGTTGCCAATAAGGTATTGTATTAAATGTGATATACCTGTTCAGATTAACTAAATTATTATTATTTTCAGCCTGTACTGTCCCACTGCAGGGCAAAGGCCTTCCTTTACTTTTTCCACTCAACCCGATCTTGTGCTAAATTAGACCAGTCTTTTCTGTACGCATCAAGCTTGTCCCGCCGCGGCGCCGCTCCATCTGAGTCTGGGCTTATCACTATGCCACACACGATGATACACGATTAAAATAATTTAGATTTTATATAATATACTTAGTACCTAAATTTAATTATAATTGGCAGGTTGCACAATTATTTATTTCGATTATTTTTATACTGCTTCAGTAGCAAACAAGCATACGGCCTGCCAGATGGTAAGCTGATAGATGGATTGGATTACTTATATTGTCTCATAGCTTTTAATGGAAGATAATATTTATCTAGGTAGGTACATAATCAGTAGGAAGTTTTTACACATCATTATTTCTTATAAAATCAGCTGCCGCACAAGAGAAAAAGTTCTTGTGTCCCGAACTTGTGGAAGACTACATACTTACATAATTATGATTCACAGGCACAAGATCACAACACCCTTAGTCCGAAGAACTAGGTAGGTACTACCTTTGGGTTACGCAATTTAAATAATTGTCCAGTATTAAATTCAAAACTACTCACAACAGTTAGCGTGGTTTTGGTGGCGAAGTGACCACAACATTACGACCACAGTTCAAATCAACCGCCCGATTTAAAAATATATTTTACTATACAAAAGATACACTTAACTTTAACATTCCACGTTTAAAAGTCAACTGCTTTTAACAAACAAAACAACTAGAACTATAAAAGTACCCTATATGCATATCATTTTAATAGTCAGTCAACAAACAAAAAAACGTAGGGGACGCGTATTTGAAGGTACGTAAGCAACTATTGAATAGCTACTACGTCTCTACGCCTACGTTGTTTTGCCATAAAATGCCTTCAAGCCTTTTCAGAGTAAAGCTCTTCAAAAGTTCTCCACGTGTTATACTTATGGACGCTTGTGAGGGAACACAAGCCTCCGCAAGGGACTACACAGTACACACAACTTTCATAACGAGAAAGCTCTGAAAAGGAAACATATGATAATGATAATAACAGTTACTAAAACGTCTGTGCCAAAATTATGGACAAAAACAAGAGCAGTACTATGACGTCATTATATTATAGCGGTTCATTATCGATTTTATTTAAATGGATACCTTAAATCTAAGTAATAAAGTTAACCATCTTTTAAATTTCAAATTAAGATGAAAAATCAATGGCCGTTTGCCTCATTTAAACATAATTCTATTCGTTGTAACAAATCCTAGATTCAACCACTTGGGCCACGGAGTACAATGTCAACGCAAAACACTTTTCGAGAACCAAGTATTCTGCATCTAAGATCATTAAACTATATGCGCAATACTTTCTTATTATAATAATAAGCCAACGTCACTTGATAGAGACAAGTGTTTTGTAAATAATAATTATACAATCGCACTTGTAATAAGCAGCTAAGTATATTGAAATAACAATGATGAGAATCTATCACTAGTTCTCATAATAACAACCCATAATATGGCACTGCTAGACACGGATCTCACTCTCCTCTATCAAGAGAGGTAAGTAGGCCTCACTCAATCCACACACGCTGGCCTAATGCGGGATTAGACATACCTTAAGAATTCCTTCTCATACATGTGGGTTTCCTCACGATATTTTCCTTCACCGTTAGCAGATGTTAAATTATTTTATAAGTTAACATAAATTTCAAACCAACCAAAAAAGATGTGCTACCAACCGAGATCCAAATCACACCTCATGTGTACAAGTCTTTAGTAGTTACTTTCTGACTGGGCTATTGCTCTGATCTTCAATAGTTATTGATTATTATCCTGTAGGTACCTATTACTGACTGATATTTCAACAAAGCCTAAACCGCTAAGACTACAAATTTGAAATTTGTTCACGAAACCAATCGGGGGGAGGCCCTGGTTTTAAAATATATTTAGTCATGTAGGTATACGGCTTCGGCAATTATTACAGTACCATGTTTACTTGTTTATTTATTTCTTCCAGGCAACCTTGGAATGGACAGGAATAACCAATACACACAATTAAGTGATAACTTGATAAGTGATGATAATATAGAAGACAAATTTAAATCCCTTTTTTTATCTATTACTAGTGGACCAGGCAGACGTCGTCCTGCCTGAAAAAGCTGAAATACCGACAGCAGCGTCACCTACCGCGTCCAATTGTGAATCTAAACCATCCAGGGCCCTACCCGAACACACACACAAAATTTCATGAAAATCGGTTCAGCCGTCCAGGAGGAGTTCAGTGACATACACACGCACACAAAAAATATATACATATATAAAGAACATTGACATTGCCGTTTCAAGTTTAGAATCTTCATAAAAGAGATTACCTATTTACATTATAAGTCAGAAGTCATTCGTTCCAAAACAAAGTAATCTTATCTATTACTACTTCACTTGAAAGAAAAAGACGGTCCCGTGAAATTCTATGTGAAGGATGATTCTAAAGATAACTAAGTTACTTCATTCAAAGCGCAAATAAGATAATATCATAATCGATAACAGTAGGTAGGTATCTGATATGTAAGAATATTATAAGATTCTAAATTTAGAAAGCATATTTTAGGTATCAGTTAAAAATCGCTTAGGTATGTATTTTTTAAAGAGAAAAATTACATTACGGGTAACATCCCCTAATGTAATTTTGTCCTTTCTATGGACTATATATAGTACATTTACATATGTATATAGCCCATAGAAATAAAATCTCTTAGTGCACTATAGCACAGAATACTTAATAGTACAGACTATAGTGCAAAAATATGTTTCTATAATAATTATGCCTGTTAGTTACAGAGATTAGCGCGTTCGAACAAAGAAACAAACTTTTTAGCTTTGTTAATTAAAATAGATTTTTAATTATACCTGTTACTTAAAGACATGATCTTCACTAAAGTTGACGAGAATTTAACACTGCTTTTATGTGTGTTGACGGAAAACGAATTAATATTTTAGACTGTGGGTACGTTACTTTGTTTACAGAGTTTTAATGCAAAGAAATGTTTCGTCGTTTTTTTGAACTCTCATAATTACATTGACTATCAAATAATAACGAATAATCATATTTCTGAGTGAGATTATGTTTACACTAGAAGCCAGTAACGACAGAGATGTGCCGGCTGACGAGTTTACACATAATCTGTAGTTATGGATTTATTATTTAGGTGAATACACAGCAAGAGCTCCGGATTTCCGTGTTCAGACATCGAAGTACAGATGAGCGATAAAAATCGTAAATAGATAAATATTCTGACCGCCAGAACTCCCGCTGTTTGATCGACGCCATATTACTTACATCAAATTCTATAGGCATTTTATAAATAAAGAGTGTGATTCCTTACACGTGCAAAAAATCTCATCGAATATTCGGCGAAATACTGTGGCTTAAACCAAAAAGAAAAATCATGGCAGAAAGACTTTACAGATACTTATATTATAAAGAAATATAAAACAGAAACTTTCACAACAACATAAGTCTGTAAAGATCGAGGACATTTGATATTGGATGGAATTTTCCAACGTTTGCAATAGAACAATCAATTCGATTTTTACTGGAAAATTTTCTTCAAGTGCATTAACCTCACGACGCATTCCAATAAATTTTCTTCGTTTGCAAGCTACGTTTACTTAAGCCCAGACTGGGGACAAAGTTTATGCTAACATAATAATATGTACCTACCTACTCGTCAATGTTTAGGTTGCAGGGTACTCACAGGTTGTTGTTTACCTGATAAAAGTGTCAAGTAGTCTACTTCTATCCAAGCTACAGTGGCTATCAGTATCATTGTGAAAATCCTACTAAATGCGAAAGTTTGGATGGATGGATGTTTATTACTCAATCACACCAAAACAGTTGAACGGTTCTGATGGAAATTTGGCATAGAGATAGATTGTAGTCTGAATTCCACATAGGCTACTTTTTATCTTGAAAAAAAAACACGTTTTCCATTGTGTGCGCTGTTTCTATATTCCGAAGCCCTGGTGTAAAAAATGGGTAGACAACACGTGATACCTCTAGTATTGCGTCCATAGGCTACGGTAACTGCTTACCATCAGGCTGACCGTATGCTTATTTGCCACCTAAGTAGTTTAAAAATATAAATCATTTAAAAGGACATCTGCAGTCGAGGTGGGAACATTTGTGTCAATGTAGCCCGCAGACCCGTATCCAATGAGTATTTGATCGATGCAGTAACGACCTATGTTTAAATAAGTATCACTTAGATAACTTGATTGACTAAAGACACAAACATAGAAATCAAAACTTCATAAAGGGACAATAATACAAACTACCGTAATATGACTAAGAGCGGTGGTGGCCGAGTGGGAAAGTAACATACTACCACGCAAGAGGTGCGAGTTCGTTCCCGGTTGGCAGTATCAATGTGAATTTCACTTTGTGGAGTTTATATGTACGAATCAAATGATTCACCATCTGCTAACGGTGAAGGAATACATCGTGAGAATTCCCACATAATGTCTTAGAAGAAATTCTAAAGACACGTCTGATTCACCAACCCGCATTAGGGCAGCGTATGTGATATTAACAATCACTTTCTGCAGTCCTTCTTCGTATAAACTCTCACAATCCTCTGAGCGCGCAATGAGCAAAGTATGTATTTTCATCACGTATTAGTATACAGATATAAAATCCGTTTCGAATTAGTTTAATTAGACTGGGGTTTGGGATTAGTTTCAGGGTCCTGCGTATTAAAAGGAATCTTATATATAAAATTCTCGTGTCACAATGTTAGTTACCATTCTCCTCTGAAACGGCTCGACCGATTTTTATAAAATTTTGTATGCATGTCGGGTAGGTCTGAGAATCGGTCAACATCTATTTTTCATCCTCCTAAATTTTAAGGGTGGTTCACCCCTAATATTTATTTTTTATTTTTGAGACAATAAATGTTATTTTTATGATACAGCATACAAAAATACATACAACCCTTAATTTGTACCCCTCTACGATAAACCCCTCTTTTTAAATATTTTGGTAGCAAAACAACGTTTGTTGGATCTGCTAGTTATTTATAAATTATATTTTATTTTGTAAATATTTTATTCAATTACATATAGCCTGTGTTACCTGCTGATAATGTAGCTTTCTAATGGTGAAAGAATTTTTTGAATCGGGCAATGAGTTTTTGAGTTAAATCGTGACAAACAACCAACAAAAGTTTATATGTACATAATTATTTTGCCAGTTTGTTGAAAATTTTAATTATATTTAAATTAAACTAAAGTACAGTCTTTTTTTTTACTCATCCTGACTTCAAGAGGGATCGCAAACTATCCGTTCTAACGTATTAATTAGTAAGAGCCGATTCACACTAGTTTAGGTGGACATAACAGCATAATTGATACTTATTTCAAAGACATTTGACCAATAAAAATACGCCTTGCGTAACACTAAATAGTGCAACAGTGTTTATCAGTTTGGTCAGAACTAAATACACACGTCATGATCTAGATTTGTCTCTTAAGTGCTCATAAACTTAATGACTCGCAACGTGCCACTACCTGAGACTTACGTAAACTATATTGATACTATTGCTTGTGGAATAACGGAAATTAACGTAATAATATTTCGACATTATACTCGTATTTAAAAAGTTAAAAAAGGTGAAGAGTAACTTACGTAATTTAAGGTATGGCGCCGAATATCGTAGCCTTACCACAAACCCTACTAGTAGGTTTTATAAGTGCGACAGCTTGCATGTATGGATATTTTTGTTACTCAATCACGCCAAAACGGCTGTAATGATATCGATGAAATTTGACACAGGCAAAGATTATAGTCTTGATTGTCTGGTTGTTATAATCTGGCATTGGTCACTGAAAATAATCACTGTTCCCGTGGGATTGTACAATATACACGGAAGCGAAACTGCGGACGATAGCTAGTGTTATAAATTGCATTGGTTATCTATGATAAAAAAAATAGTGGTGCCGTAAAATGCCGTTATTCACGCGATTCATTTTTGATCTTAATTAAAAAATCATAAAGTCAAATTTTTAAAATCAGTTTAATATTTTTGAGTTAAATGGTAACAAACAAATGAGAAATCAAATCTTTCTTCTTTATAATATTAGTTTAGATGTTCAAATCGTAATCACCGCGTAGATCTACGCCCAAGGACGCCGACGATGCTAAAGCCGAGACACTGTATGTACATAGATACTAAGTAAAGTAAATGTATAGGTCGATAGTTACAGAAAGTATTAATAACATACCTACTTATAGAGAGAAAAGACGTTTGTGAAATAGACCACGACCAATCGAGGTTCTACTCGTACGTGGCTGTTTGTAATTGCCAGCGAATGCCTACATGGTACCTAGCTAGATATCTATATTCACATTGGGACATAAGTACGTAAGGAGGTACCTAATAATATCAATCTAGTACTATCATATGCTATTCCTACTTGCTACTTTATAAATGTGAAAGTTTGTAAGAATGAATGTATGTATGGATGTTTGTTACTATTTCACGTAAAAGCTACTAAACGGATCCAGATGAAATTTGGCATAGAGATAGATAGAGATAGAGTCTGGAATAGTGAATATCTTTTTTATCGTGATAAAAAATACCGACATCCACGCGGGTGAAGCCGCGGGCAACAGCTAGGTACAGTTTTATACGCAAAATACTTCACGATTAGGGTCCGCACTATCACATCCATAAAGCAATTTATTTTCAATCTTAATTTTAATTGCGAACAATGACATCTGTAATAAACAAACATTGCTGATTTAATTTGCTGACCAAATATTTAAAATATTTGTCATTTTAAATTAAGATCGAAAATTAATCGCGATAAAGATGTCATGGTACGGCCCATAGATCACATGTACGGCCGGCCCGGTTACGGTTTTAAAACTTAGGTGTGGAGACAGTTTGGTTTGAACCCTACTGAAAAACGACACGATGAAAAAAAAGCGTATGAACAGTGTCATTTTTTGCTACAAAAATAGTCTCTAAACTAAGGAACACCGCTAAGAATAAATTGCAAGACGTTTTATACCTAGTGCCGTGTAAAGTATAATAGCGAGCACTCAACAAATGCACTCTGTTCTCATTTTTACACGTGCTCTAAGGTACCTTCAGAAGCCGCCAGACATCCAGTGGTATACTTTATTTACTGCACTAGGTGCATTTCAAGCGGTTACTTCGCCATTAACCATAGTGCGACATGTTGAAAGTTCAGTAGATAAAGATAGAGAGATAAAATAGAATAGTACAGCCCCTCTAGACAAGTGGCATAAGCGATAGTCGAATCGAAAAGTCGTAAAAGCAAATGTATGGGATTTGACGTAAGTTTACGACATTATATCGTAGTGTTACGTCAAAACCCATATAAGTATTTGTTTTTCTGACTTTTCGATTTGACTACCGTTTATGCCACTTTTCTAGAGGCTCTGGTGAGATAAGAAGATCGATATAGATATAGAGAGGCTACTAAGCGGTAGACCGATTCTTCCCTTTTTACCAGTTAGGTGACAAACAGCTCGGCTGTCCCAGATCAAAACCCAGTAAGGGTAATTTTTTAATTTTTTTTTGCATATTTAGATTATTCAAAGTATGATCCACCAAATTGTGAAGGCACCAGCTTAAATATCTTATAAATAAGAGCTTTTTTGTTGCCACGAAACCAAGTGTTCTATATACCCTTCATAAACCATTTCAAAAACCTAGTAGTAAAGTAAGTAAGGGGCATAATACATGCATTTTACACTATTTTCCAATTCAATTTCTCGTAATATATATTCAATAGTTAGTATTGCTTTCAGTAAATATCAATTTTTCAGTTTAACACATACTTTTGTAACGCTACTGCGATTTATGTTTTTGCGCTCTACTGTAAAATTTGTTAAAAAGTTGCTGGGTTATAGTCTGTTCAAGTTACAGGGTTTTGATCTGGGACGTCCGAGCTCTCTGTTATTTGACTCGTGCCATCATTACCACCTCCACCAAAAGAGTTCTACTGCAGACATATTATTATGTCTCTTTCAGATATTTCTGTAGCATTCGGACCTACTAAGCTGCCCTTGTACATCGTCTACCCGCAACCTTTACAAGGTCATCGTTTCACCTTTCGATCCCTGTACGGGTCATGTCTTTAGTGTTTCACAATGTTTGTTCCGAGTCTATGTGTACTTTGTGTCCACGAATTGTGTTTGTAAAGTCTCGCTCCCTAGTGCGAAAGTTGACGGATTGCCCACGTGAATCCTATAACGACACCATGAATTTAAAGATTATGGTATGTACTATTTCATCATTCATTATTTTTTGCGTGAAATAGTATAAAAATATCCATCGTCACAAGTGGTCGCACAGCTTATATCCGCAGTTTGCAGCGTATTTTTTATGTACATTTCCATACTATAAACTATCTCTGTGCCGTTCTGGCGTGATTGAGTAGCAGCATCTATCCAAACTTTCGCATTTACAATATATGTGATATTAGGATATCAGTTATGCCATGTCTATAGTAGGTACTGCTATTATTACTGTAGTTAGACCGCATTACGTTACTCGATTTGTTTGTCTGACATTCATAAACCTTCACCTGTCAGTCTCTGGACCTGACACTATTAGATAAGGAGTAGATAATTTGATTGACTTGGTACTGAATTATTGGGAAATACAGATTCCACAAATTTTACTATGTAGGTATATGTGACGGTATAATGTTATTAGTATAGTTATTCTGATTAATCAGGGTATGTCCGACATGTACAATCAGGCGATAGGCCAAGTTGATGCTCAAAAACTCATAGAATGTTTACGGATAGGTAATAACGGTAAGTGACAAAGTAAATTCATAAAAGACTGCACGGACGGTTCAGTGGCTTAAACGGTTAACTCGCCATTTATTGCGCGACGTGTTGTAGGTTCGATCCCCAAACGGCACAAAAATTGGTATGATCCACAAATGGTTGTACCGAGTATAGGTGTATTTTGAGTCCGATAATTGTATGTTTGTAAAGTCTCCCGCGACACAGCACTTATTCCCTAGGGCGGGAGAGCTCATAAAAATAAATACTTGAAGTCAACATCGGCAACTTGGCCGATCGCACTTGCCTGAATTTTGATACAATACTTTTATTTTTAAACTGAAGGGAGACAAAGTCGTTCAAATTTATTAATTGTTTGCGCAAGAACTTGACCAACTGACGCTAAATAATTTTAAGAAAAAAAAACATTCTTCTTCTTCAAGGCAAGTTGTACAATTTTCAAAAAACCCCAAATCTAAAGTATTTAAATAAGTACTATTTTAAAATCTGATATACAACTAAAGTGCATCTCATGAACATTCAACGAAACCCAAACACGGCTAGATTACGTTTTTTAATTATAGAGTTCCGTTGCCTACCATCCGGCTTCATCATCAGTTCAGTTCAATTGTAACATTTTCAATTGCTATATTACATTTGCTTTGTTAGATTTGTTTAACCACCTTAACCCAGACTTATCTATTCCCTATCCGTGAAATATTTATCATTGAGAAGTTGAAGCGGCCATCTGTGGTCTTCATCATCAGTTTCACTTAACCAAATTACACTTTCTGAATTCAAATGTTAGATTTGTTGTAAAAATATTGAAATTGCTATACGTGGCATACATATTTATAACAAGTATATAATTTTTGAGGTTATAATAACGATGCTTTTTATTGGTAAAAGAATTTTTAATATCGATTCAGTAGAGAAAGAGATTACCCCCTACAACGTCTTAAACTAACAAACCTTACGTCTTTATAATAAAGTATAGATTAGATTATTAAATACGAGTAGTTATGATGTAATAATCTATCTATGTCTCAATGTTTACTTAAGAAGTAAAAACCCTACCAACGTAGACTCAGTAGGAGGTAAAAACTTTTCATACTCTAGCCCACAAGGGAGGTGGGGTAAGAAATAGCTAGATTGTATACGTACCTAACTACCTACTTGAACGGCGCGCGTCTAGGGGTCATGTGGGGTGCAGGGTGCAGTCACCCTTAAATAGTCTATTCCGTGGACAAAGTAAGTCAATCAAAAGGTACTTACTTATGTAAACTTATGTCTACAGCGAATGTAACTCTATTTCTTACTTTTTCACGACTAAATGGCTGAGCAGTTCTTAAAGAAAATATATGATCTGACCCTCTAGACAAGTGACATTTTAAACGGTAGTCGAATGGTGGGGAAAATGTATGAATTTTGACGTAAGTTTACGACATAATATCGTAAATTAACGTCAAGTCCCATACATTTGCTTTTTTGACTTTTCGTTTCGACTAACGTTTATGGCACTTGTCTAGAGGGGCTGATCTGGTGAATCTGAAAATTGGCAATTAGACGGTAGTCTAGGGCACGTCCACTCGGGCGCCGCCGTCGGGGCCGCGAGAGACACCTAATTTGTTTAGATAAATAAAGAATGCTTACGTACTACCTACTTACCCTTTGATATCTTTTTAAGCTGCTAATGGGTATGTATATGTATATATTTAATAATTAAATTTATTATTATTAAATGTATAAATTAATACTTTCGGTTGTACTTCCGTTGCTGTGTGTACATACACACAGCAACGGAGATATGTAAACAGGGCCGCTATATGAAGATTAGTTTTTGAAGGAAACCATTATATATATATATCTGTGGAATTTACCAACAGTGTACAATTAGACTAAACCTACAGATATAAATATATTTCACCCAAATTCATAAATTGGTTTTCCTAAAAAACTAATCTTCTTATAGCGGCCCTGAGCCTCTAGACAAGTGGCATAAGCGATAGTCGAATCGAAAAGTCAAAAAATAAAATGTATGGAATTTGACGTGAGTCTACGATTTAATGTCGTAATCTTTCGTCAAATCCCATACATTTTCTTTTTTGACTTTTCGATTCGACTATCGCCTATGCCACTTGTCTAGAGGCTCTGTATACATATCTCCGTTGCCGTGTGTACCGTGGTGTTGCCGTGTGTACTAAATCTACCAAAATCTACTGCAACAGTATATGCGTTCCTGGCTTTACTCCTACAAGGAGCAACTACCTCGCTACTTGTAGGAGTAAAGCCAAATCTTACACTACTTTCGGTCCAGATAGAGATGTGAATTAGGAGATTGTTTATTAGGGCCTTAATTAGGTACTATGACATCCTCATAGCGATTCATTTTCTATCTCTATTCCAAATTCGTTATATGTTATCATTATGTTGGCAGTCCTAGTTTTAAGGTTGTCATTCAAATTAAGTTTGAAAAATCGACATAACGACGCCATAGTATGGCCACTGTTAATTCTACATGATTAGGAAGTTCACGGTATCTAAAGAAGCAAGGTGCGTTTACTGTATTCTATGAGTACGGAACCGTAAAAATGGCCGACAGTATATGTCGGCCATTTTTACGGTTCCGTTTATTTCCAATGGAATTCGATGTTTGTTGTTATTCGACTTCCGTGATTACTTAAACCAATGTCCATGTTAAACATACCTAATGTAACGTCACTAACGAATTCAATATGTTTGAAAAATATGTTGTAAGTAATACATATCAACATGATTTTTTGCGACCGTTCCACTTTTACATGCGTGTTAACAGTTTTATTAAATACTTAAGTGCAAAATGCAGACCATGATATTTCATAATTGCAAAATATTAAGCTCATTTTAAGTAGCTGACAAAATATTTTTGTTAGATTTTTAGAGATATAAGCGAGCCATCCCAGGGGATATATGCCTTACAGAAGACCACAGCCAAACTCAAGTAGGTATACAACGTGGTGTAAATAATTCTGTACCTTTTCCAATCTCAGAAATACCCCACCATAGAACCCAAATATCAAGATAATGGCAAAATTAAAGACGGTTGCGTCAAGCAACACATAACGCAACCCGGGCATTGAACTCGGGACCTCAGCATAGTAGTCGCACGTACGCGTACTCGTACCACTACTACGCCTCCTCCGAGGTAGTCCGATAATATTTTTATGAGTAAACAATCTATGTTGCAAGCGTCTATACTCTATAGGCTACGGTAACTGCTTACCATCAGGCGGGCCTATGCTTGTTTGCTTCCTTGGTAGTATAAAAAAAACAATGCAAACTATAATGGATTGAATGGAATTCAATTCTAGCCTGTTGGTCTAGTGGTTAGTGACTCTGACTGCTACGCTGGAGGACGTGGGTTCGATTCCCACCCAGGACAAATCTTTGTGTGATGAGCACGAATGTTTGTTCTGTGTCTGGGTGTAATTTATCTATAATATGTATGTATTTAGAAACATATTATGTATGTTTATCAGTTGTCTGGTTACCATAGTACAGGCTCTGCCAAGTTTGGGATCAGATAGCGATGTGTGAGTTGGCCCGAAAATATTATTATTATTATTAATTCACAAAATCTCACCTAGGAAATTATTATTTGCATGATGTCAATGAATAAAACTAAAAATAAAACATAAACATATCTACATACACAGCACGAATGTGAAACAGACACCGAACAATGTAGGTATGTACCTAAAACGCAAACCATACGAGTTGTTAAATGTGTTGAAATGTTACACAACAGTTGCCAACATTTCACACGTTTTAATATTTTTATTCAGGTATTTTCATTGTTACAAAGATCGCTGATAAGCATACCTATACTTGAAACGCTGTCACTAAACGAGTTGGGCATTTCTAAATTGCTGACAGTCAGATATAACAGTGAGGGTAACAGAAATACAGAGAATAATTGGAGTAGTCGGTAGAGGCCACTCTAAACGAATCTTCATCGACGAAGTACCTAGAAGTGCTAAAAAACGGCCAAATAACTGTTCCTGTACGTGATTGCAGGCAGGTCTTCAGTGCTCAATTAGGGATGCGCTTTTTTCAATTCAAAGAATACTCCACCTCTAAAAGCTGGGATATTTTTTTAGGTCGGCAATATGCGAATATCGCAAGCGTCTAATGCTACAGTAACTGCTAACCATCAGATGGCCGTATTCGTGTTTGCTATTTGAGTAGAATATAAAAAAGTACCCTGTACCGACGTTCATGCATGAAGGACCTAGTCTCTGTCTACCTCAAACGATATAATATATCTAGCCTTGTCAACAAACACCAATTTAAACTTGTTGTTATATGTAGGTACTCGTATTTATGGTAACAGAAGTATCTGGTGGAAGTTACCCACATAATGTAGGTGGGCAGTGGACATAGATTCGGCGCACCCAGGTGATGTGGGTGTGGACATATTGTCCGACAATAATGTTTGTTCATATGACATCACCGCAGAAACGAACAGCGATGCATTCAAGTGAGTCTAATAAATGCCTGACTGTATATGACTGACAATCGATGACCAAGCATTGTCTGGTAGGTTATATTTTACTTAGAAAGGTTAGGAGACAAACATAAACAACCGTGTTAAAAATGAAAACAAGTATTTTAGGAGCCAATAAATAAATTTAAGAGATGTCGCTCGGCACCATTCAGGCGAGCAAGATCGATTGTCGTTTGCTTACTATGGTAATCAACTTAAACTCTTCCTATCTCAGGAATGCCTTATAAAAACGACGAAACACTCCACAAAGATAGATGACCACTTCCGCACAACGACAGAAGTGCTGTCTTGTTTGTCACCTCATGTTTTTAGTCAAAGAAATATTACAAAAGAGGTTTTGAACAAAAAAAGTATAATTACTACCTGCGGAACTGTTCACTAGGCTTTTCTTTTATAAAATCGCGTTGGTTTAAAAAATATACCTATATAGAATATAGGTATATAAACTTAAAAAGCAAATTTAACTTTATAAATAATACAAAAAATTATACAAATCGTTATAATTTGAAGTCCGAAGAAAGGCTCTCTCTTTGTAATATACCTAATATACTCCGAGAAGTTCAGTGTTTTCATAGGTGATATTGACCAAAAAAAAAAAGTAAAAGCCGAACTGCTAACCGACCGGCTGCACCTAGCTCCAGCTGGCTAAAGCTAGGTGTAACCGCATTTCGTCTTTTAACCGTTACATATAGTAATAGCAACCCATTACATATATCCCATTCCTAGGCACGGATTTCTTCGAGCTGCTACCTTCATACTGAGCGACATTAAGTTTTGTTCCCATGTTTTAGTGCGTATACCTACTGGCTTATACTCGTAGATCTCAAGTATGAAAGCTATAGATAATACGGAACCTAATACAGAAAGCGATATTATATTATACTAGCTGTTGCCCGCGGCTCCGCCCGCGTAGATATCAGTTATCACTGTATAGTACCCTATGTATTATTCCAGACCATAATATATCTCTGTGCCAAATTTCATCCAGATCCGTTCAGTAGTTTTTACGTGAAAGAGTAACAAACAGCCATCCATCCATCCATACATTCATCCATCCATCAATACTCACAAACTTTCACATTTATAATATTAGTAAGGATAATTAATTCATTAGGAAAACATTTCCAGCAAACTGGTAACCGCTTACCATCAGGCGGGCCCCATATTGATCGACCGTGATCGTGACCGTGTCTTATTTGTTTGACACCTAAGTAGTATCAAAAAAGAAAAGTTAGATACCATGAATACTTACCGTGCGTCACCTTCTCACGCTGATAATGTATTGATAATTATAATATCATCTAAATGAGTGTTATGTCAACGGACTAATTCAACAAACAGTCGGAACATGAAAATTACATGGGACTGAATTGTAAGAACAATGGCGAGAACTATGCAGGTTGTACTCGAGTTATATAGCTCCGTCCCTCCTTCTCGCTCGAACGACTTACGTTTTAAAAAGGGTCCGTAACATTATTCAAAATTCGTAAGAAATCCGCAGGGGTATTACGTAAGAGCAAACCGAGCAAAATCTGACTGTCAGATTGAAAATCGGTATTCCGTAAGAGCCACAGGTAAGAGCCCTTTTTGACGTTTAGTCAATAGATTGTGCCGTCACCGAGCAATCACAACTGTCACTTTTGCGATCACAACTGTCAGTTTGCCATCGCTGTTTCTTAGAGAATCAGCCAGCCCAGGGGTATTCCGTAAGAGCAAAAACCGAGCCACCGCAAAAACCGAGCAAAATCCATCTGTCAGATTGAAAATCGGTATTCCGTAAGAGCCCTTTTTGACGTTTAGTCAATAGATTGTGCCGTTACCAAGCAATCACAACTGTCAATTTTGCGATCACAACTGTCAGTTTGTCATCGCTGTTTCTTAGAGAATTAGCCGGCGGGACTCCTAAATGATATGATGGAGATTAGACAGGTACCTAGGTGTATATCTATTAAGGTATTAAAATCTAATATAGCAAATGAAAAGTCGTAGGTACCATTGAGCTGATCTGATGAAGCCGGAAGGTAGGCACCTGATCTTATTAATTAAACAATATAATCTATCCATGTTTAGGCTTATAAAAATGGTCTCGATAGAGATGCACTCTGGATATAAATAATCAGTTTTTTTAAAATTCGATCTTCAATAAAAAATAGTTTTTTTAAACGCTGAGAATGTTTTTAAGATTAGAATGTCAGGGTTTAAGATAAAATCTACTATTCATTAATAATAATAATTTACTTGGCTACCGCCCGTAAATGTGGTTAAAACCAGCTTAAGAGCTGAGAAAAATAAAAATTCCCAATAATAATAATATTTTCGGGACAACTCACACATCGCTATCTGATCCCAAACTAGGCAGAGCCTGTACTATGGTAACCAGACAACTGATAAACATACATATATATTTCTAAATACATACATATTATAGATAAATTACACCCAGACACAGAACAAACATTCATGCTCATCACACAAAGATTTGTCCTGGGTGGGAATCGAACCCACGACTTCCGGCGTAGCAGTCAGAGTCACTAACCACAGACCAATAGGCCAGTATTTGAAGACGGTTATTTTTGTTACAATTATTGTCAACATGTTAGAGTATCAACGTGACATGGATTGTTAGAATGATGTAAATATTATACAACAAATTATAATAGTCAAAAACCTAAGGTACATGTTAGCGTGTGGTTTATGTTAGTGGCGCCTAGATCAACAAAAAGGGGTTGGCTCTTATTTAAGTTCGCGTAGTCACGTTGGGCATTGTGATATCAAAATGTACGTCGTCTAACATTTAGGGTACCGTACCCAGAGGGTGGCAAAGACCCTATTACAAAGCTAAGAACGCGCCCTCAGCACGGCGCGGCGCCCGCCGGCCTGTCTGCATATATTGTATGTCTGTACTACTTACATAATATTATACATACATTATAAGCTTCTAGTAAATCATAATTTTATTGAAAATTAATGATAAAAAAATTAATTATCGTGGTAGAAATGAAATCCCGGCCTTCGTCTGAAAAACATTTAAAGCTTTTCTCTTTTATTTAAAATTTTAAAAAGGTAGATTTCCATTCTCTCTTCCGAGAAAAGTTATTATTTTAAGATAACATTTTATAACATTACTTTTCCGATGGAAAGCTACAGTATTTCCAAGTAGGTAACAATATTTTTTCAAAGCCTATTCTGAAATAGGCACTGTCTGCTATCCACCTAAGCGAACCCACGGGCAATAACTAGTAGGTACACAGTTAATAAAAAAAAACATGTGATATAATACTTAAATACTGCCTATTAAAATGGCAAGTATCACGGTAAGCATGCACGGCGTCGAGACGAGTGACGTGCACCCCAATTGATTAGCGACCTATCATTAAAATTGCGGTTAGCGACTCAACTACTGGTGGAATGCCTGGCCAGTGGAAATAGATACTTACTCGTTTTCTCCCTACATACCTGCTCAAGGTATGTACGAAGAAAAAGATAAGTGGGGAATAGAAATTTAAAATACAGTAGGTACTCACTTTAATTAAACCTATTACGGGTTTGATAAAAAAAAACAATTTCGTAGATATTTATCGATTTATCTTCGATCTAAATTTTGAATATCGACCAATGACATCCTTATCGTACGTATTTCAAATTAGAGCAAAAATAAATTGCAAAAATATTATAAAAAATTGAATATTATTGTATAATGACGTCATAGTAGTTCCCAAGGTGTCATACCAGTGTAGTTCCAGCGTCATTTCGATTAGGATAGACTTGAATTAGGTAGGTGCTTAACGAAATGCAATTTTAATGAATAATTTAATGACATTCTAAAAATTAAAACGTACTTGTAAACACATGTAAAGAGATCACAATGTTATAATAATTTAAAATATTGATGACAAAATAGAATCAGCCTATGTATAGACGCTATTGGCCTAAACGAAGTAGGTACATAAATAATGGAACATAATCCGGAATTCAAAATGATTAGTTCTCAAACACAAAGAGGCTTATTGATTCACCTGTATAGGTACGTAACATACCTAAATACTTTTACAACAAAAAAGTTGTTGGTTAAACTATAGGTTTAAAATTTGTTTCGGAAGAAGATTTCAAAGATAAAGCGTAAAATGTGAATAAAATAATTAGATAGGTAGGTAAGTACTTAGTAACAGACTTCAAAAACGAGGAGGTTAAAAGGAAAGATGATGGAATCCATGAGGAATTGAGGGAACTCCTCAAAAATTATAGGCACATAATCTGAGGTCAAAAAAGACAAAAAGTAAACTATCTCTATTTATCACAATCCCTGTCTATAACAAAGACTTATTTACACCTACTGATAAAAACTAATGCAAAATTTGAATTGTAATCGACCTTGTTGATCCCCTTTCATTGTTTCCGCCATGAGTCCGCAAGCTCAACAAATACAGGATGTCCTACGTTTAGTAGTTCGTCTTGGACGAGAACATAAGAAAATGCACATTTCCTGCTATCATTCAGGCCTAGAATTCGAGTGACTAAATCATTTCAAAACTAAGTCGTACTCATTTAATATGTACCGGGAATAATTGAGCTAAATAATAAAATATTGACAATACATTGTACCTACATAGGAACTTTATATTGGTAAGTTCTGTGTCTACAACGTGTAGGTAGCTACATACATGTAAACTCGTATGTAACTTCTCAATTTGCTTCAGGTAGGTACCTAACTAATGTGAAAACTGTAACATGAAAAAACAATATTATAATAATAAAAATTACCTGCCTACGCGTAGATGTTTCATTCAATCAACACAGTTACTGTGTTTTTATCAAATACATGCAAAATTATATTAATATAATATGTATTTATATGTTTAGTAAGAAATAAAGAAATGTAATCTAAACAACTACCGATGTAGAGTTTTAAGGTCAACGTCTATGAAAAACAATGCCAAGTAGGTTAACGCGCTTTAGAAACAACGATAATAACGATTATACTGTTGTAAATAAAGATTGATTTGCCCGAAATACAATTACATTCATGTTTATATGCCACACGCCGCATTGCATTATAAAACCGAGAAGCAATCATTACCTACCTATTAGATAATAAAGGGTACAGACTGAAAATAAAAAAGTGTCTTAAAACAGTTATGGTATTGGAGCTATAAAACTTACGCAATCTTGTATAGGTAGGTCCTACCTCGTCTCTGCAATCGACTTTATTCTCATGCGAAACGGCGTGTTTATTAGAGCAATACGATTGCAGTTAGATATCTGACTCCTCAATTTCCACTACTGTTCTCACGGAATTGCCGGTGTTATCCTCCTTATCGTTAGATTTTAAAAGTGGAAGAATTAAAAATTATATCCATATACCGGCGCTGTTTCTGTTTACATGTATAGAGAACACTTACTTAGGTATTATTTATAGTTTGCCACACCATGTCTACGTAAACGCGTTGTCGTCAGCAAAGTATACACGAAATGGAATCGGGATAAACAAGTGCAAGCTTACGTACGTGCACTGAATCCGATCGTTGCGTCGGTCGCCGATGCCGCCGGTGCGGCCGGTGCATTCAGGATCAGCCGTCCGAATCGTGCGCTGTCAGGCGGACGTATCAAAAACAAGAGGGAGCGAATGGATGCGGCCGGCTGTTTATAAACATTGAAATAGTCAGACGAGTTGCGATTAATACCGAGACGGGCACACTCAGAGCGGCCGGGGCCACGCTGGCCCCAACCTCACCTGTCTCACGAAATCTGCGGCGTAGATAATACAGTGCACTGGACCGCAGACGCGAAGCGTCGAGTGCAACACGGCGAGAGCGTACTACACGGACGTACTGAACGAGCGGCTGGCGACGGCCGTGTGCGCGCCGCCCTAGCGGTTACGTCACGCGGTTTTGACAGCTGGCGCACGAGGGCCGCACGCCACGCACCGTGGAAGTCCGCGCCGCGGCGCCACCGGCGCCGACCGATCAATATAGCAAGCGCGCGCCGCGGCGGGGCGGACTGCGCGGCACGCCAACGCGCAACCACACGCGCCACCGCACGCGGTGTGTCGAACTGTCCATCCCACTGTTGACAAAATGTACAACGTCGCACTACCGCCCGTTGCATCGCAGCCACCCAACACGAAGTTGCTCTAGCTTGCTCTATTATTCATTTTGTCCCTAGGCGGTTATCAACTTTCTACACATTTCCTTTTGAAAATGCATACCAAGCAACTTTGAGGGCATAAATGGCTACAATTCACATACTGTTGCAAAGGTAAAAAATCTAAAACAAATCTAGGTATTGAAACTGTTGACCAGTGTACCAAAAGGTACTTACATAATTATGTATTACACTACTATTGATCACAAAATGTATCAACAGAAATAGTACCAGAACAACAGTAGATCGTAGGTGCTTGAAGTTCCATTAACAACCCGGCAATTCCTTTAAACCATACAGCTTATTAATACTGCTTAAATCTAAATAAATTAAATTGGATAGAAAAACATTAAATTATCCAATTAATAATTTTATCCAAAAAAAAACGACTTCAATGTGGCAAGTTGTAGAATTTTCAAAAAACAGGATGAATTTTCATCCAAACTCTAATCTCACTTTTCCTCCCTTAAATGCATATTTTTTTTAAATCTAATCATTTACAGCGAAAGTGCATCTCATGACTAATCAAAGAAGCCCAAACACGGCTAGATTACATTGTTTAATTATGGAGTTCCGTTGCCTACCGTTGTTCCGGCTTCATCATCAGTTAATTTCAATTGTTCCATTTTAATTTTCTAAATTACATTTGCTTAGTAATAGTTGCTTAACAACCTGAATCGAAACTTATATCTAAACGTCATCAGTCATACATACATATTATTGAGAAGTTCACATGCCCATCTGTGGTCTCCTTCATCAGTTTCACTTCACCAAATTACATTTTCTGAATGCAAATGTTTGATTTGTTATTAAAAATATTGAAATTGCTATATGTATGCCTATAATTTTTGAGGAGTTCCTTCAATTCCTCATGGATCCCATCATCAGAACTTTAATTTGATAAAAATGGGACCAAAGTGAAAGTATGTCCTCTCGGATAAAAAAAAATTTTTCATCTGAGTTCTGCGGTAACAAACATAAAAAAATACACACGAATTGACAACCTTCTCGTTTTTGAAGTCGGTTAAAAATTATTGGATAACTGCTTTTATCGGTCCTGACGAAGACCCGCTGTCCGAAAAATCAGTCGGGGGTTGTGGTCTAGCTGCACATCCCTCGAATGATACTTTGAACACATTATCCTGTGATTTTAATTATGACTTCACACAAGAAATTAACAGCAACACTGACTTGCTACACCTTGGGAGATCCAAGGCAGTATACGCATAGCTTTTTCTGCAACTAAATTAATTAGAAATATATTGGAGCAGGTTAGAAAGAAAAATATCCAAAAGCTGATGAGGTAGTCAGTTCTCAGCCGCTTCAATCTTCCAATATTTACACATTATCAAGATTACCAAATATATTCTTACTTGCTGAGAATATTTGATTTAGTATTCTTGCTGACAGTTTATTTTTACGGCTGCCAATAACATATTATTCTGTCAAAATAACATGAACCATCTACCCTAAAAACCCCTAATCTAAAACAGACCATAAATCATTTTATATTGGATTAAAATTAAGACTAGATGTCGGTCAGTCATCTTTTCTTCATATTTAAGTCAAAAACCTTTCTTTTCAGACACACTTGTGTGGATCGAACTTTATGATGAGATGCTGAGTTTTGCTGAAAGGACCATTCTTGATTATGAGACACAGGTACGTAGTAACTATTAAGTAATCTGTGACACAGGGTTGTTAAGAGGCTTAATCACCTATTCAAGAATCGTATCTTGATAAATTTGGGCCGATGTTTTGATACCTTCTTCACAAAAATATGGCTCTTTAATAACTTTTATCACCAAACCATCGCTGAAGCCAAATAATGCCTACGTTGTTGTCTACAGAATAAATTGAGAAGCTGTTGATTGTCATGTTGCTCTATTAGTAGTTAAAACTTGACTGCCTTGGTGGTCCAGTGGACGCAGTATGCGCCTGCGGTGCACGAGGTTATGGGTTCGATTCCCACACAGGACAAAACTTTGTGTGACCCATAAAGAGTTGTTCTGAGTCTAGGTGTAATTTGTGTCCGTTATTTGTATGTTTGTAAAGTCCCCTGCGACACAGAGCTTGTTCTCTAGTGCGGGAAATAGGAATATAACACCTTACATACAGGTCGCTCGCTTCGCTCGCTCGGCTCGCGCTATGTTGGGGTCACAGTTCTAACCTAACATAACATACTTTTTTATGGAATATATTTTTTTGCAAAATAAAGCATTTGCTTGATGTATATTTAACTTAATAAAACTTGAGCAAGTAAAACGTTGCCAAATTAATATTTGACGCAAGTGATTCAAATGCGAAATTTAAATATGCTAGAGATTTTTTTGGGAAATGAAACTAGTGCGATAAGTTTTTGGGAAGTAAAATTAGACGAAAAATACGCGAAACGGAAGGATACGGAGAAGAAAATTCTATTACATACATTGCCTATGATTTCACCTGCATTCTATACAATGCCTAGGTATTCTATAGATTTCCTAGGTAAAGTGTAAAATAGTTTAAACATTCAATATCATATCATACATTGCCTGAACGACCCTGGCATTCTATGCCAGGCAATGTGTATAATGCAGGCATTCAATACAATACCTAGGCATATTGTATAGAATGCCTGCAATATACACATTGCCTATAACATAATTAATTTAAATTATCTATACATATTTATGGAAAGACTACGTTTCATTAGTACTGAAGAACAATATTTGTTTTACCTTTGTGTTAGTTTTTTTTATTAGATAACAACAAAAACAGCTGTGCTTCTCTGGTTTAAATTCACCTCCGATTTTTGAACTTGTAATCTGCACTTTTCTAACCTAATGATTATAGTTAGAGCGATGATTTTTTTTTAAGCTAAGATGGTTATAAAGCTGTAAGGCGCAAATTCTTTAACTGACAAAAAGACAAGGTTCTTAAAAGCGTTGAATTTTAGTTAATGTAATAATTCGGTTACATTTAAGAGAGCAACCCTGACTGGGGCATTACCTCCAGCTTATAGAAGACCACAGCCATATAACTACACAATGGTGTAGTTACGTTCCTGTGCGTGAGTATCTACAGGTCTTCAGAGCTCATTTAGGGATGTATTTTAAAGAAAAGATTTCTTATCCCAGGGATACCGAATCAGTCAATATTGATGTTACAATTTTTTGAGGAGAGTGGTCTCCTCAAAAAATTGTAACATCAGTATAATGATACGTGAATGTTGTCCCAGATATAGCAAGCGTACAAATGATACAGTAACTGTTTAAAATCAGGTGGGCCGTATGCTTGTTTGGGTTTCCGACCCGTGGTGCTTTTTGTACTCCTGGCTCACACCTAGGTGATTCACTCACCCCTGATTCAACGCAACCTGATTACAAACAGTTTACATGGCTACGTGCTGACGAATATAGTTCGGTTATCCTACTAATATTATAAACGCGAAGTATGGATGGATCGATGTTTGTTACACTATCACGTAAAATCTACTGAACGGATTACTTTTTATTACTTTTTAAAGCGATAGCACGCGGACGAAGCCGCCGGCAACAGCTAGTACTTAATAATAATATATTTATATTTTATAAGTTTTATATTTTGATAGGCCTGTTGGTCTAGTGGTTGGCGACTCTCGACTGCTACACAGGTGGTCGTGGGTTCGATCAGGACAAATCTTTGTGTGATAAGCACGAATGTTTGTTTGGTGTCTATGTGTAATTTAAATTTTCTATCTATAATATGTTTGTACTAGCTGTCGCCCGCGTGGATGTCGCTTATCGCTGCAAAAAGTAGCCTATGTGTTATTCCAGACCATAATCTATCTTTGTGCCAAATTTCATCCAAAAGTGAAAGAGTAACACACATCCATCCATCCATCCATCCATTTTCACAAACTTTCACATTTATAATATTAGTAAGGATTTAGAAATATATAAGTATGTTTATCAGTTGTCTAGTTACCATAGTACAGGCTCTGCCTAGTTTGGGATCAGATAGCAATGTGTAAGATGTCCCGAAAAATAAAAAAAATGGGTCATAAAGCGGATTCCTTAGAGGCTTAGGCCGCACACTACAGTGAAACTGTAAAACCATTGTAATTTTTAATCACGCGCGCGCGGGCATATTCATCTTTTTTTATATAATGTATTTTTTTCCCCATCATTATAATCTTTTAAGTTGGTGTCCCAACGGGTTGCGGCACTGCTTTTATGAACAGCTTTACGTCGAGACGTTTCTCAAGCGCGAAACGGGCAAAGGCGGAGCTTAAACAGAGTCCGTTCAAGAAACTAGCGCAAACAGAGTCCGTTCAAGAAACTAGCGCAAACAGAGTCCGTTCAAGAAACTAGCGCGCGATACAATGTCACAGTGCGGCAGCAAACCCATTTCGACCGGCATACTACTTAGGTACTGCAAGCGGAGCGGGCTTCGTACGGACTCCGTAGCGACGGCAATCTTCATAGAAGTGCTTTACTGTGAATGAATGAACCGAGCAGAGCAAAGGAGTATAAAAAGTTACGAAAGCAGTCACGGAGTTGAGCGGATTTATAAAGCTCTCTACTTCGCTTGATTCACAACGCAAAACTATATAGAAATGCTTCCACCGTGAACGAGTAAGCGACAGTATTCTCTTTCATGATTAGATATAAGTTTCTATAGGCTATTTTGTGTGCAATAGTATTCCACACTAAAATCAATCTCTGTGCCCAAACTCCATCCAGATCCGTTCAGCCGTTATAGCGTGATTAAAGATCGATCCATCCATATAAACGTTCGAATCTATCCTTTTGGGAATCTAGTTCAATCTAGCCTTTTTTGCCTTTTGGGAATCTAGCCTTTTGGGAATCTAGCCTTTTGGGAATCTAGCCTTTTGGGAATCTAAATGCAACATGTATGATTAATTATATAATTAATAAGTTACAACACTACAGGTGCAAATAAATGATTTACTAAACTCTTAAACCGATTAATCAAAGTGAAGTAATTATTTTAAACTGATACTATTTTAATCACCAAATATTTATATTTAGCCTTTTGGGAATCTAGCCTTTTGGGAATCTAGCCTTTTGGGAATCTAGCCTTTTGGGAATCTAGCCTTTTGGGAATCTATCCTTTTGGGAATCTAGCCTTTTGGGAATCTATCCTTTTGGGAATCTATCCTTTCGGGAATCTATCCTTTCGGGAATCTATCCTTTTGGGAATCTATCCTTTCGGGAATCTATCCTTTCGGGAATCTATCCTTTTGGGAATCTATCCTTTTGGGAATCTATCCTTTCGGGAATCTAGTCTTTCGGGAATCTAGCCTTTTTAGCCTTTTGGGAATCTAGCTTTTTGGGAAGCCAGCCTTTTGGGAATCTATTGGAAATCCAGCCTTTTGGGTATCCAGCCTTTTGGGTATACAGCCTTTTGGGTACACAGCCTTTTGGGTATCCAGCCTTTTGGGTATCCAGCCTTTTGGGTATCCAGCCTTTTGGGTATCCAGCCTTTTGGGTATCCAGCCTTTTGGGTATCCAGCCTTTTGGGTATCCAGCCTTTTGGGTATCCAGCCTTTTGGGTATCCAGCCTTTTGGGTATCCAGCCTTTTGGGTATCCAGCCTTTTGGGAATCCAGCCTTTTGAGAATCCAGGAATCCATTGGAAAACTAACCAAGAATTTACAATTTACCATTCCCCATTGACTTAAGCATTCTTCCCAATTTTTAAGTAGGTATAGTAAATATAATTATAATAAATATTCTTAGTAAAGGGCCTTTACTAAGTAATTATGTAATGTTATTAAAACTTAAAATTGTAAATCAAATACCTGTGTTATAAAATAATAAAACAAGATTTGAAGCATGTATTGCTTTATTACTCATCACGTATTACTTGAAAACTTTTATACACAAAGAAACAATTGGGACAAGTCGCAATTTCCTAAACCCGCTGTTTAATCGGATGGTTTAGCAATGTCTAAAGACGAAAACCACCCACACTTGCTTCAGATCGTTGGCTTATCAACAGTAACATTGTTGTACCAAGACTGATTTCATTTGTGCACCAGACTCCGACCGGACGATTAGATTATTGGACGTGTAAACTGGTCCACGCGATCAGAAATTACGTTAAAGTAAATTTGCGGATTTTATAAGCAAATGGACCTATATATGCTGCATAGTTATTGGGGTGCGGGCACAGAGTTCGAGCACATCGACACATGACATCGAGGTGAGCCAGGCCGCGTTGCTAAATGCGCTGCAGCTCGATCAGGCTGTAATGCACACGAACCATTACGATGCAGGTGCGCCTATACACTGATTACTAGCTATGTTTTGGTCACATTTGGCCAAATGCTTAAAAATCCAAGTGCGTCCAATGGTCTTGATGAAGTAATCACCTCAAGGAACTCGTGCCTTGATGCCTTGTAAAACAAAGATCATTTTTAAAGGGTACGGTGGTATTTCACATTTCACAATAAAAAATATTGCTGAATTTTGTCTAATTACAAAATTATGATTTACAACTAAATTAACTGTACACTATGATGTGGAAATAAATAATTATACAACCTAAATAATAAAATCTGAAGATTGACAGGATCAAGTATTATATAGAGGACAATGGCTGGATCGATGCCGTCAACTAGTCAAATCGCGTAATACCTTGTGCTGGCCGCTGGAAAGGATTATTTTTATTGTTATGCCCGAGAACTACGCAGCTTCTTTGAAGGAGAGCGTTAAGAGCCTACACTGGATCTTGTGATGGATCGAGATACACTAGCATTAAAATGGCATAAAATACACTTGTATGTTTCCGGTACATATTAATATGACCTACGCCGATGCCGATACGAGGACACCTAAACCAAGGCCAGGCCATGAATTTAAAGTCGCGCAGCGAGCTATGTAGCTAGATTCGCTTCAAAGTTTTTTGCTATGTCAGACGAAGCAAGCTATACTGTTAATGGGCTATTTGCTGAAGGGCTGATGGTGGTCGTTGACTCTAAACCTAAGGTGGGGACGCCTCCCGACAAGAGGATTGACGTAAGTAGTACCTTGTAGTGAGACTAGTAGGTTGCAGAACAGACTGGTTGCGAAAGAAAAATATCAATATTAAGTGTTGCTTGGCTAATTGGGAGTGCCGTTTGTCCAGTAGTGGGCTAATTGCTTGAGGGCGCAATCTTTTATGTTGAGAATACAAGCGAGCCAAATAACTTCCTTAGAAAAAAAAAAACCGTAATCAAAAATACTGAAATTCCACCGTATCCTTTATGAAATGGTACTATAGTCGCACACAATTATGGACGTATAAAACGTAGGTATTCTTGGACAAAATTATCAGCGCGCGATCATCCTAATACAACACTGTATGGACACCACCAAGCTCGAGACGACTCGACACGTAATTATTATTAAACTATTAATATCTTCAAAAAGTGATAACAAACATACTAAGCATACAAACATAGTAAGCTACTGAAGTGGTTGATTCATTGTTATACATATAATTATTTATATTCACTGGAGTAGGACCTGCTGCCGCGTCTATAGTAACATTGCGTTGATATACAGTATCAAATTGAAATTATTAGTAATCTTTTAGAGATGAAAATACTCATTAGTATTAAAACTTATTTAAGATCAACTTTTGTGAATACGTGAAAACATTTTTGGTTTCCCTATACAAAATGTACCGATCCGCTGACTCGATTTGCATGGTGGAGACAACATACCAATCCGCTGACTCGATTTGCATGGTGGAGACAACATTCTTTATATTCATGAGCACTTTCACCCCATTAAATATTGCTAATTAATTAAATTTCACACGTATATATGTGATCTAGTTCAACAATCGGATTCATTCAGTTTTGATGTTTCTCATAAATCTGATTGTTTTTGTTTCTCAACGCCAAGTTACTAAATGATATGACATACAAAAAAATATTGTATCTAAATAGATGTATAACATATAAACAGTTGGAAGATTAACACTGCTCTTGTATATTGTATAGCCCACACAAATAAGGTAAAAAAGATGTAAGCCCTGGAATGAGATATCATTAGTTATAAATTTGTAATCTTTGCCTCGACTTTCTAAACCTTGTGTTATATGCATTGGCTCAAGTTTCATATTATAATCTTACAGTGCGCACATCATAAATCATCCAAGGCTCGAATGTCCCCAAATATCCCTGCGTTCGAGTTCAATGCTAATCGAAAACTAGGTGAGCAAAAGTATTGTTGAAATTGGAAGAATTCTTCAATGATTTACTCAAGTTTTATTTTTAGTTTCATTAGCCTTCAACTACGTTTAACGCAAGAAAATTTATATCTATTTGCGGAAAACTTTTTTCGCGAACTTTAAACTTAAATATCTTAAGATGCAAACACGAAAATTTTGTGGACTTGAACCCACGCTTAGAATAGCCAAACAATGATTGACATATGCAAATTGCTAAGCAATCATCTCTCATTCCAAGGTTGCTTCCTAATTTGACAGGGCTATCTTACTATTGCGAGGTTTTACAACTAAGTATAAACATGAATTACAAAATGCTCAATGTGTTACAGCACAACATTATGGCACTTTGATGATCTATCACTTAAATCATGAAACTGTAATCTTAATCACTATGAAAGCGCAGGCGACAGTCGAAGTTCGACAAATAAAAACTTGGCAGAAAAAAAATGAACGATAGAGATTAAAAATATCAAAAAGTTTGATAAGCTGTACACACTGGCATCGGTTAATAACAAATAATTACACCAACTTTACGGGCGACTTGTCCACGTGTTTCGTACAAAACTAGGGTGAAAAAAGAATACAGAGCAAACATCAGCAGTGTTTAACAAATGGCACTAGGCACTAACTGAAAACAATCGGGGCATGGTAGCACATCCTGTACAAGATTCGAGTGCGGTCAGTAATAGCTTAACAGAAGTAACAGCAACTATCTATTACATTATACTATTATTGGTGTTGATGTTTGCTGATCTGATATGTTCAGTACACTTTCAGTTGATTCTTGTCGTCGAAGCCAGCCGAGTGACCAGCGTTGCGGACTATGAAGGAGTTACCGTCGAAGTGCATTCGCCTCTCGCCGCGCCTTTTAAAAAAACCAAAACTTTAAAAATTACTAATGCCCAGTTTACATTATTCCAGTTAAGTAATTCAGCGAATACATCCAGTCCAGCGCTGGGCTGGATCATATCGTCTACATTTTTCCAGTCTTTTATAAGCTATTGTGCACTGGTATCACTATAGTGACAATGAGTTCAAAAAAGTAGTTCAGAAATTGACAAAACTGTTCGATTACTACTGTTGGAAGATGCCACTATATGTGACATTTCTTTTCCAATATAGAACCCTAAGTTTGTTTTTCTTTCCTTTTTTCTTCAATAAAGAAAGAAAAACAGACTGGTTAGAAATCGGAAAAGCTAAATATATGTTAAGAGGTTCAACAATGCTTTTCATTTTATTTTTACATTACTGTAAAACCTATTTGCATCTCTACAATTTTTTTGAAGGGCGGTTTGGCGCACGTTTTTGTTTTTATAAAATGCTGATGTGATATCCTACAAACATGTTCTCTGTATAGAGAAATAAACTGAAGCGTCTGAACTGAACTTAGGTCTTCAGTGAACTTCATTATTATCAAAAAATATCCAAAAAGAACGACAATGCGTATACACTGCCAAACTTTCAATACGGTATTGGAATGGCTGTCTACACGATTCCAGTGGCGCTGGAATGGGTGAGCTCGAATAAAAATGTAGCCCGGAAATCCAGACTGGATTACACTGAAATGGAATTCTAGTATCGGTTTACATAATTCCAGTAGCAGCGCTGGATTCGACCGCTGGGCTGGAAAGCTATTGGAATAACTATAATAATGCTACTGTCAGGAGTTTGCGTATTCGTGTAAAATTTAAATGAAAAAACACCTTAAGTTTTTTTATATATACTTACATAGAGGTTGATTTGACATCTAATAGGTGTGGAGGACCACGAGGGAAACTTTACCCAGCAGTGGGACATAATTCCATTATCATGTAAGTATGAGAACACTTACCTTACGAACAGATGCTGAGTCTGTCCAAGCGAAGCGGTGCAATGCAGAAACGGACTTGTGATGGACGCAGAGCCGTTGCTAGGGCTAGTGCGCAACTGGTACTTGTGACTGCACCGATGGATCCTATGGCAACAAACATTATGAACCTTTTTAGAGAAACTTATTACAAGCATATCGCTACTTGTCTGCTCCAGTATTCAGTCCAACACTGGTACTACTCAATCTAAATATTTTGTGCTTGTCTTCATCACGTGTGAACTACATATGTTTAATATTACGTAAGCCTACAGCCTAAAGCCTAGCATGAAGAGGATCGGAATCGCCTATGTGGGCCCAGAGCCGTTCTTAAACCTGGCACAAACGGTGGTCATGCAATCTCTAATACAAATGGCCACCAAAAAGCATGGCGAGTACTGGCAAAACACCGAAGGCGAAAGCCATGCGAAAGAGTTCCTAAGGAGAGTGGAAAAAGGCTGGACGAACAAACTATGGAAGTACAGCAGATCACAAATGAGGGCAGTGACCACCGGTCACTGCCCTCATTTGTGATCCTTCACGGGTCACTACCCTACAAACAAGCTTCTCCACAAAATGGGCCTGTCAAACAGCCCCACATGCAGGACCTGTGGTGAAAAAGAGGAGTCAATGCGGCACCTGCTATGCACGTGCCATGCGTTGGCCTCAAGAAGAATGAGCCTTCTGGGACTGGCATACCCTGAACCAGAGGCAGCGCGCCCCCGTCAAGGATATACTGAAACTCATGCAGGGCCCTGTTTAATAAAGCTGACAAGTCGACATATATGTCCAAAAATGACTTAATTGTAGAATTGTCGCGCTTAGGCTGTTTAATAAAGGTGATAAATATGTAAAAAATCGACATGAAATCTTTGACATATTTGTCATTTAAAAACGCGTTTAATAAAACTCGACATATGTCAAAAAACCACAGTCAAATTACTTTCGACAATTGTCGGTTGACAATTGTCGGATTGTCGTGACAATTATGTCAATCTGTGACATATTTGCTGATCATTTTGTTTTATGAAGATAAATGAGGGTAAAACAAGAAATCTATTTTAAATATTCTACGGTAGTTTTACATACCTACCCGAAATTTTTCGTTAAAGTAGAAATCAGTAATTGTGTAAGAGAAATTGATTCTGCTTTTAAATGACCGTCGTTGCCTCCTCGTTTGTATTTGTTCCAAGTATTCATTATCACTACTCTCACTGCTGTATTAAACCTTTTATAAACACTTTCTTACACCTTCAATATTCGAAATAAAACTCGCGACAGAGGGTAATGTACCTGTCAGAATTGTTGGACAATTCTACAAATATGTCAATATGTCATGACAATTTTCTGATTAATAAAGCAGAATTGACAAGTTTTTCACGACAAATTGTCGCCTGTCACCTGTCGCTCAAAAAGTTTTATTAAACAGAAATATGTCGGATTGTCGCGACAAACCGACATATTTGTGAATTTTCCACTATGACAATTTTGTCACCTGTAAGTTTTATTAAACAGAAACATTGTCGAATTGTAACTTTTTGACATATGTCGGACTTGTCGAATTGTCAGCTTTATTAAACAGGGCCCTGGAAGTGTTCAGGGACCAAGACGGGGGGTGAGCGGTAAGGTAGGGGCATGCACAAAAGACCCCAAGGGTCGAAGCGCGCTGGCCGCAAGGACAGCCCCATCATAAGATAAGATAAGATAAACGTAAGCCTACACCCCGTCTGAAAGCAGTTACCGTAACCAGAGATCGCTTGTCATAGCAGCGTCCGTACCGTGACGTCATGCTCATGACAGATTTATTTTTAATCAAAATTTGAAATTCGTGAGATGTCTATTAGGTTGTCATTGATCGTATATTAATCGCTATAAAATTGATTTTAGCGATAATGTTGCCCTCATTGTACCTGCATAAGTGTACAAATGTTTGTAAATGTTTTCTATCTATGTAAAGATTTTATGGTATGTACAGTTCCAAATGTAGGATAAGTAGATGAGACATGCGAGAAATAAATTTGACAGATTTCGTTGCGTAGTTAATATAAATTTGTACTCGATCACCATTTTGCTACATCATATCTGTTAGCAATATCTAGTTAACGAACTATAGAAGCTAGAGCTCGCATGCAATATATGTAGTACATAGTTGAAACCTAGTTATGTATCAGAGATTGAAGCAATTTACACCCAGCGCTCGCGCGAGCGAGGGGATATAAATTGATTCAGTATCTTCAGTAAATATAGGTAGGTACTGTACAACTACGACATTATACAAGGTGAGCCAGAGGTTGAAACAATAGACAATATACACAAGACTTTGTGATGAGCACGCGAGTTTTTGTGACTGGCTCTAATTATTTAAGAAAGGTAGGGCACCACGCTAGAAAGCAAACTTTTAGAAAACCGCAGCTAAATAGAAAGCGATGTAGTATTATTCCTGTATGTGGGTGAGTACAGTACTCCAGTCGATGTGTATTGAAAAAAACAAACTTTCATCTCAGCGATACTATAAAGCACGCTAAAATTTTATATCGCCAATACGCAAGTGATAGCTCAGGTATCGCGAGCGTTGTATGTTATGGTAACTGCTTATAATCAGGCGAACCGTATACCTTATTTCCACCTAAGAAGTATAAAAAGGCAGTGGCAGTTGCCTGTGGACGCTTTGGCTTTTGTAAAGGGAGTTTTTTTTTATCTTATGGTGTACAATAAAAGTTGCCTGTGGACGCTTTGGCTTTTGTAAAAGGAGTTTTATACAATAAAGAATTAACTATCTATCCCCGAAACCAAAAAAATATTTATTTAAAAACGCGGTTCCTGTAAGTGGTCATTAACGCTGATGCAAGGAGGTGCGATAGGTAGAGCCCTTAGTATTGCAAGAATAACTATATATATATACCTATATTGATATGATGTGATCTTTTGTGTGCCGGAGTGATTACACTTATATACAATATGTTACAGACAATATGTCATTGTTGCAAAAACTGCAAGTGGCAAAGAGTATTTTTTATATCGTTCGTAAACAGACAGATTGATAAAGAGCATTTTCAGCCAGAAGCTGGACTTTCACGTTGACATTCTGTAACAGCCTGTATGTACAGATTATTCCTATCCAATCTAAAGTCTTAACTAGACTTTAGATTGCATAGGAATAACCTGTGGGTAATACGCTAGTTAAACTAGTCTGAAATTCAAAGACCACGAAAGTGCGCAATATTTTGCGGGTAAAGCTCATCGAAGACTAACATAGGTACATAAAATATAAGACACCTCATTCTGAAGGATTCTGAAATTGGCACCATATTCAAAGATATTTAGAAAGAACTATTGATCAGAGAAAATATATACCGGTAGGTGAGGTCCAGTAAGTTACAGAAATACTTGTATAGAGGAGACAGCTAAAAAAATATATTGGCATAAGACTTTTTACATTTCGAACTTAATAAGCATTAAGTAGGTGCCTTTACCTTAATATGCTAGCGAACCGGCATTGCCGACGTACGTCTTAAACCTAAAGTGGTAATGGGCGCGGCACATCTACGACATCAGCGAGGTTAAGCCTAAAAAACCGGCCAAGTGCATGTCGGGTCATGCACAATGTAGGATTCCGAAATTGTGCATGTCGGGTCATGCACAATGTAGGATTCCGAAATTGTGCATGTCGGGTCATGCACAATGTAGGATTCCGAAATTGCCATTCCCAATAGTGCGGACTAAGAATAAGGTATTTGTGGTTTCAGCACTTATGACTTTCGAGAACATACGGCAATGGTAACAATTTTGGAAAAGTCGTGAAATAAGTCGCATTAAAAGGGTCGCGGGAAAGGAGGTTGCAGAGGAAGAGGGGCAGGGGGTCAGGCAGGTATTGAATATTGAAATTCTAAAATTTGGTAGGTATAAAATTATATAATACCTAATATGTGATGGATGCGGCACATCTACGACATCAGCGAGGTTAAGCCTAAAAAACCGGCCTATGATACCTAATATGTTTTTTTTCTTGTTCGTATGTACCTACCTAAATATTAGATTCTGAGGGGGTTGCAGTTCTAACCTAACCTACCTAACCTACTGACTATTTTAATATGATCAGGTATTTCTGCTGGTCTGTTTGGTCATGGATTAAAAATACGAATGTCACCACCCCTTTCATCCCGAGGGTGTCGTAAGAGTCGACTAAGGGAGTAAGTGTGCACCGCAAGAGGGGGAAAACTTGAAACAAAACTAACCCGTCTGGCAATCTAATTTTAAGTTATCCAATAACATTTTATAAGTTAATCGGCTATAACTCGTAAGCTATAAGGACGGACATAACGAAACTATAAGGGTTCCTTGTTTACTTCGGAACCCTAAAAAGAACACAGGCGTGATGACCCGTATGCCTTGACTAAGCACTTGAGCAGTGTTGACATCATACCAAAAAATGTGGGAAGATGCTCAATTGGTTTAAAAATTGCGCGACTTATGAGTGTGGCCGCCATGATTTAGGCTTAGTTTTTGTGACTGATCAAAATACCAGCAAACCAGACAGTAAAAAAACCATTACCGTGACGCCGCCAATGCAGGGGCATTTGAGAAGAGTAACGTTATTTACTTTTGCCTACCTGTTTTTGTTTACCTATATCTTCTAAAACCAAAGGCTGAAATAGCGTTTATGCATAGATACTCTCGCAGGTTGCGGCTTAGTGAGTTTACGAGTTTTGTGGAGTTTATGACATTAAATCGTAAACTATATCAAATCCCATATGCTTTCTATTCCATTCGATTTAACTACCTACTTATGTCACTTGTCTAGAGAGGCACAGCAAAACATTTTTTTACCGATAATTATCTACTTCTGCCTTGCCGCAATTGGGAAGCACGTACATATTATAAGATTTCATAATGTTTACGTAAACAATCAGCCCGAGCTGCTGTTTCACGTTTACTCACAATTGAGGCTTCTTGACTGAATAGCAATGATTATTCTTCAAATTTCATGCAGCCCGCGTGTTTTTAAAAAGTCCGACAGATCTGTAACGCGCTGCTAACGCGCGTAGTGAATTGCATTTTATCATTTTTAAGTGATCAAATAAATTACCTGACGAGGCCGTCTGCAGTCTGACTTACGCGCACGTTGTTTATGATCCAATTGTCAATGCCGTCATCGGTGAGCCAATACTGCGCCCCTTGTAGCAGGGACAGCGCCTCGTTCACGTACGATGGACCATGTCGGGACTCGCTGCTCAACACACACAACAAATCATTTAACTAAATCACTGTTTGCCGAGAAAAAAAAATTACATCCGCAGTTCTAACCTTAGAATGGCGGGTGTACATACTTAATTGTAGGTATAACACTTTAGCTGAGAAGGTAAATTGAATTTCATAAAAGGTGTACTAAACTATACTGCAGGTACAAATATTAAAAAAAAAAAAACGTGTAAAATACGCATCTCCTGATGGGAACCAATGCATACCCGCAGTCCTAACGTTAGGATGGCGGGTGAACATATTGTACAATATATTATAGCTTTTTATCAAAATAAGTACACCGGATTTCATTAAGGGTACACTGAGGTACACTGCAGGTACCATCTTTGTGTAGAGGGGCAGTTCAATTCTGTGATTTTATGCCATTTAAACGAGTCCACCGAACGCCCATTCTCATAGCCTGAGATTATTTGATTTTACATGCTACAAACTCTACACTTGCCATATGCAGATCATGGCTGTACAGCAATAGTGCAGCTGTGCCATGGTAAGCGTCTCATCCCATTTTAAATTAAAATTCTCTAAGGGCCTCTAAGGGCCTCTGCGTGTGGGACCTATGTCCCCGTGTAAGCCTGCCAAAGGCCCGGGTATTCTCCTTGAATGATAGGAAAATACCTGTGATAAAGATAGACATAATAACCGATAACGGTGGGCTTCCATATTTTTATATTTTTTTTATTTCATTTTACTTATATGAGAATTTTTATAAATAACGAGAATAATAATAATAACTCCTCTCCTCTATCAAGTGAGAGTGAGAGAGAGACTTAGGTTTTAATTCACACACACTGGCCTAATACGGCTTGGTGTCTTTTCCTTCAAGCCCTATAATACTGGAGAGAGATGCTGATTATATTGTGCAAATAAAACCCCTAACCTAATATATAAAGTATAAATTTACTTTGTAATAATTCCGTTACTCATACTTTAATTTGCAATAATTTTATAAGACGTTTTTTATTTACCAGTGTCATCGGTTCATCTAACCGCATACCCTTATCAAAACACAAAATTTGATCCTAATCGTTACCAAATGGCGAATACACAAAATATTATACATATAAAAACAAGAATTGCTAGTTAAGTACTAAAATAAATACAACAAAGTTGTCCACAACTCTACCCACATTGCCACGCTGGAGGAGGCTACATATAATTGCTAATCCCGACTGACATTCATCAATACAGAGGCTAATATCACTGGGGCTACAAACTTGAAATTTTGCATAAAAGTTCCTTTAATGCGTTCCGTAAGTCAAGATTTTTGGAAATTTCGTCTCTTAAGGGTTAAAAAAGGGATACAGCTATAGAGAAGCTACAAAGAATTTTGTAGTTTTTGATTGTTCCTCGCGCAATTTCATACGCGTTATACATATTTGTATCAAACGCGTCTCGGGTCACTTTTATTGTTGCTGCATGCACTTGCACTTTTTTGGTCTTCCTCAAAAAATTTATATCAAATCCAAAAAAGATTTTTCAAATCCGACTGGTAGTGATTAGCGCGTTTCTAACTTGTTTTCAACGCATGGTCTTTTCCTTTTATTTCTGACACTTATTTAGCAAAAATATCCTTATGATGAAGCCTCTCGATCGGTACGATAAAGCTACAGGGTAAATTATTTTTCTCTTGTAACGGGTTCGCTTCCCGGTTCAAACCATGTGATTATTTGCCTTGTGATACAGGTTTATCCTAGTACAGGCACCCTAAAATTGTAGTACACATTTATTTATTTATAATTATAAGCCTTATGATATAATTTGTACATATGATTAATTATCTACTTTCAGTACAATGTTCCATCTGCAATATTCAAGGTACTTTGCTTCCGTGGAACGCTCTGTATATATTAATGTGTATACCTATATATCAATGTGTGACTAGTTTCCGCCCACGCGTATACTCTTTGGGAAATGTGATTTTCCAGGGATGAGAGTAGCCTATGTGCTATTCCAGACTATAGTCTAATCTCTATGCCCAACTTCATCCAGATCCGTTCAGCCGTTTTGCGTGATTGAGTAACAAACGTTGATACTTTCGCATTTTATTACGAGTAGTATAGATGAGTGAGGCAGCTACAATACGATGCAAGAAAATACCTGCCTTCTTACATATTATCAATAACTTAGTGGTAATGCTATTACATAACTTGAGGCAAAGATACGAAATAAATGACCTTGGCAGCCATTAATAGACATTGTTATCTTCAATGACGTTATCGGACAGCTATTTATTATCAATTAAAGTAATAACATATCGTATATCATTTAAGGGGAGTGGAAGCGGGAATATTTTCGGCATTTGCCATCCTTGTTCCCGAAATTTAGTAGCTGTTAACTAGACGGATAATGACGATTATCACGGTAGTAGCCTATTCCAGACTAATTTTTAACCCCGAAAAAATCACTGTTCCCGTGGAATTGAACGCGAGAGGCTGTGGTCGTAATCAGTATCCTATCCTACTAATATTATAAACGTGAAAGTTTGTAAGTATGGATGGAAGGATGGATGTTTGTTACTCTTTCACGTAAAAACTACTAAACGGATCTGGATGAAATTTGGCACAGAGATAGATTATGGTCTGGAATAACACACATAACATACTTTTTACAGCGATAACCGACATCCACGCGGGCAACAGCTATCTTATATAAAAGGAGAGCTGACAGACTGAGATATCAAAGCAGCCCTGCTTTGATATCTCAGTCAGTCAGTCAGTCATATCTATGAGGGTCAGAAACTTGAAAACTTGCACAGAGGTTCCTTTTATTTCATAAATGTTCCTTTTTTCATCTTTCAGCCATATATATCGCGTTATTTAATTGTTAGATTGTTATTGTATTTTTATTTATTTTTTAGTTTAATAAGTTAGATTCTATTATATATATATTTTAAAGTTAGTTAAAATTGTTATTATGTTAGCTTTCTTTTTTTTTAATTCATTTTTTTCTCTTATTTTATATAATTCCGCGTCATTAAACAACATGTTGTATCAATGATGGGTACTAGCTGAAAATCAGTGCTGCACAGCGTATACTGAGCTAGATCCCCTGCTACATTGTCATGTATCCTTTATAGATGTGTAAATGTATTTTTTTCTGTACTGTTATGTGTGTGGCAAAAATAAATGGTTTAAATGGTTTTTATAACGTAGGGAAGCACTCAACGGCTCAACGAATCTTAATAAAATTGGCAAGGATAATAATATAGATGGTATCCTGGGGAGGAAAATACTTTTTATCGTGATAAATAACATCTACGCGGGCGGAGCCGCGGGGAACAACAAGTAATACATAATATTTTTAGTATAATAAACAATAACATACTGTCTTGCTAATTGATTGATTGAATGCTTCCTCTTCGACCGTCATCGAAACCGATGGTTCGTAACCAGTTGCGATCAAAGTCTTTTTCGTCCTTAGCCGTAACCAGTTACGATCAAGGATTTTTTTTCCTTGATCAAAACCAAGAATCACCATCAAAATCTGTTCGTAACCAGTTACGATCGAGGATGTTCTTTTCCTTGATCGAAACGAAGAATCACCATCAAAATCTGTTCGTAACCAATTACGTAATTGGTTACGAGCAGATCGAAACCTCTAGCTAAAACAATACGAAAAGAAGCTATATAATCGATCAGCGCACAGCTTTAAGAGAGGAAAAGTGAGATCTGTTTAAATACCTACGTTAAGATTTTTGAAAATTCTGCAACTTGTTAAAATTATTATTTATGATCTTTATCTACTTAAGTTATTGAAATTGCCTTTGCCTCATTAACAGTCACATTCAACGACAACTTAATCGTAAAGTGAGATTGCTAATTGAAAAGTTTCGGGTTTTTTCCCTGGTCGGGCTAAATAATAATCATGACGATAACGGTCCTACGCCTGCCCCTCTAGACAAGTGGCATAAGCGATAGTCGAATCGAAAAGTCAAAAAAGCAAATGTATGGGATTTGACGTAAGTTTACGACTTTATATCGTGGCTTTACGTCAAATTCCATACATTTGTTTTTTTGACTTTTTGGTTCGACTACCGTTTATGCCACTTGTCTAGAGGGGCTGATCTCTCTCCAGTCGTGTCGGTTCGCCATCCCATCGGACTGAGTGAGGGAATAAAGAGTGCACCTGTGTTTATGACAATTGTGCGCTATGATATAGCCTGCGCAGACGCGACGAATTCAGTTATGACGACATTATAATACCGTCTTCAACCTTCTCCATGTTTTCCAGAGATTAGCGCGATCAAACCGAGCGACAGTATAAGTGTAGATTGCTGTAAATAAAACCTTAGGTTCGATTTACAAAACGACATTTCAAACTATGGTGCTATAATATGGATATTGTAGTGTATGTAGGATATGTCGAGCCTCAGGATATGTCGAGCCTCCGAGTGAGGGAGGACTATGTCTGACTGCCCTGAGCGCAGTATGTGGTGGTACTGGTGGTGCGTAGGCGATACAAATAATACTTTGATCTTTACATACGTAGACACGGACGGTTAATCAAGTTTTTACAAGTTAAATTTCCAAAAATTCTTTGTAGATATAGCACACCTCTTTCCGTGTGGTGACGGATTAAGAATACAAATGTCACCACCCCATTCTATCCTGTGGGTGTCGTAAGAGTCGACTAAGGGAGTAAGTCCGGCAGACAATATCCACTGCAAGAGAGGGAAAACTCGAAACAAAACCCTATACCAACCCGTCTGGCCAGCGTGGTATAGTAGGCTAATATCCCTCCAAATTTATGGAGGAGACCCGTGCCTAGCAGTAGGACGTTTATGGGTTGAGATGATAGCACACCTCTGTAGGACAGGTACTTAAGGATATAATATATGCAATGATAAATACTTGTAGAAAACATTGAGGGTGAAGTCCTGGCTCATATCGAGGAAAGTGTCGGTAGTGGTGCGCGTGCCGGCTGCGTCCACTAGGTACACCAGCGCACATTGTTCCGCCGTAAACGACACACCCTTGTACCACATTTTCGCGTACCTGCAACAGAGTAATAAATTCTTGATGATTATTTATTCACATAGCTGGCTGGATTATTTATTTCCTTAAACTAGGTAATAAATAAAGGTTACCTGTTAATAACCATTATTATCTAGTTTCATTCATCGAAAATAAATTGATAAAGTCGTCATGGTATAATCAGAGGTTCCCAAAGTGGTCTATATCTCTCTATACCTCTTGACGTCGAAATCGGCTTCCCAAGGGTCGATCAACTAGATAAACTGATTTTGAGAATCGACGAGGTCTAAACATCGACCCCTATTAATTAACACAAGTTCTATCAGAGTCCTGACTGGCTGACTGATAATCCACATCCACAACCTAAACTGCTGGTCTTAGAAACATGAAACTTGGAGGATGTATTTTTTATGAATCCACTAAAAAGCGGCTTTTCGAAATTCCACCTCTAAGAGGGTGAAATTAAGGGTTACATTTTTATGATTTTTTTATTCTCTGGGTCGATTGACTCAAAGTTGGTACACGTACTCTGCAATTAAAATTTATGAGATACCTGATCAGTTTTTTTCAGAATCATCCCCAAGAGTGTAATATGTAGGGGGAGCCCGTAGAGTGCGAGTATTAACTTACGAGTACGTAGGTATTTTGATTTCGAGAATGTGTTAGTTGCTTTGAATTGCGATTGCGATACAAACGCCATACATTTGCTAAACGATCAGACTTTACACTCATACAATAGAACTGCGATGCAAACGCCCACAGAATCCAGACCTTAGACCAGAAATTGGTCACATTATACTTTACCGCTTACAATCCATACGTATTATAATTTAATTCTTTAATTATTTAATGTACACAAAAGAAATACAGATAGTGTTACATAGGTATTAAGTAATATCATGTACAAAGGCGAGCTTAACTCAAAATTGAGTTCTCTTACAGCAAACCTCTGAGAAGTGGAAAGTTTAGAGGAAACCAATTTATTTATTTATTTAACTCCTGTTTAAGACAGGGCTTTATGTATGACTGGTCTACTTCTCTATAATAGAAAACTCAAAATTACAACTCAAAAAATATTCTATTAAGGTTACAAAATGATACTTATGAAGGTCACACCTACAGCTAGTTCACTGAAGGGAAGATCTGGCAAGGTTGTTAAGGCCAAAATACTCAATCGAATTCTGCTAGAAAAGCGAAGCAAATCTAATCGCTTTAAAATTAATTAAAGCTACATTTTTGGAACCAAAAAGCTGAATCGCCGTATTGCAATAGGTAAGCTATGTAATTATATGTTAACTTATTTGGCAAACAAGAATAGGCACGCCTGCTGGTAAGCAGTTAGCATAGCCTATGGACGCTTGCAATACCTAGGGTATAAATTCAGTGTTCCCAACCTAAAAAAAATACACCATAGTTTATTCCTGTTCACGTCGCACAGAAATAACTACACTTCTGTGTGTAGTTATTTGGCTGTGACGTTCTGTAAGACGGTGGTTCTTATTAATAATATCTTACTTTGAATAATCACCATTATACAAACAGTGGCGATTTTTCAAAGTAAGATAGATATTGCGAAATACGAAAATTGTTAACGTTTGTTTTCAAACTGATTCGTAAACAAATAAAAACCTTAATTGATGCCGCATTGTCCTGGCATTTGACTGGGAACTAGGTCAACGTAAATATCTCCGCGGTATTTCCTTCCAAACAGACATCATAACGATGTGTTTTGTTGGTTACCACCACTCATTAAATATCGATAGTGCCAGGGCACAGCCAAGCCGCTGACAGTGGTAGAGGTTAAGGGAAATGTGATAGGTACCATCACGAATGAGCTCTGGATGTCGCGCATCATTAAAACCCTACAGCCAGGCGCGGATCCAGGGAGGTGGGGCAATGGGTGCAATAGCTCCCCTGGCTTGCGACTAACTCGTCTTAACTTTTTGTATATCACTTCTCTGAAAGATTAAGTTGAAGATTTTTCAATTGCCCCCCTTAATCAAATCCTGGATCCGCGCCTGCCTACAGCCCACACTAAAGAAGCGAATGGTGACACAGGGACGTTCTGCATCTTTACTTTTTGTTTTTTATACTATAACTAGCGACCCGCCCCGGCTTCGCACGGTTAATGTGGGTTATCCCTAAAAGATAAACATATACCATCGAGGCCTTTTTTGTAGACCTTTTTATGGTGTACAATACTGTAGTACATTAATTTGATCTAACTCGTAGGGTTTAGGCAGCGTTTTTGCTAAATTGCTAAATAAGCCCAAAAAAATAGGTTAATTTACGACATCACGTTAGAAACCTCTAAAATTAGCAATGTTGCCTTAGTATATGATGCATGTATTATACATATAAACCTTCCTCTTGAATCACTCTATCTATTGGAAAAAACCGCATCAAAATCCGTTGCGTAGTTTTAAAGATTTAAGCGCACATAGGGATATAGGGACAGAAAAGGCGACTTTGTTTTATACTATGTAGTGATATAATACTTAAACGTTAAGCATAATTTATAGGGCCTATCGACCGGGGGGTTTTGGGCACTTGTGTTATTGGGCACTCTGGGCAATTAAATGCCTGTAGTAGTACAGTACTCGTAGTACACGGATTTTTGGTTAATAGTATATCTGTGGTTAATAGATAAATAAAATGGTTGAGAGATGTGTTTTTACACACTAAAGGACTTCATAAACCATAAGTTGCTGAAAGATTTAATTATTTTATTTAATGTTTAATTTATATACTCATTAAAATATTTTTTTTTTTTTAAATACAAGTTGTGCTTATAGCTAATTATAATTAGCTATAAGCACAACTTGTATTTTTTTAATACTTTTGTACTATGTTAATGTTAAAATTCAAAATTATCTAACTACCCAATATTTGCATACCTTTAACAAATGCGGAACATGAATTGTAGGTACCGAAATTGTATAATTAAGAACTTGTAACACATTTTATTACATATATTTATTAATTGGAACCTTTCGACCACTGTAATAATGATTAATTGTGAAGTGCCAACCAATAAGGCCAACAAAGTACAATTTGTAGGATGTAGAGCATTAATTTTTCAAGTTGCCGGAGTCTTGTACCTTTGTAATATAAATCGGACAGGCAGACAACTTAAGGATACCTTTTTAGAAAACATTAGTACACATATTATTGGAATAACAATGACAAAGGTTCCTCCACACCACAGGTTTGTAGCGCTCATTTAGGAATGCACATTTAACCATTTGTTTTCCTATAGGTAATAATATTATAGATACACGATCACAAAACTCCGGTGTTAGATTTTTGGGTCGTGTCTATAGGCTGCGATAGCTGCCCATCATTGGGCGAGACCATATGATTGTTTGCCACCTAAGCAGTATAAAAAAAACATGAAAGAAGTATCGAAACACGACTACCTCATTATTAGTTAGCATACGACACGGCGAAGGTGGACGTGGAGACACGGAGATATATCCTCCTTTGGGATATTGCCTAAAAAACTCCTTATACACTATGTACCTATGACATGTCAGTAACTAACTTGTTGTTGCCCTGCTGATGGCGGGCTTGTATCTCAACACGAGAGCCATAGTGGTAGACGCGTCCGTTGGGATGTATAAGTGCTGCTGCAGCACCTGACCGCGATAGAGCCAGGATTATGTTGTTTTTAGCATTGGTCACTCGCACTGCACCGTCGATCGTCATGTCCACTCTGAAATAAAACTTATATTTAAACAATCATTATTTAATGTTAAAAGGGTTTTTAGTCAGGAGGGATAGGATCGAGCAGTAATTAACCCAAATGGAACGCACGGGCTATTTAATTTGTCAAAATTAATGTTTTCAAACATCTTGTAACAATGTTTCGACTGCCTTGGTGGTCCAGTGGTCGCAGTATGCGCCTGCTGTGCACGAGGTTGTGGGTTCGATTCCCACACAGGATAAAACTTTGTGTGACCCACAAAATGTTGTGACACGAAATGGTAGAGTTATGTTCATTAGTAAATAAAAACAGGCTAATTTACTTAAGCAGGCCTATTGCGGGTCAGACTTTTTTTCTATAAACACAGCAAGCAGCGTTTTCAAGCATCTAGTACTCATTTGATTCGCACAAGATATGTATTCAAAGAAGTAAAGCTTAACTACATAAGTGGTACTGGCTGGGTTACAAGCCATATCTAGTCCTGTTCTTGTCAAAAATAGTCAGAAACTTGGTGAAACGTGTAATTTAATATCGTGTAGTAGGTTTATACTTAGCTTGATTGATTCTATTGTCATATATATTGCAAGGGAAAGCGCTCTTGTGAAGCGAAATGTACAAACTTATTATTACCAAGTATCAGAAGCGAAATGTACAAACTTATTATTACCAAGTATCACTAAATACTATAGAATCAATCAAATTAAATCGTTTATGGACTGCATATGTTAGTAAGTAAACTCAATTGCTTTGGTTGCAAAATTGCGTGCAAAGTGCTTAATAATAAAATTCACTGCATTAATCAACCTTCGCACTAATATACTTATACAATGAGAACGCAGTCTCGTCACTATAACTGAAATTCGATCCCTGAGTGCGGTAATTTAGACATCTTACATTATTTATTTTTAATTTCCCGTGTGAACGGTAATTCTTTGTCTTTTGACGGTTACATTAACTACTTTGTACGCTTGTAAAATTTTATTTTAGCACCAGTAGTTATATGTAGTAATAGATACGAGGCGTGACAGGAAAGTAGGATACAAGCACTGGGACAAAGCGGGCTTGTAATAATAGTAATTAGCAATTGTGGCTGTGCATCTTTGATATTCCAACCAAGAATCAGTGAAAAGCTGTGAATCTTAATAAAATTCAACTTTTGAGTTGACTGACTAGCCTATGCGGCATACGCTTTGTGACTACGGGCTCTAAATAGCTATAGATAAAACCGCTTACTTGACCCGATCTCTTAGGCGGAGACAGACGGTACCGTGAGGAGTCACCGATGTGTTAAAGCCGGCACCACCTACTACGTCAGTCATCTGTTTAAAAAGAAGAATCATAATAGCTTTTCGTCAAACTAAGTACTTCACTTAATACTGTAAATTCAATAGCCTTATTAGTAAACGAAGAATATGTAGAATAGGTGTAATTTAATTATATAATCTCTCATCGTGTCATCAGTAATTTAACATTCGAAAGAGGACAAAGCATGGCGAAACTTTTTATTTTTATTCGCTACACCACATTTTTCAAATAAAGCGGTAAGATGTCGGTACTAGGAACCTATATTAATCGAGTGAGTATGATCGTTACTTTCTTACTTTTATTAACATTCGCTAAGAAAATCATAGTTTTACTCATCGAAACGATACCATGCAAATACATAGAGTCGCTATTTTTTTAAGAATATTTCATGCAATCGCATTGAGAACTGCAGGAAACAATCCTAAGTAGTATGTATATGGAAATAGCGCGATCTACCAGTCCAGCCGGTATCGTGTTCACCAATGAATAACCACCACTAAAGAGTCTCACCTCAAGCTCCCGCCAGGTGTCAGCATGATAGATGTCATCGCCAGGATAAAAGGGTGCTTTACGCTGCAGCGGTGCGCGCCATGGTGGCTGCCAACCCGCCGCACCAACTAGCTCAGCCTGCCCCAGTCCACCTTCAAGGAACTTGCTGTAGTCTTGGAAAGCAGACAAGTTCGATTCCTCCTAAAGTTAAATAAAGATGACCATTAAATCTTATATGAATTAAGTACATTAAAAAACTAATAGAACAATAATACTTCATACAAATAGGTGCAATGCTCATTGAGCCTATTTGTTTGCGCCCTGCCCGGTATTATCGCTAAAAGTGATCTCTGTGTTAAATAGAGTCGTCGTCGTCGAGAAAGAGAAACGAAGCTATATAGAATCATTTGTGCCGATAGATATTTTTCGCTAGACGCATCTAAGTAGCTGTTTAACAAAGAAAAAGTCTGAATCCTTTCTCGAAAAGGTTTCTGTTTATGCTTCAGTCATTAAAATCGCCGCCATGATAATATTATCCAGATTTTAAAAGAGTACCAAGCAGGTATGTGCATTCGCTTCGATCGTGTCGTGTCCGATAGCAGCTGATTGCACAATGAACGATGGTCACGATCAGATGGATATAAAAGGTCCGGTGCAGGACTGATCTCTGTATTAACAAGGCACTGAAAGTTCTAGACTTAGGTAGTTTTGAGAAATTGGTCACCGGTCTATGTACTGACCGCGGCAAGCTTCGCAGACCTATTGTAATGCACATGTCCATTAGGTACGTAGCTACAAGCAACTAAAATTGCACTAGCTGAGTTATTGATTGTGTTGTGCTCTTTGCTTTCAGAAATCCTGTCATTGAAAACTCGCGGTTATTGCTTAGCTACGAGTACTTTGGTACTTACCTATATCCTTTCTTAACATTTTTGTAATAAATATGGGGCAAAATCCAAATTTATTAAAATTTGTTTTTTTTTAACTTGTTCCTTAGGCTGTGGTTCCGTTATCATTTTGGCATGTAACCCTGAATAGTGTCCTATTTCCCGTTTTTTGTATTTTTATGCCTAACTACCTGGTATCATTACATTTTTACCAGAACTACTGGTATTCAATATTTACCACTTAGTATACCAAAATGTCATTCTTTGCAACTGACTGCTGTCATTGCAATTTTGCCGTTTCACACCTCAGTATTATCAATCCAGCGATTTAAACCAGCGCTGAATTGAAACTGATGGATGATATTTAGCAGAGCAACATACTTTTCGTACAGAGGTAAATACATTTGTTTACCCCTACTACCTTCTCATGCAACAAAAATAATGTAGACGTCAGATGTATTCCAGGTTAAAAGATAAACAAATAAACCTTCTGGATGTTGGTAGCAATACCATTTAAACCAGGATCAAACTAGTACATTAAATTAGAAGGTATTATACTAATAGGTTCCTATTGTACACAAGTGCTTGTTTAATTGAATGTATCATTTTATTTATAAGTCGTTATTGAAATCACCTGATTGTAGGAGTGCGCTGTGTAGACACTTCTTGGTCGGACAGGCATTGTCACATCCTTCCTAAAATCTGCATTTGCCATTTTAACACTTCTTCAACTTAATATTGATATGTTTAAACACTATTTAAAAAAATACATGAACAACAGTGACTATCGACACTGGAAAATGCTACTTAATATAAATCATACTTCACGGCTGGAAAGTAATGGAAGAAGTCATTTGTCATTTATTTTTTCTCGGTTCGAATTTTAATATACTTCTCAATGGCACCGACTTGTTGTTACAAATACGGACTGGCCAGTTAGAGTAAAACCTTTTTTTATGTTTGTACCTATTTCTTACAGTGGTCCCCATTGTAGTCACACACACTACGACTGTTTGCACCGATAGAGCAAAATAAAAAATTTCATTTACATTCCTGCATTTCTGTTTTAATTGAGGTTTATTAAACTTTATTATTTGTAATTCCTACTTTGCCTAAAACTTATCTAACTATAACACACTTAAGCATCGTATACACAGTCCATATTATTTTTAAGGACGAAGCTTACGCCAATCACATTAGTAATTTCATCTACCATAACTGACCACTATGCTTTTTTTGTTTCTCTTCAAAAACATGAAGCTCAAAGAAATACACATAAATCATTTAAAATTATTAACTACTAGCTGTTGCCCGCGGCTCCGCCAGCGTGTCGGTTATCGCTGTAAAAAGTAGCCTAGGTGTTATTCCAGACCATAATCTATCTCTGTGCCAAATTTTCATCAAAAATTCATCCAGATTCGTTCAGTAGTTTTTACGTGAAAGAGTAACAAACATATCCATCCATCCATACTCACAAACTTTCCCATTTATAATATTAGTAAGGATGATAGCATCGCTTATGATTTAAATGAGGCGGTCCTTACTGATATATTAGGTACATCTGATGTAAACACGGTCACAAGTCTGCTAGTCAATAAACTCCAAAGAGCAATAATACTGTAACCAATAATACTGTAACCAAGAGTGTACCCAATCGTAAGAGAATTAAAGTCCCCTGGCTTACACCTGAACTTCTTCGATGTATGAGGCACAGGGACAAATTACATCTTGTTGCTACTCGCGATTAATCTTAAGATTACTTACGAGTATAAGCGATACAAGACTTTTTGTAATGAGTTAATAAATAAAACTAAAACCTTGTTTTATAATAGTGAATTAAGAAATGCCGGAAATGACAACAAGAAAACATGGAAAATAGTTAAAGATATTGCACATCTAGAAAGCAATAATGGGTCAGTAAATAAATGCCTTCTATCATTAAAATCAACTCCTCCTACTACTTCTATTAATTATATCAATAATTATTTTGCCAACGTAGGTAAAAGTCTTGCAGATGACATACTAAATAATCATTCTGCGAAACAAATTTCGCAAGAGGATTTTCATATATCGGACGCCGAAAGGCAATATTTTGGCTTATTACCCACAGATGCTTCAGAAGTGGATCTTATAATAAATAACCTTAAATCAAACTCTGCAACTGGTTTTGACGGTATATCATCGCAAGTATTAAAATCTACTAACAATGTAATTATTCCCTCCGTAGTCCATATTTGTATCCAAAGCTTTGAAACGGGTGTGTTTCCAAGCTTATTTAAAGTTGCCCTAATTACTCCTGTTCATAAGGGTGGTGACAGAGACAGTATCACTAATTAATCGACCTATTAGCATTTTAACAGCATTATCAAAAGTATTAAACGCCTTTAAAGTAACCGTTTGAAATCATATTTAACAAAATTTAATTTAATTTCAGAAAATCAGTTTGGATTTGTTAATGGGTAATCAACGGAGGATGCTGTCCTATCGTTGACTGACTTTATTGTTCGAAAAGTTGATAAAAATAATAAAAGTATCGGTATCTATCTGGACCTTGCAAAAGCGTTCGATACTGTCTCTGTTCCAATGCTTTTGAAAAAAATGGAAAGACTTGGTGTTAAGGGTACTACGTTAAACCTTTTTGGTAACTACTTAGCAAATAGAACCCAAAGAGTTAACATTGATAATATAGTAAGTGAAGAGTCCAGGATAGAATGCGGGGTGCCTCAATGCAGCATTCTGGGTCCAATTTTGTTCCTTATTTACGTCAACGATCTATGCGGTCTCAGTACACTTAGTTGCAAAATTATAGCCTACGCTGACGACACAGACTTGTTGTTAAGTTCCTATTCCTGGGAAAAAAACTACCCAACTAGCCGAGCTAATACTTGAGGATGTTATGTCTTGGCTAAGGAACAATTCGCTTACCTTGAGTATTGCCAAAACAAAGTACGTAGCTATTTCTAAATCAAAATTTAAATAAAACATCGAAGATTCTGTAGCTATATGTAGGTAACGAATAAACTCAAAAACTATTGCAAGCGTCCATAGGCTACGGTTATTAACATCAGGCATTAACATCATCGGTATGCTTGTTTGCCACCCATGTATTACAAAAAAAACTACTAGACCGGTTTTAAATAATCTTTCACCATTAGAAAGCTACATTATCAGGTAACATAGGCTATATTTTATTGAAAAAAATTACGTTATTATTATTAGCCGGGACGAGCCGCTAGTGCAAAATAAAAAGAAATCTTATTTTTTGGAGTTTTCATCAAGCAGGTGACATTTTAAATAAATAAAACTCGGTCGCTCATTTTAGTCATTTAACACGCTGGATGAGCTCACGATCGTGTGTGTGCTGACTCCTTGACGTACAGTTGGGATAGACCGTGTATATTATGATGCTTTAAAAATAACGATTTAGAACTGTATAGAAAATGTTTATCATTAGTTAAACGTAGCAAATTAGCTGTCGGACCTCCACCCTCTATTTTGGAATGAGGGCAGCATGCAGCAAAGGGGCGCTTTGCCTACACCCTTCCTCTAATAAAAATACCGGACGATTGCGAATCGGCTTCGTTCGCCAAAGGGCTTCTATTTTATTTTTTACTTGGTATTTTACTTTAAAATACGAAAATTTTGAAATTGTTGCACTGAAAGATATATATATATATATTAATATTTAAATAAGATGAAAGTAGGTACTAAACTTAAGTATTAAATAAAATTTAAGTATTTAAAAGTAATATAGGTACTTCCACTTAGACAATCTAAAAGCGATTATTATTATTATTTAGATTGTGTGAGTAAAGCTAATTCATTCATATAAAATTATAATGCCCTACTAGATCTAGCAACCCCACTTTACAATTCCAATATCGCCCTCTCCCTATTTTAGCCCTCTTTGCAATGTTTGCATTTTTGCATAAAATGTTATAGTTACATTTGGGTATTAAAAGTTATTTGTAAATTTTAATATGTTTTTATAGGATCAATGCAAAAGTAAATGAGAGAAGCAGCCGTGAAAGAAACAGACCGTAGACAGAGAAACCTTTTCTCTGTCTACGACTAAAACGTAGTGATTAGTTACTGTGTCTACGACACAGACAGATGGGAAAAGTCGCACAATGGTGCGACTATGTCCGTCATTTTGACAATTTAAGTACGAAACTATAATAGCAGGGGAGCCCATGAAGGGATTTCGGGATTTACTCAAGCGCGGCAGATTAATATACAGGGGGATACCTTGTACCCTGTAAAGTACCTCCACCAAATATGAGCACCATATATATGGCCGCCCGTCAAGGATAAAGGATCAGATTAGTAAAAAAAAATTAATCATCAGATTTTCTCGAGCGCGTCAGATTAAGGTAGGGTGAGGAAATTACATGCTAAAATGTGTATATTCCACTAATCTGACAATTTTCGAGTGACGTAAAAAAAGGGGAGGACTTCAAAGTTGTAAAAAAAAAACGTCATCTCGACATTCTCGAGCGTGGCTGATTTTTTTTTTATTTTGAAGGAAATAATTCAAGCATGACAAAAAATATATAATCTGACGATTTCCACAAGCCGAAGTAACAAAAAATTGTCGATGACGTTTAATACGTGCAGCTGCGTGATGCCTCATTTTCATATTCCCCTCTCCGTGTTTCTATTCCTCTCTCACTTTTTCTCTATCTATTACTCTCTAACTCCGTTCCCACTCTGGTTTCTGTTGCCATTACATGACTGTTGTAGATAGGATGTTCCAACATTTTGGAGCCCACTTTTTGTATGGCAGCCATCGGAACTTGCGCCTTGTGAACGGGTGCGTTGTCGTGTAAAAGCAGCACCCTTTTGGTCAATTTGCCCCACCTCTTCTCCTTCACAGCATCTCGCAATCGTTCTAGCAGTGCTTTCCGGTTATATTGGCACCCTTTTCCTTATAATCTATCAGCAAAATTCATTCTGTATCCCAGAAAATCGTCGCCATGAGCTTTAACACCTTGAATTTTTTTGGAGGTGGTGTACCCTTTTTATGCCACTGCATTGACTCCTGCTTTGACTCAAGCTCATAATGGTAAACCCAAGTTTTATAGGCCGTTCAATAGGCCGCCCTACATTGGGGTCGTCTTCTAGTGAATCTTTGCCGTGCATGAAGAGGTTGTGCCACTTTTAAATCATAGTTTTACCAGGGCAAGGGCCCCGTAAATTTATAGAAGACATCTCTTCTAAAATGGTTTGAGGAGGTTTTTCTAGTTTTCTTCCAGATTGACTTGTTTGATCGATGATAGCCCAATGAATAATGACCCGATTTTTATGAAATTTGGTATTTATACTCATAAGTAGTCACACAGTTAGTGCAGGTAAAAAGAATTACTCCACCCCCCAACAACACCCCAATTCCGCAAACTTTTTGACCGATCCTTGTATATATATTTTTTTTTAATTATCAGATTAGGCGAATCCCTCCAGATAATCTTCAGATTATGAGACAGCACGTCTAGGATATAAAGATGAACCATTATATATCTTAATCTGACGCGCTTGAGTATGTCAAAATGGTGATTTTTTTTGCCATTTTCTAATAATGGCCACGAGTTTGCGTCACATCCAAATCGTCAGATTATTCGATGACAGCTTTTTTTTAGGTTACCTTAACATCCCCTTAGAAAATCTGACGCGCTCGATTAATTTTTTTTTTCTCATTTTCTACCCTTACGTACGACCACCCCCATCATGCAAACGATCAGATTAACATACGTATATTATTAAAAATACGTAGGACATGGATGGCTATCAATATCTGACGCGCTCGCCCGTTTTTTTTTACATTTTTTTTTTTTTTTTTTTTCTTTTTATCATATAAGCTTCGCAACTCAATAGGTCTCTACGACGCTCGAGTAAATCCCCATTTAGCATCGTGGCCTCCCCTACTATAAGGCTATCACATATTTACATACGGTACCGCACTGATTCTTACAAGGAGGTTTCTTTTTCTTTCCATGTCAGTCTCTTTTTTTAGAACCGCTTGTGAATGCGTTCACAGCGACTGTTTCCCTACCCCTATTTTGTTCCAACTTTACCGAGGTCTTGGTGGTAGTGGTCGGTGCCACGGTTAGGCCCACCCCCGCCACCTACTATTTAGCTAGGCACAGACTTCAATATGTAACTCAGTTATTTTTCGCTTTTTTAAGTAAGTTTTTTTTTTAGTTTTTTTTTAAAAAGCGATTTGTCTCATTTATGATGTTTTCATACCTTTTTTAAGGTGAATATAAACTAAAGCTATTTCTCGAGCATTTCTGTGTACAATACAGGTAAAAGCTCAGTTTCCAAAGCATTTCCATGCAATGTAACGTTCCTGCGAATGCTCGGCGTAAGCTCACAGCGAGTGTGCATTTATTTCGTTGTACCGCGTTCATTCTTCCTTGAAATGTCGGACCTACAAGACTCGACGAAATGTTACACCAATACGCTCGTTGGCTTGTACAATTATTGTTGTAACAAAACGACGAGCGTGCTCGACGTCTGGTTCGGAAAGGGTGATACACTAGAACATATCATAGAGCGGCTCGTTGTTCTGTTACAAGTAAATGCTCTAGTCTTTATCATTTGGTGAAGTGAAACTAATGAAGAAGACCACAAATGGTCTCTCTTTTTCTCACAAAAATAATATATTGCCATATTGTTTATCTTAATAAGTTCTTTAAAAGTCAGCGAGAAAATATATCTATCTGTCCTGACCTTAACTCGCTACAGCTATTTATAATAATAATAACAACAACCATATGTCCCGCTGCTGGGCATGGTTCCACTCCACTACAGAGAGGGGTCACACAGCATACACTCAGAAAGCACATTAAGCACTAATTTCATCAAAACTGTAGTAATCATCAAAAAATTATAATTTTCACAAAATACACATAAGTTGCTAAAGTAGCTAAAGTATCGACATGCGATTTGTGTACACTTTTTGCTCCATTTGTCTTTATTATAGTCTATTTAACATAGCTGGGTTACATTTAACATTTAACGATAAAGATTGAAGAAGAAAATGATTGATCTCTAACCAATTGGTTTATTGAATGATCAAGAGCCTAGAGTATTTAATCTTTAATTTTTCATTGATTTATCTCCAAATTTCAAACGTAACAGTTCCCATGCTATGTGAAATAGACTATAGTTACGGTTTTCTGGTTGGTGAAAACTTGTAATTGGCTTACTGTTACACTATTGTACCTTCATACATTGTTTGTAGCTTATCCATTCCATAAAAATGAATATTAAACAGTGTTAGCAATTGTCATCATCAGTGAAAGCCTGTTAGAACCGACCCGTGTAAAGCTTGATAAGCGGTTGTGTGTTTGCCTGGTAAAGGTTGCGGGCAACCGATGGACAATGTCAGCTCAGGATTGAGTGTTGTGGAAATCCTTGGGGAATGCCATGTCACGCATTGGCATCTTTTGGCGACTCAATTAAATTCTTTTGATATAGAAAGAGGGTCTGCGACACGGAGTTTATTACCTACTGCAAAAGTAAAAAACATCATCATATTAGCCTGCTAACGTCCACTGTTGACTGTTCATATGCCTCCACAATGGCTGATTCTGAGCTACCTGCATCCAATGCTTTCCTGCATATCTGATGGTATCATCTGCCCATTAGTGGGCGATTGTCACAAGCTGTGTTTTCCTGTCGCGCGGTCGCCATTCAAAACTCGTAAAGTACATTTTTAACACTATATGCGTAAAACTCATTCTTATAAATAAAAGGTAAGGTAATAAGGAACAAAATATTCTTCAACATCATTACCTACTGGAAACGTGCTCAGAAGGCTAGGGGCATTGCCAAATAGGATGGCAATGCATATTCTCTGTGAAAGAATAAGTCAGCCCTCTGATCACAGTTATCGGTCCTATTGCTAGATCTCTGTACGGAAAACGAGCACTCGGACTTCATAATCCAACTGTCTCTACCCCAAATGGCTAAAAAAGATGTGATAATGGAAGGGTGTTGATGCACATTTCATCCCACACCAAAGGCCCGCCTTTCTTTCCCTGCCTTCCTTTCCATCATCTGGTACCGAACTATTTAGTTTAAGTACGGCTGGTACGCTGGCGATGACAAGAGCCCAACGGGTAATGTCACGTGTTACGCGCAATATGCTGCCTGCGTTCCTGCTGCAGGCCAGTCCATGATGTCGGAGACTGTTGATGGCTTCTCCACAATGACAATGATGCGGAGAAATAAAAGAAGCACTTAAACAAGTCGTCTAAAATAGGCCTATCTTGGGCGATGAAATTGTCTAAAGACAGTGATCTGATTCCCATTCACCCACAGTCAGCAGTAGGGTGCACCCCCAGGACTGGAAACTGTTGAAAAAAAAAGTTTTTTGTTTTTATGCTGCACAACAGCCCATCCCACTGCTACTGGGAGAATAAGTTAGTCGGTTGGTCTTTTAATGCAGTACGCGTACTGGTCAGAATCCTCATGAGAGAAGCACAGCCGCCTGCATGGGTAATACGCAAAAACTCACGATGTCCGGGACTCAGACTCGGGGAGACCCTTTTATAGGATTTCCCTACAGGGAACTGCTGCACCTTTGAAAATACAGTTATCAGATGGCCCAATTAAAGCATCGATGGATAGATGCTTTTAGTACTAAGCTGAACATAATTTACGTGTAATCGTACTTACAAGGTTTTTAATTAGCTTACCATGTATGGTGTATTATTTTTTAGAGATCAGATATTTAAAGAGAGGTAGGGCACCACACTAGCGAGCAAGCCCGACTGGGGAAGGACCTCCACCTTACAGAAGACCACAGCCAAATGACTACACACAGCGGTGTAGTTGTGTTCCTGTGTGTGAGTACAGGTCTCCAGCGCTCATTTAGGAATGCGTTTTGAAAGAAACGTATTCCTATCCCAGGTTTACTTCCATCTTAAAGCCCTGGTGTAAAAAAAAGAGTTGGCAACACGCAAGTGATACCTCTGGTAATGCAAGCGTCTATAGGCTACGGATACTGCTTAACATCAGGCGGGCCGTATGCTTGTTTGCCACCCAAGTAGTATAAAAAAAATAAAAAAAATAAAAAAAAAAAAGATCCACTTTTCGGTATACGATTTAACTGAATTTTGGTAACTTCGGTGACAATGCATCATCATCATCATCATCATCATCTCAGCCAAAAGACGTCCACTGCTGGACATAGGCCTAACAATGTATACTTACCTATTATTATTTGCCTAGAGGGCGACAAACTCGCAGTCTGCCCACCTAGAAATCCAACATTGCCCTCTGCCCTCGCGACCCTATGCACGTGCCTAGTTTGCCTTAGGGATAATACTCCACTGTATCTCAAGGATTCTCCATCTCAAAATCCTACACGGGTCAGCAGCACACGAGTGATACTGATGATGGTAAGCAACCTGTTTGCCACGTAAGTAGTATTTAAAAAAAGTCTTATCATTTCTGTGGTAAAATACAATTTTCATAATCATTGGAATTTTGTTCCAATGCAGTCAACATGGTAATATATTTTGCCATTGATAGTTGCACAGCTAGAAAAATCGGGGCTTGACATTTATTACGTACCTATTGGGTAATTTTCAGACAGCCCCAAAACGAGTCAATATTACACACCCTATGTGTAAAAAATAAATATCAAGCATCGACCAACAAGAAATCATTTTCCCGCGACAGCAACGAACGCACCTTACATGCACGTTTTCTGCAAGCGAATTCGCTTGTCTTGTTCTTGTGTCGCTAGTGCGATGTTGTTTCGTTGGCACTATGAAAATATATGATAGTGCCAACGCAAAAGTCCGCATAACGTCAGGCGAAGCACCCCACTTGCGACGCTGCAGGAGATTGTTGCGAATAAGTAATTTTTATTTGATATTTCTGCAGTTCTTGAGGAACGTAGGGAAAAGCAGGTAGGATTCGTACACAAGGAGCATTCGTGTTGTGGTGATATCTACATAATCCAATAGTTTGACGTCTTCGCGTTTGTGTGCATGACTGCCGCTAATACGCACGGGTATATCCGCGGAGCAGGGTGATAGCACAGTTTAAAGAACTCTTTATTCCTATGAAAGAGTTCCCTATACTGTGGTGATAGTGCGATCGCTGGCTTCGAGGGAGCAACCCGTTACACGTTTTCGCTCTACGTAAGTATTTTTTGTTGTTACCTTTGAACATGTTTGGCTGGTGTAAGTCGGTAATGCTTGAAATAAATAAGTGTAATAGTGTATGCATTGAAATTTGTTTAATCTGAAAATAGTCATTCTACCCTAACTTTAACGATTAATTTGATGATATTTCGTGTTGGGTTACCTTAGTCATGAGTGGGGAAGATTCGTACTATAAAAATCCTTCCTACTTTAAAACGTTTTCCAAGATTGTTACAGAATAATTTCACGAATATAATGTGGAAAAGGGCACATGGACGGGAGAAGTAGTTGAAGATTAAAGATACAATGAATACTGCCATAAAAAAATACCTCGGTGGTCCAGTGGCCGCAGTATGCGCCTGCTTTGCACGAGGTTGTGGGTTCGATTCCCACACAGGATAAAACTTTGTGTGACCAACAAAGAATTGTTCTGAGTCTGGGTGTAATTTGTGTCCGTTAATTGTATGTTTGTAAAGTCCCCCGCGACACAGAGCTTGTTCTCTAGTGCGGGAGTTGTCTTTTTAACAAAAAAAAATGTACCTACGTAAAAAAAAAATTGTCAAGAGCGCCTGATAGCTTGACCTCGAACTCCTCGAAGGTGGTCGAGACGCAAGGTCTTTTGTTTAAGAAAACGGGACGTACGAGGAGCCGATGGGCGATGGACATGGTCAGGTCTCGACCGAATGCTGTGGAAGTCTTTGGAAACATACAATTTCAAAGAACCCTTAGCAGATTTACGTCATTGTAATTTTTATGCACGTACCTACTAAATATAAAATAATAATAAGGAACGAGAACGAGTGGCGATACTGCGGTCTCGAATGTCACAGAGAGTCGGTCAGAGCCTCGTCTCCGGCTTGCCTTTATAGGCTGTCCGGAGTGGACTGACAAAAGCGCCCGCTGGACTCTCAGCTCTGGCTTGCCTTAATTGGCTGGTCAGAGAGGGGTCGCTAAAGCCATATGCTCGGGGTAGAAGTGTCATTTTCAAGGGCATAACTACGGGGATACCCCTAGCCGCGCACTATGGTGTTGCCCTGATGCCTGTGGGCTGTTGCCCGTGTCGGTTGTTTCAAGGGGCCTTCTAGTGTATAGGCGAGTCACCGTCTGCCTACTTTCATTTAGAGTATAGGGTGTAAAGAGAGACATAATAATGATCTCTTGACCGAATTTCGGTCACGGCGGCTAATCTCAACGAAGAAAAAATCAATTTTTGGCCCGACTCGGGATTTAAACCCGGGACCTCGTGATCAGCAGTCATACACATCGACCACTGAGCGCTGAGGCGCTTATAGCTACCTAGCTATAAGCGCCTCAGCGCTCAGTGGTCGCACCTGCAGTGCACCTGCACTCGCTGTTCGGTAAACGATCAGCGGGTTAAGCTACCAAGTCCGCATAGTGGTATTTCATCTGAGCGTCTCCGTTCTTGGGAGGGCACGTTAAAAGTCGGTCCCGACTGTTATCAGTCGTTAGATCACAACAGAGGCCTAAATATGGGCGATATAAATAACTCTGTCACCAGGTTAGCCACTAACCAAACGATAAGAAGAAGACTCTGAGAGTCTAAGCCAATTAGGTATGCCTAATGAAAATGTGCTACAAAATATGCAACGAAGAATTATTATTATATTGTACATTTTATATGTAATAACTTTGGTATCACTATAGTGAAACGATAACTAGATCGAAGATTCGCAAAGCTTACGCGTTCCACGTTGTATCACGTGTGCATTAGTTGTATGACTTGTATGCTACGCTGCCTTGGTGTGCATATTTACTTGTTTGTAAGAGCAATCAATTAAATTTAGTCGATTTTCATAGACCGATATTCTCGTACTCCTACTGATCTTAAATATTTGTTGCATTACTTATATATAATCAAATTTAATACAAACTTTTTTTTTTGTATTTTTAAATAAATTTATTATTTATTGAATAGAGGCACTAAATGGTGATTATCTTCTCATAATAGGTAGCTATTTTAGTAAAAATATGTTGCTTTTTAGTTGTTTGTTGCTCAGTGTTGCCATACTCATTGTTTTAGTCGATTTTTAAAAGCTAACACTAATATCGTATTTTTCTCAATTTTATACTACTTGACGCTATCGAGAATATCAGTAACTAAAATGCTGGAGAAAGTATCACTATTTTTATTTTAATAATTTACAGTTCTCAAATGTGGAAACACTAGCGGCCCGCCACGTTTCGCCAATCTTGTTAGGTAGAGTTGTTCACTCATCAGTAATTTTTAGCTTGATATCTCTCCACCAGAGTATTACTAAGAATAATTATCAAAAATGAGTGCTCCAACACCGACGCCAGCCTATAAAATCGGAATTGTGAAGCAGGTAATACATTAATTATATTTTTTTTTTACTCTTCATAAACACTAAGCTAAGATGCCTCGTGCCGATCACCTATTATTTGCCCCGTTGGCACCACATCGTGCACACGAGATATATATGATATTGATCACACAATCCACAGAATTTTCTATTTCAATTGCATGAACCTACATATTTGTTACCTAAAACTCAACATACGCCTCTTGTGCCAGCTGGCAACTTGGGTTAATATGGGTCGTGAGATCTCAATTTTAGTCGAATGTTATATAGAAAAATAGGTTTTGTCCGTTTTGTAATAGTACTTTAACGTTTATTTTTGTACAGGTACTGTCTGGTGATACTATAGTTATCCGTAAACAACCACAAGGTGGCCCTCCTCCAGAGAAAGTAATTGCTCTATCTGGAATAACTGCGCCGAAACTCGCGAGGCAGCGTACAGCGAACAAGTGAGTTTAACCAATAAACCCTTCCATCTGTTGCTTCTGTACAAAATTAAACTATCTCTTTATGTCATTAAATCTGAAAAATATTGACCTAAATACTGATAATTGCTTGCTAAAACAACATAATGTTAAACCTTATATATTTATTAGTTTTTCCCAACTAAGTAAAAATTAAAATTGATCAAGCTAATTCAGCTGAGTTACCTTGGTCAGGATTCAATCAAAATATGGATGTTCATATATTGATTTTATCATAATATAATTCACATAAATTATGGAAATTGTCCCTATACAGTGACTTTGATTTTTAGGGTGTAGAATTTCTAGATCTTGCTTAGAAGAAAGTGAAAGTAAATTAACAAGGTACTCATTTTAGGTGTTGATGGTGCTAATGCAATTTGCGAATTTATATCAACCTGATTTATTTTATATTAAACACATTTTTTTAAACAATTCTTATATACAAACATTACTATTGAGTTTTTCCTGTTATGTATACTTTATTTCATTCTAAATTCAATTAAAAATATACATAACTCATTCTCCATATGGACACAAGTCAAGACAATACTTTGAACTGATTTATATATTAAGTAACTTAGTCATTATATAAATTATATGTATGTTGATAGGTCTGTAAAGGTAAAAAAAATATGGTGACCTACATGTCTTGGAAGAAATGCCAAAGGCATGTCTAAACCATCTAACCGTATTGGGCCAGCGTAAGTGTGTGTAAATTAGGACCTGAAGTCAGGTCCTAATTTAAACACACGCTGGCCCAATATGGATGTCAAGAAAGCAGACATGGTTTAGGTCCTGAACCATGTCTGCTTTCTTGATAAAAGATAGGAGACCCATGCCCAGCTGTTATTATTATATTATGTATGTGTGTTAACAATTTACTAAGGTTTTATTAATATTCTGTTTCATGCTAGAATAAGAGTATCAGCTATCCCAGTGTGAGTTATTTTTCATACAACATTAAATGTGTAGATAGGCTGGATTTTCAATGTTTGACTGACTGATCTTTTCAGCAAGCAGTAAATTTTTGGTCATTTTATTATTTGTTACATGTTATTGAACATCCAGCATTAGATAGATGTCAATATGTTTAAATATTCAAAATTAAACATTTGTGTTCTTTTGTTTCTTATATTAAAGTTTAGTGTTGCATGATGTACAGTATTAGGTATATACTTTGAGTATTAACATGAACATGCATTATTTACCTTTCAATTGTTTGACATTATAACCAGGTTACACCAGACATGGTCACAAACTGACTTGACTTATTACTTAACCCTGTTAGTATACAAAGTATATTATTTTATATTGAAATTGCATCTTTTTATTTTATTTTCAGATGTTTGTGTGATTGCACTTGTTATCAATACTTTAATCAGTATTTAGGCCATCATGGCATGTTTTGCATGACATATTATGATGCTGTCTTTGGTGTTACTCCTAAAAATAAAAGATGTTACAGGGCAAGTCTCGTTGCAGGTTACAAGGCAAGTCTCATGTAAAATAAGACTTGCCTTGTAACCTGCCTTATTTTAATCAAATAGAGACTTTCTGATAAATTCGAAAATTCTGGTGGATATTTTATATTTCAAAGAAGTATATTATACAATTAGATATATCTGACAGCAAGTAGATATAGTAGTGAAAACATTCATAACCTTTGTCATTGTTTTGAGGTTTTATATGTTATGTATAAGACGCTTTGCATATTACAAAAATGTTTCCTTCATTTTTAATTCAGAATGAATTCTGATATTATAAAGATTATATTTTGTCAATGGGCATGAAATTTATATTGCCATTTTGGACTTTTAAGTGGTTCTGTCAACAAACAAAAATTTGCCATATTTGAAGAAATAGTTTCTTCAGATTACAACATAATATATATGCTAGTGAAATGATCACCATGTGAACTGCTGTTCATGTAAAAGTTCATTATCTTAATATTATGTTGATAATATTAATCTTCTTGATAATTGTAGTATTAAAAAACATTAACATTTAAAAACATTTTTTATCATCAAGTAGACAAGACATACCTAATGTATGTTATTTTGCAATTGCTAGTAAATTACGAATAACTTGTAATGTTTACATAAGTATGTGATATGCCAAGCGAAAAATATAATGATATGCATTGCTCTTATGACATTTTTATTAGTTATAAAGCAAACCTTTTTATTTATGCACCTTAGCACTTACACAATTGAATAAAAACATAAACTTTCATCTGTGCAGTGATACTGAAACGAAAGATGAGCCATTTGCATGGGAAGCTCGTGAATTCCTTAGAAAGCTTGTTGGCAAGGAAGTCATATTCACTGCTGATAAGCCACCAAACTCAGCTACCAGAGAGTATGGCAGCGTATGGGCCGGCAAAGACCCCCTCAAGGATGAAAATTTGACAGAATCACTGCTTGCTGAAGGTCTTGCTAAAGTTAGAGATGGTGGCAGAAACATACCGCAGCTGAAGCGGCTAGTTGAAATCGAAGACATTGCCAAATCTCAGGGAAAAGGCATCTGGGGAACAGAACTACAGGTACAGTTATTTAATTTCAAGTTATTAGTATATTCTGTACCACCTGCATTATAATGGTGAAATATACTTTATTTTTATACACATAAAATAGATGAAGAAGCATACAGCCTGCACTACCATGGCATATTAGATATTGAAGACTTTGAAACCTCTGAATGTTCAAACCTAAACATATTTGCATTTTACTATTAAGTAGCAGGTTCACATCATGCGGCAATTTCTTCGACCTTCGACCTTCGGCCTCTAAAATGAACTACCTACTCTGCTGATTCCGAATGCTATGTCCTTATTCAAATGAGATTAAAACTTTCTTTGCGGTTATCAGAGGCTCATTTACCATAATACCAACCTCAAGGTTGTTATATCTGCAGTTCTATAAGAAAGTGCATACAAATTATAAGCAGAATTTGAATGAATTTGAAGTTAGAAGAATTTACTGTGACCCAGTTAGTTTTCAATTTGTATCTAGCGCTAGACTATCCATTCTATATTTATCTTTAACTTGTAGACTAGGATTGATCCCAAGATGAACCTAGCTAACCTATGACTTAGTTATGACTTCTGTTAGATCTATTTCTAGACAGCCTATCCCAGAAACTAACAAGCTATGTTTAGGAGCAGCGGTCAATGTTTATATTAACTTGCATTTTATTGAACAGGAGCATATACGCGATATCAAATGGACTGTTGACAATCCGAAGCAATATGTCAATAAGTTTAATGGTCAGCCTATCAAGGCTATCATCGAATATGTGCGTGATGGATCAACAGTCAGGCTCTGCCTTTTGCCTGACTATACACAAATAACTCTCATGCTCACTGGAATAAGAGTAAGTACTGTTATATACTTAACAAATACAGTGGAACCCCAGTAATCCGGCCCACTGTAATCCAACATTCCTGGCATCGGTATACAACTCGGCAAATCTTGTAGTATAATTTGTACTTCTGATAGAATCTTACCTTGTTGATCTGTAATTTTTAGAATTACACGGTACTCTGCTTGAAAAATTCTGGATTATACAGGTCTTAGGCAGCACTCTGCAGCCCTGTAAAACGTTTGTCGGATTACTGGGGTCCACTGTAATGTGTTAAACTGAAATACTTCTTTGTCATTAATAAATTGGTAGCACTGTATAGTTGTATCTTTTTATTAATCCTGTTTATTAATGACTAACTTGATGCCGATGCCGAAACTTAGAAGCCATGATTGAAGCCATGAAATTAAATTGCAGGCAAATTATAATTTTATATCTAACAGCTTATGGCAATGTCTTTCATATTTATAAAAATAGATTACAATTGAATTCAGCAATCGTAAATGTATAATAAACATTTTATATATAATATGTGAATAATTATTTTTTAAATATTATTGTTTTGACAATAGTGCCCCGCAGTAAGACAGGATGGAGACAGTGAACCATACGCAGAGGAGGCACGTTTCTTCCTTGAATCAAAACTTCTTCAAAAGGATGTGGAAATCATCTTAGAATCAGTCAACAATAACAACTTTGTTGGCACCATCCTGCATCCACAAGGAAACATCGCAGAAGCGCTTCTGCGACAAGGCTTTGCACGATGTGTCGACTGGTCCCTTGCTGTCTTGAAATCAGGTAAATAATTTGATCTGAGTGTAAATAATAATAGCCCAATGTGGCACTGCCTGTCTTTCCTCACATGTGCCATTTTATTATCCACCATCCTGATTAATTTAACAGAAAGATAAAAACAATTAATTTCTAGCTTTATCCCTCCCTTATGCATTACAGCTTATGGACGTTAAAATATTGTTATTAATTGCATTAGATTTAAATAATTATTTATTCAGTTTATAAATTACTAATTGATATCATTAAAATACTGTGCCAGCTGATAAACCCTATCCCTAAATAATTCTCAATAACCTTGTTCATACTTCTAAGGCATTTCTTAGACATAAGAGCACCGCATCTTGTTTCCTGCAAGGGTAGGTAGAGGTGTAGCACACATTCTCCATGATGAGGTTATTTTTATACAATAAATACAGGAGATGAATATCTTTAATGTCACCAGAAAGTGCGCAATGCGTTCATTGATATTCACTTCTCTTTTCATATGCATATAATGTCTGCTCTACGTATGGCTTCACAAAGAGATTATAGATTACAACTACCGTTCAAGCATACATAGTACGTGTAAAAATAGAAAATCACCCTATTAATATACAACTGACACTGAATGTCATTTAGCAATGATTTATACAACATATAAATGTTTAAGATAGAGATAGAATGTAATGTTTAAAGTTGGTTGGTTGTATGGTGCCCTACCTCTAGGGCACCATACAAGCATCCACCTAACAAAAGACTACTGCCAAATAACTACTAACAAAGAGTACAGGTTTCCAGTGCTCATTTCGGGATTCTTTTTAAACAACACAATTACTTATCATAGGGATATTTTATCAGAAAACCCCGGTGTTAAATCTTTTGCCTCAATGATAAATTACCTCTGGTGGTGGTCTAGCATCTATAGGCTACGGTGACTTCTTATCATCAGGCGAACCGTATGCTTGTTTGCACCTTTGTTTGGTTTTGTCTATTGTTTTAAAGATTCATTAACTATAATTCTAAATAACACCTAAAATTAACTGGCTATTCAGGGAAATGGTAGATGCAGTACTCCTCTTTAAACATAGTAAAACTCAAATGATATGGCACAAGTTTAAAGAAAACTAGTCCAAAAGACATCTCAGACATGGAATTAATGCACGCATTCAAACTAAACGGTAGATGTAATTATTAATATGACTATCAATACAAACAAATGATAATGATGAGGTAATAGAGATATGGCAGACTTAAATAGAGGTTTCACATTATTCCATATTTGGCCATACTGAGACAACGCTATCCTACTAAAGATTGCAATTATTTTTACTTCAACAATAGTGTAATGCAACCTTTAAATAAGGCAGTAATTCATAATGCAACACTGTATGTGTCAGTATAGTTGCCCTCGAATCATCGTCATCACCGACAATCAACACACAGCCAACGCCAGCTGAAGTTTGGAATATAAGTTTATATTATTAATAATAAAATAAACTTATATTCCAAATAATAGATTATGTATCATCCACTTAGAAAGGATTTTTGTAAAATCCTTAAAGAGGAAACAATAGCTTAACCCATGGTCATATAATATATAAAATAAATCTTTTAAATTTTCTGGTCACCTTATATTATAATTATTTAAATACATATTATTATGAAATTGTGCCAAAGATAAAATTATTAATGTTTTAATAAAATGTAGGTGCTTCCACTTTGAGAGCTGCTGAAAGATCAGCGAAAGATGCGAAACTTCGTATCTGGACAAATTATGTAAGCAACGCGCCGATCATAGCGGCAAAGGACAAGGAATTCTCTGGCATCGTTTCTGAAATCGTAAACGGTGATGCGCTTGTTATAAAACTTCCCAACAATACGCATAAGAAAGTATTCTTGGCCAGCATCAGACCACCACGTGAAAAGTAAGTCTATATTACATTCACTTTATTTATTAAATTTCATTGAGGGTTTCATAATAGCAATAAACTTGTAAATCGAGAGGTCTCCAAAGTTTAACAAGCTTGCCGTGGTCAGAAGCAGCAGATTCATCTTTACTAATATAAAAAAATGCTAAATTTGTGAATTTGTCAGTATGTAGTCATCAGGCGGCTAAATCTAATATACTAGAAAGAATTTCTTTTATTTGGATTTTTTTAATTAATTACCGTTTTTTTTCTTCACAAAGGAACAGCCCAGATGAAGAAGGGAAGAACTCTCCAAGACCTAAGGGGTTCAAACCGCTGTACGACATTCCTTGGATGTTTGAAGCTCGAGAGTACCTGAGAAACAAACTCATTGGCAAGAAAGTGAGTGTAATCGTTGATTACATCCAGCCTGCAAAGGACAACTTCCCTGAGAAAAGTTGCTGCACAGTTTTATTGGGAACAGTGTAAGTAATTAGTTTACAAAGATACTTGTATGTACATCTCAGCCTTATAATGTCCATGATGATGATGTTTTGATTATGTTTCTTGTTAAAATCATTATTCGTAATTTTATATTAAACCTTTTTTTTATATATAGAAATATAGCAGAACTTCTTGTAAGCAAAGGTTTCGCAACAGTAGTAAGGTACAGAAATGACAACGACCAGAGAAGTTCGCACTACGACAGACTTCTTGAAGCCGAGCTGAAGTCGCAAAAGATGAACCTGGGTGTCCACGCCAAGAAAGACATACCCACACACCGCGTCCAGGACACCAGTGGAGACTCTGCTAAAGCACGGAAGTTCTTCCCGTTCTTGAAGAGAGCTCAAAAGACTGAAGCACTAGTTGAGTTTGTCGCTAGTGGCTCTCGAATGCGAATTTATATTCCCAAGGAATCTGTCCTTGTCACCTTTTTGCTTGCGGGAATCAACTGCCCAAAGGGAGCCCGTCCAGCTATCGGCGGTGGAGGCATGCAACAGGCGGAACCTTTTGGTGAAGAGGCTCTGTACTTCACGAAGGAGAAGTGTTTGCAGCGAGACGTAGTCGTTACAATTGAAGAAATGGACAAAGCCGGAAACTTCATTGGTTGGCTATGGATTGAGAACGAGAACTTGTCCGTCTCCTTAGTAGAGCATGGACTCGCTTCTATGCATCATACTGCTGAAACTTCTGAGTTCGCAAGGGCGATCAAAACCGCAGAAGAAAATGCCATCAAAAAACATATTGGCATTTGGAAAGACTATGTTGAAGTAGAAAAGGAAGCTGAGAAGGAACGAAATGCGCCTATACAAGATCGTACGTTGAAATATGAGAAAGTGGTTTTGACTGAAATTACTCCGGAAGGAAACTTCTATGTGCAGAATGTTGATTTGGGGAGCAAGCTAGAGAGTTTGATGGAAAAAATCCATCAGGAGTTCAAAAACAATGCACCCCTTCCTGGCTCTTACATGCCCAGACGAGGCAATATATGCGCAGCCCGATTCACCATGGACGACCAATGGTACAGAGCCAAGGTAGAAAAGATAACAGAAGATAAAATGGCTCATATCTTCTACATTGACTACGGAAATCGTGAGGTACGTTTGCAAAAGTATATAATAATAAAAACAAAAAATATTTTTATTAGTATTGTTTTACTTTTTGATCTTGTAATCAATTTCTAATAATTTGATGACAGGTGGTGAGCATCACGCGACTGGCGGCCCTGCCCGGTGGCACAGAGATTGAGCCACCGTACGCGAGCGAGTACACGCTGTGCTGCGTGAAATTCCCATCGGACCCTGACGACCGATCTGAAGCTATTGCTGCCTTTTCTGCTGATACGCTCAACAGGAAACTCCTCCTCAACGTTGAGACCCGTGGCTCGCCGCCAGGTGTAACGCTGCTTGATCCAAACACTAATGTGGATATTGCCCGGGTAATAAAGTTAATTTATACTAATGTAAAGCCGAAGCTGTTTATTTAAACGTATGTGCGGTCAGAAACATGTTCGATTTAAAACTTCTACACGCGATTTTTTTTAATATAACTACCACAGTGACAAAGTAGCTTAACCGCCTAATGGAATCAGTCACCATAGACTATGGACTTTTGTAATATCGGACGCATTATTGGCGCGTTGTCGACCCCCTACTCCACTCTACTCCATCTTGTAACACCAGAGTTTTGTGTTATGGGTAACTCTAGGATAAGGGAAACATTATTTTAAAAACAGTTTTCCCTAAATGCACTCTGGACACATATACTCACGCAATGAAACACATCTACAACACTTTGTGTAGTTATTTGGTTGTGGTCTTGTAAGGTGGAGGTCCTCCCTCAGTAGGGCCTGCCGTTCTAACGGTAATATAATGATATGGTAATTACCAACAAGATACCACGCAAGCAAAGTCACAACAAAAGCTTAATTTGTAATATTTGTTTATCCTTCTATTATCTTAAGAAAATAGTGCCGAAGGTATGACAGAGTCCTATAAAACAATACCAGTTGGCTGTTGGGATATGACACTAAGGGGATTTTTCTAGCGGGTGTTGATTATGGCCTAAACACTCTTTAACTCTAGACAACCTGTGCCCTAAAGTAGCACATAATATAGGTTGATATTATTGTTATATGATACCAAGCAACTAGTAACTTTGTATGTATTATAGAAATGCATCTATGGACAATTGTTTTGTTACAATAAAATTAAATTACAAAATATAAATAAAAGGCCGGTAAAGTGTATCTTTTAGTGTTATAAATATTAATAATCGAAATTCGACCATAATTCATAATGAACTGTTTCATTTTCTTATTGATAGCACTAAAAGCGTTACTAGCTATTAAAAAACAGAGAAGAGTAAGGTACTAAACTGTTTTGTTTATGACTATTTATACATAGAGATCTGACCTCTAGTTATAGAATGTTGTATATCGTCTCATTAATACGATGTAATTGTGATGTGTGTTATAGAACCTGATTCGGGAGGGCCTGGTGCTGATGGAAGGGCTCCGCGACCACCGCCTGGCCGGGCTCGTGACCGAGTACCGCCAAGCGCAGGAGCACGCCAAGAGCTCGCGGCTTAACCTGTGGCGGCATGGTGACATCACCGAGGACGACGCAGTCGAGTTTGGTGCGCGTCGCTAGCGGGACGCCACGGCCTCGCCCTCACATACAATGCACTGTGCTACTTGCACCGCGCTAGATATACATGACACGGTTTTCCGTGTCATCTACGAGTTTCTGTGAAGGCCACCCATATAGACAAACGAACCATATTATTATACTATACGTAAATCTTCCAATTAATTAACGCCTTTCTTCGAGTACCTTAAATTTCCGTCATTGGTATTTCTTATATATTTGATAGAAATCGTGAAAAAAGAATATTATGAGCTAAACTATTATAAATAATGACATTAATCGATTGCGTTATTATGATGTGATTGTGCGCGCTCGAGTGTCCGCGGTCGTCAAGTGTCGGTCGCACAATACAATACGTGCCCCTGCGCAGGACATGATTATCGTGGCATCGACGTGCCTCTAAATTCGTATCTCTGCAAATACTAATTATTATCAGATTTTAAGCAACATTATTATTATTATACATAATGTAGTACTTTTATGTGTTACGTCAAAATAACTATAATAATATAATATTACCTATAAGAGTTCAGTTGTCACTTTGTAGACATTGCTTTTCTTTGCATATGGTCCCGTAGTTGTGAATTATTTATTTCATGTAGTTGTGGGGTCTGATTACTCATGGTTGTTATCTTTTATGTAGAGAAGTATAGCATTTTCTACTGTAATAATTATAACATTTTAATAAGTGTTATGTCATTGGCCAAGCACACTTGCGCTTGACAACATCTTTATAGGACCCCACTACCATGCAATTAATTATATTGTATGTCTAATACTAAAACACGCGACATTTTTGTTCGTCGCCTATATCTACCTGACGACTGAACTGTATGATTATAATAGATACAAATTGTCGAAATATTTACATTTTTTACAATATTGTATATCTGAAATCAATTAATGTTTTATTTCGTTCTTACTTTCATTATTTATTTGCTTACAATGATGTGCATTACGCATATATAATTATTATATAATATTATCTATATATACATAATCTAATGTTTTGTACCATTGATATATTTATACCATGTCTGCTGTTTTGCATTACTATTTTACAATTTTAACTGTATATTTGTATCAGACAGAAGAACTATGTTTAACGATATTCATCAAAAGTTAGCTAGTGGCAAGTAAATATTAATTATATTATGCATGTTCGGCAAATTAATTGTTTTGTATCATTATTTAGTAGACAATTAATAGTACGAGTGTTCTTTCGATTTCGGTAAAGATTTAGCTTGGTATTTCGTGCTTATAAGAATATTGTAAGAACCTACCTCTCCTTGAGATGTTAATAGGATATAATTTTGACATACATTCATTAGGGTACCCATACGTGGATTGTTAAAAAACTTCGTATATTAAAATAAATATTTTAGGAGATTAATGTTGTTTTTGTAATCCTTACATGAACAAATACTATTTTTAAAATTTCTAATTCTATGTGTCGTGACCTTATATTTTTTAATGAATTAAATGATAGCGATATATTTGTTAAATAATAATTATACTGTAGCAATAAAATAATGATGTATTTTGAAAACCATGCTTCTCTTATAAAAATATACCCTTATACGGTTAATATTAGGACTTACACTTAATTATTTACATCTACGTGTGTACATGTCTTGTTACATATTAAAATTAATTGTTTTTGCCCACTTATTCATTATTTAAATTGATGTTGGAACTTAAAACATGGATATATGAAATTATGAAATACACTTAGCTTATGATAAAAATGTCATAGGATAATTGTAAATAATAAAGTATTATCGTATCACTTGGCGAGTGCTGTCTTATTAACATTAGTAGCTTTACACTGTGTGTATGATATATTGTGTTGTTGTAGTGTTAGTATGTGTTAACAATAACAGTATTGTAGCTCCATTGAAACGAAAACGAACCGAAGTAAAACATCCCTTGTTCAAAGTAATTTAAAGGTCATTCCATATATGTGCACTAGGGCTTGCAAATATTCGATTTTTTGAGTATTCGAATATTCGTTTTTTTACAGTATTATTCGAATAATTAAAAATAAGGAGGGAAGGGTGATGTTATAATCATATAATTGCAAATTGAGTCTTTCTCTTAATCAAAACAAAATATTGATTCTAAATAAGAAAACATTCAAATTTTGTTTGTTAGTGCCACTGACGCATAATTTCGCATAAACCTTTTTTAACAGAATTGACGGCGTTAGTGCCACTGACGCACAATTTCGCATAAACCTTTTTTAACAGAATTGACGGCGTTAGTGCCACTGACGCACAATTTCGCATAAACCTTTTTTAACAGAATTGACGGCGTTAGTGCCACTGACGCACAATTTCGCATAAACCTTTTTTAACAGAATTGACGGAAGACATGTTTCGTATTTTATTGACATTTATCCGATACCAGCGGCTCAATAGGCAGATCTCAAAGTCTCTGACGCGCGACCAGCGCTGTATTATATACAGACTTTATTAAACAGGCTATAGAGCAAAACAAGGGCCGGCAGTTGTACACTCGGTAACCTGTTAACTCTTCGACATATGACCTAAGGGCTAAGTTGTCCCAACACTATACCGATGATATCCCGCAGGGGTATTCCGTAAGAGCAAAAACCGAGCCACCGCAAAAACCGAGCCACCGCAAAAACCGAGCAAAATCTGTCTGTCAGATTGAAAACCGGTCGTCAGCCTAGACGAGATTAGTATGGCTCTCAAACAGCTAAAGACCAACAAGGTGCCGGGCGGGAGGACGGAATCACAAGCGAGCTGCTAAAGGCTGGTGGTAGGCAGGTGATAAAGGCACTGCAAAAGCTGTTTGATTGGCATGGCATAGGAGTGTGGTGGTGCTGTTCTGCAAAAGGGTGATAAAACCCTGTTGAAGACAGACAACAGGGTAACAGACCCACCTTACTCCTGAACCACGTCTACAAGCTGTTTTCGAGTGTCATTACGAATCGTCTCGCGTGCAGGTTTGACGACTTCCAGCCTCTCGAACAAGCCGGTTTCCGAAAAGGGTTTAGTATCATAGACCACATACATACGCTGCGGCAGGTTATACAGAGGACCGAGGAGTATAACCAGCCCCTATGTCTAGCGTTTGTGGACCATGAGAAAGCCTTTGATTCGATCAAGACCTGGGCTGTGCTAGTCTCTCCAGCGGTGCCAAATTGACACTCGGTATGTCAGTGTTGAGGTGCTTGTAAACAAACAGCATAATGTCGGTCCGTTTCCATGATCATAGCACGAAGCCTATCCAGTTGCAGCGAGGTGTGAGACAGGGAGTAATCATATCCCCGAAACTCTTCACCGCTGTATTGGAAGATGCTTTCAAGCTGGATTTTTTGTGAGTACATCACCCACCTTCGATTTGCCGACGATATCATGGTCATGGCTGAGACCATGGAAGACCCTAACGCAATGCTTGATGGCCTAAGTAGAGTCTCACTACAAGTGGATCTTAAAATGAACATTGACCAGACCAAAATTATGTCAAATTTTCATGTCGCACCCGCCTTTGTCACAATTGGAGGCTCTACACTCAAAGTTGGCGAAGATTATATTTATCTGGGACAAACAGTCCAACTTCGAGCAAAAGGTCACTAGTCGAATCCGACTCAGTTGGGCAGCGTTTGGGAAGCTATCTTTTCGTCCCAAATACCGCAGTGTCTCAAGACGAAAGTCTGACTAGTGTGTGTTGCCAGTGATTACATATGGATCTGAGACGTGGTCGTTCACTATTAGCCTCATGCGAAGCCTTAAAGTCATTCAAAGAGCAATGGAGAGAGCTTTGCTTGGAGTGTACCTGCGAGATCGAATCAGAAATGAGGAGATCCGTAGGAGAACCAAAGTAACCGACATAGCTCAAAGAATTTCCTCCATTAAGTGGCAATAGGCCGGGCACATAGCTCGCAGAACTGATGGCCGTTGGGGCAGAAAGCGTGGGCGGCCTGCCCACGCTTCGTCTTCCAGTTTGTGGTCGCTACTTTAGAAACTTTCAACAAGGTGGACTGATGACCTGGTAAAGACAAGGTCGGCTCAGGAGCGAGCAGAGAAAAAAAATTAAAAATGTTTTTTAATCTTATCATCTAGCTTTGGCTTCCTTCTTCAACGTTTTCAGACAATTCAAAGTACTGATAATTAATTTTTAAAAAATATTTTTCGAATATTCGAATGCAAGCCCTAATGTGCACAGCACATTTACTTTTTTTATTTATTTATTCAATAAACAACTCCCGCACTAGAGAACAAGCTCTGTGTCGCGGGGACTTTACAAACATACAATTAACGGACACAAATTACACCCAGACTCAGAAGAACTCTTTGCGGGTCACACAAAGTTTTGTCCTGTGTGGGAATCGAACCCATAACCTCGTGCACAGCAGGTGCATACGCGGCCACTGGACCACCAAGGCAGTCAATTTTATACTACCAAGGCAGTCAAATTTTATACTACCAAGGTGGCAAAAAAACATACGGCCCGTCTGATGGTAAGCAGTTACCGTAGCTTATGGAAGTTTGCAACACCAGGGGTGTCACTCACGCGTTGCCGACCCTTTAAAAACCTTATAACTCCTTTCTTGAAGAACCCTATGTTATAGTCTCTTGGGTAAAACTCAGCAGGGGTTCATTCCACAGCCTAATCGTACGTGGTGAGAAATTCCTCTGGAATCTTACAGTACGGCATGTTTGAGGTGCAAGGATGTGAGGATGAACTCCCTGTCGGTGGCGAGTGTTACTTACTGTGTACACTTGCATATATTTTGAAAGGATACCAAGCGTTTTACCTTTATCTATGTATAACAACAAAAAACCGAAAGTTTTTATAAACATCCACTGAGAAATGCGGACGTCGTATTATCTATGACACTCCAGGAAAAAATACCAATTTCAGAACACCTCATTGTTCAAAATGTGTGCGTTACCCTAGCACGTTGCTCGTAGTGACATGAGTGGTACGTATAATTAGTGAATGGTCTACTGTAAATGTGGACGAAATATAAAATTTGTGAGTCTTCAGGTTATTGAGATATTGCATTTCGTGCTAGGGTAACGCTTTGCTAAATCGTGTATCTCGACAACTACGTTTCTCTCTTAATCTTTGCGTGCATAATGATTACGCAATATCAATCATTTCAATGCAGGAACAATACAGGTCGCAACTTGTCGACAAGGAGTCGCGAAACATCCCTGTAAAGAGCTGTTCGACGGTGAATGCGGCGGAACAGCGATGAACGCGGCGGAACATCGCTGAACGCGGCGTAACGCTCTCTATAGCATTCGCATGATAAAAATCGCGAAAGCAGAATAGACGCGGAAAGCTGAATGCATGCGTACACGTCTCCATACCAAAATCGTTATTTTCTATGGACAAAAGCTGAATAACCCATTTAGCCATTTTTGGGAACGTAACGTAATAGTATGTAAGAAAATTGTTACTAACAAAATATGGAATATTCCGAATTAAATTATTATTATTATTATTAATAGTTTAACTACCTAGTGTCTACACTGATTTATTTTCGACACATAATCTCGTCGCCGTTTTGTGTTATATAGTCCAGGAAAATTTGTCAAATAAAGGCAAAAATCTCGGAATATAATATATATAAGTATAGACAACAAGTAATCTTTTTTCGGCTATAAACTTGTTTAAACATTTATTTTGGTACCCTAAAACTTGTCTCAAAATCGTGAGAGTCAGGATGGCTGGACCAAGAGAGATTTTAGAAGTTTGAGCAATACCAAGTTATAGTACCTATTTGATACCTGACATAACATATTTGGTACCTCGCTAAAGAGGGAAAACTATTAAAAGGAAAGTGGCCAGCCATTCTGACGTCAGAATGGCTGGACCAAACCGGTTTCACCTAGTTGTAGGCGTTATAATTAGTTTTCTTTTCATTAAAATATAATACCTATTTAGTACCTCCACATATATTTTTTCTTATAGTTTTTCGATTAGCCAAAAAAGTTACACCTAGAAGAAATTTTGCCTAGTTGTAGGCGTTTTAGTCCACATTATTGGGAATGGCAATTTCGGAACCCTATATTCACAGAGTAACTAATCACTACGTTTTACCTATATTGTGCGTGACCCGTCATGCACTTTGCCGGTTTGTTTCGTTTAGGTTCAGAATGTCCAATTCTCAAAATGTCCAACAGTTTTAAAATGGTATTGCAAGTGTCCATAGGCTATGGTAACTGATAAACATCAGGTATGCATGTTTACCTTCCACGTATTACAAAAAAAAAGGAAAATGAGCACAAAACATAAAATTATAATTTTATGTCAGTAGGTATCAAACTTATTGGGTATTGAAATATTTTGGACATTTTAGGAATTGGTCATTCTGGGAATTGGACATTTTGAGACAGTTAGATATTTTGAGAATTAGAAATTCTGAACCTGAACACTTTTTTGTATAGTTATGACCCCATCCTTTTTTTGTATAGTTATACCGATGATTCTGCCAACGTCAAGGTGGAGAGAAATCTAATATAGGTTGGTTGGCCGGTGACTGTAGCTATGGTCTCTTTACCAAAAAGTTCCTTTTTTGTGTATTTATGATGCCATTTGTTTTGTTATACCAATGATTCAGCCGAAGTGCCAACATCAAGGTAGATAGAGAAAGCTAATATAGATTGGTTGGCCGGTATCTGTGACTACGGTCTCTTTTGTAGAGTGTAAAAGGACATAAATGTTAGTAATTTTGTGTTATAAGACAAATTTATTTACAGGAATACAAATAAGAGGATGATAACAAATAAGAAAATAAAAATTAAAGAAGATTAGCGAAGCTTGCTGGCTTTCTGACAGAGGTTGAGCTGGATGGAATAGCCGAAGGGAAGTCACGTACAAAGGCCCACTTGAGCGGCCAAGTGCAGATAACACCCCAACTAACTAACTCTCTATACAGAATTGTAAAAAAGAGAGAGATTGATACGGGCGGGTGTTCCCCAGGGAGGAGGTCATAAAGTTGCACTACTAACTTAGAACAAGAAAATCATCTAGACCATTTTATGAGAATAGGGGTTGATTAGAGCCATAGAATTTACCTTTGATCTTTCTAATATTATGCCATAATGTAGTCCAGGACTCAACTAGACAAGGAGCATAGTTCATGAGTCAGCAAATAAATTTCCTTTTTTTCCTACATGATTAGGTCCACGCCAAAGTTACCTCAATTTTGTTCGTATTGAGTGACACCTATACAAAGATAACTAAGTATAATAGTGGATGAGTGCTCTATTGAGCTTGTGAAATTCCACATAGGACACTGCATCTTGGCCGGTATCTATAGCTACGATCTCTTTACCAACAAGCTCCTTGTAACCAACGCAAAGTTACTCTGTGAACACCGACGAAGCTAACATAAAAAAAGGAAGGTGGTATTTTATTTTTATATGAAGTTTATTTTAGGATTTTATTAAAATTGGATTTGTTTTAACGGGGCGTGTTGGAATGAACAAAAACATATCTATCTCATTATTCTCATTTCAACATAACAGTTAGTTTAGTTCTGATAACATGGCAACGGCAATGGCAATATTTCCCATATTTGGAATTGACAGTGACAGCTGCACAGTTATAAAATCGAGTCGGGTTATACACGGTCCATCCTGGCTGTGCCGCAACAGCGATATGTTGGACGCCGTTGGCGACAACAGATGGCGACACTACACTTAATTTCCAAGTTGAAGGGTTGAAAAAGCCTTTATATCCTTAAAAACACGCCCTTTAGGTTAGGTTAAAACGGGAACTTTCTTGTTCGAGGGGGGATAAAGGGCTATCACACTACATAAGTCCCTTTATCGTGCCGGGACTCCTTTTAAAGTTTTATCGGCACGCACATTTTATTAACTTAGTTTTATTGTATATAATGATAATGATATTACGATGCATCAAAAGAGCACTCAATATTGCAGAAACAGGTATAAAATAGGAAACCGTAAAGAAACAAATTAAAATACTTTAGGCATAATACGCGAGCAGCCCTCTCGCATGTCACGTGTTTATGTACTGCCCAATTATTATTTCAATGATAGGGCCGAGTTACAATACTGACCTGTATAGATAACATTACTGTGCTTATAGACACATCGCTTTTTTTGGTATACGTGGGCGCTGCGTTCTTTTAATACAGTAGCTGAACAAGTCGATTTGTTTACGTGCTCACTGAGCGAGTTCACAAGGTTTGTTACTAAGTAAAGTTTAAAAAATATTTTGTGTCCGTTAATTGTATGTTTGTAAAGTCCCCCGCGACACAGAGCTTGTTCTCTAGTGCGGGAGTTGTCTTTTTTAAATTAGAAAAAAATGTCAATTAGTTTAAGTTTAAGTTATTTTTCTTAGTGCCTGCACTATCGCATTAGATTTAGTCTGTAATGATAGATTTAAGTGCTTATTGATAATTAAATAAATTCCATAAACAGCAAGCCTATTCACGGTCCTTTTTTGAACGTCCATCTTTCCTTTCATGATCTTAGTTGATTGTACAGCAAGATGGACAGTGTATGTATATGCCTATCTAAAAAATATATATTATTTAAGTCATTAAACGGCAACACTGGTGGCACGTCCATGACCGTAAAATAAATAAATTAAATGTAGAAAATTCTAAATCATTTTTCTTGGTAAATTTAATAAATTTTTGATGAACGATAAGAATAATGAAGGGCATGATGTTAAAATTATTTTTACATTAATTATTATACTTACTTAAACTGCGTTTAGTTTCAAATATTGTCTTGTTTAAAAATATATTTAGAATTACCAATACCAAACGATGTCTTTCAAAAAGTTCTATGGAACATGACAGAATAATTTTAATATTGTGAAGACATTTACAACTATTTTTGAAAAATGTATCATATTCTTAGGATTATTTTATACAGATTGTGGGTTGTGTCTACGTTAACGGTATTTTCCAGTGTACTTGTATATTTGTTCAGTGGATTTATAACTGCATGTTTAGTGTTTACTCTTGGCATTTCAGGTAAGAGTTATAGGTACTAACATTATAAATAGGGTCTTTTGAAATTTATAAACATTGTTTTAAAATAATTCATACAAAATTTTATACTGCCTTAAGGCAATCAATAAATAAATCTTAAATCTATTGATCATCTACACTTAATTGGTGTACCATCGTTACTGCTTACCACAATGGGAAACAGGCATGAAGATATGTTCTTTACTCTTAGTAAAAGAATATTTACAATAATATCTTGTCATATCAAAATAAGATATAATATTTTTGTTTATATTTTCAGAGATTTTAGTGTACAATTTTTCACACTTATTATTGTTGACAGGTATTCTATATAGTGCACAAGACCTCTTGCTGTATTACCCAAATGATCCTCCAGACTCAAGAGTATTTGTATTCCAACCAAGCAATTACAAGCTCCCTTATGAAAGTATTAAGATAAACAATAAAGATGGTTTTAAAATTCATATGTTTCTTATAAAGCAAACAACAAACAGTAACCATAAACCGACAATGATATTTTTTCATGGGAATGCTGGAAATATGGGGCAGAGGTTAGTTTCATTTATTTTTACATATTTTATATTTGTTTTACACTGTTTAGTTAATAAAATAGTTATATGTTGTAGATAAATATGTAACTCTTTGTTGCACATCAGGTTACAGTAAATTATAACAGTAATGGAATAGCTCGACTATGATCAGCTATTTCATAATTATAGATTTTGTTCATAATACAAAAGCTTGTGAATTGTAACAGGTAAGGATTCATATTCTTTGACATGCAATAAGAATGTGGGCTTCCTGGGTGTTTTTTTGTCAGAAAGCATTAGAGCATCTACTGAAAAAGATTAACTAATAAAGCAATTGTGCCAGCAATATTTTTATAAGAAACGTTTTATTAGTGGTCAAACATTTTGGTACATCATTTTATTTGATGTATGGTAAATTTATTGTTCCATGTTTGATTTATAATATCCATAGTGGTAAAGCTACAATGTAATAATGCTATGCGAACAGGTAATGTCCCAAGGACAAATGCAAATGCGGAAACAAGCCTACAAAAGAATGCTATGCAATAAAATTGAAAATTATACTGATTTATGTATTTTGTCTACTTTGTTATTTTTTTTACAAAAGCAGATAATAATGATTGATGAATAAAATCTTTAAGTTTATTTATTCATTAATTGATTTAATGTTCAAAAATCCTATCTTATTTTTAACTAACTACAGTTAAAGGAACCAGTGTGCAAATTTTCAAGTTTGTAGCCCCAGCGGTTTAGACTTTACGTTGATGAATCGGTCAGTCAGGACAAGTCATTATAATACTTATGTTGATGATAGGAACAAAATAGCACAAAGTGTAACCTGTGTTATAATGAGTACTTATACTATCATTTTACATAATATAAAGACACAAAAGTTTATTATTTAAAAACATTAGCACATATTTAAGGGTATAATTTGAGGTCAGCTTAATATAGAGATTATTGTTTGCTCTGAATATGTTTTGTCAGCAAACAAATTGTATTGTTCTGCTTCTAGTTAGCAAAAACAACTCATTTGATCGTCAACTATGTGATATGGGGTAACCTAAAAATTTGTGTTTTTAGTAATTAAATACACTGCCATTGCATTGTCTCGTCTTGGTCATCCCAGATATCTTTAGCAATATTAATGCAGCTAATTGTGGTTTGGATTTTATTAAACTTTGGCAAGCTTTAGAATTAATTTTCTGGGTCCTAAACGATTCGTGTGGTATTATAATTGACCTGCGACGACGCGATCGACGGTTCCTACGTACAAAGCGACATGTCAAAAATGATGGTTTACAGGAGGGCAAAATAAAGATTCATATCAATATAGAAACAAAACCCGAGTTATTTTGTAATATTATTTTCATTGTAATGTTATGCTAGAATGATACTCTTTGTAATTATATACAGTCATATCAAAAATGATATCGTTTTTATTAAAAAAAACAAAGATGACCGTTTGATTACTGACTCTGAAATTCAATATATTTTCCTCAGTCATGTCTGACATGTCTGTTTATGCAAGAGATGAGTATCAATATTTGTATCAAAATCATATTTTTGCTATTATTTTTCGCCTTATAACATTTTATATAATGTGTAAACTTGTATGTCAATGAATTACAAGGAAATAAACGATGTCATATGTGACTTATTATAAGAGATAGACAGACGTGTGGCAGCAGCATGGAAGCGGTACTGGAGCTTAAAAGAGATCTTTAAAAACAAGGAGGCGAGCATGATCATCAAGCGAAAACTTTTTGATGCGTGTGTGTTGCCGGTGCTAACATACGGCTGCCAAACCTGGGCACTTAACAAAATACACTACAAAAAACTGGAAAGCTGTCAAAACGCAATGGAAAGAAGCATGTTGGGTAAACGGCTATCAGATAAAATAAGAACCACAACCATAAAGCAACACACAAAGACAAAGAATGTTACTGTAACTGTCAGGAAGCTAAAATGGAAGTGGGCGGGTCACATAGTGAGAGGACATGAGAAATGGTCAAAAACAATAATGAACTGGTTTACAAGACATAGGAGAAGGAAGAAAGGCAGGCCATGTAGACGATGGGTTGATGAGATAAGGACAATGGCGGGTGGCAGATGGACAACTATAGCTAACAATAGGGAACTATGGAGACAGTTGGGGGAGGCCTTTGCCAACAATGAGGCAAACAGACAGGGCAACGCGGCAATCATATAATTTATTAAATAATTACACAACTAATAATGAAAAACTAATATTGAAATTGTTAATAATATTATACTAACTTAAATTAAGTAATTTTTCTAATGTATGTTTTGTCAGAATAAAGGCTTTTATTATTATTATTATTGTCATATGTGACTTACCCGCATTTACGTAGAGTGGCACGCTTTTTAAAACATGGTAAAAACAGACATGTCCATTATGTCCTCATATACGACACTATTTTTTTTATTTTACTACACATGTCATCATTTACGTTTATAGTATCTAGTTAACTATTTCATAATTTAAAAAAAGCTTTATATAATTATGTGCGGGTTGATAACTGGAATCTATTTATGCATATAATATGCAATAAAAAAAATGGCAATTTTGACATGTCGCTTTGTTCGTAGGGACCGTCGAAATATTGCTAACCAATTGCATAATTCTGCTAACCAAATGTGATTTTTATAATAAGGATTATTTACCTATTTATATTTATATGATACTAGCTGTTCCCCGCGGCTTCGCCCGCGTGGATGTCGGTATTTGCTGTAAAAAGTAGCCTATATTCCAGATTTAAGTAGCCTAGATTCCAGACTATAATTTATCTCTGTGCCAAATTTCATCCAGATCCGTTCAGTAGTTTTTACGTGCTGAATACTTACAAACTTTCACGTTTATAATATTAGTAGGATGTATAAAGCTTTGCAAGTAATCATTTAGCGATGGTGTTTTTTTTTTCAGATTATCCAATGTATCTGGATTTTACCACAAACTAAATATTAATATCTTAATGGTGGAGTATAGGGGCTATGGTTTGTCAGAAGGTACACCCTCTGAAAAGGGTTTATATGTTGATGCACAATCAGCACTAGATTATATTATGCAGAGAACTGATATTGATATCAGCAAATTAATAATATTTGGAAGATCATTAGGTTAGTATTATTCTATATATTGTTTGATGTTTTACGTGTTCATTATGTGAATAATGAATGGGCTTATGTATGATGGATTTTTGAGTGTGACCATCGTTCAAGTTTTTTTGCATAATTATGCCAACTGAAAAAAAAACCACTACTGGGCAGGCCAACCCCAATTTCGATAGCATTTGGTCTCGAGCTGATCTTGTACGTCAGATGCTAATTCATTGAGGCAAATCCTTTGAGCTATGACAGTCACTTTGGTTCCTATTCAATTACTTGTTCTTTTTTGTTATTTTGCATGATATGCAGTAGTTAAATTAATTAAAATTATAACATATTATTATGTTACATTCATAATTTATGAATAAGTGAATGCATATTCATACTCAAATTTTAAGTTTGAATATCCATATTTTCCATAAATCAATGTTCTAAGTGGAACTTCTTTCAAGGTGGCGCTATAGCAATAGATGTGACATCAAGACTGGAATATAGAAACAAAATATGGGCTCTTGTGGTTGAAAATACGTTCACTAGTATACCTGATATGGCACAGGTCATACTTAAATGGAAATGTCTCAAATGGCTACCACAGTTTTGTCATAAGAACAAGGTACTTATTAATTATTTATTTTATCTTGTACTATCTGTTGCCCGCGGCTCCGCCCGCTTGGATGTCGGTTATCGCTGCAAAAAGTAGTTTGTATGTTATTCTAGACCATAATCTCTGTGCCAAATTTCATCCAGATCCGTTCAGTAGTTTTTACGTGAAAGAGTAACATTCATCCATCCATCCATTCTCACAAACTTTCACATTTATAATATTAGTAAGGATTTTACTCTTAGTCCACAAAACGTAATCTTTTATGACAGTGTCACTTGTTTATGTTTGTTTAAACTTGTTATTCTATTTTAATTGAACGAGCGAGTAAAGTTCCCTGGGTCTACTGACACCTAGGACCAAGCATAAGATGGACGTAATGTATTTGAAACTAGCGGTCCTGGCCTCCTCGCGGGTGGCCATTTATTTAGTTTTTCGTAGGGATCCCGTATTTTTTTTTCAATAAAATACAGCCTATGTTACCCGCTGATAATGTAGCTATCTAATGCAGACAGAATTTTAAAATCAAGTCGTTCCTTTTTTGATATTAGTTTAGATGAAGTATTAACATCGTGTTTCTCTTTTTACGTAAACGAAATGTCATATGAAAAAAGAGACACTTATAGAGTATAATTAGCCCGTTGTTTTGAAGGTCTGTGCCCTATCTGTGGTCTTCTACGCTCCTGCTTTTCAGGACGTCTCCTCAGCTTCCATGCAACCGCCTGCCGCGCAAACCATTAGCCCATAGACTAAAAGGCTAGTTAAGTCACGATGTTGAAGCATTAATTCACTAAATTATATTTGTTAAGCTTAAGAGAGGCAGGGCACCATACTAGCGAGCAAGCCCGACTGAAGAAGGACCTCCACCATACAGAAGGCCACCGCCAAATAACTACACGCTGAGTGTAGTTATTTGGAGGTGTTCTTCTGTAAGGTGGAGGTCCTTCTTCAGTGTCGTTGTGTTTCTGTGCGTTTTGAAAGAAACGTATTCCTATACCAGGAATAATACGCCATCTTAAAGCCCTGGTGTAAAAAAATGGGTTGGCAACACGTAAGTGATACCTCTGGTATTGCAAGCGTCATAGGCTACGGTAACTGCTTAACATCAGGCAGGCCGTATACTTGTTTATCACCTAAGTAGTATAAAACGAAAAAAAAAATCATATGTAACTTAATTTATTTTCCAGTACATGTCCTTGAAGAAGATGGGTCATATCATGACACCAACTCTAGTGATTTGTGGCTCAAATGACGGCCTGGTACCACCGTCGATGGCTAAAGAACTGTTTATGAGGTGCGGGGCTATTTGTAAGAAACTAGTAGTGATGCCAGGAGGAGGACATGATGATACGTGGACGTGCAGGGACTATTACACATCAATACAACAGTTCTTAATCAACGTACCACCGCTACCTGATGAAATTGGACCGTTTTTTGACAAAGACGCTAATCCCGCCATACGACATACTATTGTACATACTGTGTAGATAGTAAACAGAGTAAAGAAAATACATAGATAAAATATTACCTTTAGTATGAAATTTTAATTTACAAAATTTTTGTAAAGAAAATAATATTTTAATATATTTTATTCCTATAGAAAAATGACGTTCCCAAGATTTTCACATGGCAAATTGTTATAATATAAAAAAAAGCTTATTAAATTGCAACTATATGACACTTAAAAATATTGGGCAACATATTTTTGTAATGGTGCACAAATCAATAGTATTATAAGATATAAACCTTCAATTCGCCTTGCGTTCGACTGATTTTGTTATGGCGCCAGTATTAAATATGTAGGTAATGGTTTAATTAAGAAATGCCTTAGTACAAGATGGGCTGTAGCTAAATCAATTTGTTATAGAATTAACATATTTTATAGTTATAGCAATAATTCTGTTGATATCAATTCGATACAGAAGCTTTACGGTTATTTAGCGCATTATTATACATTTAAAATGTTAAATATTAAAGCCTGTATAGATAGAAGATTTTCGATTTTCGCCGCCGTTGTAGGTACCAAAAAGTTATTCTCGCTGTTCAAATATAGAGGCAATATTTGAAAATGGCGTCTAATTTTATTACTGGATACTGTCATTTCGAACTTTGATATAGAGTGACTATAAAATTTAAATACCCACATTGGATAAATACCCAACGACACATACATATCGAGATAATCATAGATTGCTAACACTTGCTTTACGGTGCATGTTACGTTTTAATTTTAAAAAATCAAATTATTAATATCGTTGATTGTCTACCAGTAGAGAAGGTAAACGGTTTATTAATTATCTTGTATCTTAATTTAGTATATAATTCTTTTGTACGTAAGCTAACAAGGAAGCAGGCCACACAGCATTTGAAGTGTCCTTTTACATTATAACTGCATGGTGTAAATTCAACAGACTATTGAAAATAAAGGTTTTGTGGCAAATTCACCATAATTTCGCTAATGTCACTGAAAAATATAGATACTGTCTAACTTTACTTATGATACAAAATATTTTAAAACACAGCAGTGTTATGAAATCCCTTAGGCGATATGTGCCTTATATTAATATCATAGCATTTTTTTTTACAATATAAACCATGTGCTGAGAGGCTATTTGGCTTGCTCGACATAATATGTAGGTACGCGTTTTAACCTACCCTTGATCACAGTTGCAAAGTTGTTAAAGTAATAAGCAGTACTCTAACCACAAAAACCCCTTCACTACCTTGTCTAAAAATAATACTCTTTTCTAATAGATGAGAAGTAGCCTATAGCACGCAGTAATAATGTAGCTATCTATCAAAGAAAACATTTTTTGATTCGATTCATTAGTTTCAGAGATCACCGCCACATTCAAACTTAGCCCCTTTATAATGTTAGTATAAATTAGATGTTGTCAATTATTTAAATATTATACTTACGTGTTTATAACACAATATAATGCATGTTATATAACTTATATAATAAATGTCAATAATACAATAGAAGTTAGTGTAAAATCGTAGTCGCTGCCCACCCCTTAAGGGAACTGGCACTAGACTTTAAATGTAAATTTGTAGCTCTATTTGCTATAGTCACTGTACAACCATGAAAAACCTCTTTACGATATATACGCAGTACTTGAACGGTCAGAGTTCATTGTTTACTACGTTTTTATTACATAAGTATGTTAATGTGCAATATGCATACAAAGTTAAATCGAGGATTTCGAAGATAGTTTAGAATAAATGGTTTTCCTATCCCAGGTATACTCCATCCTAAATTTCTTGTGTCAGGGCCGGATTTAACCTCAGCGCCGTCGCCCTGAGCGCTAGAAATGCCGCCCCATTATAACTATGTATCATTAATTTTATCAGAAAATGTATACAGTTTCGACATACAATTTTTCAATTAATAAAAGGACTCATTGATACGAGCTCTATAAAGTGTGTCGATGTCTAATTAGTATTTACCAAAAACTGTGCCTCCTGTTAATGATCTTTTTTTACCTGGAAATGACCAGTTAAGTATATAGGTAGCCTTTAGGAAGCCTTACCCTAGATACCCAAACAATGTTCCATGTCCCTCGTATATTAACACGAGAAATTGTTTTTTTATTTATTAAACCTTCTTCAATCATTCGTAGATATTGCCAAAAACTGCATTTAAATTCGGTGCGGGCGCGGAAGCGGTAAATACCCGGTTAAGTACTGGAGGTACTTAACCGGGTATAAATATGATGAGTACAAATATGAGCACCATATATATGGCCGCCCGTCAAGGATAAAGGATCAGATTAGTAATAAAAAAAATAATCATCAGATATTCTGGAGCGCGTCAGATTAAGGTAGGGTGAGTTAATTACATGCTAAAAAGTGTATATTCCACTAATCTGACAATTTGCGAGTCACGTAAAGAAAGAAGAGGGCTGCAAAGTTGTAAAAAAATGTCATCTCGACATTCTCGAGCGTGGCTGTTTTTTTTTTTATTTTGAAGGAAATCATTAAAGGATGAAAAAAAATATATAATCTGACGATTTCCACAAGCCGAAGTAACAAAAATTTGTTGATGAAGTTTAATACGTGCAGTTGCGTGGTGCCTCATTCCCATATTCCGCTCTCCGCGTTTCTATTCCTCTCTCACTTTTTCTCTATCTATTACTATCTAACTCCGTCCCCACTCTTGTTTCTGTTGCCATTACATGACTGTAGGGAGGATGTTCCAACATTCGGAAGCCCACTTTTTGTATGGCAGCCATCGCAACTTGCGCCTTGTGCATGAGTGCCTTGTCGTGTAAAAGCAGCACCCTTTTGGTCAATTTGCCTCTTCTCCTTCACAGCATCTCACAATCGTTCTAGCAGTGCAGCGTAGTGCTCTCCGGTTACATTGACATCCTTTTCCTTATTATCTATCAGCAAAATTCATTCATATTTATCTGTGGCACAAATTGCATTTATATTTACCCTCTTTTGCTTGATGGCTATCTCTGACAATGCAGACATTGTGGCCGCGTTTTAGCTTGAAAAGGTAAGAATAAAACGAATTTCCTTATGAATAATATTACTTTCCATTTAGGGGCCACCCAAGAGGCCCTAGTTTGTAGAACTATTTGTTATAGACAAGGCAATATATCTACATGTTATTATGCTGTGATTTGTTGGGTTTAATATGCGATAAAATATTATTAACTATTGAAGATACTTATATTAAATCCTTATATAAATGTATTAAAATGTTTACTTACCTATGTGTAATTATATGTGTAGATATTTCGAAAAAAGAGGTTTTACGTAATATCTTCTATAGATATATGTTTAATTTTATATGTTAATTAATTATGTTAATGCTTATAATTATAGTTTGTCATAGTGTTGTATAATATAGGACGTTTTATTGGAAAAACCACAACAGGCAATTAAGTACATTAAATTACATAATGGTACCTACCGCTAGCGTTTAGCCTACTTGGTATGTTTAGCTATTATAGTGCCAAAATATTATTGGACAAACTAGTTAGCATTTTCCAATAAATTATATTATTAAATTTATAAGTGTTTATTTATTGCAGTAGGCGGTTGATTTATTGAATGAAACGAAATTAGCGCAAATTAGCCGTATAAATTTTAATAAAATAAAATATTGATTTTTAATGTTAGGTTTTGTTTTATTTTGAAGCAAAGAATGATATTTGTTCTCATGTAGGTACCCTACGCCGTTTCCATATAAAGTTAAAAATATTCCTATTCCTATTCATTAATGGTAAGCAATATACTTATCAATAGATTTAAAAAATATATTTTTACTAATATATCAATCATAGTTTTTTTTTTGTTTTTTAAAATGACCAACTCCCGCACTAGAGAACAAGCTCTGTGTCGCGGGGCTCTTTACAAACATACAACTAACGGACACAAATTACACCCAGACTCAGAACAATGCTTTGTGGTTCACACAAAGTTTTGACCTATGTGGGCATCGAAACCTCGTGCACTGCAGTCGCATTCTGGACCACCAAGGCATTTAATTAAAAACACCTTGTCCCACTCATAGTTTAAAAATGTAAATAATATTTTAACTGGTGAGTGTACCTGGGTAAAAATTATGTAGAAATGTAGTTAATATTTGTGCCGAAGGGACGAAATTTGTGCTTTCTAAGATATTTCATAGGTATTTCGCTGGGCATGGGTTGGATTTGACAATTGCTGTTAAGCCGAAAATAATCATATGTGATTGTGCCCCGCATTGTACCTACTATTATTGTTACAATTACTAGTATATTTCAGGAGTTATCGAATATACACAAAAATCAGATTTGAATGAGCTGCCTCTGCTGAGGTTTCTTAGTTGCTAGCTTGAGGTTCATCAGAGAAAAGAGTTTGTTGCGGCAGTGGTAATGTGAGCCATATCTTAGTGGGTCATCTCAAAAAAAAACATTTATTCATTTAGGTTAGATACAAAGAAACACTTATGAGGATCATAAATTATGAATAAACCAGAAAGATGTCAGCAAAATTTGCCTACGGCTAGTTCGCTAACGTGGAGCCTTGAGAAGAACTAGCAAGAAACTCGGACCACTCTTTTTAATCGCCAGATAGTTACAATCATTTTTAAAATACAAGTATGATAGCATGCAAGGTGATGCAGTCAAAACACGATACTAACTTTCATCTTGATCGTATCCTTGGTTATAGGTGGTATCCTTTATAGGTACCTATAGGTTGCCCGCTTTTCGTGTCATCAATGCAGCAAAACATATCTGGTTGCCATAGATTTTTTTTTGTACTACTTGGATGGCAAACAAGCATACGGTCCGCCTGATGTTAAGCAGTAACCGTAGCCTATGGACGCTTGCAATACCAGAGGTATCTCTGTGTTGCCAACCCATTTTTTTACACGAGGGCCTTAAGATGGGAGTATCCCTGGGATAGGAATACGTTTCTTTCAAAACGCATCTCTAAATGAGCGCTGAAGACCTGTACTTACACACAGGAACACAACTACACCGTTGTGTGTATTAGTTATTTGGCTATGGTCTTCTGTAAGGTGGAGGTTCTCCCCTTGTATAATAAATATACTGATTATGATATTGCTAATGCAATAGGTAGGTATTAACGAGTTAAATAAAAAGCATTTTTATTATTAAATATATATTTTTTACAGTAGAGCAGGTAAATTGATAATATCTTGTAAGTAGCTCAAAAAGTGATGATCGTAATACAATATTTAGGTATAATAAAGTGGATTTAATATATTTTGTAAACATTTTGTGATCTCTTTAGTTTATTATAATATGAAGGCACAATGAAGTGTACTGTCGATTAGTATTTGTATTAAGTATCATTTTTGTAAATATTGGAACTTTATATTGAACCCTCTGCATCTATCTACAAAAAAAACATATTATTATCCTAACTAATTAATCTTAATGGACAGAAGAGTATTTAAATAGCAAATAAATATATTACTTATTGCATGATAACTGTACTTTATAAAAATCGTATTATTGACTAACAACATATTTTTAGTTATTCAGCTTCATTGGCGTAACCAATCATAAATTTCAACCGCCTGCGATTTTGCTTCATGAAGGGCCGATGTGATTAATTGTGATTTTTTAAGGTAGCCATCACTAGAGGGAGGCAGCAGTCCCTATTGCTCGTCGTTACGCCAATGATTAGCTAAGTCACATACAATCATATCTAGCTTTGTAACAAAATGCATTTAAAAGCAATGGACTAAAACAGAATCCATCAAAATTATCTAAATGTTAGTTAAACGTGGTAATTATGACAATATATCAATTTGAATAAAATATCATAATTTTCATATTAATCGTCTTCAAAATTTTAAAATTTATATTAGATGAGTCGGGACAATCTCAACTCCTGTAACCCACAAAGACATATAAAACACCGAGCTATTACACTCTAGTCCTAATGAGAGCTACCGTCTTGGACTCTGCAAAAAAATTATCTGACGTAAAATGGAGGTGTTACAGATATAAATGTATCCACTTGCCTTATATGTACATATAACAAAGCGAGGCGACTTCAATTCTTGTTATTGATAGCTTTAACACGTAGTTATAATTAACAATTGTTCACAGAGAGCCAGTAATACAATGCTCTCTGGTGATGTATAAATATAGTATACTAAAATTAACATTTATGTTTACATCGTTAGAAAACAAATATGTCTTGAAAGAAAATCTAAAGGCATGTCGTATCTGATCCACCAACCCGCATTGTCCAGCGTGTTTGGATAAGGCGTTACTATTATTAAAATTATTATTATTGATATGTTTGATCTTAATACAATTTGTTGAGCTTAGGGGATCAAAGCTGACATGAGCCAATCAGACACTACTAAATGTTTCTCCTGTTGTCAATATTCTGCAATCAAGGAATGATCAATAGACGAGTAAATTGTTAAGTATATATATTTATTCATAATGTGAATGAAACTGGTATCAAATATCACATTGGGCACTCGTTCTAACGTCTATAAGTAGGATATAAGAATTTTATTTGTCTAGTTCTGTCTTTCACTGATAAGGCAAAAACCGCAGAGGTATTCTGTAAGAGCAAAAACCGAGCAAAATCTGGCTGTCAGATTGAAAATCGGTATTCCGTAAGAGCAAAAACCGAGCCTTTTTGATGTTTAGTCAATAGATTGTGCCGTCACCGAGCAATCACAACTGTCAATTTTGCGATCACAACTGTCAGTTTGCCATCGCTGTTTTTTAGAGAATCAGCCGGCTGGTCTTCGTGGTCGCACCTGGTTAGATCTTGACATAATAGCAGCTGTGTTTAGCTCACTGCTATCTACACGTTAGAAATTATTTAAATAAATTTTAATGTAGATATATATCTTTAATTTATTAAATCACTAACTCGTCTGCAGATCGCTCCTATAATATCCAACAAATCATTCAAACGGGAGCCCCATATACAACAAGTTTCTATTCTGAATTACAATCGAGTAAATATATACTTTCACCAAAAAGTACTTGACGTTATTAAAATATATCCTGAAGCAGCTACATAATATTTATTATCACTCACTAAAATATATTAGGTAGGTATTTGTATTTTCAAGTTACCGTAGCTCAAGTAGATACAATACCTGTCTACGACTAAACAACATAAGAATCATATTCAATAATTGCTTGTTAAACGAAGCTAAGATAAAAGTTCTGTAAGGCATTAAGTCTCCTACTGCCGCTGTTTGTAAAATGTACAGGAGGAATCACAATAAAATTGTACATAACGATTTAACATACACAATACTTTAGTTTGATTTGAGTGCTTACTTATTCTAAAAATGATAATAATAATTATAAACTACACAATATTACAACAACAACAACAAAAGTAGAATAATATTAGTCTAAAACAATACACTTAGTTTTAATCAGCAATTCTATTCACATCACGCAAGTACTGCAAGTATTTTTCGCGCTATCTTTGTTTAACTCTTCGGGAATAACAAAGAAGGCATGATTCTTGCATTCCGAAACTTGCATATTGTAAATGATGCCATAATGCCGAATTATTTGCTATTGTTGATCCCATTTTTGAGTTTCTTGAATTCAGTAAACATATCTTGGACATCCTTCAATGATCTCTCGATTTCTTTGACGAAGTTTGATGAACTCTGAAAGAAATATAAAATTTTAAAGTTAGCATATACCTACTATAGAAAAGAATATCAAAAATCAATACTAATATTATAAAGCTGAAGAGTTTGTTTGTTTGCTTGAATGTGCTAATCTCAGAAAGTTCTGGTTCGATTAGAAAAAATCTTTTTTTGTTGAGTAGTGCATTTATCCAGGAAGGCTATAGGCTAAATAACATCACGCTATGATCAAGAGGAGAAAATATCCCAAATTACCACGCGGACGAAGTCGCGGGCGACCCCTAGTTATATTCTTTACCTACTGCGGGTTCGCCCACGCATAAAATCCGGTGGGAACAGTGATTGTTCTACGATAAAACTAGGCTTCTAGACTATAATCTATTTCTGTGCCAAATTTCATCCAAATCCGTTAAGCTGTTTTGGCGTGGTTAAGTAACAATCAACCATACATCCATCCCTCTAAACTTTCGCATGTAATATTATAGTATAGATAACAATGAACTTACAGCTACAAAATCCATAGTTAGCTAAACAAAAAGTATTGTAGGTATAGGAAACATTGATTTTAGTAGTACATAGTGCCTTTAGTTTTACGTAGCAGAATTTTAGTACAATTTGGAAGTTCCATCTCTCCTTGGTAATCAAAAAAAATAATTTCATAGCAAAGACAATCGTATGTGAGATTTGGTATAATTTTATATACAAGTTTACATAACTCTATAACATATGTAATAAGTCTGCAATAATGAAATAAAAATATGTAATAAGTCTGCTGTAATGGATGAGCACGATATTTTGTTCTTGAGTCTGGGTGTATCGGAAAGGGCCTTATTGAGTATTCGGGACATATAGCGAAAGGACCGAAACCGTCCTTATTCTTTTTTTAGATATACCAGTATTTTTACTAGTTGTTTGGTATCTATAGTACAGGTTCTACCTAGTTTTGGATCAGGTAGCCTTGTGTAAGTTGACTCAAGATATTACGTTATCAACATTAAAACCTGTAGAAAGGTAGGGAACTATTACTAGCGAGCAAGCCCGACTGGAAGGACCTCCACCTTACAGAAGACCACAGCCAAATAATAACACACAGTGGTGTAGTTGTGTTCCTGTGTGTGAGTACAGGCCCCCAATTCTGCTAATTTACAGATAGCTCAATTGAATCTGAATTGATCCTCAATTGAATCTCAGTAGCATTATTATTCTGTTAATAAATTTAAGACCAATAGTTGGAAAACCATTGGTCTTAAAATATTTAGCAGAATACCAATACTGTAATACCAAAAATGCAAATAATTTAAGACCAATGGTTTTCCAACTATTGGTTTTAAATTTATTAGCCGAATACCAAAAATGCTACTACCAAATATACTATCTTAATGCTCTGGTGTCAAAAAAAAGGGGTCGGCAACACGCAAGTGTTACCTCTGGTATTGCAAGTGTCTATAGGCTATGGCAATTGCTAAACATCAGGCGGGTCGTATGCTTGTTTGCCACCCAAGTAGTATAAAAAAAACCTTCCCAGTTCCAGATTGTTCAAAAATAAATAATATGTGCATCTTTTTTTAATACGTACGACTTAAAGCGCCTCTTAAATATGTGGGTGTAACTCACCGTGATCGAGCAACTCTTCTTGCATGACACGTGGAAGAAGATGCGGTCTTCTCCCACAATGATGTACGATACACCGTAGCCATCGTCAGCCACGGGACCGAACCCACCTCCCGCGCTCACACATTTAGGATGTTTCTTTAGATCCAGCATGTTGGTTTGACCTGACAATAATAATAATAAGGTTATTTCAATAAAAATAACACTGAGCTATTCTTTGGCCAAAATTACTACGTAACTCGGTGTAGAATAATATTGTGAATAAATTTACAGAAAGCAAAGAGACACCCATATCTTATAAAGAGAACAGTCCTAGTCTTATAATTCCGAGAACAAACATCTGTAAGCAGCTTTTCGAAACAAAACATACAGCTGATAACTGTCAAACTAAAAAAGAAGAGTCTATACAGCAAAAAGTAGTCGTTTTGGCAGATCAACGTGGGAAGAATATCCAGCTCACTCTCCAAAAGCTTCTAGGTGACAAATTCAGAGTAATAGTGTACTGGAAATCAGTAGAAAAACTCCGTGACATCGTCAATAAAGAAGAATTGGCGACCTTGACTACAGACGACTTCTTATAATGACATAAATGACAATAACCTCTTTGAATTTAAAAGTCCCCAAATAACTGGATGCCTCTGTTTCTGTTTTAAAATGCGTGCCTCTTGGGTGCTATTATAAATTTTAGGGGAGGTCTATGTACAGCTGTGGACAACTTTTGGCTGAGATGGATGGATTCTATTATCAAACTAGTTAGTTTGATCTGTTTATTGTATTTTTCTTTAAAGTAGGAGGTATATATAATTGTTCAAATTGTGCAGCTGTTTTTGTCAAAATAATGTCATGTTGGCTGCATTGGAACGACATTAAAAATATTTTTGATTGATAGTTATGTACAGTAATGTGAATAAAAATAATCTTTTATTATATCAAAGAGGGATATGGATACTCAAATAGCGCAGACGACACGATAGTGCAGATCATACTGAGATGGACAGGCGCTTGCTGGGAGGTGGCAAGGGAAGCGAGCGGGTAAATTTAATCATCCCAAACTAACGATTTTGACAACTGCACAGGTACAAAAATTGGGTTATAAATAGGGCTGCTGTGCTAGGATACTTAAGTGAAATACAGAAGGTAATATACCTATAGTAAAATAAAAAACATTTTAAATTTGTAAACGGGTTTCATGATCATCTTAGCGAAAGATGTCCACTGCTGAACATAGGCCTCCTTCGAAGTTTTCCACAGGACCTTGAACTGAGCTCGTCCTAGGTCATCGGTCCACATTGTTGGTGGCCTGCCCACGCTGTAAGTTCTTATTAACAGATGGTTGAAAGTTATCAAGTGGCATTATTGGAAAGAGTGATTTGGTATTCTAAAATGTTATCAGCTTATTTAATTTTACCGTGAGGTGTCTGGCTAGTAGACAAACGCCAGGGTTCGTTGAACACTTCTTGCAAGAAAGGTGACTCCAGCTCGAGGTACTTGGACACTACGTATAGACAGAACAGGTGACGGTCAATACCACGCCCACTCATCGCATCTTGGTAGCCTAGCTGGTGACGTTTGCTGGCCCGCTGGAAAAGCTCCATTCGCTCTTCTATCTACAAATATATACAAATGTTAATAAACAATAAATAGTACAATCGTTTTAGTTTTTATATAGTTCTATATACGCTCTTCAGATTAACCATCGTTTCTGTTAAAATTTATATATGTCATGTGTGTGTATAATGTGCGTTATAATCTATACAAATAAAATGAAACCCCCCAAATGTATGTACGCGCATAACTTCCGATCGACTGCACCAAATTAGATAATTATTTTTTTGTGTTTCTTATTGTCAGGACAAGGTTTGTAAAGATAGTAAGTAAGAAAATATGGCGGTACAAAGTTCGCTGGGTCAGCTAGTATAAAATAATATAAAAAGATAAAATAAATTAAAATTGCAATGCTCTGGGAAACTATGCAAGATTTAATTTGTTCAAATGTTATAACAGCACTGTCTATATCTTAAAAGTTTTTACAGAGGTATCATTATTATCCACGCAGTGTACTAACTATAGTAATCATAATAGTGTTTACCGAAACGTTAGGGTCATCCATAGATTTGACCCATTCAGAGCTCTCGATAGTACAGGAGCGGACGGTCTCAGTACGTCCCTCACGGAACAGACGGGTCATGGAAGCTTCGTAGGTGAGGCAGAAACGGCCCGCATCGCGGTAGTACGACAGTTGTAGAATAAGCTGGATAAAAGCATCTGGTGATACACGACATGTCTTCATAAAGCCTAGAAAAAATATGTCAATTTATCGGTTTGCTTAGTGTAATATTTTAGTTGTCGTTAGATTATATAATACATTTTGGTAAAATGAGATTTTAAAAATAAGAAGTAAAATTTGGCATCTTCATAAGTTGCTCCGGGAAAATAACAGATGGCTATACACGCGGAATTTTTGGAGAGGTGAGAATAAGACAGGCTTGAAGAGTCTCTAGAAATATAAAAATAACGATACACTATATGTATGTTGGTAGCAGGTAATAATCATATAAAACACCAGCATGTTGCTACCGCGGTTACCGCGATAAAAAGCCTATTCGCTATTCCAGACTATGATCTATCTCTATGTCAAATTTCATCCAGATTCGTTCAGTAGTTTTTCAAACAAACCTTTTCCGTATTTGGTGTACATGAGTATTCTGAGGTCGACGTCGTTGAGTAGCTTTTGTGCAACATTATATGAGGTGTCGATCGCTTTGGTCAAGTCTTCGTGGCCAAGGTCCCACTGCAAACGAATAGGTGTTGGTGGAGGTGATTCTACTGCGCCGATTGTATTACCATCCGGACTGTACCTGGAAAAATAAATATGATTTCATTAATTTGCTCGCGGCTTTGCCCATGCAAATGACAAATTTCATTAAAATCCTTCTTGTATTTTTTGCCAGATTAAGCAATTTACCTTTAGTTAAAATAAGATTTTATGTATTATCTTCCTCTGTCAAGAGTTGAGAGTCAGTCTCTATCAATTCTACTTGAAAATTTATTTCACTGAAGGCTGAACTTATCCCGAGTCTTGATAAAAATGAGGACTATTAAAATAAAATAAAATTTCGCGTGGTATGGTTATCATATTTACCTAAATTTTAATACAATACCACGTGAACGAGGCGGTACTGTTTACAGCAGCTGGTGTAAGCCATCAAATGCTCGTATAAAACGTAATTAAATAGGGTACTCACCCAACTTCCAATTCACACCAAATAATATACTCCCACAAATGACCCATAACTGGCGCGTCCGCCCTGAAAAGATATGATTACAAAAAACAAGTTAAGCCTAGTATGATATACGCGTTTCAGTATATCTACACGTGGTCTATTATAGACCAAAAGTCGGGTAGCCTTAAAAAAAATACTGTCACTGTCCATAAATATAATATTCTAACTATGTTTGCCGTCGAAAGGCTAATAAAGAGATACGTGTACATGTTTCAGGGTGCGAGATGTTCGCGTGCCCGTCGACACGTATACGTGCACTTTGTACAAGGATTTATAAGAATCATGGTTTCAGTAAAGCCTTATGAATCGCGTTATTTTTATTTTTAGTATGTTAATATTACGAAATAAATGATTAAGGCGTGCTCTCACCATGTGTGCTCTGCGTTAAAACCGACCTGAAAAAGAAAGTACATTCTTATAGGGTCACATTACGATAATGTTACTCAAAAAAAGTCTAAAAATATTTGCCTAAAAACAGTATAGATATGCACTTACAAAGCCATTTTTGCTGAAACACAGGTTGAAGGACTTGTCAAACCAGCGGTCGTGACCCTTGCCATGGAGCAAAACGCGACCAAACTCATCTAACTTAGATGGGTCATTTTCGTCGTACCCGTACTCGAAATCATCTGTAATATTGACAAAATAAAAGGGTTAAGTATATCAGCATGGACCAGGTCCAGCTGCTTAACCTCCCTCTCGGTATGCCAGGATCTGTCTAACTATCTTTAAAACATATAATCACGATTGTCCTAATGATTGTGATTCTCCTAGGCGAGTGTTAATAATAATAATAATATAAGACCTCTACATCATCACTGCTGTATTGCCCGATCTTAACTCTTTGCTTCCTATCGGAAAGATAGTGTTAAGTGCATTCTTGTGACTTTTACCCAGGCAGGTGAAATTTTTTGTCATCCCTACCAGTAGGCAGGTAAAATGCAAGTTTTAAACCGATTTCTATCTTAATATAAAACAGCCGGGTTTGTTCTAACATTTATAACGCGAGAACGGCTGTACCGATTTTCATGGTTTTTATAAAAAAATATTTGTAAATTTTCATCCACGTGGGCAGAGCCGCGGGCAATAGCTAGTTAAGTATAAAATACCGCGGCTTTCTAAACAGACTATAGATAAAAACAAAGAAGCTTAACTTATATCACTTTTCTTTTTGTGTCGGAGGTTAATAAACTTAAACTATGTAAGTTCCAATTTTTATTAAAACATTATACCTACATATAAGTCGGCTGATAAGTGAATTAAAAAAAACGCCAGACAAAACAATTGTAACCGTAATCGGTATCGCGTAATGACGTAAATAAAGCTGCAGACGGATATAAGACATCTAGACTTGTTATCATCAGATAACGCAAATACCTATATCCTGAAACAGTAGTAGCAGTTGGAATTCGTTTATCAATAAGTGACATTGCAAATATTTAGGGGCGTAACCATCTATCGGTCTAGGTGGGAGCAAATTTCTAACCTAGGGGGAAGTAAAAATGTAATAATAATGTCATGTAACTGCGGCTAATCTTATAGCCATATGCGCGGAGTTATCATAGAGCACAGGTTCGTGTGCAAACCTAGGTGCACTTTTTATTACGTCACTCTCATAATCCGAACGGACGCCAATCACACACGACTGGTGAAAGAAGAGAGGGGGTGTAAACACCACCAATTTCCTAACTTCCGAAATCTCTTGTAAGCGCGCGTATTTCTGCCGTTCTGAAACCGAACGGCTTATTTCGTAGTGATGGCAAGCGTCCTGACGGTATGACTCTCGTTCCTTAGAGAATGGGAAGGCCCTTAGTGTGGGATGCTACCTGTGTAGATACCTTGGCGCCTTCCCATCTTTCATTAACTGGCATTAAAGTGGGTTCGGCCGCCACTTCTGCAGTGTCTCAAGCGGCGCAAATATGAAAGACTAGGTGAGACTAACATTTTTGAGCCATTTGGGGTTGAAACTCTAGGACCCTGGGGCTCAAGTGCCCACAAACTGTATCGTGAGATATCAAGACGTTTAGTGTAATCATCTCACGATCCTAACGGCTGGTCTTTACTTGGGTCTACGTATTAGCCGTGCAATCCAGCGTGGAAATGTAGCCAGTCTTTTGGGCACCTTTCTTTAGAACTGCGACCCCAATCCGATATTTTATTTATATTTATACCTTTAAATACAATATCTGATTGTTTGTAAGTAGGTTAGGTTACTTTAATAACTATTCATGTAAATATCTTTTTATAGTAAAACCCAATATCTATTTTCAGCCCGACCCTTGGACCCAGGGCCTCACAATCTGCCGAAAATATAAGAAAAATAAGATGCACCAAAGAGCCAACCATTATTACTGGCCAGTAATTAATTTGATAGTGTCAATTAACGCACTTTAATAATCCTTCGCATTTTGTTGACATGTTATTGATTGCGTAAGTACAAATGATACGGTTATATAAAGACCGTCAGTTATGTATACGCAACGCAATCGAACCGGATTACATAAATTTGCATTGCTATCCATACATAATTATTCTTAACGCTGTGACGCATTAATTTTAATTTTTTAGTACGCAAACTAGCATAATAGTAAGCAATTACTATTATGCGAGTCTATGAACTAAGCTGAGATATAGGAGAAAAAGACCGTGCCCAGTAGAGGGACGTTACATATGGGTCGTTATTATCTTTCTTTATCTTTCAAGAAGTCGGGTTTGTTCGAATACTTATAACTCGAGAACGGCTGGACCGATTTTCATGGTTTCTATTTTGTTGGATTTGTCTTAATCCTGAATAGCAGAATAACTATTAAAAACATCGGAAAAATGATTTTGCGTATAACCGACATCCACGCGGGCGGGGCTGCGGGCAACAGCTAGTTATATACTACTCAAAACCAAATAAGGGCCACTATTTTATTTACATTTAAGTTCACTTTAGTAAACTGAAAGTAACTGATACTAATAATGAACTGGCCAGTTTCATTATGAACTTATACTTATAAAAAACAATTCATGATCATTATTTTAAACAATTGTTAGCCTATATTATAACCAATAACATTATTTTGAATGTTGGCCCTTATTTTGTTTTGAGTAGTATATATTAAATGGTATACGTAGTTTTACGTATACTATTTAAGGTTGCGTGCCACCGATAGACAAGGTCAGGACTGAGTTCGGGAAGCCTTAAGTAAGGCCTATATCCTGAAGTAAAAGTGTTTCGGCTCTTTAAGATATTGATACATTCATATTCTTTAAATAAACTTTGATTAAAACAAATTAAAGATTATACCGCATACGTTTGTGATAAAAAAAATGAAAAACAATAAGATTCACAATCCACGTCCATCAAGGTCGTTGTCTTATCGATGTTTATAGCGAATGCCGGAACTAATTTATTGTTACGCATATGGATTTTAATTCACTCGAAATATGAGGATTATTATGTATTTAGATATCTACTAGTGACACGCCCCAACTCCATCTGGGCGTGTTACCTTATTCCAAAACTTCTAGTTTGTATTCCCAGCGGTTAAGGGTTATTGACTCAGCCAGGCCAAGTAATTATATAATTATGTCATAGATTCACCTACTGACGAGTACATGATCGTCTAATGATACCAAAGGAGAAATGAATAAATGTTTTCTTTATTTATTTCTCATAAAAGTCTTTAAGTAGCTTGTAGTTAAGTTCTAACTGTGCCGATTGGTACATTGGCTCATCGCAGCCAATCCGTAGATGGATGACCATTTTCTAAAAACACTTCGTGCCTCGGATAGCACGTAAAGCCGTCGTTGCTGTGCTTGATCTCTCTCCAGTGGTGGCAGATGGCCATGACGTGTTAAAACCTGAGTCGTTCGAGCGAGAAAGAGGGACAGAGCTATACACGCTATATTGCTCTGTCCCTCTTTCTCGCTTGAACGACGCAGGTTTAAATATGTACCTATGTATGACGAAATGTAATAGCTACTGTGTAGTTTCCTATTCTTACCAAGGCATACATTGAAGGCGGCCCTCTCGATACAATGCAGCGAAGTGCGGTTGTGTCCACGGTTGAACATGGTCTGCCTAATGTGCGCCCAGTGTGTGCGCTCGCCCGCTGTCAGTGCACCCACCCGCTCCTCATACGGCAAAGGCTCCGACTTGTCGTCCAGAATTTGTTGGATTTGTCTGCGATATTACAATAAACCAGTTATAAATATATAATTCTTGCTAATTATTTAGTATTTTACTCAAGGTGCCATTTACATTAGCAAAAATATCGAACATGTAGAAGTTGTTTCGTATTATTGTTATTGGACAAAATGTCTAAATGGTGTTCGTGACTACGAGGAATACTAAACGTTGTAGATATTTGGTTTTTATTATAAAAATTACAAACGGTAAGTATTTAAAATAATTAATATAGATTCACAGTTTTGTTATTTTTTCTAACCACCGTTTGTATTCCATGCAAATAAGCGTAGAAGAAAACAAATTCAGAAGTTTTGAGACTTCTTCAGAAAAATAATTGATTATAATCTCCGTACAGTAATGATGAACCCACCAGCAAAGCATTAAACGAGCGACACGGTTTTTTTGTAAACAGAATTAGTGCTCTGTTGACCTTTTAACAATAAAGATCACCGAGAAACAAAGAAAATACATTCAAATGTATGCGAAAGGCTTGTATCTGTTGTGCTTACTTGTACATGAATTATTAGAAGTCATACAATCACGAACAATAAATTTAGGTCAGCTAGTGAAAAACAAAATCAGAAAAAAGAACTTGTTACGAAATTTGTAGTAAAATATTATACACTGTGACACGAGAATTTTATATATAGAAGTGTTTTCGAATGCTTGCAAGTATCAAGAATTCCATTTTTGAATAAAGGTTTTTGATAGGAACGCACCGAACGCACACGTGTCATGCTCGTAGCCGATTTGCTACTACTACTGAACTAATACTTACTATTTTTTTTCTCCACTGGTTAAAATAATTATTGTAGGTACCTATCCATTAATGTTGTGTGATGGCCTTTACCTTTTATAAAAATAGACTCATGAACAAGCTCAAAGAGCTATGGAGTAAAGAGTATGCTCGGTATTACTCTGCGTGATAAATCCGCAGTAAGAAAATAATCAGATGAACCAAATTTACCGACATGGCCCAAATAGTAATCAAGTTAAAGTTGCATTAGGCAAACTACACACTGATAGGAAAGGAAAGATCTCAAGTGGCGACCACATACAGGAAAACGTAGCGCGGACTGACCTCCCACTAAATGAACAGATGACCTAATAACAGCTCAAGCTCAGCCATTGTGGTAATCTAAAGAGGAGCCCTACGTTCAATGTCAATGTCAAACTCATTTATTCATTTAAATTATTTGCATGACTCTTGCCTAACGTACCAAATGCCAACAGTCTGTATAACAGTCAATCAGCTGATCAAGGTAGGGCCTCAAGGAGAATTGGCAAGTAATGCTGTCTAAGCTTTGTATCTCTAAAGTATAGTAAGAGAGCAGTGCCATACTAGTCCGACTAGGAAAGGACCTTACAAAAGGCCACAACCAAGTAACTACACATAGCAGTGTAGTTGTGTTCGACGTCAGTAAAATTAGCTAAATTGGTAAGCAATTGGATGGCTACTTCTGGATGGCGAATTTTGAGTATATGGTTATTGGTAAAACCCTCAACGGTACAAAGATGATAGAGAATGCCGATGTGTACACTTTTCATCGTAGTAGATACACGTGTCTCCTAGATTCATTTCATTTTCGTACGTACACAGCTGGCAAGTACAAGATAACCTAGAAACGCGAGTGCGACACGTACAAAGGTCACGTCGAGCGGATATAATGTGACATTGGATATGAAGCATCAATCGTAGTAATCGGTTCGGATGCGGTTATGGCAGTTTAGTTGGGACGTAGACTTAGGCTATGTTCAGATAGAAAAAGTTTGTCGCGCGTTTGTAAATCGCGCGTCTAGAGATACTGATATTTACTTGAAAACCGTTCACACGCGCGCGCGTTGACGCGCGTTAGCGAGCGTTAAACGCAGCGCTCAGAGAAAAGGTCTCTAGACGCAGGCGATTGCGACTTGAAACTGTGACGTTTGCTGTTTAGATTAGCGATGGGTAACTCCGGAGTAAGTGATTGAAAAGAGTATAATCCAAGCGCGAATTATGTAGCTGTATCTACTCCTAACAATTCGGTACCGCGGTATCGATGGCTCCGCGGTAGCGGTGGCGCGCAGTTGCGATTCATAATGGCAATGTGGCCAGACTTTTAGGCACACAGATATTTTATACATAGGTGAATTCCGTTAGATACAATATCTAATTGTTTGTAAATAGTGTAGGTTTATTTATTTATTATTAAGAGGTTTGCTCACAGCATATACATTTAAGTTATAAGCAAATCATTATGAGTGGCACTGTTCTCATGTATATGCCACTCATAATGATTAAGTTGTTTTTATTTTATTAATTAATCTTGATAATACCTTATGCTAATTAACACAAGATTAAAAATACCTAATTCTCGTTTGTAACTTTACGACCTTATTCCACTGACGATGCGTATAAGGAAACGTGGCCGGAAACAAAATAATTAGTACACACAAAAAAACTGGCCTTCTCAATGTTTTGTACGAAAATCTATTTTATAAGTATTAATTCGCCACTACAAAAAGTTGCTTACACCAGGCACCAAGCCAGTGGTTAGACCTCGTTCTTCATAAACACATCGCATTTTAGTAGAAATAAATTTATAATTAAAAAAAATATTTTAATGATGCATTTAGATGTGGGTTATCGCGATAAAAGATAGCCTATGAGATGATATTCCAGACATAATCAGAAAAATTATGAAATTTGGCACAGTAGTTTTTGCGTGAAAGATTTCGCGTTTAAAATATTAGTAGAAAATATTTTGACCTACAACGTAGGTATATAGTACTCGTTTAACAAGCCTAAACACGGTTGGGCTATCGTGTTTCGTTGCAGTGTTCCTGTGGCTACCTTCTGACTGCATCTTTAAAGCAGCTACATCATAATTAGCTTATGGCAATACACTGGTGGAAATTCGCCTGCATGATCAACAGGTACTATATTATTGTACTGTCGTCGAAGTTATCTACATAAGTCCATACTACAGCTCAATCAGTGGTCGAAAATAGTTTGCAAATTTTGAAGCGGCGAACTTACATACATACATACGAACAGTGCAAATTAAATAAGAGTTACATAAAATAAATAAACGCGTAAGTCATTGGTCCCACGCCTGATTTCTCAACGTGTCGGATTACCATCGCGTTGAATTATGAGAGTGAGAGAATAGAGACTGGGAGCTTGTCTTAGCGTATTCTATATTTTTGTTAACAATAACGACATACACCTTTTTCTATAGCCTCGAAAACAGTGTTAAATAAAACGGTTTAAAATACTTACACTTGAATCTCCGCCGGTTTCAAGAGTCTCCCCCGCGAGTACACGAACACTTTGAAGTACCGGCCATTGTGGTACACGGTGATGTGCGTAGAATCTTGATAATGTACTATCTTGTCCCTCTCAATACCCGGAACACGCACCGTGTTGAACAATCGTTCATACTGCCAGGAACATAACGGCACCATGTTTTGCAGCATGATCTAGGTAATAAATGTCAAAATAGTAGTGTTTAGAACAATGGAGATAGCAATATATGGAGTTTGCTGTAAGATCGAATCAGAAAAGAGGAGAACCGTCGGAGAACCAAAGTCAGCGACATTGTTGAAAGGATTGATTCAATTAAGCGGCAGTTGGCAGGGGCACATAGCTTGCAGATCAGGAACAGGAATGTTGTGGACTGGCGACCACGAATTAAACAAATTAAAAAAGACCTAATGATCTGGAAATCTTTGGGGAGGCCTATGTCCAACTACCAGGGGTATCAGTTGTGTTCCCGACCCAACAGATTTACCACCAGAGCTTTGTGATGCGAGAGGATACAGTACCCCAGAAATATGTATTTTAAAAAAGCATCCCTAACTTGACTTTGGACTTCTGTAAGGAGGAGGAGGACTTGCTCGCTTGTATGGTGAACTACCTATCTTAAAGATATCTTAATATCTGAATAACATACCGGTTCCAGTTCCTGTCGATCAATAAGTCGTCTGAATTTAAGGCAGAGGTGTATTATAACGCCCGCGCGAGCCGCTTGTATCTTCGTTGGTCGTAGCAAGATAGCGTCGGTGCCATAGAAATTGGAGTTAACCATAAGAGGCGAGCGTCCACGCAAGTACACATACTCTTCCCACCAATCAGACACGTAGTTACTTGACCACCTATAGGCAACAGTATGCTGTTACAACTCAAATACTCTATTATGCGTTACAAATTACACTATTCATTGTACACTTTTGCACTATAATAAACGTTTGACAAAGCAAATTACAGCTAGTTACCAGATTTCGTTTTCGAGAGCGTTTCCCTGTCACCTATATATTTTTATACTACTTAGGTTGTATAAAAAATATATAGGTAATTGTATAATTGTCACCTACTGTTGCGAGGGTAGTCTTGCAGGATGAAATATATAACTTAGTAAGTACGTAAAGCTTCTAAAATGTAGATAGAATATGACATCGAAATGCAAAATAATATAAATCATATAAATATAATTACCATGATTTCAATACGAGATATCTCTGAAGTTTAACAGCAATGGTTTCTTCGAATTCCTTAGCTAATCTCTGTACTCTCTTAAAATTATCGTCGTCTAATAGCGGCCGAACACTAATCAGGTACTGGAAGCAAAAATTATAATAAAAGCTCATACACATTGTAAAAGTTTAGCAATGCAAATGAACCTTATGGACCTATTTTTTTTAAACGCTTTTGTATTACTCCAAAGGAACAGTACAACTGTATGGCAAAAGATACAGAGAAACACGAAACTTATGAAGAAGACCACAGGATGGCCACCTGAACTTCTCAATGGTAAGTATTTCACGGATGGCGATTAGATAAGTCTCGATTAAGATTGTTAAGCAACTAAGTAAATGTAATGTAGCAAATAAAAATAGTACAATTAACTGAACGATGATGAAGCCGGGAGGTAGGCAACGGAACTCCATAATTAAACAATAATATCTAGCCGTGTTTGAGCTTATTTAAATAGCCATGAGATGGACTTTAACTGTGAATGATCAGATTTAAAAAAATGTCTTTAAGGGAGGCAAAGTGAGATTAGAGTTTGTATGAAAGTTCACCCTGTTTGAATACTTTAGACTTGGGATTTTAAGGTTTTTAAAAATTCTTGTTTACAGCAAATTTAGTCGGCTGCTTTTGTTAAATTATTCTTTTACTTATTTGCTTAAAAGACGACAATATTGTTAAAAAGTAAATTTATGTAAAATATAACTAAAATGAGTAATAATTTCTTACCCGTTTCATTGTATCTTCAACAGAAGGTAAAGGCAGTCGTGGTAGCGATCCTTGGAAACTGTACAACTTAGGCTTGTTCCACCCTGAGAGTACTTTCACCACGCTAATCCAAAGCATGGTCTTCTTTGATATTTTTGCACCAGGTGCACGAGATTCGTACATCCAACCCTATAAAATACATTACTATTATTAGTCACCTGCATGCCTTCTATCGAATATTGGATTACAATGTCGCTATTAAATTATTATGATTTATGAAGCTTTTGATGAACAATCAATCCATTTAAGAAGTAATTAGTTAAATATCTATTCAAATTGAAGTTTATTTTATTTTATTTTAGTCAGTGATATTACAAGGGTGATTGCAAAAAATAGAGATACCAGGCTAAGGTGTAACTTTTTACGGTATTATTCTGACAACTTTCAATATTATTTAAGCTTTTTTTAGAGAACGCAATACAGAGATAACATAAAAAGCTTACGAGACATGTATTAGGGTCAATTAAACAAATTTTAAGACCCATTTACACAATGCAAGTTGTGCAACATTTTTAACGGTATTGGTCAAATAATAATAATAATAAAATCAGTGTTTACTATGACGTGACAACCTATCGGTCAAATGACCAGTCCTTTTTGTATAAATTCGAACTCAAGAATAAAACATTGCAATAAGATTGAGAATTGGCCTTTACATAACTCGCATAGTGTAAATGGAATTGATATTTCCAAAGCTATAAATTTATAATGTATTTATTATGAATTAATTATTTTTATCATAAGTACAATATGTATTTTGGTCTAACCCGGATACATTGCTCGTGTCTGTAAAAGCGGTATTACATACCTTGTATATTAACAGTATTTTAAGGAGGTACCGCATGATGAATATCACAGTGAGCCACATGGTGAGAGCTGCCAGCAGACAAGCGATGATTTGCCACAGTGTTGAGTTACTAAACAACAAAGAATCTATAAGAAACTTCAATTGAACAATTGGTTGGAGTAAAGTTTTACTACGTCCTCACAAGAGGTCAGTGGTTCATATAATATAATACGCGTATTATATTATAAGTACCACTGACCTTGACAATACGTATAATACGCGTGCTGCATTAGTTCCCATTTGAATTATAGAGATTATTTATAAGTAGTACCGGCGAAATGCAGTCATAATATAACTCGTGAAAGGTTGGCAGGAACTGAATGCGGAAAGCTGAAGATCTGACCCAGTATCACATATAAAGGGAGACGTCAGCCAGCAGTGGATAATTACGATGATGATGAGAAACAATAAAAATAACAAACCAAATAGACAACTCCCGCACTAGGGAACTAGCCCTAAGTCACAGGGGACATTCACGGACACAGAGTACATCCAGTCTCGGAACAAACATTTAAGAGCGAGGTGGCATTTTCCCCATTAGACTACACGGGCAGTCACTCGTTCGTTCTAGCTGTGGCTATGTAAGTCAAGGTGCTTCCAGGAGCCTGAATAATAAATAGGTATCGGTATACATTTGCCACCATCAGTCATATAGTGCTGTGACCTGTGTAATAATATATAAGTTATAGGCATAAACTGTTTTGTACTAAGTGAAAATCGATAGTCGAGTAGTGGACGTCTGAATTTTCTGGGTCGAATATGATGATGAGATAAATATCGCCACGTATAAACTTTAGAGCATTATAAAAGCTGATTGTACACAAAGAATATAAGGCACTATTTTAATCATATCTAATCGAACAGCATTATTTTTATTTCCTTCTTAATAACTGGGAATTATTGTAAATTAACGACTGCATACGTAGAGTAGTAGGTTCGAGCCGTTTCACTACAAAAAGGTAATACGACAGGTTTTCTCAATATTATTAAGATAGGTAGGGAACCATACTAGTGTTTAAGCCCGAGGGATTGGGGATGGACCTCCACCTTACAGAAGACCACAATTAAAGGACTATACACAGCGGTGTAGTTGTGTTACTCCGTGTGAAAACAGGTTTCCAGAGCTCATTTAGGATGCGATTTTAACGAAACGCTTTCTTATTTCAGGAAAATTATATCATAAAACCCTGTTGTAGGCAAATATAGCTTTGGTATTTCAAACGTCCATTGTTTACGGTAACTGCCGTATGCTTGTTTGCCACCTATGTAGTATAAAAAATCCAGTATTAGAAACAGCCATACCGCGCCACAGTAGAGTAGGAAAATCATCCTAAGATTGACATCCAATGATTAGATTAGTTTGTTTTTACTTTACAATGGAGATGCCATATATCAAGGCAAATATCTAATCTTAATATATATATTTCTTGTGTGCGTGTGTATGTGACTGAACTCCTCCTAGACGGGTGGACCGATTTTGATGAAATTTTGTGTGTGTGTTCGGGTAGGGCCCTGGATGGTTTAGATTCACAATTGGACCCGGTAGGTGGCGCTGCTGTCGGTATTTCAGCTTTTTCCGGCAGGACGACGTCTGCCAGGTCCACTAGTCAATATATAAGTCTAGAGGCGCGTCTGTTTCACTAACAAATAGGTTCGTATACAAAATGCTATCGTAAAAAGCGATGTAGCGACTATTTTTTATACTACTTGGGTGGCAAACAAGCATACGGCCCGCCTGCTGTTAAGCTGTTACCGTAGCCTATGGACGCTTGCAATATCCGAGGTGTCACTTGCGTGTTGCCAATCCATTTTCTTACACCAAGGTTTTAAGGTGGGAGTATCCCTGGGATAAGAATGTGTTTCTTTCAAAACGCATCCCTGAATGAGCGCTGGAGACTTGTACTCCCACACAGGAACACAACTATATGTAGTTATTTGGCTGTGGTATTCTTTAAGGTGGAGGTCCTTCTCTAGTCGGACTTGCTCGCTAGTATGGTGCCCTATCACTTTGCAACCAAAGGTCTACAGCAATGGTTCTTGCGACTTTATACGAACTGTCGCTTAATGCATAGTGATTCAACGATTCACTCATATCGACCGCTGCATCCAAGTACCGTAAAGTAACTCAATCGGCAGCACTGGCGTTTGCAAGTGTGGGGAATGTAATCGATCGAGGCATTTACCTTCCAAAAAGAAGATTAACCAGGGATTTTAAAGACCAATACAATTCATATATTTTTGTATTATTGAAATATTTTACACGTAACTATCGAATTTAAGCCCATTAAGATTAGCTGCAAATCCGGATGAGATAAGATAAATCATTAGACCCAAAATAATGATTAAAAAGATAAGGGTATCCGTAAATATAGTGTAGTATGGCGTCTGCGCCATACCACAGAATAAATCCTTACTAATATTATAAATGTGAAAGTTTGTAAGAATGGATGGATGGATGGATGGATGTTTGCTACTCTTTCACGTAAAAACTACTGAACGGATCTGGATGAAATTTGGCACACAGATAGATTATGGTCTGGAATAACACAAAGGCTTTATACTTTTTACAGCGATAACCGACATCCACGCGGGCGGAGCCTCGGGCAACAACTAGTTTATAATAAATGCAAAAGTTAGTACAATAATATATAAATAACTTTTAATATAAATGCGAAAGTTTGTAAGAATGGATGGATGGATGTTTGTAACTCTTTCACGAAAAAGAACTCAACGAATCTGGATGAAATTTGGCACAAAGATAGATTATGGTCTGGAATAACACATAGGCTACTTTTTATCTCGATAACTAATATCCACGCGGGCGGAGCCGCGGGCAACAGCTAGTACGGAATAAAGTAATGACACTTTGCGGCCTTTTCAACTATCTTTGTACAAAATCGATATGTTTTCTCTAATTGTATGTAATAAATAATAAACAAACACGTACCTACATCTATTTTAAAGCAGCTTTACAATTAACGGACAAAATTAACTCTGATATCTGACTCAAAAAGGGAGGACTGAGGAACAAAGGCGCCGCACTGTGGATCGAAAATCGGCTGTAGTGGACTTCCGAGTCTTAGTAATAAAGGGTTCTTTACACTGTGGTAATAGGATCCCGTTTTACCTTTTGGGTACGGAACCATAAAAACGGAGGTTAAAAAAGGGGTTACCAAATAATAATATTTTTGCAATTTTCGTAAAAAAAAATATAAATCGTTAGTTTTCGCGCCAAAATAAATTCCGTGATATATTTCAGCATTGTGTTGGTTATACAAAACCGTTTAAAGACAAAAACCCGCCAAAAAAGAATTCAGGTGTCCACTAGAGCCGATTTTCGATCCACAGTGCTACAGGGCAGGCGTCTACTTACAAGACCAAGACCTTCATAATCACAGTATAAACAACACCAACTTACAGCCAACATGTATAAAAACAGCAGATGGGATTGTGACCAATGACGTCAGAAACTCATCAATAAAAATCGTCTAAGAAGTGCTTCAGTCTTCAACGTCTTCAAATATCAAATTAGAACGTCAAGTATTTTAATGGAATAATACAACGCATTGCATAGTTACTAATAGACCATTGCGACGTCATATGATTAAAAAAGGGGATTGTGAGTAGTAACACAATTTGATATTATCAAACCATTGCCTGGGTAAAAGACTAGACGACATTACTATATCAAAAGGAATAGATCAGTACCTACCCTGCAAACACGCCTAAGAGGCAGGCAGTACCTACTAGCAGCGTTCAACAAGTATATCTATCAGTATCAAGCAAACTATACTGATGGTTGGACACTTGATCTCTAAATAAACAAAAAAACATCGTGACAAAACCCACATGTCTTAGAACAAATTCTAAAGGCATGTCTGATCCAGCAATTTGCATTTAGCCAGCGTGTGTGAATTAAAAAAGCCTTTTTAGTTTTCTTGATAGTGGAAAGGAGATCCGTCCCCAGAAGTGAAAGATATATGGTTTCCTACGAGACCAAGAAAACGTCAGCATACATTCTATCTAATGAAGTACAGAAGCGTGAAATTCGACCGGATATACATAGATATTATTACACTCTATAACATTATTCCATTAAAATAAGAATAAAGTAAACTTACCTAGGTAAAATTACTAATGCTTTTTGTACTAATCCAAATGGAACACTGAGGCCAGCGAAGTGTGCCGCCACCAGTAGCGTCCACAACACGTACAGGGATTGCAGGTGTCCAGGGTATACTCCATTGTGAACACTGTTCTATGAAATAAAACAGTTTCAATAGATTGTGACCATTTATAAGAACCCAAGTCTACTGCTTAGACCGTATGGTTATTGATAGCACTGATATAGGCTGCTTTCCCCCGTCCCTACCATACCATACCTTTTTCGTATTTGGAACAAATTTCAGCCCGCGACTTTTTTTCACGTGATAAGTTCATAGAAAAAACTTAGGAATAGTGCAGCTTTCGATCGGTGTACGATTTACGCTTTTGACGTAAGGGTGAGGTACTATCAGAACATACGACATAGTTGAGTGTTTGATAAACTTTACTAAAAAGTACAGATTAAAACATTATTATAATTAAAATTATTGGGTCTTTTGGATTATTAAATTATGGGTTGTGATGATGATAATAATTATGTCGTTGGTGCCGACGTCTAATCTTGACGACGACTAGCCATCTGTGCAATCACAGGTACACTTTTTATTCCTGCAGTCTCATAGTCCAATGAGATGCCAATCCGGCACGACCGGAGACACGTACAGCAAGTGTAGAAAAAATCGTTTGTACGAGCTCTTTGAGGCACGAAAATGTTAATTTCTTGACAGAAGAAACCCATCATCTCTTTGTGACCCAATCGGCAATTAAATTTGAGACCTCGTGTTCAGCAGTAGTACTCATCGATGACTAACCCAATGAGGCAGTCGTCGGCTATACAGGCGATAGTACGATAAGTTACGGCCCCTCTAGACAAGTGACATTAACGGTAGTCGAATCGAATCGATTACGATATAATATCGTAAACTTACGTCAAATCGCATACATTTTCTTTTTAACAAGCTTTTATTTAGTTTGCAATGTATGTTAGTTAGTTAGTTTGTATTTTGGGGTCAAATCTTGTAAGCTAGATTTGAAGCACTTCTTTAGTAGATAATATTTATAATACTAACCCTGAAACGAGCTAGCCGTTTCTTCCACGAGCGTATTCCAGACTCCCATACGAGATAAAGGACTTCGCGGTCAAAGTTCACATCCCACCCATCGTGCGTGATCGCGAATGAGAACGCGACGGCAGAGTGCGCTTCCGCCATCTTACGTCACCCACCTATAACAAACGACGATATTACTTAATACACTTGTAACATCCTTATCGCTATTTAATTATACATTATAGAAATTCGCCTTTGTACACAGGTATATACCTAAGGCTATGTATATATGTAATATTGATGTATGTATTTATACTGTGTAAATAATTCGCTGGATGATGCGGTAATTAGGTTAAAAATATACCTAAAGGTAATTTAGATCGCAAATTACTAATAGTATATATATACATATAAATTACACAGCTATTTATTTAGTAGTTAAGCTACTAGGAGCTCTCTGTTATAGAACTGTTAAAAAATAAAAAAATAAATGTTCATAGTCTCACTTCGTAATATTATAGAGATATCAACTTTCTAAAATATAATAATTATGCTAATCCAACATATTTTGGCTTTTTATATTTTGTAGTTATATACGTTCGCCACAATTCAGTTCATGAATTATAATTTTAAAAAAACACTCGCTTCTGACACGGTTTCGCTCGCATTGTTACTTCAAAAAACGGGAATAATGGAGCTTTTGATTTGTGTTTATATTGTTCAAATTGTAAAAGTAGTTTTTAATAAATAAGATTAGCGCGATAATCGTGGCAAAAAATATTTGATCATTCTTTAACCACCTATTTTGACTGGCAACTTTTTCCACATACACAAAATTTCCCATGATTTCCAGTTTATTTTCAAACAATTAGACAAACATTAATTTATTATGATTTTACAACCCAAGGCTAAAAAATAATAGCATTGGTTATTTTTTTTGATGCCTTGTATATTTTGTACGCCGGTTATTCGGATAAAACCGAGTTTTGCAAAAATTCTAGCAAGATCGCAAAACACTAGATAAAAGGATCTGGAGTTTTGCGAACTTCCTAGGTCTATCGCAAAATACCAAAATGAATTCTCTATCAATTTCTTTAAATCCTTACTTCCTTACTAATATTATAAATGTGAAGTTTGTAAGAATGGATGGATGTATGGATGTTTGTTACTCTTTCACGTAAAAACTACTGAATGGATCTGGATGAAATTTGGCACACAGATAGATTATGGTCTGGAATAACACATAGGCTACTTTTTGCAGCGATAACCGACATCCACGCGGGCGGAGCCGCGGGCAACAGCTAGTAATTAATATTTATTGATATCTTCTACTTAACAATATTGTTGATTTACTAGCAAACAGTCAGATCTCATAACAAATATTAAGGAATGCTGAAAGTCTTTAAAGTTAACTTAATTTCATGTGAAATAAATAAAACGGTTGGTTTAGTGAAACTCTAAACCAACCGTTTTATTTATTATTATTAACCCACCAGTTTTAGCAAAAAATTCTGCTCCTAATAACATAAGTGAAAACTGAAAGTATTTCTATAAAATAAAAATCTCAAGTTTCTAGCCTTAGTAGTTAGTTACTACTATGGATTTCAATGTCCATTACTTAGTCTCTTCTAATATAAGAAAAAAAAAACATGACCATGGGCGAAGGGAATCCAGTAGGTTTGCAATACCGCAATTTAGAAAGTGACCTGTGAACCATCATCTAACCGAAGTAAGAACAATGATTAATTTATAAATGATAAATATTTTTCTACAATTGTCATAAAACCTGGGAAACTCCCTAATTATACTATAAATACGAAAATAACTCTTGTCTGTCTGATGTCTTTTCACAACTATAGGGTTGAATGGAACTTAATTAGTTTTAGCAAGAAGATAGATGGTATTCTGGGGAAGGACATCATTTACTTTTTATCATGATAACTGACATCAAATCCATTATTTGTAAGTAGTCAACGATCTTGTACGTCAAAGTACCTACGGCTGTAGGTACTTTGACGTACAAGATCGTTGTCTACTCTGACTGATCAAAGTACCTACGGCTGTAGGTACTTTGACGATGAAGGGCTTGCAACCTATTCTTTTGAACTTGGATCTGAGCCTGTATTCACCATATCTACCCTGAGATATTATTCATATTGTTTACTTGAATTTTACAAATGTGTAACTTCTAGTATATATTATATATTATATTATGTTAGGATTTAAAAACAACAATAAATTATGATATCTGTCTACATATAAAACTCTTTATTAATTTATTTGTTTAGTTAGTAATATTAAATTAAATTTGGTAAAGAGAATGGATTTGTATTATTTCTGTAGAGTTGGTATACAGTAAATAAATACCTACCTACATCATAATATATGACTCTTTTACTACCATTAGTTATTTGTTTTGTGTTAATTACTTAGGTATTGTGATTCATTGTCAATATTTTATTTTCATATAACATTGTAATCTTTCAAATAAATGTGGTACCTACTAATTTGTAGGAAACAAATTGTAGTACAATAAATTAATTAATTTATTGTACTAATATCATCAATAAATTTTAATGGATGTAGGTAGTCCAGTCTAAAATTTAAAAGTGGAACAAATGATAAGCCATAAAAATCTACATATGAAATTATTTAAAAATCAATTACATTAAAACCATATAGTAACTTGTTTTAAAAATGTAACAAAATAATTAATTTCTACTACGTAAGAGAAATCTATACACACATTATTCGCAGCGCATGGGATATAAATACGCGGTCACTATACACTACACGCACACACGCCAAGCAGGTGTCAAAGTCTAATTTGAGGAACGAGGCGGTTTTACGAAAATTCGCAATATTAACAAACCCTAAAAAGCATGAGCCATATACAATAATAATACGTTGTTATCGTGAATGAGTAATAATTACTTTATAAACTTAAAATATATGGGTAAGTATAGCAAGTCACATGCTATCCACGTATCTTTGTGAACAAGTTAGGAAGTGTAAGTTACATGACTATCTATTCGTATATTTTTTCAATACCATAAAATATAATAATTATTACAGAAATTATTTGATACTAAAATACAAAAATAACTTACCTTATAATATACAGCAATATGAAAGCACCAATAAAATGGGCAGCAGAACGCAAGCAGTTACTGGTACTACGGTTTAGTAACAGTACATTGCTGGTTACTTTATTTACACACCACCGTTAAACATTTTAATTTTCGTTTTAGATTTTTTTTTAATTAATGATTATTACGCGTTTCTTAAAAAGAATATCCTTTGTAGTTATAGGTTGATAATTTATTTACATCCGAATTAAAATAACAGGTACAAGTTACGAGAAAAGGTAGTACGTGCCGTCCACGGCCAGTTAACCCACTCAATGACGATTTGTTTGAGCAATTCAATTTGGTATTTGACGAACTAAGTGTTGCCACTCCTTGCCATTTATCAAAATAGATAATGAAGGGAGATTTTTTGCCTTGTTTCATTTATTTGACATTTTAACATCGTATTTTATTGTTTTAAGCAAGGACCTTATATTAATGGATGAAGTACTTCAACAAATATCGATTTCCATAATAAGGTATATTTTCATAACGGTAAAGATAAAAATTGTACGCAGAAATATCAGAGAGAAAAACGGTCCAAATTATATAGCCAAACGGGAAGCCCTGTGTCCCTTTCTAGCAAACATGCCAGTATAAAAATTACAATTTAAAAGAACAATTTTATTACAAGTAAAAATGAATTCTAGGTTGGTTGTGGCATTTTCTTTATCAAGTATGTAGATAATTCGTTGTAAATCAACAAATACAACTTTTGGTTACAATAAGTTTAAATTTTCTCAAATTTAATTTATTTTAAACTTATTATACACAAAAATAAATGTATAAAGGCGGACTTAATGCCATAGGTATTCTATACCAGTCAACCCAAGGTGGTGTAAAGATATAACAAAGTATTATAAGTATTTTTTTTTGCGAAAATAAAATGTAGAAAAGACAATATGTATATTATTATATAAACTATGATACTAATACTTATAGGTACATTTTATATAAAATTAATGCATGTTTACTAAACTAATGTATATTATATTAATTATATAAATATAATAAATATTAAACATTACTGATGAGATGATTCTGCCAATCTGCGCAATAGTAGTTCATGAACCTTTTTTTTGAACGCATACTGGCTAGTGGACATCCTGATCTCAAGAGGCAGGGCATTCCAAATGCGAAAAGATTGGATAGGAAAAGAGGAGTGAATAAAATCAGAGTTATGAGAAGGACACACTAGGAGCAGATTGTTAGAGGAACGAAGACTTCTATTATGAACAGACAAATTTCTTGTAGATTTCCGAAAACTGACCATCTGCATCATGCATCATCAGCTTTAGATGCTGTGCCGGCGTGCAAATATTTAAAAGCATAACAGATGCATAATTTTAAGATTATTTAGCCAGGAAAAGTAAAAGTCTCAAATTCAAATGTAATTTGGCAATCGTAGTACATTGCGCTAAAACGACATAAAACCGTTTTATTTAATAATGTTTAATGCATATCATGTTGTACGATGTAATAATTTAGAATAGGAATAAAAAAACACATTATTCTTTCTCATTATAATTACCTACATAGATTATCTTATCTAAACGTCAATAACCTGCTAACTTAGCACACATAAAGTGTATTTAATTGGCAATATTACATATTTCTATATATACAATATACCTAATATATTTACAATTCTTAAAAAAAAGGAAAAGATATATACAATACAATTATATACATAGAAAATACACGAAAAACGGGAGGGACTGCTTAATAGGCGTCATAAAATTTCTCCGCATCGACGTCTGCTGGAAACGTGCCCAAAAGACTGGCAGCATTGCCACGTTGAATGGCAATGCTTATTCTTTGAGCCAAAAATAAGCCAGCCCTCTGGTCACGTGAAGCCTCGATTAAACGCTTCGACAAATCTTTAAAAAGACCGCGAGCACTTGCACCCCACGGCCCAAGCGTTTCGACTCCAAACGGCTCAAACACATAATCTCCGATGAGATTATTGTATTTGCGCCGCTTGAGAGTCTCCGCGGATGCAGCAGCAGCACCAGCACAACCTGCTGTACTAGGAAGATGAGATGGTGCAAGGGTGTCGACACATGTTGCGTCCCACACCAAAGGCCTACCCATCTTCCATGGCAGTAAAGACATACCATCAGGTCTCTTACCATCGTTGCGTACCAAACCATTGGGTTCTAGTACAGCTGGAACGCCAGCGGTGACAAGAGCACGTCGGAGTATATCGTTAAGGTTGGCGTGCCGGGATATACGGCCTGCACTCCTGCTGCATGACAGGCCGTGGTGTCCAAGGCTGTCGACGGCTTCACCACAGCAACATCTATGAGGAGAAACAGAAGGAGCACCTAGGCGAAGGCAAGTAGCTATACGGAAGGTAGTATCGTCCAACATGGTACCTATGCTGGGCGATGGAAGTGCTTGAAGCCAGAGGCCCGACTCCCATTCTCCCACAGCCAGCAAACGAGCGCGCTCCGCAGGACTGGTAGACGAAATAATCAGTTTATCTCTAACCATCCTGCAAAGCGGCCCGTCCCACTGTCTCTGAGAAAAAGGGTTAGTGGGTAACTCAGTGTTGGGTACAGTCATTTTCCAAGCATTAATGGCATCGGTCTTACATGGCACATCAGAACTAACCAGTGTGCAAGCTAGAATTTTCCTGGTTAGTTCTTCCGTGCTATGAACCGAGGACAAAAATGCTGGTAAACTAACATCGGCAATTTTGCGAACGCCGAGCCCGCCCAAGCGAACTGGTAAGGACGCTTGAAGCCAGGCTCGATCGTTCAAGGCCACATTAAGAATTTTGCTCATAGTGTTGTAAATAATTTGGTCCATTTTGCCTAAAAGTGTTAGATGTTTCCAAAACGGGGCCGATCTTAGGGCATGTGTAAATTTGGGCACGAAGAGGCAGTATCTAATAATGGTAAAAGCCGAATGTATATTAATTTTGAGTAGTCGGTCTGAAACTTCACAAAAATTTTGTACTTTTTCTTCTATGTATGAATCAAAAGCGTCTTCAAAAACTGGGGATCCAAGAAGGCAAAAGGAAGATTTCTCAAGAATTTTGATATTTGGTGCCAAAGTATTAAATTTTGATAAAACCGAAAGTTTGTCTTTAATTTTGTCACTGATATAAATCTCGCATTTACTCGTGTTAAGCTCTAGTCCAATGGAATTAAATTTATTTTTTATGTAAGCCAAATCTTGAAAAACTGTCTCTACATTGCCTCCTAGTGTTCCATCATCTAAATACCAGACATTAAATTTTGAATTAATTTTTTCGATGATGGGATGAATCGCTAGGCTGAAAATAACTGGCCCAAGAGGATCACCTTGTTGACAACCAACTGATGATTCCAAAAGATGCTCCTTGTATAATAATTTTGATGGGTACCTATAACATTGATAAAGAAATTTGAAAATTTGTGGTGTCTCCAATTTTGCCTGTGTCAACAAGGTGTCCCTATTCACCGAGTTAAAGGCATTCTTTAAGTCAACCTTTAAGATGACCTCACCGTCACCACAGTCAAGGTACGTTGACAAGGCATGTATGGCAGCCTCACAACCCCCTCTTGAACCGAAGCCCAGTTGCAGGGGTTGAAATTTATTGGCTAAAGCTATGCTGTAAAATTTACAGCATAGCTTGGCTGCCATACGCCTATAAGTACACCCTACGGCAATGGGACGTATGCCACCATCTTTTTTCCGTAGGGCGCATAGATTAGCGCCATACAGAATATCGATGATGCCATCGTGTACATTGCCGGCGAGCATAAGGTTCATTAAAGCCGTAAGCTCCCTCAGGAGTGCATCCCCAGCTTCCCCGGCGCCCGAACACAACAGATCTTTTAGATGCTGAGGTGTTAAGCCGTCGAGGCCACCGGCAGATCCATTCCGGAAAGAGCCAACGGCAGAAAGAACGTCCTTGGCTGTGACATTGAGGCAATCTGAATCAATGTCAGATGGCTCTGGGAAGGTAAGGCCATCGGCAGGCGCCGGATGTTTGCTCTGCAAACCAGCAAGGGTATCTGGAGAGCACGGCGCCACCACATCGCTGCTAAATAATAACCGGGAAGCCCCCCTTATATCACCTTCTCTCAATTTGGATTCTACATAATATGAAAAAGAGTTTTTTTGTCTAAAAGGAAATTTTGACTCTAATAGGGTTGTAGAAATATAACAATTATCTTTAATTTGTGTCGTCAGTGACTTTTGAGAGGCCTGGTCTTTTTTAACATGGAGAATCCTATATGGGAAGGTGATTAATTGTTCCCAAGCTGTACTTGAGTTCTCCCGGACGACAAGACCTATGCAGCGAGCCAAATTTTGGGCTACTGTAGGTCTCGCGCCGCGGGGAACTCTCCTAAGGATCGGAATTGAATTTTTTAAACTAGCCAGATATTGCCAAAAGGGAATTTTGTCAGCGGCGTCCGTTAAATCCGCTGTGTGTGTTGTGGGGCTAGAAAATACATTTTGGGATTTATGAACTCTACCAAAATGGATTTTCAGGCCCCGCACACCTTTAAAGAAACGAGCTTGGGGACAATGAGGGCAACGCACTAGGTCATTAGAGAATGTGGTAGGTTGACTACGAGCACTTACCTCCACATCGCTACTGCTGCCACTGCAGTCCTGGCTCATAAATTTAGTTTTTACACTTATACCTAATTTGTAGATATGATAAAATTAAATAAAGGTATAAAAAACACAAAAATCACAGATATTATCACAGACATTGTCACTTATCAAATGTCATGTCTTGTGTGTCCATGGCGACGGGGCGTCGCCCTGGTACCGGCTTCGCGTCCTTCCTGTCGCCTGTCTGGTCTTTGGTTGACTAGCGATTAAAACTCTTCGACTGCTTAAACTGAGGTCGTGGGATCAATCCCCACCCAGGGCAAATCTCTCTCAATATTCCAGTTGAGTTTGCATTAAAATAATTATTGCGGTTGCTTAGTGCTTTACTAAGGCCCAAATATGCGTCGGATTTTTATTCAGCATACTTTTAAATACCTTTTATTATTGAGAAATCGTAATGGTCGTCGCCAAAAATAATCAGAAAAATAATAATAATTTATTATTTTATTTTCATTTGTTGTGTTATGTGTTTGACATTGACATAAGCACTCATTAATTATTGAAAGCCAGAGTTGCTTTATGAACCCAAATTTCAAGGCATTCTGGTCTTGATCAATGGCATGCTCACCCTGTGGAAAGAGACGGTGGGCTCCCCCAGAGTCGGTCCGAAAATTGATAAGCAGTGCACATTCCACTTGGGTATAAGTTCCTTGGTTTAAAGTTTATAAAGTGAAGTGAAGTGGCATGTGTGGATTTTTCTTCTAAATGACAGAGAAATAATTTGGAAATGTTGGGTAGGTACTTAGTAATTTAAAAAATCATAGCTCTTATTGGGTCATATGAATTATCATATCTTACAATCAATGAATTTGTATTTGGAGACTAGGCAGATTCATGTCCATGACACTGAAATCCCGATTCATTTCTGGTATCACATGACTAAAATTCTTAAGCCAACGGAAGTCACAGCTATTTCTGCCCAGTGTCACTTTTTTTAAAACATAACTCCTGCACTAGCCCTGTGTCGTGCGTGGGGGACTTTTATGGTGCGTACACGCCGCGCCAACAAACGCCAACGAATGGCTTCGTTGATCCTGTGTGGACGGCTGAGCGAACGCCAACGATAGTTCGTTCGCGTGTGCCATCGATTCGAAGCGTGGCGGCAACATAAAAGGAATTCAGTATTGACAGCCACCGCATGACGTGAGAAAGACCAAAGAGAGAACGTCTGGACGCTTTGCTTTCTTTTCTTTCAGCGTACGTTCGTTGACCTTTGGCGTTAAAGACAGTGAAAGATTAAATATCAAATTAAATATCTATACGATTTGACAGCTATTATGTCAGAACAAGGTACAGTCGACTATGCGCCCTTTGTAGTGATAAAAAGTTAGTGTGCCTCCCCATTCGTTTTTGAAATGAAATTGTAACTCACGTAAAATATGCAAATTTGCAACAAGGTTGATGATAGCCATATGGCTACCTATGATGACTTCCAAAGTCGGAACACTGTATGTATAGGTATGTTATCTCCAGCAATGTTTTCTCTTTGAACTCAAATAAAAACCTGCTTAAAAAGTAAATTAAGGAAAATAAGTCAAAAATCTTAGCGGATTTTTATTATGAGCTAGCAGATATCAAACAATTCAGATTCAAACTGGCAACATTGACTCAGTGTCTAAATATCAGTGTCAGTCTGGGGTTACAGCCTTAGGCCTTACCTGTAACCTCATCTGCCTGCCTCACAGTGTCACACACAGCAGCAAACAGTAGGTCTGAGTACTCGACTACAATCAAGTTCAGTGTAATTTATTTTATTGTGACTACATATTTCCAATAACATTTAAAAAAAGCATACAGTTGAAATGAAAATTTGTGTTGATAACGATAACGCTCAAATTAAAATGGTAAAAAAAGTATCATATAATAGTAGAGAGAAAATATCAGGATTTTTCGTTTTTATCGTGTTCTTTGTTTGTGTATATTTTTATATAAATCGGTTACAACAAAATTACGCCAGTTCTCAGTCTACTAATGCACGTTGCTCATCAGAATTAATTGCGATAAAATATCAGTTGGAAGGTACTTTGTTGTATTATGATTTTGTTTGTGCTTCGTATTAACTTGAGATGTTCGTTTGGTTGACCCGCTAGGATGCTCAAGTAGAGACGCCTGAGCTGACTCACGTAGGCGCCTCGACTTGAGCACGCTCAAGCCAATATGGCCTGTAACCTAAGCATGTTCAAGTGAATATGATGCTTCAATATTAGTGAAATTATTATTTATATCTACTTGTATTGGTCCTATTTCAGCTGTAACATCCTATAAGAAACGCCTTGACATACTTTTAGTGAAAGCTCAAGAGGAGCAAAAATCTCAAAAGGCTACATATGAGGACATATTGGATAGTTCTCTGACAATAAAACAACAATATGTAATTTGCCAGGTAATTATTTATTGATACTAATATTGCTTGCCTTTCTCTGCTTCAGACAGTATATTAAAAGTCACTCCTGACTGTTAGCAGTCGTTATATTAAGGGATAGGCCTATATGGCTCCACACGTACAAAGGCCCACTTGAGCAGCCAAGTGCGGATAACGCCCCGACAAACTAAGTAACTAGGCCTATATGGCTAAACAACTGTGTCACCTAAGTGGCCACTAACTAGAATTTAAAAAAATTGTTAAACAGTTAATTGTATGTTTGTACTCTCCAGCCTTAAATTCTATCGGTCTGATTAGTATAATTCATTTCACTGTGAATGTTGGTACCAGTATGCATTTCACCTCACAGCTCTCTTGATATACCATAAGAAAGCTACTACCCGTATATGCCTAGCAGGCATATTATATGAGTTGTAATTACATTGTTTAAACTAGTGGTCTTCCCTAAATTCGCATGGGTATGTCTATATTTTACCTGTTCAATGATTGAATATAAAATGTTTCAAATTTTAGCTTTCTAGACTTAGTACTTTTGTCTGCGTGTTGATCATCAGTCAGGACAAATGTATATTCGTTTAATACTAATTGGGTGGCAAACAAGCATCGGACCAACCTGATGGTTAGCAGTTATTGTAGCCTATGGATGCATGTAATACCAGAGGTATCATTTGCATGATGCAGACTCAAAAAATGAACACCAGGGTATAATGTTTGATTAACCCTGGGAGAGGAACACATATAGTTAAAAACACACCCCTAAATAAGCACTGGACCTTTATTCACATACAGTTACATAACTACACCGCTGCGTGTAGTCATTTGTCTGTGGTCTTCTGAAGAAAGTGTGGTCCCTACAGTCAGTCTGACTGGTATATCAACCCACAGCCTAAACTCCTGGTCCTAGAGACATGAAATTTGAAGGATGTGTTCTGTGTGAAGTATAGGTATCCACTAAAAAAGACTTATTCGAAATTTTATTCCTGAGAGGGTGAAATGAGGGTTTGATTTTTCTATGAAACTTTCTTCTCTGGGTAGATGGACTCGAAAATTGGAACACAATTATAAATTTAAGAAATCCGTATTTAAGGGAGAAAAGGTGAGATTAGAGTTTCTATGAAAGTTCATCCTATTTAAATAGGATTTATATTTGGGATTTTAGGCTTTTTGAAAATTCTACAACTTATTGCCATATTGGAGTTAGTTCTTTTTTTTTTAAGTATAGGATATTTTGTGCAGTTCCCTTCTATTTTTTCTCATCTATTATCTAGATCCCTTAGTATATCTCGCGAGGGCAGACGACACGTCCCAAATAGAATATGTACTTTACGAATATTATAAATGCGAAAGTTTGGATGGATGGTAGTTTGTTCAAACTCAATACCAGAACAGCTAAATGGATCTGGATAAAATTTGGCACAGAGATAAATTATAGTCTGGAATAGCATATAGGCAACTTTTTATCGCGATAACCGACATCTACACTGGCGGTGCCGCGGGCAACAACTAGTAGTACATAATGCTACTCCCAAAAGATTCAATGTTCTCGTGGTAATGTACACACGGTAACGGATATAGCTGTACAGGGCCGCTATATGAAGATTCGATTTTTAGGAAAACTATTGTATATCCTACAGATAAAATTATATTTCACACAAATTCACACATTGGTTTTCCTAAAAAACTAATCTTCATATAGCGGCCCTGTACAGCTATCTCCATTGCCCACCGTACATGCATACAAAGCCGGGGGCGGTAGCTAGTTTTGTATATATTTGTTTATACTATTGTCATTCAATATAAAACTCATTTACTCTTAATACGCAGAATGTGAAACAAGATACGAGATACATAAACGGTTACCGTTTATGTATCTCGTATCTTGTTTCACATTCTGCGTATTTTTCGTGCCTCGTATTTGAGACATATTAACAGTATAAATAACAATTCATTGTTTAACAAACAACAGTTTCCGTCGTAAATAGATATATGCAAACGTAATTATTATGGAAGCAACTTTATTATAAGCACATCCACAAAATTGGCCAACTTGGCATATGTGCGAGGCATAAAGTGCAAAAGGAATTCATATTTATTTATTGTCTGCACGGTTGGTACAGTGGCTTAAGTGGTTATATCGCCATTTAATACTGCGTTGCGTGTTCTGGGTTCGACCCCGGGCTTTTTTATTTGTGAGATCCATAAATGGTTGTCCCAAGTCTGGGTGTAGGTACTTTGTGTCCGTTTATGGTATGTTTGTAAAGTCCCCCGCGTCTTTTTGAAGAAGAAAATAAAGAAGAAAGAATAAGCATACAGGTTCAGGCGTACCCCGAACCAAAAGAGCTAAGGCACAGAGAATCTAGATGAAGGATGACCGAAACAGAGAACAGAGAGATAGAGAAATGCACAAAAGATCCTAAAAGGTCGAAATGTTAATTAATATCAGTCAAGAAAATTATACAATTATTTTGACTGGTAATGATTATCAGTCGAAATTATTTTATATTACTAGCATCCACCTGCGGTTTCGCCCGCGTATGCAACCCCACGGGTACATGTTTTTTCTGGAAAAGATAGTCTGTGCTATTCCAGACTATAATCTTTCTGTGAACAAAATTTATCCAGATCCGTGTTGGCGTGATTGAGTAACAAACATTTATCCAAACTATCGCATTTATTATATTAGTAGGTTTAATGTTATTCATTACATTTCTTGTCTAATCACTATTATTACTTTTTACTTGACGTTTTGTTATTATGTACAAACCTATCGGTCAATCTTCCAATGACAAACCGAGGCAAAATCGCTTAACTTTTACACTGCACGTATTAACATAATAACGTTACTGTGTAAATGGGTCAAGTCCTTTTGGGGAAACTGCGCTTAAACTATTTCTATTCGATACGAATCTCCATGTACATGTTATCTGTAGGATTGTTATGTTAATAGTCATTGCCTTACCTTTAAACTACGACTATATAGATAAATCAAAATCAAATTTCTTCCACAGGAACCGTGCATTATTCTGAAAAAAAAAGTAGCCTTTGTGCTAGCAGACTATAATCTCTATATGGAGCAATTTTATTTAGTCCCGTTAAGCCTGTCTTGCGTGATTGAGTTGCAAACATAAATACATACTTTCGCATTTATAATATTAGTAAGAAGTATGACAGTAAAATCAGTTTACACTACAGATACACCTCTACCTCAGAGAAATCCTACCTACTTACTAATAGGTAAATACTCGCACTCTCCGAGCTCCCCCGCACGCCCTACACTCTATTAGACACGGATTTGGGATGATTTTGAACGGATACTGTGATACAGGTGTATAATAATTTTAATGATACGTACTTGGTATGGTATGGTATGGCGGGCCGTTGTCCGCAATTCCACGCGCATCCACGCTGATGCGCGTATTTTACGTGCGGGTGGTTGGCAAGGGGGCCACTCTATCCACGTCCAAAAAGATAGATACGTAATTATACATATATTGTTTTAGATGTTTATCTACCAACATTTGTTTTTCAGAGTCAATTTGAAGATCTACAGACTGAATGTAAGAAGATTAAAGAACATTATTACAGTTTGCTGAATAAGGAAACCGATGCACAGTAACAAGATGAACATAGATGTGAGAGTGATATCTGTGGGTAAACTTTGGGACTTTTCTATCAATGATCTATGCACTTGGCTGCATAGCATTATTTAAATTTGGTGTAAGATATTATATCGAATTGTTACAGCTCTGTTTACTTTTCAACTAATTCGCGCACTAGTGCCAAATCTACGTCTTTCTTAATATAATATCGTTGAGTGCCACGAAAAGAACTAGCAAGAAATTCAGGTCACTCAGAACTTTCGACATTAAATTTACAATCCTATTAATATTATAAAAGCGAAAGTTTGTAAGAATGTATGGATATATGTTTTTAACTCTTTGACGCAAAAACTACTAAACGGATCTGGATTAAATTTGGCTTAGAGATAGATTATAGTCTGGAATAACACAGAGGCAACTTTCTGCCGCGAACTTGAAGCCGCGGGTGTAATCTAGAACATAATAACAAGTAATGACTTATATACTTGTTATTAATAGATGCGACACCCGACGGAAACTGTAATGAATCCATTTGGTAAACAAAACGAGATGTGTCACATCTTACCTATTGTAATACAAGTATTCAAGAATGTTATACATTTTTTTACATTTATAACACATTCATATTATGTTTATGGCTTTTGGATACAAAATAATTGTAAATGTTGTACTCTAGCTATTAAAAATCATGGTCCCAGTTTCTTGCCAATTGTTCTCGAAGACCTAACCTAGTCAGCTAATTGGCCGTAGGAAAACAAAAATGCTGGCATTTGTTTTATGACGTTCATAAGTATCGCGCATTTGAGCTAAATGAATAAATGAGTTTGACTTTTAACTTTTAAACATGATCACTCATTTCCAGAATTAGTTATTTTTTGTGTTGGGCATTTGTCGATTTGCTCCTTTGTCGAACTAGGCATTTTGTCGAATTGATCCTTTGTGGTAATAAGCATTTATCGTATTAGAGAATTTAGCATGCTATATAATTTTCAGAAAAACACTGTGAATAGACTCAACTGGAATAGAATAAACTAGAGCCGTTTAAAATGTAGTCACATTACATTAAACATAATAATAATGCTAGTTCCTGTCTCTGAAGCCCACTGGTAGCTTGGTTCCTCTATACCCGATACCGGTCGGCCTCCATATTTTTATAAAATATAATTTGGAGAATTTAGATGAATAAAGAGCATAATAATAATTTATTGCGTCAATTATGGTAAGTTACATAGAGGTTAAAATTTTTTGGTTTTACATGCTGTGTAACGATGCAAAAATACAGTTATTTATTATAACTAATAACTACTACGGGCTCTATTATAAATTAAAATAAGTACCAAAATACCAATAAATACCTTGATGAATTTAATTTTGAAAATTATAAAACTGACAAGGATTTTTTTCAAAGAACTCTTCAACCGAGTAAATGCCACTTTCGCAATGCAACGCAGAATTTGTTGTACGTCGAAAGAATTATTGCTTTTGGAAGTGAAATATAACTTAAGGGAATATTATATACACAACTTCGCCTGAAAAGTTCCAGTTTAGGAATCGGTATATTAAATTCTAAGTGATTTATTTTTCTCTTATTTGAATTAGACTTCTAAACTCAACTCTCATCTCTGAAATTTCAAAAATATGTACAGTGATATGGAAGATTATGTAACTTGAATATAGGCTTACAGGAACCGCAAACCGAAACGCCACTCTAGTTTAAAAATTGTATGAATACATTTCTTCTGAGCGATAAAATCTTCCAGTAGAAATTCCTCAAATAATTATACTGTATCGAATTACTGGACATACACATGCGTGATAAACCATTAGAGGGGTAGGCCTCGATGCAAAGTCATTTACTTTACCTAAAATGTTATGAGTGATCGGGCGCCAAATTTGTCGATAGTACAGTACGGATTATTTAATGATCAAGTTTAACTTTCTTGATAACATTTTATTAACCTTTGATCACAACATAAAGTTCAATTTACACGATATACTCACAGAAAATTATTGTATAAGCTTAACCTACCTACTTAGTCTGTATAGAATATATTATGTAAACAGAGCTTTAAAACTTTCTAAATATATGTCTTATTTTGTAAACCTACTTAAGGCGACGTATGACGTCTTTGAAATTTGGGTTGCATTTGTAAATAATACGGTATTTTTTTATTAGCCTATGTCGTGCCACTGCTGAGCAAAGGCCTTCCATTAACTTCCAACGTCGTTGACGTGACGTTCTTAAAATTAACTTATGCAGTGTAGCATTACCTCGCCTCAAAATATTAATAACAATTTTATATACCTATTTAAACAAAACTATGTAAGCAATATGTATTTTGGTGTACAATAGTATACCAACACTGTGACACGAGAATTTTATATAATATATAAAGACTTATTTAAGCAAGACTATGAAATTATTGTTAATATTGTATATAGTAATATGTATATTGTCAGTATTAATTAAGTTTATTTATTATTGTTAAGTTAACATTCTTCTTATAAGTCCTTTGTTTCTAAAAGATAAACAGTGAATAGATATAGAATACCACAGATTATTTATATATATATATCTCCATTGACTTAATAACAAAATTTGTTAAGATTTTTACAGCATTCGTTCTTAAACTATAAAGCATGTCCATTGGTAGTCTTAAAGGTAATACATATTATACATATATTGTTTCATAACTTTGGAATGGGGTTTCAATCCTTCACAAATGTTCGAAGATATCGCTAAACTGAGTGACAATCACAATGTACCAGGGCAAATAATTTGCGGAACGTTTCTGGAGTAACTACGACTTGCTGAAAGTTAAGGGCAATCCTAATGCCAAGGACAAGGTAGGCTCATGGTCTCAGAGAACAATCTCTTAGCCGGAATACGTCCACTGTAGGACATAGGTCTCCCTTAAGGATTTCCACAGCGCTTGGTCATGAGACTACCTTGTCCTAATGGCGATTAGGGTAATCCCTAATGGGCATTAAGGTTGCCCTTAACTTGATCTTGATGATGAATAATGTTAAGACTATAGATACCAATCTATAATCTTAACATTATTCATCATCAGCCTATCGCAGTGTATGTTTATTTAAATTTATTTATTCATTTAATTTTATATTTTATCAATTGATATCTTACCTTGTGGGAGACTACAAATATATGCCATCTAGGCTAAAGGCAAGAAAATATATAAAAACAATAAATAATTTAATACCTTTCTAAATGAATTTTTTTATTTTCTTACAAAACCTGGCAACATTTACATAAATGACAAATAATTTGAACCTCAGTTCTAATTTATGACTGCACTTATGGGCTAGTGGGTAAACGCGCTGAGAGTGTTGTGGGTTCGATTCCCACACGGTGTAAAACTATGTATGATCTACTAATGTTTGTTTTGAGTCTGGGTGTACTTTGTCCCCGTGTATTGTATTTTTGCAAAGTTCCACGATATAAAAGGCTTCAACCTTTAATCTTAAGAAAATATCTAAATAGGTACTGTAAAGAATTAGGAACTGTAAAACTGGCATACCTTATTAAAAATAATAATGTATATCATTTGAGAATATAATAAATTGTGTATGTACCTAATCGATTATTTTTTTAAATAAGTAAGCGCTTTCCAAAGAGACACCTACAATGATGGATTCATTATATTCTATAAACATCACAATAATTGAGGCAACAAAGCAAATGTTCAAAGAGAGGTAGGACACCACACAAGCGAGCAAGACCGACTGGGGAAGAACATCTTGCAGAACATTTAACAACAACACACTCAGTCAAATACTACCAACGAACTACACACAGCGGTGGTGTATAAGGGTAGTACATTTTAAAGCGCTGGTGTAAAAAAAAATACCTCTGGTATTACAGGCGTCTATAGGCTACGGTAACTGCTTTGCTTGCGAGAAACTAATCCTTACTAATATTATAAATGTGAAAGTTTGTAAGAATGGATGGATGGATGTTTGTTACTCTTTCACGTAAAAACTACTGAGCGGATCTGGATGAAATTTGGCACACAGATAGATTATGGTCTGGAATAACACATAGGCTACTTTTTGTAGCGATACCCGACATCCACGCGGGCGGAGCCGCGGGCAACAGCTAGTTCATTATAACGCTATCTGTTATTTATTGGCATCTTTTTCCGTAGTCTCTTAACAACCTCTTCGAAAAGCTTCGCCATTTCAAGTATAGATGGCGCTTGTTTTTTCCTTTAGTACTTTCGATGGGGTAAGTAGTACCAACTACGATTGTTAGATGGCTGTAACTGTATCGGTTTTACGGACATGAAAAATATTTTTGTTGCATTACTACCAGCCTACCCCGATTTCGCTGGGCATCACTGTTTTAAAAACCCTGAATTTGTTTCAGTTTCATCATGATTCTATTCCAATTTTCTCCAGTGGTAATGCTAAAATTATAAGAAATCTCTATTGATTTCTTAAAATTTTTAGCATTAAAATTCAATACCGATTACGATCCGACATCTAGTTGATTAACATTTTTTTTTATGGTTTTTAAATTTAAATAGATACTAATTTAAATTCATAATTTGACTACTAAACAACAATATGAAATCTTAGATATTATCGTATCTCAAACTTTTAAGGTACATGGACATTCCACCTTGGTTTCGGCTTTTTCCTTACGTCTGAATTTATAAACTACGAAAAATCTCATTCTTATATGGTGTTTCTTTAGCCTCCATACAGCGTCTGCCGAGTTTACGGGCTATTGGTTAAGCTTTGCTTGTCGAAGTATCTTTTGAGGCAGTGTCCTGTTAAGATGTCTATTGTTTACCTAATATTGTTATTATTTAGCCTGCGAGTTCCCTGGTACCAGGCAGTCTCCATTGCTAGTCCATTCCTTGAGCCAGGCCGGGATTTGTCTGTGCGGAACAAGATATGAATTTTATTTTACTTACTTTCCGTGTCATTAATTTTGTTCTTATTCATTTGTGTATCTAAATGCTGAATGTTGACTTTGGCACTTTGTACATAAGTAAGTGTTTGTTACACTATTGTTCAAATTTGTTTTGTTTAAATTGTGTAAACAAATGTTGGTAAACCAAATTATTAAGATGTCAAAGTCTACCAAACGCTATTTGTCATTTATTTTTATGGAATCCCAGTTTTGAATCCCAGTTGAATATTTTTGGCGTCGGAGCGTACAAAAAAATATTATGTAGGTATTTCCGTAAAATTCCAAATTTAAAAAATGCAAGAGAATTACGTTTCATTGTCGTAGAATCCCAAAAACTATTTCCGTTGGATCCCAATTCCTAAAAGAAACTGACTTTCAACAACAAAATAGAGTATAATAAAATGAGGGTAGGTATATATTATACTGACTGACCATATATAATATTGCTATTCTCTATGCCATTGCGTTTATCTATTTACACGAATACCTAACTATCGGTACAGCCATCAGTAAGAAGGTAGATAGTTTAAAAGAGATTTCCTTAAAGTTTTATTATAACACTAGTTGTTGCAAACAAAACTACCGACTTTAATACGGCAAGTTATAGAACTTTCAAAAACCCAAAAATCTGAAATATAAAGTATTTAAACTGGATTAACTGCCATACAAATTGTAATCTCACTTTACCTTCCATATAGACGGTTTTTTAAAATCTGATCATTTACAGCTAAAGTGCATCTCTTGATCATTCAAATAAGCCCTTCCTCCCTACCTTCCGGCTTCATCATCACAGATGGCCATCTGTGGTCTTCTTCATCAGCTTCACTTTACCAAATTACACTTTCTGAATCATTTCTGAATGCAAATATTTGATTTGTTGTAAAAAATATTGAAATAGCTATATGTATGCCTATAATTTTTGAGGAGTTCCCTCAATTACTCATGGATCCCATCATGAGAACTTTGGTTCTGGTTGGTTGGCACATACCAAAAAAAAATTTAAATCAGTCCATAAATGACGGAGCTCTGCGGCAACAAATAAAAAAAAATATAACACGACTTGATAACCTTTTTTTTTGAAGTCGTTTAAAAAATACTAATTGCAAAATAATAATAATATAAAAAAATTGGTATTTATTTTTCTTCCTCAATGGTATCTTAAAATTAAAACATGTTAATAGGCAAATTTTTAAACAATCCTTTGTGGGAGACTGGTATCTGAACTATGTTTCCCTGTCACACGGATTACCAGGTCCCCCTCCTTGCGGTAAGTAGTAAAAATTAATACTAAGTAATGCTAATAAGTTGGATACAATAATATGCGGAAGCATGTATGTAAGTAAATTGAATAAAAAAGGTGTGTGCGTAGTGTGAGTGAGTGGTGTGTGTGTGATGTGTTTTGTTTTTTTTTTCTACAGAGGTTTGGAGAAATACATTTACGTATCGTCATGCCTTTCCTGGGTATGTCGGTCTCAATACGTATCACTACCGACTAAAACGTTTCTCTGGACTCAACCTCTACTTCCCCCGCGGGACGGCTGGTAGGCATTACTTCGCGGGTGGAGACTCTAGCTACTGCTAATCCCTCTTGGTTTTCCTAGCTTCTTTCTAGCTGTCTTATTTCGGCCCGCTTCCTTTCTATACTCCGTAGTTCCTGGAGCACTTTCGTCGCAAAACAACTTATCGTTAGCCAGGCTGCCTCCGAGGAAAGCAAAGCTTCTATCAAGTTCTCTGCCTGTAATTTCTGCGCGAGGGCATCTTCCAGATTCTTGCGAGTCGTATTGAAACGAGGTCACGTAAAAACCTCATGCTCTGCGTCATCGTTAACTCCCGGGCAGGACGGGCACTCTGGGGAGACATCGTGCTTATATCGATATAGGTAGGTACGCCCGGAAGCACCCATTCCTTGAGATCATCTGCGTCAGGTAATAGTTCACCTCTCCGTGACTGCGATTTAGCCAGACATCCACTTGTGGAATAAGTCGGTATTCGCTGCCTCCATCCACCTGCCATTCGCTGACGTATCCCAACCTAATTGCCAACGTAATATACTATTGTGTCGTTCTTTCGTCTTGAGTTCTTCAGGGCTTGGCGTTGTCGTTCCTTTTCTACGGTAAAGGGCTTTTCGTCCTTCGGCTAGTAGTCTAATTGGCAGGATCCCAGCAATAACCTCACTGCGTCGTCTGGTAGTAACAACCTGTTTACACTTTCGCCTGGTAAGAGCATATATTAGCAGAAAGGCGTTGATTATGTTGTAAAGGTAAGACTAAGGAAGCAAAAGAACCGGTGAGATAGGCTAGTCTTCATAAGGGTAGTTGTGCAAACTTTACTTTTGTTACGCTTCTTGGAGGTTGCGTGTGGATCATAGATCAAAAGCGAATGTTTTTGTAATACAGTCTGTAGTATAAAAAGTTGTCTAACTGTTAGAACTTGACATTTTGCATACAGCGCTGTAGTTGGGTGAAAGAAGGGAAGCTTATGAGCAACCTTCAACAAGGCTCTTTGGGCCCTCTCAAGCTTCAACATTTGCGTCTTTACTGCCCCACCCCACGATGAGATACAGTAGGTCAGTAAAGATTGACACAAGGCATAGTAGGTGTTTTTTATTATTTTATTGTCTGCAATATGTCGTAGGTTTTTAAAAATAAAAATGAGCTTTCTTTTTCTTGCCGCTAAAAGGTTGATGTGTTCTTTGAAACTGAGGGTCTGGTCGATGATCACGCCAAGGTATTTCATCTCATCGACTTTTTTGAGAACTGGGCATGAGCAATGAGTGTTGCAATTGCAGTAAGAGGCGTGAGCTTTTATATTAAATGAGTTGTGATTGTAGTAGTAATTGTAGGGGTGAAAGGCGTGCCATTCCTTGCTTGGAGTCTAGTTATCATAGCTTTTTATCATATCATCATCATCATCGTTGTTTATTTTTTCCTGACAGCTGTAAACATGTCAATTATCTTCATATTTCCAGAAAACGGTTGTATTTTTTATTTTTCTTTTTTTATCACGGTATTCGAGGAGAAAAGCCTTTGGAAGGCTTACGTGGGGACGTAGGTTTAACACGCAGACAATATTAATTTAAAATGGAATGAGACGCTTACCATAGTCATGGCACAGCTGCATTATTGCAGTACAGGCATGATCTGCCTATGGCAAGTGTAGAGCTATTGTAACATGTAAAATCAAATTATGTTGGGCTATGAGGTTGGGTGATCTGTGGACTGGTTTTATTATGGGATGAAACGTCGCTTGCCATCATTTGATAGTAAATTATACTCTAAAGGAAAAATAGGCAGACGGTGACTTGCCTATAGATACACTAGATGGGCTCCTTGAAAAAACCGAAACGGGCAACAGCTAACAACTAAACATCACAGGACTTGCAGGCTAATCAGAAGATAACTTAAATCAATAGGAATATTTTTTTGGGTCGTTAACACTCAAGTAACGCCCTAGTTAACAACCGTACATAGACTACGGTATCTGCTTACCACTAGGCGGGCGGCTGTATTAGTAGTGTAAAAAAAAAGAAGCTTTAACGGTAGAAACTGCACTGTGTCCACCTTATTATTTGAAAATCGATAAGATATAGATGAGATTGCTGTAGCTGCCTATCCTTAACACAATAAGGGCACTATACGAGCGAGCAAGCCTGATTGGGGTAGGACCTCTATACTCAAATTCAAAATCATTTATTTATAAAGATCACACTTATGCAGGTCAATGAAAAATGCCAAATGAGACGTCAGCTAATTTCCCTACTGCCGGGTTCGCTGATTGAACAGATAGGGGTAGAGCCGGTAAGGAAAGAACCGGCAAGAAACTCAGGCCACTCTTTTCAATTTTGTTTGTGTTACAATTACTTAGTGCAGAAAGTGATGCAACCAAAAACACCATACAGGGTGAAATACTGATAGAATAGAGAAGATGAGTGTCTGTCGGTTGTCTGTCGGTAGCGGGGCGCGTTGCTTAACATACTCTAGCATTTTTTAAGTCAAAATTGAATTTATTGATATTCATAATGTAGTATGGTAATGTGGTAGCTTCGCTTTAATATTTATAGTGTGAGTTTAATGTAGGTAATATGTAGTAAATATCTTCAGGAGATCACAGCCGAATGGCAAGATACGTACATACATTGGTGTAGTGTTTTTGCCTGTGCGTATGTATAGGTCTCCTGCGCTCATTTAGGAATGCGTTGAAAAAACACGATTTGCTATTCCAGAGTTAAATAGCTACCCATAAAAATCTGGTGTTACAAGCATCTGAAAGTGCGCAAGTACTTCATGTATGGTAACTGATACCTAAAGCCGCCTATCTACCTACTTAGTAGGTATAAAAGATAAATGGTGGTTACTATTCCGAAAATCGATTTAGTACATGCTCTTGGTCATGGTCTTGATCTGCATTCATGCTAAGTGGATAGATAGTTAAATAGGTAGAATGTAGGTATGTGTGTCTACAAATATAAAAAAATATATATCTAAATATTTATCGACTTAAATAAATATCAATACTTCCTTTCAAAACGGTCATTAGGTTTTTCATTCTGAAGGGGCGTTTATTTGTAAAAAATGCGGAACATCACGATTTGTAGGGCAGCCTATCATTAAAAGGTCTACATGTTGAATGATTATAGTAGAATAATATTGCTCTTTATAAGCATTTTGGAACTCTATGTTACAGGCATAAGATACAATATTGAACGACGCTTTAGTTTGGAGTCGGTGGTTATGAAGACGTTTACGCTCTAAAGAAAAAGTGTCCGCTGAAGGAACTAATTAATGTTCTGTGACACATGAAACGCTACCGTCCGTTTCGAACACATTTCTCCATAAATTATATTGGAGGAGACATCATGTTTGTTTGCGATTTGAAAATCTTTATTGCTATGAGCATAAGGTTTCTTATTTTTCAAATTGCCTATTATGTAGTAGTGCGATCTAGTGATTTACATGACGTTATCTACAAAATGGCTTTTTTCAATAAGTGAAGCAGACAGCTTGTCGCCTATACCGGATGTCTGGACATGATGACCTCCTTAATGTCTCAAGAGACCGGATCTTTTTTGCTATCGTAAAACTCATGATCACAATTTGATGAATTGGTTTTTTGGAGCTTGGCAGTAAGAAATAACAGGAACCTACACACGTCTTCTTTCCTCTTTTTTTATAGGTAATCATAGAATTAGAATTATAATCCGTGTATCGCGGGTGGTTCATAGTACTTATCATAAAAACAAATTTTGCGTTGCCCCTGTGGATGAAAAGCAATGCTGCCGGTTTTCTGGCCAAGTTTTCAGTAGACAACAATGTAAGGGAATTTTATGATACATTTTGAAACGGTTTCATTTATTTTTATTTAGTACTAGTGGCCCGCCCCGACTTCGCCCGGGTTAAAAAAAATCAGTTCAACTTTTTTTTCACATAAGAACCTTCTCCTGACAATAACGAACATAGCAAAAAAGAGTTAGCGAAATCGGTTCAGCTGTTCTCGAGATTTGCGCTTAGCAAAACATTCAGCGATTCATTTTTATATTATAGATTACTTTTTATACTTCATCTATATAACTACTTTGATTCTACACTTACAAAAATAAAATATTTAATTTTTTTTTTATACTACCAAGGTGGCAAACAAGCATACGTCTCGCCTGATGGTAAGCAGTTACCGTAGCCTATGGACGTTTGCAACACCAGGGGTGTCACTCACGCGTTGCCGACCCTTTAAAAACCTTATAACTCCTTTCTTGAAGAACCCCATGCTATAGTCTCTTGGGAAAACCTCGGCAGGGAGCTCATTCTACATCCTAATCGTACGTGGTAAGAAATTCCTCTGGAATCTTACGATACGACATGTTTGAGGTACAAGGATGTGAGGATGAACTCTCTGTCGGTGGCGAGAGGTGCGTTGATAAAATGTGGCCGTGGGCATCATCTCGAGCAATTACTCAGAACACAGCCCATTGTGCAGGCGGTAGAACACACACAAGGAGGCAAAGTCTCTCCTTAGTCTTAGTGGATCAATACCGCCTGTGAGCTTAGGATCGTGAACAATCCTCACAGCGCGTCTTTGGATTGAATTAAAGGGTCCAAGCTGGTATCCACTATCCAGGTGCTCCCGCCCAAAGGTGGCAGCAGTACTCCATGTGGGGCCGGACTTGCGCTTTGTAGAGGCGCTCTTTGGCCCGCGGTGAAGCACCACTTTGCCCTGTTGAGCACACCTAGCTTTCTATGTGCCAGCCTAGCCTTGTTTATAGGTAGATAGCGATAGATCGACCGAACTTTGGCATACACGTGCGTTTAGATGTAAACATATCGGTAAAATACTTTATAAATACCTACCTAGAAGTACCTGGTATCAAGTCTGAAACAAAAGTATAAGAAAAAGTATCCGTACTGAAATATCCCGAATCGCAGTAGATGCGTCAGATAATATACCTACTGCCAGGGCTTGAAGTAAATTTGGCTAGTTATTTATGTAATGCTACTTTGATAGAAGATTTTCCTTATACTTAAATTGAATATTTAAAATAGCTACAGTTACACTTCGTTTACCCTTACTTTCCTCTGCACTTTCCATCACTCACAGGTTTGCTGTAAGAGAACTCAACTTTGAGTTAAGCTCGCCTTTGTACATAATAATGTTATCTTATTATGTTTGTTATCTATCCTGTATTTTACTTTGTGTACATTAAAGAATTAAGGCTACTTCATTAAAAGATGAGATATCGCAAAAAACAAACATTTATCGAGCTTTCACTGTTAAAACAAGTAATAAATTTGTAACAGAAACTCAAACTGAAATGAACGGTTTTACAAAGTTTACGTTGGAAAATATTTTTCCTTTTAACCGGCAGTCACGCAATTCTATTTTAAACTCTAAGTGCTTTGAGGTTTTTACAAGTTAACCGAATGACACGAAGGGATGGGGAGGACGTGAAACACAATTAATCCATTTGGAATTTATCCGGTGCAGTTACCCTCGGGGTTCAATTAAAATGTAAATTGATGTCGGGGGCGAGAGCTGCGGCTGTGAGCTCACCATCACGCGCTGTTATCGTAACACGCCAGCGCTTACGTGTCGCCACACCACCACCCTCACTGTAAGTACTTACCTACCTACCTACAATACAATCACATGCTTAATTGAAACTTATTTATATGAAATAATCATCGCTTTAAATTTGTAGGGATCATTTGAGTTTAACAAATATGTATAGGGTTTATCTTTTAGTCTGTGGGCAGTTATACAAGGCCAATCAAGACCGAGTGCTTGGAACGCTTGGAACTCCTTAAAGAAGACTATGTTTAACAGTAGTCTTTCGGGTAAAATGATGATGGTCATATCTTTTACGTACATCATATGCATTTTTTATATTCGACAAAAAGTGAAACCTTTCAAAAAATATCGTCAAACATACGAATAAATTGTAACCTCTGTTTCTTTATTTTTCTAATAGACTAGAGGCTCGCCCCGACACGAGTTAAACCACTTTTATACACGTTTAGGGATTGAATTTTCCAGAATCCTTTTGTAACGGATACTTACGTTTTATAAAAAATCTAAGTCTCAATTTGTCTGTGCGTAGATCGCCAGTCAGAACATGTGATTACTGTATCTACCTACTATACATATATTTTTATCTGTACTTTACTGACTATCTACCTTGATGTTAGATGTTTGGTATATTATATTTATTATACAAAACCGAAAGTCAAACTGAAATCAATAATGTTTTGCCAGAGAAGGATAGAAATGTTGGTAGGGCTGGAAGGGGCGCGGTTGCTCCGCCTTTTCCCTCAACCCCGCGCCGCGCTATTGTAACAACCCCTAACCTCCAACCACAATAGCTTTTAACAATCCAATTTAGAGGATATTAAGTATAGATAGATATACACATATTCAGCTACATAGCAATTGTACTGCCTGGAGTAGATAACATATTTCCCACCTTTTATTTCAGAAAATAGATTAAGTATAAAAACTTTTTAGCTTTGTAATATTTGTATCGACGGCTATTTTACTGTCATGTTAAGTAAGTAGTAGGTAATGTGCGTGCATTACTATAGGTATATGTTCCATCTTACGAAGTAGACGTACGAACACAACTAGTATATTGTGGTGGCAATACGTGATTTATTGTGTGATATGTTAAAAGACTTGCAACTGTGAATAGGTCCTGTATCAGTGATCTGAAAAACTCTGTTAAAAGGATGACCTCTAATCAATTAGTGCCTAGATATAATAAATAACAAAAAATATATAAAAAAGCCGCACACATATCTGTAAGAACTCCTGCAAATCTTCGACGAGAAATGTGTAGCCGCGACGCGCGACCCGACGCGAATAAATGAAGTAGGTAATCGTATTATTTGTTTTGCAATGTAAAAATTACAAGAATTCATACAATAGTGTGCGATAATAAAACAAATAGAAACAAATTGTGCTCTCAAAACACTAAAAAACTTTTGAAAGTAAAATTTCTGAACAAGAGGTAAGTATACAATATACACAAATACCTACTAAAATTTTGAGTTTGCTATCTAGGCATTATCTATGGTCAAAACCGGTGATTAACTACCCTACCTGTCAGTACCTGTAAGTTCACTACATAAGTTTATTGTGTTTATGTACTCACTGTTGTTGTCCAATGCACTTAGGATTAAACCTCACCTGCTTATCGGACTCCACATAGGTACGTTAAAACAAAATCACTTTTAACTAACTGGCACTGGATTCACTTCGCCCGGCGGATTTTATATTAAATGTTGAAATTTTAAAATTTGCTAGGTATAAAATTATATGAATCCTAATGATTTTTTCTTGTTTTTATGTTCCTACCAAATTATATTCTGACACTCACCGGCAAATTTCTATAAATTCAAGAGAATCTTGATTCAAGTCCCAATATAATTTTAACTTATTCAATACCATTTTATAAGTTAATCGGCAATTACTCGTAAATTTGTGAAGTCTACTTAGCTGTTATAGTTAATTTCGTTATAATAATATATACTTCTACCGTAAATTAATTCACATTTTCAAATACCACCATTTGGCCGGCAGAGGGGAGGGACACTTGACTCTAACAAAAATTTGCATTTAAAAACTTAATATTTAACAAACGTATCCCACAATCAAAAAACTGTCTTAACAAACCTACAATATTTTCAAAAGACCTATTCAACGATACCCATTATAGGGTATGGGTTAAGAAAAAAAATTAACATCCCCACTTTACTTGTTACCACTACAGGAGATACCGTTTTTTTACCACTTTGTCGGCATGATTAATAAGTATATTCGTGCCAAATTACAGCTTTCTAGGACTAAGGGTCTGAGCTAAGCTGCGGACAGACTGACGGACATGACATAGCGAAACTATAAGGGTGCCTTGTTTACTTTGTCACCCTAAAAAGAGATAAATTTGTTTTGTAGGATGTTTTAATCAAACAACATATACTTTACTAAAATAAATATTTAATAAATATAATGTACAACAATTTGTATATTGATTGAACGAGCATAGAGAAGTGCCTGTGAACTTAGATTAAAGTATTTTTGTGAACCTCTTTCTCCTCGCGTCAGCTTCCTCACTCATCATTTCACAATTGTGAGCGAATATAACAGATTCCACGCCACCATTTGTAAATAATGTAAGGATTATTATAACAATAAGTATACCTATTAGTGTTCTACTTGCACATAAACAAACAAAGATAATAATGTCTGGTTGCTGAGGTGGGAAATTGCAAAGAATTATGCCTTCCACAAAAATCACCATTAGAATATTATATGCAAGACATGTAACAATGTTCCATAGTAAATTTATCCTTCGAAGGTTTTGATACAGATAAGCACAAGACAAATACATTCTTTTTAAAACCTTTTTTATTTTTCAACTGTATTATAAGCAGTACTAAGTAATAGTTTATCCTATTAGAAAAACCCTATGAAAAACACATAATGAAATTTTATTACGTCACACTAGGTAGGTATTCTTAATAGTGTTCAGCAATAAAAAATAATTAAATGATTTGTTTACTACAATGAAATTATAATTTGTAGATAAAGATTGTATACACTTTACGATTTTTAAATATTCTCGTGCTGATGAAATGTTTGTAGTAGGTAAAATATATTAAGTAGTTTTGAATGCTGTTGTCACAAATTACATTACTGAAATGTTTTTGTCATTGAATCTCTTTTTGGTTGGCAGTTTATGTAAGTATAAGTAAAATAAAGGAAACGTTCTCAAAATAATGATACAAATTTTAAGGTAAACAGAGATTGGCATTAAGTACAAATTAGTATTATTCTCATTAAATTCTAGTGTAAATCTTTTACAGTTTTATTGACTTCATGTAGTTTCGTAAAATATAAGAATGGCACTGAATCCATGTTAAAAACAACAATTATTGGAATGGATTTGGAATTACTGAAAGGCTCGCTGAAAAAGTTAACTGACGTACAGCATTTGAAAGTTAAAAATTATAATACGATGCCATATTTACTTGGAGAAATAACATGTACAGCACAACATATAATTAATAAAATGACAAAAATGCTTAAAGTTATTAATCAAGGTCGTGTTATGCAAGACCTGGTAAGTTTCCCTCTTTTTTTTGTTTTTTTTTAAAGACAACTCCCGTACTAGAGAACAAGCTCTGTGTCGCGGAGGACTTTACAAACATACAATTAACGGACACAAATTAGACCCAGACTCAGAATAATTCTTCGTGGGTCACACAAAGTTTTGTCCTGTGTGGGAATCGAACCCACAACCTCGTGCACAGCATGCGCATACTGCGGCCACTAGACCGCCGAGGCAGTCTACTTGTAATATTTGCGTTATTTATGTTTATTAACAATGGTGGGAGTCGAGCCAACTAGATGGTACGCGGTAACCGTGGCTCATGGACTTCAGCAATGACAGGAACACGACCAAGCCGTTGCCTACCGCGAAGGTGGAGTTCTCCTATGTGAAATATAGAAGCACTGGGTGTCACGGTGCCTCCATTTTCAAGCGTCATGAAAGCTCCACAGCTCAGCAACACTGAACACTTGGTAGTTCGTTTATCCGCTATAAAAATCTGATGTCATAACGCATGCGAGTTTAACATAGGTGGCAAAGAAACATACGGCCTAATGGTAACCGATTGTCATAGTGTATGGAAAATGTGCAATATTTGGAGTATTACTCGCGTGATGCCGACAAAAACAATTGTATAAGAGTTAAGTGATGAAGTACTTCTGGGATAGGAAAAAGAACGCATCCCCAAAATGAACATTGAAGACTATAGGTACTCACGTACAGAAACACAATTTAACTACACCACTGGCTGTGGGTATAACCCGTGGTGGCAACTGTTTTTTTTCATTATTTTTATGGCTATCTGTCTGTAGTAAGATATATTAACTTAAATTTATAGTTTTTAGTAATTAACTTATTAATTATTCTAGCAAGTTGAAAAGTTCCTAGAATGTCATCGTGATTGGTATGATTTAAATAAAGTAATAACAATAGTAGAAGAATGGGAACGGGAAGGTAAAAATGCTCAAAGGGACCTCTCCGCCCAGCTACATAATCATATAATTGATAATAGATTTAAAAAATGGATGGACTGGCTTGAAGGTAAAGGACAGGCGACCGTGCGCGCGCCCCTATATTCTCTTCTTCCTGACTTAGAATTCGTTACTGTTCCAAGTAAAGGTAAATAATGGTTGTCAACAGCTAAATATTTATTCTGATCCGTGATATCAACATTATTTTTGTTATTAATTAAAAAAATACTTAGTGGATTGCATTTTGTTGTTTCTATTTCTGTACATCTAATTAATCACAGTTAAAATAAATTTGTAAATTAAAAATTATATAAATTATGATAATCATTAGGTTACGATTCAGTGGATATATAGGTATCGGCAAGTCACATCGCGGCCGACCCAGATGGAGATGACGGGATGAAGATTGGTCCTTTTTAGAGGTCTAAATTAAGAAATTATAGGTAGGGTACCATACTAGCGAGCAAGCCCAACTGGAGAAGGACCTCCACCTTACAGAAGACCACAGCCAAATAACTACACACAACGGTGTAGTTGTGTTTCTGTGTGTGAGTACAGGTTTCCAGAGATTATTGAAGAATGTGTTTTAGAAACGTTTACCTATTCCAAGGATACTCCATCTAAAAGCCCTGGTGTAAAAAAAGATGGTTCGGCAACACGCAAGTAAAATCTCTTGTAAGTTATCTTGCAAGCGTCAATAGGCCTACGGTTACTGCTTAACATCAGGCGGGCAGTAAGCTTGTTTGCCACCAAGGAAGTATAAAAAAAAGAAAGTTAAATGTAAAATAGCCTTTGGTCTGCAGTAAGATAAAATACATTAATATATCATGGGTGCCACTAGAAGAAAGCCGCGAACAGAAGTCAGTAATCCAATAAATATTTTGTACATACATATTTATAAATGAATATAACAACAATAATGTACAATCAGTCATTTCTTGACAGTAAGAATTTAGACATGACCAACAATATAAATCTATGACATGTGCCGCATTAAATCAAACAAAGATTTTACACAAAAAATGCGTTGTTTATACAAAACTCAATCCGAGCACTTGAAGGTTGAAGGAAACAAAAGCACTCAAACGAGTATATGCCATTTTCGCCTGTGTGCAGCAGACTAACTAAAAACGGAACGCGAGGATACATTAGTTTACTTTTGGTTAAGAATTTGTTATTGTAAGCCATATGGGCGCAGGGCGGCCGCGGAGCGGGGTTTTTTCTGTTACGACGAATTGGAGGCCATCGTTAAACAATAGGACACATGCGTGCTTGCTTGCTCGTACATCTGTGACGAACTTACGAATACTACCACTCATATTTTAGAAGTCTCACGTTTTAATTAGTTGCTTAGGGTTATAATAATAATAATAGCAACCGATATATGTCCCACTGCTGGGCACGGGTCTCCTCTCCTCTATCAAGAGAGAGAGAGAGCGTTTAGGCCTTAATTCACACACGTTGGTCTAATGCGCGTTGGTGAAACAGACATGTCTTTAGAATTTCTTGTAAGACATGTGGGTTTCCTCACGATGTTTTCCTTCACCGTTAGCAGATGGTGAATCATTTGATTTTTACATAATAAACTCCACAAAGTGAAATTCACATTGGTACTGCCGGGGATCGAACTTGCACCTTGTGCGTGCATGTTGGTTACTTTTCCACTTGGCCACCACCGCTGCTTAGGGTTATGATATTATTGCAAGAAAGAGGTTGATGTTGAACAAGCGCGCGGCAATTGTAAAATATTCTAGCTAAAAATAAATCTATACTTAAATCGGGGATTTTTGAAATTCACCTTTAAGGGGTTAAAACAAGGGATGAACGGTAGTATGGAAGTCCGTCATTTTCTATGTCATGTAAGAAGCACTACACTGCATGTAACCAGAAACACTGTATACTTGTATCTGATTAGAATCGATCTAATTCTCTGAAAATTTGGGTTACAAATTTAACCCAGAATTCGATTGCGAGTGCGAAAAATAAATAACTTAACTAATCAATTTACTGTAAATATGTAATGTATTTAATTTTCTCTCCTGTCCATCCAAAGGCTGCCTGGAAGAAATTGCTTTTAGCGATAAGGTACATAGATATGTGATATAATATTTGTATTATAAATGTAATTGGTGTAGGTACAATTAAAAGTTCTCTATTTATTTATGTCATGTATTAGTATGTGTATGATATTATTAAATTTAAAAAATCTCATTAAAGTTTTTTAAATGACAGAATTATTTAGATGTAAGTAGGTAACAAATAAATTTATTTTATACTACTAAGGTGGCAAACAAGAATACGGCCCGTCTGATGGTAAGCAATTGACGTCAGCACTTGCAAAAATCCTAGTAGTCCTAGCAAAAATGATTGATAGTGTTAAGGCTCGACCGCACTTATAATATTCTTTGTAAGAAAAAAATGTGAGCCATCACGGGACGCCTGGCAGATGTGAAACATCGACATTATTTTGTAAAAGTAATATGCAGAAAAAAACTTTAAAATTTACAAACATACAATTAACGGACACAAATTACACCCAGACTCAGAACAATTCTTTGTGGGTCACACAAAGTTTTGTCCTGTGCGGGAACCGAACCCACAACCTCGTGCACAGCAGGCGCATACTGCGACCACTAGACCATCGAGGCAGTCAAATTTTCATTAAATACAAAAAACTACGAATTTGTTTCAAATCGTTATCATGACGTCATCGCGTGGCGACGCGTCGCCACGCCAAAAATCTGTTTTACGTGCGGCTATAGATGTTTCACATCAATAATAAAGGCTAGACCGCACTTCGCGACGCTTCACGGCAGTGGAGCGACGCGACGACGCGACACATAACGACCAAATATTCTTTGTAAGAAATTGTATGAGGTATTACGCACTACCGCAGCAGCGTAACTACGCGCCGCGACACTGCGCATCAAAGTTGACCAAATCATCAAATCTGACGCACCGTGTCGCGTCGCGTAGTTCCGCTGCCGTTAGTGCGTGATACCTCATACAATTTCTTACAAAGAATATTTGGTCGTTATGTGTCGCGTCGCGTCGCTCTACTGGTATTACGCACTACTCTGCAGCGTAACTACGCGCCGCGACACTGCGCATCAAAGTTGACCAAATCATCAAATCTGACGCACCGTGTCGCGTCGCGTAGTTCCGCTGCCGTTAGTGCGTGATACCTCATACAATTTCTTACAAAGAATATTTGGTCGTTATGTGTCGCGTCGCGTCGCTCTACTGGTATTACGCACTACTCTGCAGCGTAACTACGCGCCGCGACACTGCGCATCAAAGTTGACCAAATCATCAAATTTGACGCACCGTGTCGCGTCGCGTAGTTCCGCTGCCGTTAGTGCGTGATACCTCATACAATTTCTTACAAAGAATATTTGGTTGTTATGTGCCGCGTCGTGTTGCTCTACTGCCGTGAAGCGTCGCGAAGTGAGGTCTAGCCTTATAATTTCTTACAAAGAGTATTTATATGTGCGGTCCAGCCTTAACCTTAGCGGTATACTTAGCAAGCGACGCGACACTTCACTTTATTCAAGTAAGAACATGTTTGGTAAGAAGTACGACAAATTTGTTGTGTTTTATTTAAGAGTAGAGGTAGGGCACCATACTAGCGAGCAAGCCCAATTGGGAAAGGACTTACAGAAGACCACAGCCAAATAACTACACACAGCGGTGTAGTTGTGTTTTTGTGTGTGAGTACAGGTCTCCAGCGCTCATTTAGGGATGCGTTTTGAAAGAAACGTAAGTAGTCCCAACCTAGGTATACTCCCATCTTAAATGTGTGGTCTTGGTGTAAAAAAGTGGGTTGGCAACACGAAAGTGATACCTGCGGTATTGCAGGCGTCCATAGGCTACAGTAACTGTTTAACATATATCGGCTGCATGCTTGTTTGCCACCCAAGTAGTATCAAAAAAAGTTATGTTTAAAATGGTTTTCAACTACGAGAAATTAATTATATTAGTCTGACTGACAGACAAAATTTGCTGCAAACTGTCGCGGGACTGCAGTTCAAGTGCGGTATACCCTAATAGTGTCGTTACGTGTCGCGTCGCTCCACTGTCGCGAAGTGCGGTCCAATCCAAGACCATAAAATGACAAAGTATTGAAAGAGAATTTAAATAAAAAAAACCGTCTTTAGTACGGCAAGTTGTAATATTTTCAAATACCTTCAAACCCCTAGTCGAACATAGGTATTAAATAGGATGAACTTTCATGCAAACTCTTATCTCACTTTTCCTTCCTTAAAGAAGGTTCTTTTTAATATGATAATTTACAGCTAAAGTGCATCTTATGACCATTCAAATAAGCCCAAACTCGGTTAGATTACATTGTTAGATTATGAAGTTCCGTTGCCTAGCTACCGGCTTCATCATCAGTTCAGTTCAAATGTACCAGTTTTCATTTGCTGCATTACATTTGCTTATTAATAGATACTTAGCAACCACAATGGAAACTTTTCTAATCGCCATCAGTAAAATACTTATTATTGAGAAGTTCAGATGGCCATCTATGGTCTTTTTCATCAGTTTTACTTCATCATATTATACTTACTGAATGCAAATGTTTGATTTGTTGTTAAAAATATTGAAATTGCTATGGTAGGTTTGTTTTATTTCAATACACAGTTTATTCATTTTACTAAATTATCATATTAATTAGTAATAATACTAATGTCAGTTATCGTTGAAAAAGTACCCCACGCTACCTATATCTGCCTATCTCCTTATCAAATGTCATAAAGATCCGTTTAGCCCTGAAAAGGTAACTAACAAACAGAGTTACATTAGCATTTACAATAAAAGTAGGTATGGATAGATAGCTGTTAACATTTAGCACGCGAATAATAGATATCAACGCGCTTTCATAGCGATTTATTGAGTCTATAATCTTCTTTCTCGACAGAAGGAAAGTATAATCCTTACAGAGCGGTATAATACTTCCAAGTTTGCAACTAATGAATATCGAGTTATGAATATTGAGGGGCAAGTTCGCCGCCTGCGGTCATCTCGACTTAACTCGGAGTATTCCTTCGCAATCCACTTATTCGTCAGTCGACACCTAATTATTCTGAGCACTCCTTCCTGCGGATTACTTATATACAATTTATTACATCCTTATATTATAAATGCGAAAGTGAATTTGTTGTTTGTTACGCTTTAACGACTAAACGGATGAACTAATATTGATAAAAATTTGCAAGAGAATAAATGCTGCGGAAGTACATAGGATACTTTTAGTCGCGATAATCGACAAATACGCGGCTGGAGCCGCGGGCAACAGCTAGTAATATTATAAGCATGAAAGATTGTGACTATTTGTTACTCCTTCACATAAAAAGCTACAATACGGATTTTGATGAAACTTTAGAACTTTACAAGAAATTCTGCGTTGCGTTGCGAAAGTGGCTTTTGCAGGAATGTTATTACTCGGTTGAGGAGTTTTTGGGAAAAAATCCTTGTCAGTTTTATAATTTTAAACATTCATCGAGGTATTGATTAGTAATTAGGTACTTATTTAATTTGTTTTATTTTATAATAGAGCCAGTAGCTATTAGTTTAAACTATATTTTGCATGCTGTGTAACGGCCAAATATGTGAAACCAAAGAATCTAACATCTATGTAACCTACCATATTTGACGCAATAAATGATTTATTATTATTTATTATATATGTACATATATAATAAATAAATAAATTTAAATTATATATTTGTACTAGCTGTTGCCCGCAGCTCCGCCCGCGTGGATGTCGGTTATTGCTGTTAAAGGTAGCCTATGTGTTATTCCAGACCATAATCTATCTCTGTGCCACATTTCGTCCAGATCCGTTCAGTAGTTTTTACGTGAAAGAGTAACAAACATCCATCCATCCATACTTACAAACTTTCGCGTTTATAATATTAGTAGGATATATAAAATCGTATGTTCTGACTGACGATCAACGTACAGCCAAAACTACTAAGTATAGGAAGCTGAAATTTGAAACGTAAGATTTGTTTTTTTATGTAAACGACTGCTAAAAAAGGACTTTCGGCAATTCAATCCCTAAACGGTTAAAATATAGTTGTAGCCGGGCGAAGCTGGTTTAGCTTTGTTTCGCATGTCATAAAATTCGTTTGCGTTGTATATTGTTAAATAATTACTATTACAGTAAGCAATAGTGTATTTATGTACTCATAGATAAGCCATAACGAGGGCTTACCTTGTTATAATCCTAATTGCTTCGTTAGTCTAGTTGTTGTTGAGTACGACTGCTCATCACGAGGTTCCTGGGTTCGATTTCGAGGACGAGTCAAAAATAGATATTTGGATTCTTCAGGACTTGATAATTCAATACCAAAGATATTCAAGCCTTACTGTGTATAACTTAAAGTTACAATGAATTCCATTAAACATATTCAGACACTACAAAAATTTAAGGGCAGCGTGGGATGTATTCCAGTGACAAAGCTACATTATAAGTAGTGAAAATACAACTTTAATACGACGAAATAAGGTTGAATGTACACATTGTGTTGCAGCTGGGTCCTAAACCACTCCACTATGAATGTCACGGATCAAATCGACAATAAACGTTGAGTATTTACTTTACATTTACTCTATAATTGTACGTTCATAATGACAGACGGAGTGTTCGGTGTCCGCTCGAATTCTGTCGATGACACTGCACGTTCGTCAGTAGGCAGTGTTATTTTATAAAACTGCCCACAGTGCCCACAGTTCAATGGTGCCATGCGCTAGCGCACCGTCTTTGTATTATCGAAACATTTTCTATATTTAAATTTATAAACGCCCAGTCATTACGTTGAAGGTTACGTGTTTAACTTTTTTTTTCGATTAATTTGGCACACAAGCACAACATAGTATTACAGCCTGCTTAATGGTAAGAAGCCACTTTAGTCGTGGATGTTTATTACTACAGAAAACAATGTCCTGGTGTTAAAAGGTTTTGGGTCGGCAATAAACATAGGTGCGCCAGGTATTGCATGCGTCCACGTACACTTATACGTCAGAATAAATCGAAATTATTATGCTTAATGAATATTTTCAGATGTATGCCATAAGGTTTAAAATTTATTCATTAGATACAAACATAATTAAAAAAAAAATCTGTTATAATATTAGTGGAGACATCATTATATTTAAATAAAACAATCCGATTGATAATAGCGAACAAAATGTTTCCCGAGTGCAACGAGCGCGATTCCTTAGTAGGTCGGTTTGGCGGCGCGGCATCCCCTGCCATGTCTATGAGTTACCATAATCATATGGGTACAAGGGACACCTCTTACATTAGGTCAGGCCAGACGTAGGAGATGCGCATCTTTGCTACGACGTATTCGCGAAAGCCAACAACACCATTCTTAGAACGCTGGCTGATAGGTGGGACTCTCCGATCTTGGACCCAGGATCAGCGTGCCTCACGACACTTAGAACTAAGCAATGATACTAACATTAGTTTCTAAGTTTATATTGTTATTAACAATTATGGAAATCATTCTGAAATAAATGGTTCATTATATTATTATTAGGTGGGCCGCTGTCTCGTCTGTCACCATTGACAATTTAAAAAAAGTAGCATTATAAAATGACTTCACTTCATTTTGTCCAGTCAGTGAATGTACGAACGCTTTCCATGACACAAACCAAAAATAACCCAAAAATAATAATGTAATAGCTCGACGATACAATTCACATACAAGTAACTTAGTTTTCACTTCTATCAGCAGTCCACAAAGACTGACCCGCAGGTTATTTCATTATTAATTTTGCATATTACATACAATAATCGTTTATTAGAGTCATCTCACGAACCTAAGGCTTTGCGATCTAGCGTATGCCAGCAATCTGGCCGGTCTTTTGGGCACTTTTCCTCAGAGCTCGCTTCAATCAGATATTCTATTTTTAGGTAAATTCCTTTAAATGCGATATCTGATTATTTGTAAGTACTTTAGCTTGATTTGTTTTTATTTTAATTACTTCTCTATCTTATATCTATATAATCTTTTTATCTACGCAACTGACTATGAAGACGCACATGCATCTATCAAATATGAACCTATAATATATTCTAGACAAATATAAATAAGTAAAGTAATTGCACGAGTTCAAATATTTTAAAATATAAATAATTTTACTGGATTGCGTCGAAGGAAGAGCTTATGTGTGTTATATGAATATATGATACATAACGCCGCGAAGCGGTGGCTTTCTCATATACCTTATATTATTATGTAGATTATATTGAAAGCAGCTCAAGATACAAGGTGGGGTCTGGGCCGCTCGATATCAAGGTGCTGAGGACGCATGCGTGGCACCCAGGACGCGGATCGAGCCACCGACCTGAAACAAACCGGTCACTGAACATTTTATTTTTTTGTTTTAGTAATTTACCTTTAGACATGAAATAGGTTGGTACTATCGACAACGTTGGCTTTCGACCTCCTGTAACACTTTTTGCATGCTATTTTGTGATAAAATGATTTAAGTACCATCATGAGGTAATCTATGGGTCTTCTGCTCTATTCTTCTTCTGTGTCTGTGTGCTCTGTCGATAAATATTTATTTCATTATATAAATAAAATAAAAACAAGTTAGTCGACTAATTCTGATAAATTTAATTCATGTATACGAGGCAAATAAGATAGCTGTACAGGGCCGCTACATGAATATTGTTTTTTAAGAAAACAATTGTATATATTTCTATGGAATTTGGTAACAGTGTGCAATTAGACTACACCTACAGGTAAAAATATGTTTTACGCAAATTCATACACTAAATAATAATAATAATAGCAACCCATATAATGTTCCCACTGCTGGGCACGAGTCTGCTCTCCTCTATCAAGAGAGAGAGAGAGGGTTTAGGCCTTAATTCACACACGCTGGCCTAATTCGACTTGGTGAATCAGACATGTCTTTAGAATTACTTCTAGGACATTAAATATGTACATTAGTTTTACTAATAACTAATCTTTATTATTTACTACTTTATTGGGTAGGTAACCCAGTTATTTTATATAGTTGGAAAATAAACGACATATTTCACACTAAACCATACCATATCCAAGTGACCATACTATATAGAAATCTTTAAATATAATGTTGACTTTAAAAATGTTAGAATAACAGCCCCTCTAGACAAGTGGCATAAACGATAGTCGAATCGAAAAGTCAAAAAAGCAAATGTATGGGATTTGACATAAGTTTACGACATTATATCGTAGACTTACGTCAAATCCCATACATTTGTTTTTTTGACTTTTCGATTCGACTACCGTTTATGCCACTTGTCTAGAGGGTCTGTTCTGCAAAAGTAACCCACTGTATCGACAGACAAGGCACTCGTCTTTTTATCATACCAGTTTTATATCAATTGTGTTTGTATGGACGATTGCAAATAGTGGCTCTAGTTTCTTGCCGGTTCGTTCCATCGGCTCTACCCCTGTCTGTTCCTTCAACGAAAACGACGACTCGTTTGGTTCATAAAGTAGGCATTATGCTACTATGTCATTATGCGATTTAGTCATAATGCGAGGTAGAGAATATGAGATGTGGATTACTTGCTACATAGGCTTTTTGCATCATAGGTATTGACAACCAGACCCATTTCATCGATTGGTATAAGTTTCATTGTGTGGCTTAAATGAATAAATGATTTTAGTTAAGTATATTATGCATTAGTAATGTATAAAACAGGTTAAATTTATGCTAAGTATTTTCAAGTCAAATAAAAAATAATATAAAAATAGCTCAGGCGCATTCATTTTCATCGGATTTTATAATTAGTATCTTATTAAAGCCATTTTTCTACACTACTTAGTACAGACAATATGTGCAGATATATAAACCGTTACCTAACGTTAACTAGGCAGTCAGTAAAAAAAAGTACATCTAACTATATAGGTACTTATATTTATCAGATTTATAGTGAATGCGATAGTCGTTTTGTTATAAGAAGTCAGTAGCGCCATAACATTTGTACAATTTTAGTAGTACAAAGTATTCAATGAATCGGTTGATTTGCTTCGTATACCCCAACGAACCGGGGGGTCTGACCACAGATAGAGATGTTACACTTACACCCCATTTTTATACAGAATCAATTCATACAAAGGGATGACGTCCCTCACCGTGACGTGGCAGGCCAATTTAAATCTTACTACAAAGCAATATGAAATATATTGATAAATTAAAATTAATCGTGAAATAGTTTGAAATGGAGGTACTTCAACACATTTTTTTGTGTTTTTATAAGGTATAACAATAGAGGCTTTTATTGGCTTCTTTGTAGATCAGTAACTGTCACAAAGCGTTTAGTCATCGCCCTATCGGCTGTGTAAACATTTGAAATTAAAAACTTGGAGAGCCTGTCGTCCATTGGATTCAGAAAATGTTATCTGTAATGTTATTTTAACCGACTTCAATAAAAATGAGCTTAACAAGATGTCACTTTGTTATATATTAACTATTTTTATTATAAAATCATATTAATTATATTATTTTGAACATAAGTAAAGTCTGTACATTTGGTCCTACCTATACTTTCTAGTCGCTTTGATATATATGAAGTAATACAAAAGAACAGCAATAGTATTGGCTTAATTGGTTTAACTTTCTAGGAAAAACAGAAGTGATATATCTGATGTAACTAACATAATATATACACTTCATCACGTTCGTGACTTCTGTTTCTCTTTCTGAGGGGTAAGCAAATTCCACGGATTCATTGAATTTGTCTACCCCTTGTCCTTGTCTTCGTCGTTCCATTCACACTTATAATATTATTCTTGCATGCCCTTTCGTCAGGACGCCTTTTTTAATCTTAGAATTAAAAAGAAGTATGCTAAACAGGCAAAATACCCCAAATACCGCAGTGTCTCAAGACGAAAGTCTTTGACCAGTGTGTGTTGCCAGTGATGACCTATGGATCTGAGACATGGTCGTTCACTATGGGCCTCATACGAAGGCTCAAGGTCACCCAAAGAGCAATGGAGAGAGCTATGCTCGGAGTTTCCCTGCGAGATCGAATCAGAAATGAAGAGATCCGTAGGAGAACCAAAGTGACCGACATAGCTCGAAGAATTGCCTCAATTAAGTGGCAATGGGCAGGGCACATAACTCGCAGAACCGATGGCCGTTGGGGCAGAAAGGTTCTAGAGTGGCGACCACGAACTGGAAGACGCAGCGTGGGCAGGCCTCCAACAAGGTGGACCGACGACCTGGTAAGGGTCGCGGGCAACCGATGGACAAGGTCAGCTCAGGACCGAATGATGTGGCAGACCTTGGGGGAGGCCTATGTCCAGCAGTGGACGTCTTGTGGCTGAGATGGATGCTAAACAGTAATTATTATCCCACCAAAAACAGTAACGCCAAGACGAGTAGGTACATATTGCTTGCACTGCAAAAAAGTTGTCCGATCCCATGAAGAGCCAAGCTTCTAACTCTACATGCCCTAACCTACCACTCACTAACTCGCATCATTGCGTGTAGCGTTCTGAGTGAATCCTAGCCTTAAGTTTTCTATAGACCGCACACCTTATTCAAAATCTGCGACCTGGCTGTTTCCTAAGAGTAACGTAAGCATTCCGATGGGCTTATAAACAGAAAGTAATTAACTAAGCGTTAATTATGTGCCATTAGGTCCTTTAATAACGAAACGGACAAGCCACACATGCCCTGCCCTTCCGTTGTCTCGTCTTAACGATTACATGACCCACTAAGAGAAATGTCACAGGTATACAGGCCGAGACATGACGTACAGAGAATTAAAAGACCGATACCGACGAATGTCTACTTAGTAAATAAGTATGTAACTAGAATGGATTTAGTGCTATGCTCACTGTAAATTGTATTCGCAATTTCAGTTATAGAATAACTGTCTCAACTAACTTAAAATATAAAAGTCATTTAAAAGGGCAGATAAGCCAATTATGCCATAAAGTAAAAAAAAAACACGAAATAGGATGAGCAAATATATTTAGCCATTACAACTAGCACCAAAGACTAAAGTCATTTTAACAAATAAAGCTTAATCCGCATTGTGACGTGCGTCGCAATAACATAGAAACGTAAATTCGTAATCTTAACAATGGGAATTAGAAGTGTGGACCATTGTCGCAAATTGGGCAGCCCCTCGTCCGTAAAATCGTCGTGGAACCATTGACAACAGGCGTATATAAAAACATGTCAACATGTCAAACTGACCAGATTTGGTAGGCGACAAGTGACGGCCATTGTTACAGCTCTATTGAAATTTGTGTGGGCCTCTGCGACACCTACGTGGCGTGGCATCCTCGCCGCGTCGTGAACGAACCGGGAATGCGGGGTGACAGTGTTTACACACCGAATTGTTCTCGTAGATAATCGTTCTATCTAAAAATTAAGCACGCCCTCCATTCATGAAAACTGTTCGAAGTTATGAAAGGAGCCTTAAATTGATACATTATTGTATGCCCATTTATGTTATTGATGAATATTGTTGTAAAGTCACGTTTTTAATTACAATATACAATGAATTTGACTATAGTTGGATATTGGATATGTTGCATATTAACCTACTTACTTAAGGCTCTGTCTGTTCGTGGGAACATTTTTTATTTCACTGATGGCGATTAGATAAGTCTCGATTATGGTTGCTTAGCAACTATTAATAAGCAATAAATGAAACAGTGAATGAATTGAGCGCGGATTGCACAGATTAAATATATTTTTTAATACTTAATACCTACTTGACCTGTGTTCAGCCCGACGCTCAGTCGATTTTATTTGATTCTAACAAACAAAAAAAATCTTTATTTCTTTATTTAAACATATTTATTCTCTTAATTTTTTCCTAATATTCTCAAACACGTATTTAAACGTATATAAGATATATTCTGTATCATAAATGTGTGGTGTACTAATGTACACCTTTCTTGTACATTCTTTATTGTATCAAATCAATTACCTATTTATTTGACCGTGACTTCACTAAGGCCTGATCAGAATATCAGCGCTGCAGTTTAAAATGCCACAGCACAGAGCTGAAATTAGGACCCTTGCTGACATCACACAGGATAATTTTTTGTTTTGTTATTGCGTGTCTATTGTTTTTGTTTATATCTGTTATCTTGTGTATGTTCGAATAAATGCTTATCTTTCTTTCTTTCAAATGTAATGTAGCGAATGAAAACTGGTACATTTGAACTGAACTGATGATGAAGCCGGAGGCTAGGCAACGGAACTTCATAATTAAACAATGTAATCTAGCCGTGTTTGGGCTTATTTGAATGGTCATGAGATGCACTTTAGCTGTAAATTATCAGATTAAAAAAAACCTTCTTTAAGGGAGGTAAAGTGAGATAAGAGTTTGCATGAAAGTCCATCCTGTTTTAATACCTATGTTAGACTAGGGGTTTAAAGGTATTTGAATTTTTTTTAATATATAGTATGAGTAACGATTTTTTTCAAAGTATTCAATAAGTAAAATGAGTAGAAATTAAGTAGAAATTGGTTAGAGTACGTGCTGTCTAACTCAATTCTTTAATGTACCTACACAAAATAAAATACAAGATAGATAAGAAAAATGTTACATTATCTATTTTTGAATTGTATAAACGGATGTCTTCATATAGTTATACCAAAGCCTATTTGTGAGGACCTATAATTGGCTACTTGTTGTATATATTTTTTTGCTGTATAATTTTTTTGTAAAGCTGTTGGTCTTCCAATAAGATAAATAAAATAAGAATCAAATAAAAATATTTTTATACTTATAAAAAACTTTTTTTTATTTTTATAAAATACAATACCCGCACTAGAGAACAAGCTCTGTGTCGCAGGGGACTTTACAAACATACAATTAACGGACACAAATTACACCCAGACTCAGAACAATTCTTCGTGGGTCACACAAAGTTTTGTCCTGTGTGGGAATCGAACCCACAACCTCGTGCACGGCAGGCGCATACTGCGGCCACTGGACCACCGAGGCAGTCGATACCAACTTTTATGTGTTTTTATAACTTACGGACTTATACACTGTTATACCTAACGACCCCAACACAGCGCGGCTGTTTGGTTTCGTGGAAAAGTTCCTTTTTAGCCCATCTTTCGACATCATTATCACACACTGAACTCTACCTAGAATTATTTTACCGATCAAGATACATCATCAGACCCAAAAACGTCACGGCTACTTTTTTTGTTATGAAGTTCCTATGTCCACCTTCCGACTTCATTGTCACGTCCTAAATCCATCTAGGAATATAGTAGTCAGGATAAATCCTAAAAACTGAAACACGATGTCATTATCTTATTTCGTTAAAGAGTTTCTATAGCCACCTTGCGACTACATCATCAGACCAGCTCCATATTATTGCATAGTCACCAAAGTTACGTCTGGTAGTGCTTCAAATCCAGCTTACATGATTTGACCTAAAAGACTAATTAACTAAATAAAAGCTTGTAAAAATTCATAAGGACAAAAACAAAAATAATATTATTATATCCTAGTAATATTACAAATGCGAAAGTTTATAGATATTGTGTATTATAGTTTTAAGAATTAGCCGTAGGAAAATTTAGCTGATATCATCTTTCTGGCTTATTCATAATTTATGACCTTCATAAGTGTTACTTTGTAACCTAAATAAATAAATGAATCTTGAGTTTAGAATTGATAATAATAATATTTTCGGGACAACTCACACATCGCTATCTCTATCGCTATCCCAAACTAGGCAGAGACTGTACTATGGTAAGCAGACAACTGATAAACATACTTATATATTTCTAAATACATACATATATTATAGATAAATTACACCCAGACACAGAACAAACATTCGTGCTCATCACACAAAGATTTGTTCTAGGTGGGAATCGAACCCACGACCTCCGGCGTAGCAGTCAGAGTCACTAACCACTAATTTTGAGTTTATATCGTTGGATGTTTGTAACTTAATCACGTCAGAACGGCTGACGTGATTAAGTAACAAACATCGATGTAATTTGGCACATAGATACTCGTAGATTATAGTATAGGTATAGGTTGGTATAGGTAAATTATCTTAGAGAGATTTTTGCATTTGTAGTTGTACGGTCAGCACATAAGGAAATAAATAATTGAGAACTTTTATATTTTTTATACTTTTTATAGTCAATATTATATTCTTCTTAAAATTGTGCCGAACCTTTTTTGGTCGTACAATGAAATTCAAATCTTAAATTTAGAATCCCTGTTAATAAACATAAACAAATACTACTACAGCTGCAAAAATCTCTCGAAACTAATTTTACCATACGATGCCAAAGTTTACCTCGGGCATATATCATCATCGGAACATTTTTATTTAACAATGTTAAAATAATAAAATATTGATCAAAAAATATTACACAAAATAAATACTTAAATAATAAAAATGTGACAGACCTTATTTGCTGACCGTATAGTGGAATTCAAATTTCAAATTTTGAATCCGTGTACATATACGAACACTACTACAAATATAAAAATCTCTCTAAGATAATTTACTAGGTTATTTATCCCGAAAAAATAAAACGGTGTTTCCGTGGGCTGATACACGCAGGCGATTCCGCGGACAGAAGTGATTATTATTTTACAGAAAGTATAATAGATATGAATATCTACAGCTGAGTTAGTTTGAATAAAATGGCAACAACTAAGCTGCGGTTAAACTTAGTGTCGTTTGTTTAGATAAGGCAAACGAGTGCGGCAGTAGGGCGTGAAGCATCAACTGCGAGCGAACTGAGCAAACAAGTGTACAATCTTTTTAAAATGTGTAGTTCAGAAGAATTGCCACTCACTAGTGTTTTGAAAATTTATTCATAACACACACATACATTGTTTATTGTATTAACACCAATCCATTCCCCAGTATTACTATTCCCTCCTAAATTGTGCGAAAGGGCCAATCGCATGCCAGACCGATTTCCGCCAACAAAAGCGTAAAAAAAATACCCAAAAAAAAACCGACTTTAATGCGGCAAGCTGTAAAATTTTCAAAAAACAGGATGAATTTTCACTAAATCTCTAATCTCACTCCCCGATTAGTTATTAACTTATGTAATCGTTATCCGTGAAATACTTATTATTGAGAAGTTCAGATGGCCATCTGTGGTCTTCTTCGTCAGATTCACTTCACCAAATTACATTTTCTGAATGATTTGTTATTAAAAATATTGAATTTGCTATATGTTTACCTATAATTTTTGAGGAGTTACCTCAATTCGTCATGGATCCCATGATCAGAACTTTGATTTAATAAAAATGGGGCCAAACTGGGAGTATGTCCTCTCGGATATAAAAAGATTTTTTCAAAACGGTTCATACATGACGGAGTTCTGCGGTAACAAATACACACGAATTGATAACCTCCTCGTTTTTAAAGTCGGTTAAAAATAAGGTTTCGTATTTCGGATTTTCCTCTTCCAAAACTTAACAGATTTAAAAAAAAAACACTCTTCATTCGGCTTTGAACCTGGGTATGATGCTATGATTAGTTTTATGCCACGTTATTTGTTTATTGGACGTTTATTTGGGACCATTTCAAAAAGCGTTTTTTTAAATATTTGTTTGGTCATAACTTCCATAAAAACCTGGTTATCAAAAAAAAACGAATCGAAAATCGGGAATACGTTTATATGAAAAAAAAAATAGATTTGGTGTTTTTCTTGGCAGATAATAATAAAAAGTGATCCTCCGCTAATGGATGTAGCTTGGGCCACCAAAGAAGGAACGTATAACAGCGCTCAGTATAACTCAGCAATTAGCCGTGACGACACTGCAACAACACAGCCACGTGCGGAGTCGTACTGAGTAATCACTTACCGAGGTGTGTAGCATTCTTAAGGAGAGATCGGCTATCAACACTACCCAATTTCTAAGGAACATACCTAGATAGATAGAAACCTCTTTATTATACACAGTTACATTTTCTTTATACTACCATGTGGCACACAAGCATACGGCCCGCTTGATGGTAAGCAGTTACCGTAGCCTATGGCCGTTTGCAACACCAGGGGTGTCACTTACGCGTTGCCGACCTTTTAAAAACATTATCATACAAACAAGTTATGTAGCTATAATGGCCAATTGGGCAGGCATTATTCCAGAATTTGATTTAGAAAGGGAATCTTAGCTCATGTAAAATAAGCTTAATCATAATCTTCTAGAAAAGTAATAAATAAAATTTAAGAAGAATTGGTCATAGATGACATAGGTACAAATTATGTACTTAAAATAAATACAAATTTTATTATCCACAAAGGAATAAACATAAAATATTTATGTTAATAAATACATTATTCAAATTTGCGTGGCACATTAACCAAAATTTGTCTTATATTTTGCGATAAAGAGTCGTCAATTGTAAATAAAAATACTTAGGTACAGTTCATGCAACAGATACTAAAACTGATACAGGCGGCTACGGGAGTTATTAAATAAATAAAGTTTTATTTATCTAAAAGATAGACAAATAAACTTGATTCGAGTCCTGAGAGTGGCTTGACACCGATCTGTTTATTTTGTATTTTTACCATAGCTTCGACTAAAGCATCCTCTCATGTAAGAATATTGTATCTCCCCGTAGTTATAAAATGTTCAAAAAGTTTAGCCAGTTCACTCATGATTTCAAAAAGTATAGTCTTTCGTCTTATTTATACTAATATTATAAAGCTGAAGAGTTTGTTTGTCAAAGTACTGGTTCGATTAGAAAAAAACTTTTTTTGTTGAATAGTGCATTTATTATAATTTATAGGCTATATAAAAAAAATACTATAAAAACAATAAAAAGCATTAGATACTACATATTATTATCATGTTAGAAAAAATATGATGCAAAATTCTTTTTTAATCTATTTGTACTAGTATTGAATAAATCGAGTTCAACTTCCAGACACCCAGTGGTAAGAACCAGATAAGCATTTTGTCTATAGGTGGTTTTAGCTTAAGGTACATCAATAATTTGCCACCATTAGCAATTAAAAAGTCATTGTCTTATTCTACTCTACTAAAATTTACTCTCAAAGATTTAGGCATTACTCAATTAGTGGTTACAGAATTACTGCGGTATTTAATTGCTTTTAATTATTATTTTATGAAATCATAATGTTAAGCTACAACTCAGATATTTGGGGTTAAAATTAATAAGGTCGTTAATAGTTGGGTAAAGAGTTAAGAGTGAGGGCAAGCCGCGGCGTGCGGTGGCTGCGAACAGTGGGTTTACCACACGACATCGGTTACTGGGACAGTCTTACTTTTATGTAACACTAGCGGCACATCCCGGCTTCGAACGAGTGGACATTTATCATGTTTTTGTAGGGAACCCCTAATTTTTTTCATTAAAATGTAGTCTACGTTACCCGCTGATAATGTAGCTTTCTTATGGTGAAAGAATTTTTAAAATCAGGCGCGTCGTTTTAAATTTATTCGTAAAAAACAAAAAATCAAATCTTTTAATATTAGTTTAGATTTAAAATTAGGCAATAATAAATTGTGTTAAGGCTAAGAGTATTTTATACAACTTTTATAAAATAACGAGATATTCTTGGTGCGTAGTTTGAACCAGACTGTTACTACTTAACAACTAGTAAATACTCTGGCAACACATTTAGATGATTGTTTACTTTACATATTTATTAAAAATAAAATAAAACTGTTACAGTATAACGTAATTCAGTTTTTTATTTATTAAATTGCAACCTTTCTTCCTCGCAAACGCATCGGCGCGCGGCGCTCGGTCACCCACCAACTGGCATATTACAAGTCCAAAAACATATTAAGACACATCTAAAGTAATCATAACTTATTTGTCTTACCTTACTTGATATAAAATGACGTCAAATTTTTCGTGAGACGCTGTGGACTTTCAGTCCATACTATAAATTTGGAAGTTCCGCCCCACGCTTTGAATTAAACGGAAAATTCGGGACCGACCGTTAGCGTTAACAGTGGTTAGAGCACGATAAGGATCTATTATGGACCATCTGATTGATCAGATCAACTTTGTCACCAGATGGGCCAACATCACTTAATAAAATTTAAGCAGCTTAATTCTTAAATAACAAATCTATTTTTTTATACTACCAAGGAGGCAAACAAGCATACTGTTTGCCTCCTTGGTACAAGCAGCCTGACGGTAAGCAGTCATGATTAAATAACATTTTATTTGTATTTTTTTATACAAATAAATGACAGTAGATTAGCTTACTATCGTGTGTAGCATTTTAATTTTTTTTTTATTTTTTTATTTATTTAAATCATGTTGCTACATATTGTGTTATAATTATATTATACCACGAAAACCATCAAGGGCTTAACTGTGGTATATCAGCCACGGCGTCTCAAATATTATCCCGTTTGTTTCTAAGGCATGGTAACCCCTGATTACTTCCATGTGCACACCACATTGAACGCCCGCCCCGCGTTAACGGCCGACGTATTGAAAGGTAAAACCAAATACTGTTCGTCATTTGTTTATTGAGATCGACCGCACGGGAAAGGATTGGGGAAACTCAAGGGAGAACTTTATTATGCATTTATAGCTTTACGTTACATTTAAAATATGTCTATGCTAATTGGTCGTAGACATTTTCGATTGTAATTTAATTTACAATGGCAACTAGGTTATAAAGTTTACATTTGACGAATTGTAAGTTACGAACGAAATTAAATCGACATAGGACGTTATAGTACTTATGGCGCCAGGACTCATTACAATCTGGTTTTTGGATCTAGCCGTTTTTTCTATGGTTTAAAACATAGAACAGATAAAGAAGGTTTAAAACACCTAAGTCATTAAAATAACTATTTCTGGTAGGTACTATATAATATATAGACCACGTCTCATTTTCAAGTAAATTCGGGCAATTATTTAATTATAATTAATAGTTTCTTGTTAGTTCTTCTCATGGCACTACACTTATGAGTCCACTGGCGGTTACTATATTGAAATTCTTTTGTTACACACACCTAAATAAATTTTAACCTTAGATTTATTTTTTTAAATAGAATAAGTTAGGGCCAGCTATGTCTCAAGACAAAACCACGACTATACCAGATGGAACCATACCTAAAGAACACGCTTTGTGCAGGATAAAATGGAAGTGACCACCAATGCGGTGGACAGATGAAATTAAATCCACTATAGGCAAACCTATAAATGCGCTAGCCTGTAACAACACCAAATGGCGAGATATCGTAAGGCAAACTGCATTGTATAGTATAGTACAGTCTGTACTATACTAACAATTCGTGATCGAAACGTACTCGTAACGACTTGCGACTGCTCTGTTAAAAGCGATACGAATAATAAGAAGAAATTTTGCTTAGGGAGGTACATTACGAAATTCGAAAACAATTCGTGTGTAATCTAAATTATCCACATACTTGAGGATTCTTATTGCTTTGTAATAAAGGCCACAAAGGCAAAGCAAATACATTAAAGTTAAGCTGTTTCTTACCACCGTTGTCAATACTAGGGGTGATATGTTTATACAAGGGATATTTGTGTGTGTATTTAATGTTAAAATAAGTCTACCAACCGAAATTAGGCGTGGAGGCTAAATCCAAATTGCAGCTGTTTGCTTTTAAAGTCGTTTGTGGTTGTTAATCATTTCTATTGATAAGTCAATGATTGCGTATCTCCTCACCTTCGTATTATGAAATAGTAATGCTATAGTTAATATTGCTGAATATTTCAAATTTAGTTTTATAACTATATCTCTCACTAAACCCTGCAACATATGGTAACCTAGTGTGAGCTTAAAAGTCACAAATAAATTGTGTAATCTTTTTATGAAATGAATCCTTATTACTAGAAACTAAGTACTTATTACTTATATACTTACTTGGTTATCGCCATAAAAGTACCTTATGTTTTTACCCAGGATGTCTTCTTCTTGCCAAATTGCATTAAGATCCGTTCAGATGTTTGGTAGTGAAAACTCAACACGCACAGACCGAGTGACTACAACATTTATAATACCGCATGTACAGCCTATGTGCTATTCCAATCTATAATCTATTTCTATGCAAAAATTTGAATCAGATCCGTTTTGCTGTTCTGGCGTGATTGAGTAACAAACATCCATCCAAACTTTTTCATTTATATTGTCAAGAATTTTCTGATAAGAATTGCCCGCGATATTTATTCTGTATCTCTAACGGCCGATTTGTAAAACTGCGTGTTTTTTTTTGCCTTAATAAAAAAGTAGGGCTTTTACCCCACATCAGGTATGCGAACAAATTTACATACTTTCAATATTTTACTTATTATTATTACTTTTTACGTGAAAAACACAGATTACCATTTACCGTGGCGTAAATGCCACCATTTAAAAAATTGCGTAAAGCACCTCCCATTTACTTCCCTGCACTATGAGTGGGATCATTCGTGAAATATATTTGATATGAATATTATAATATTACACCTACGTTTAGCTTGTCGTAGAATGAGAGTAAAACGTTGGTGTCACAACAAATTGAGCGTTGACGTCACTCGTGCATGAGCCATTAAGCTGGAACACTTTGACGCCTTTTTTCAATGATTGCTCAATTAATCGCGTCCCCTTTGAAGTTGTATACTCGTACACTTGTATAGTTAATATATTCCTATTTATATTATAAGAGACAACTTCATTTAAGGTGGACGGGGATTGTATGGTCAGTTTAAAGGAGTGCTATTGTATGCAATTTGATTTTTTATTTGTATATTTATTTTAAGATATTCACAAAAATAATTAGTAGGATAGAAGTAACTTTACTTATATTGACTTGCAAGGAGGTAAAGTAGAAAAATACAACAATCTGTTTAGAACATGGCTGAGTATATATATATGAAAAATCTCTTTGCTTCTAACTAAACTGACCTCCTTACTAAAAACCTAAAAAGCAACACTATTCAACGAAACTAAAAATTAATTTATTCATTTAGGTTACAAAGTAACACTTATGCAGTTCATAAATTATGAATAAGTCAAAAAGACGATATCAGCTTAATTTGCCTACGGCTAGTTCGCTGCCGTGGAGCTTTTAGCAAAACTAGCAAGAATCAATCAAGAATCGATATTAATAAATATCGCATATCGTTGCTTTCATGAATGCATCTTTAAAAACAACAGACGAGTAGTTTCTGTGTCTTGAGCTTGCTTGTTGAATCTATTCATTTTAAGAGATGTAGGGCACCATGCAAGCGAGCAAGCTCAATTGAAGTAGGAAGACCTTACAGAAGACCACAGCCAAATAACTACTTACAGCAGTGTATTGTGTTCCTGTGTGTGAGTACAGGATTCCAGCGCTCATTTAGGGATGCTTTTTTAGGAAAATTATTTCCCAAAAATTTGGGTCGGTAATAATATGCAAGTGATGATAATTATATGGGCGCTTGCAATATCAGCAAGCATGCATAGGCTACGGTAACTGCTTACCATCATCCGCTTGTCTGTCGCCACGATAATATAATAAAACTAGTTAACCATTTAAAATAGTTACAAATCAATTCGGATAATTTGCTAATTAAAATATCACAGGATATCCGTTCAGGTGTTTTAATTCGCGATAAACGTCTTTGATGTTCTTTGGGATATTGTGTCAGATGTCCTCACTAGGTGTGAGTGTGTGACCGTCACTGATTCGCGACAAACGTTTGATCAGCACGGATAGGTGACAGATGGATGGGGGCATCCCGAGGCCCCGTCCAGAAATCGATCTTTCATTTCCGTTCAACATTATTTATGCGTTTGGCAGATACCAAATGGCACACATCTTTATCTTCTCAAATAATTTCACATTAAAGTAAATGGTAATGCTACGTATTGCCAATAAAGTATGTTTTTGTGTAATGTGTATTTTAAATGAATATCGGAAAATTACCAACCAATTCCGGCAGTGTATTTGTTGCCCGGGAATTTCGTAACCTTTTTTATTGGTCTTTAAATTTTTAATAACTAGCTTTTGCTCTAAAGTGTACATAATATTATGATGTATAATTATAATTATATATCTTTATCTAGAATGTTTATTTTATATTACCTGTATATTTACACGCACAAAACGCCAGGTGCGGTAAACGCCCTGTTACTAACTAATCTGTAGGTATAGATATTTATATACATAGTACCTAATAGTTGATACCTACTTATTTAAATTACAAAAGTGATCTTTCTCTCCAGTTTCATAGTAACGGAAACCATGCAAAGATCTTTATTAAGTATAACATTTATGATTTACCCACAAGCTATCTGCCAGATAAAAATATAATTTAAAATATTCAATTCACAGCCACAAGTCCCCATCTCATTTATTGATAGCAGATTGAATTGGAACTGCATTACAAAAAGCCGTGAGTAAAATATGCTAATCCACCGACAGTTTCAAATTGAAACCGCATCGAAAATAGAGTTGTAAAAGGGGTGGTGGAAGTGTAGCAGAGTGATAACGCGGCGCCAACGATGCGTGAATGCTGATCCCTGGTTGCGTACGCTGTGAATAACGAACAATGTGAACAAAAATGAACAAACGGGATCTAATCCCTTCATTGTTAGACTTTGAGACCGCTCCGCTAACTCACAACATCTATACACCACCTACACTGCTGTCACTTGCTCATATCTATTTTTTATATGATGTTCAATTGTTGAATAACTATTAAACTACCTGTGTCACACGATTTCTTTTATATGCGCATGCCATTTTAAATTCATCAAAGAGTAGTTTATATTATCTGGAGGTTTTGGCGTTGACTTAGTACGTAGTGTTATTTACGAATTTGAAATTTGTTTAGTTACAGAATAGGTATAATGACACAGAAATTATTAACAATATAATATTTTTTTATGTTTGGGAGGTCTGCAAATACAGAAGAAATAAATTCTTCTGTATTTGCAGACAACGCGATCGTTCGAGTGACGCGGTACAAAACTATATGCACTCGGACGTCGATTTTCGCTACAATGGAGAACGGGTTATGCAATTATACTTAAGTAGTGTTAGCATTTGTTTTGTAAATAATTTGAAAAATTTTCACTTTTGTTTGCTGTTAAATAATAAGTTTGTTCGGATCATTTCTTGAATAAAGATAATATGATTTTATGTAAATGGTCGACTATAGGTACAGTGAGTAGCGCAATATGCCCGTTGTCCTTTATTTTTTCTAGCATTTAATAGCAGATAAAATGCTAACGGCATAATTCGTTTATCCTGTGTAAGTATAGTCGATATCAAATATTATTGTAAGTAAAGTCAACAGATTTTATTTCTCACTGTAGAACCTTGTCGTAATTACTTGTGATGATAACTAATTTGACAAGGTTCTGACTGCTACAAGCATGTCATTAGCTACTTGTCAATCAAGTTGAATTGATTGTACTTACTTACTTATGTTAAAAGAAACCGACGACTATTAATATTTATGTCGGTTTTCGTATCGTGCATGACGTCATTAACGTGTCATTTGTTTTATTTGAATTGATGACATCTATTCCAAATCTGCACAACTGATAAAGAAACTCTTCCTCGCAAAAGAACCGCAGCCAAAAAAAAAAATTGTGTTCCTGTGCCTAAGTTCAAGTCTCTAGTGCAACGTTTCTCTTACAGCTTAGCATAACCCCATGGCAAAGCCCTGATGTAAAATGTTAGTTTGGCAACGAACGCACGAATGATGCCTGGGATCTACTTACCATCAGGTGGGCCGTACGCCGTATAATTTATTCTGTTAATAATAATAAAACGGCAAGTTGTAGAATTTCAAAAAACCTGAATTCCGAATTCTGAGTATTTTGAGCAGGATGAAGTTTCATACAAACTTTAATACCACTTTTCCCTCTTTACAGACGGGTTTTAAAAAAATAGATCATTTACAGCAAAGGTGCATCTTAAAACCATTCCAACAAGCCCAAAAACGGCTTATTACTTGGCTTCATCATCAGAACAGTTCAATTGTACCATTTTTATTTGCTACATTGCATTTGCTTTGTTTTAGTTGTTTAAGAACCTTTATTGAGATTTATCTAATTGCCACCCATGAAATACTATTCATTAAGAAGTTCAGATGGCCATTTGTGTTCTTCTTCATCAGTTCGCTACACCAAATTACACTTTCGGAATGCAAATTTTTGATTTGTTGTAAAAAAAATATTTTTTTTTTTTTTGATAAGAATGGGATTTTTTTGAGGCAGTTCCCTCAATTCCTCATGGATCCTATCTTTGAAACTGGCTTTTGATAAGTATGGGAGCAAACTGGAAGTGTATACTTTCAGACAAAAAATATCTTTTGCATAACGGTTTATAAATGTCGTAGATCTGCGGCAATGAACATAAAAAAGACACATAAATTGATTACCTTCTCAGTTTGCAGTTAGTTGAAAGGTTTCCTTAACTGTTGTCTGGTTGCTATAGAACAAGCTCTGCTTAGTTTGTCTGAGCTGACAAATAAATAAAAAATACGTCTAGATTGTCACACATACATGTCATTTAATTAATACCTATATTAAACATAGCATAATCACGAGGGATAGAAGTGTATAGCGCCCACATTTCACCAGCCTTGTTAGGTCTCATCTAATTAATAGGTGGCGAGCTATTTCCTTAAATAAATTGGCTGCAATTTCATAATAAGGCATGCAAAAAAACTATTGTCACTGTGAAGCGAATAAGCTTCTTGCAGCTTTGAAAGATAATACAGCTAATACGTTGGTAATGGGGTTTTGGGACTCGTTGAAGGTAAACAAAAAACAGGGTCCGGACGCCCAAGATGAATGGTGGCAACATGACATGCCACTTTTTGGCAGACCCGCTGTCGCTCGGAGCATTTACACACTTCACTGATCAACTTGTCCAAACATTTAGAAGCATGGCTGGTAAATAAAAAAATATTTTATTCTTTTAATTACTTAATTATAAGGTGTGAGACTAAGTATCTAATTTTATATAGATATCACTGTAAATATATAATTAAATGCTTTTGTTTTTGCAATTACATATGTATCACACAATTTTTCTTTTGTGTTTGTTTTTAAATAGGTACTCGAATGCTACATTTTTTTTAATATTATATATAAGTCTTACTAATTCTTTTTACTACCCGGTTACATAACAGGCTTATGTAAAATAAGCAGTATTAGCGATAAGGCCGCCCCTTGTACTTATTTATTTTCTGTTTGTATACAATTATTTAAATAATTATTACCTGCCTCGTTGGCTAGCGTGTGCGTAGTGCGACTGCCCAGAACAATAAAAAGGAAGGTATATGTGAATGGTGTAAACTTATTTACGGCTATATCTACCTTCTAAGCGTTTAGTCGAGTCATCTCACGGTCCTAACGCTGGCCTTTACGTGGGTCAACGTATTAGCCTTGCAATCCAGCGTGGAAATGTGGCCAGTCTTTTGGGCACCTTTCCTCAGAACTGCGACCTCAATCAGATATTTTATTTATAGGACTGATTGTTTGTAAGTAGGTTAGGTTACTTTAATTGTAATAACTATTCATGTAAATATCTTATGAAATAAAACATCTGAATCCTTTGATATAAAATTGAGTCATGTATCACGTTATTGTTGATAATTTGATACTGTCATATGTTAAGTGCATGCAAGTTTCATGTGGCATGCCATCTCTTTTTCGTCGGCATGAAATATAAAAACAGCAAGAATTAATGAGCCTCAACTTTCGTCCGTTTCCCTTATGACTTGTGTCTCGTGATAGGTTATTTGATGCCGTTGTCAAACACGTCATGTTTTGATCCCAAGTTCACAAAAAACAATAAGCAGTTCTAGTATCCTACAACTAGGTAAAAAACCATTACCTCACAAAGTTCATAAAAAAATATTATAAGAACTCTGGGTTCAATATTTTTTAAACAAACTAAGACCACCTATAATAGAATAAAATAGTAGTTTTATTGTTACCAAATTGAATTAAATCGCATGCGAAAAATAAAAAAAAGAAACGTTTAGAAATTGTAAATAAAACGTTTTGTTATAAAAAGCGGTTGCAAAAATGTTGTGCAGGTATGGTTGCACAGTAGGCATGTTATCGTGACTTCAGAAGGTCGAAAGTTGACGCAGTTTTATTCAGCAAATAGTGAAGTTTATTTGGTGATCCGTATATTGTTAGTTTTTGCGGATTATATGTATTTCGTGTATTGTGTTAGCCCCGGGCACGGTGGCGCGCGAGGTGGATTATTCGCCGCATTACCCCGCGGGTGCGGATTCTATTCTCGATGCGGGCATCATCCGACCTGAGAATTGTTGCGCATTTAAATATTAGTTTTATGCGCTTGCACAATTTAGATGAACATCTTTATTGCGATTTTTGATTTGGTATCTACAGGATTCTTTGTATACATGTTTGTTAAGGTTGATTTAACTGTTATTGTACTAGAATATAATGTTATCATTACTAAACTATATGTTGGATGTATGTTTTACAAATATGCTAACGGGTTTCATTGAGACCGAAAAAGCACTTGGTAGTAGGTATAGGTACAAAGTGACATAGGTTAAGGGTCGTAGAATAAGTTTATTACAGCGATTTATATTAAATCGTAATTTGAATTTCGTACTATGCCACCTTAAATGTTAGGCATCTTACTAATTTGAAATTGTAACTTTAAATTAGTAAGATGCCTATAGGCTAGAGTAACTATGAACTTACCATCACGCAGGCCGTAAGCTTAGTAGGTATAGGTACGAAAAACAGCATTTTTTTGACGCCTATTAATAGGGTTTTTCGTCTAGTTGTAGGATATGTTCTTTTAAATTGTGTAGGTATAATATAGAGTTTTATAGCCAAAAAACCGAATCGAAGCGAGGGTGGGTGAGTGGAAATAAAAAACAAAGTTTTAGTAGTATAACCAAGTACTTACCTACTTACGAATATGTACGAACATTTGTCACGTATCTACCGGATTTTTACCTCAGCTATTATTGTTTGTAGAGGTGAAACGAAGTAAAAACCTTTAAAACGAAAACACGCGAGGTAAGGTAACCTCACTCTAGGGAACGACATAATTTGGTGTTCCAGATTTACGACTTCCAGATTGCGTAAAAACACATCTATAACAAACTAAACAAACACAGGCGTGCGCGCAGCCGTCTATAAAGCGCAAGTTATCCACATTTAATTACATTCTGGTATTTTTGTAAGTACGCCGGGACCGCCGGCGGCGAAGAACGCCGCGGTGGTCACCTACTACCACTATCTACTAAACATACTGTTTTAATCGACTACCTCTACTATTTGTCCGCCATTACACTTTACTCCCTAAATATGCTATATTTAACATTTGCTTCATACATCATCTCGCTGCAATAACAATGATAGATTCATAAATATACTTTTTGTCTTTTTATCAAAAGTGAGTTCGGATTATAGTAAATTTATTACCAGAGACATTTCACTCGAGAATTTATAGTTGGTGTTGTCGCGGTCAAAACTTACGAGGTGTTATTTTATAAGAAATCAAAACATTGTCGGCTATTTAATCTCTTGTAAAACAGCATCAAAATACAAGCGGCCGATTAGAATCCCGGCTAATCTTTATGTCAAAATATTAAGTAAACTAATGTCATAGTTATTTATTTTTGTTTTGTCTGTTTAGTAGGTGTTAGACTGACTGTAATCATGTTCTACTCTGCTTCGTGCTATTCACTCTTGAACATAGGGTAGTCCTGGGGAGTGTCACACACTTACCTATTATAGGTAGCTAGGTATTAGGCGTAATGAAATGGTCGAGCTGGAGCTGCCTTAAAACTAAAATCTAAAAAATGTAATAAAATATAAATGCTTACATATTTAGAAAGAAAATACTACCACCAGAGAAGGCCTCTGCCCTGCAGTAGAGCAATAAAGCCTGCTAACAAAGTTAAGAGACGGATGTCAATTGGAATTGCTTATAGCAAGGATTCCCAAACTATTTTGGGCAAGGGACCCTCCGGCTGATTCTCTAAGAAACAGCGACGGCAAACTGACAGTTGTGATTGCTCGGTGACGGCACAATCTATTGAGTAAACATCAAAAAGGCTCGGTATTTGCTCTTACGGAATACCGATTTTCAATCTGACAGCCAGATTTTGCTCGGTTTTCGCGGTGGCTCGGTTTTCGCTCTTACGGAATACCCCTGCCTGTACTGTAGCAATGTATACATATGATACACACATTTATGTTACCCTAATATAAGTGACAATCCTCATTGTGTTTATAGAGAATAAATCTGTACTTAACGAAGTAACATCTTTCATTTGTTTCTAAACACCCATCCTTACAACCCAAAATGAACTGATACAGTAGGTTAAGTCACCGCATACCACTTTGGGAAACTCTGGCTTATAGCATGTTGTCTCAAACGATTACAGCTGATATAGGTATTTTAAAGAGCTCCGCTTAGGTACATTGTGCCTCGGTGAAAAAATCAACCTTCATCATTTTAGCTCCTATAGGGCAGACTTAAGACCTTTTACATATACAATGCTATTCTTGGTAAAACCGAGACATATAAATATATTGTTTAAAATCAGTAATAGATTTGAGTATAGTTTTCGAAACCATATAAATATTTTGTCCCAATACTGTATGAAAATTGCTTACAATAAAAAAATAATAATTAAATATATGCACAACAATGATTTGTACTCTGGTACCCGCGGCGCTAGCGGTACTTTCCGCTAGGTGACCATAATTTGGGCAGGAAAAAACTAAACAATGAAATCAGCTTATGACTAAAACGTGAGCTTTCATTTCTTTATTTTCACCCTTTTTTTTACTTTATTAAATCAGGAATAGCATTGTATAAAAGGCTAACATAGTTACATAACATAAAGAGGTAGAGTATCATATTAGCGCAACTGCCCCTCTAGACAAGTGGCGTAAACGTTAGTTGAATCGAATAGAATAGAAAGCAAGTATATGGGATTTTTAAATCCCTTATGGTACTTGTCTAGAGGGACTGGGAACACCTCCTTATATAAGATCTCGTACAAGTAATTACATACAGTGGTAGAGTTGTTTTCTTGTGTGTAAGTTAATTTTCCTACCTTGGAACTGCTTCATCACAAAAACCAGGAGTTACATTCTTTGGTCAGTCTCACGCGCGTGATATCCCAAGTACCTATTGTTGTAGTGTTTCACAATGGTCAATGCTAAAGAGAAATAAAAAGTATGTACTTAATCTTAAAGATATCATAGGCATCTATATGAATTTCCGATAGTCAATTATCAATCAAAAATAATGAATCATTTTTGCACAAGGTAAATATAACTTGCTGTTTCCCACATGTCAGGTATTCCTGCAGAATATATATATTATGATGGCAACCAGACAACTGGTAAACCATCTTACATAAATTACACCCAGACACAGAGCAAACAATCGAGCTCATTACACAAAGATTGGTCCTAAATAGGTATTGAACCCACAACCACCGGATTAGCAGCCAGGACTCACTAGCCACATAGACCAGCAGGCCAGCCAGATAAAGTAATGTTTTCAAAAATGTTTTTAACCCCATGTAACCTTATAAAGTGTGTTATGCAAACTAAAGCTTACCTCTCTTGTACGTAATTATTTTACAATTATAAAATAATTTAGTTTAACATAAATTACTTACCTCAAATACTGCCGTGTTTATATTAATTCTGCTGAAAGCCAAAGGCTCGCTCATTGAAACTCTTCACAACAAAAACAATGAAGTTGTGCAAAAGTAACCGAGCCTCCTAGAAAACGTTAGCAAAAAGCATCAATAAAAACTTTATTGAACTAAAGTTTCCACGAGGCCAAGCGGAATGTAAATGATGATCCCCGAGACTGGCAGAAGGGGAAGTTTACCTATAGCTAAGTATATAGGGGAGAATGGGCAAACATTTAGCTATACAAACCATTTCCAACAACGCCCGAAGCGGTATTGGCCTGAACGAGGGTTTGCGGGAATAGGCAAATATTTGCCCTGAGGGCTGGGAAGCAGCCGACTAATTGTTCTTTAAATACCTCGGGCCCACCCTTCTACAAACAATTTCCAAATCGATTTATTGATGCCGACTCCCTACTTTTTATTTTTTCTAATAGTAAGTCATATCTGTATATTGATTCTCGCTGCAACGGATAGGTAAGGTACTAAGTAAATATTATTGGAACTCGATAAATATTTGGCCATTCAGATTTCTAGTGATACGTCGCGCGACACCGGTGCCCATATTGCATCTGCATGTTGATCGTTTCTTCCTCTTCCATTTCAACATAGGTAATGCACCTATTATTAACACGGACAAAAACATAGTTCCAACTATTTTAAATTTAACATGAAAAATTGAATGTGAGGCAAGCATTAGCACGCGAACAGCTTGACGTGTGTTCCACTATCAGCGTTTCTATTTCCATCACATACATCAATTTGTCACGTATGTGTCTAATTTGTGTTACTTGGTGTTCTTGTAAAGATTTATTGTTAAGATCGTGAGGCAGTTCATTATCACTAGAACGTATAATATTGTCTGTACGAGAACTAATAGGATTTCTGTTCATCTTGGTCAGATTCGTTTTATACCTAGGCATTTTACATACAGATTAGTGTGAGATATGGCACAGAAAAGCGCAAAGTTAGACTTAGAATAATATAAAAAACACATTCAAATTACGATCGCTACCTAGTTATAGGGTGTCTACAGTAATTAATCTTTTTAGTCATTCCTAAAGTTATTGTATTTAATATTTCTTTATAGTATTCAGGTTAAACTTTTTTTTGGTAACAGCTGATCTCATACTGTAAAAAAAACATCTGAACTGCTAACTGATCAAAGTGATTGAATTCATAACGTACATTTTCTTGGAGATCACGTATTTCACGTTACACGTGGCTTCCTATGTTTTTTCGTTTAATATGATAATTTAATATTTTGTCTAGTATTTATTTATAGAGAATGTATAACCATATTTTCCAAATTATAAAATATTCAATCGTTTTGAAATGAGCTGTATCTACAAACTCTCGACAAGAATCATACCAAGATTGTGTTCAAAAATGATATGGAGTTGTGTTGTAAGGCAATGAAAGAAGTTAAAATAACTTGCGGCATTGCACTCGGGTCCATATGGGCCATGTCTCGGACTACCCTTTCTGGGGCCACTATTTTTGTAATGACAGTTCGCAGGCGGTCGGATGGAGCGCGCCGCGTCGGCGGCGCTCAGCGCTCGACGCTCACGACCGCTTCAGGGAAACACCTAATTGTGTTGTAGCCGCCACACTTGATGAATGAACAGATATTTACATTTTGTTTTATTTATAACAAATCTCTAACGTTCGTCCTATTACCAACCGCTCCTCCGTTTAATGTTGGGTTTTGGATTTGTTAACTACATACTCTTAATAAAATCTTTTTTAAGATTGTCAACAAACTATATTTATAGCTAAATACTTTACATATTATGCGTTTGTGATTTCTTCTTCAGATTATTGCGAGATCTTCAAAAGATCTACGGGGCTCGTATTTACGTATTACGTACATACGTATGTATGTACAAACGCCATCAAAACGGTTACCTTCTCGTTATTGAATTACGTTTGTAACTATACTTTTTTACGTATTCTTAAATATAAAACAATTTTTTTAACTAAGTACTATGATATTTAAGGAGAAAATTGTCAAAATTTTAAATGAGTATGTAGTTTTGGCTATTATGTTAATGACAGCTACAAATTTACAAAGACGTTTCAAAGTCGTACCTAATGTTCTTAGTGACCTTACCGAATAATGCACCTAGTCGGTCTGTATTATTATTGCATTACCTAGGTTACATACTCATAACTTCATTTTTAATTTAAAATAGTATCATAGATTCCACAAAGAAATTGAAAAAAAACTTATCCGAACGTGACCTAAAGTGAACAACCTTAAAAGTTGCCGAGTTATTGGCGACATATTTACGACGGTCGGTTGTATTGCGTGTCTGTCCGTACACATCACCGATCTCACGGTTATGTAAACGTTACTAAGTCAAGGATTAATAGTAAAGTTTATTTTAAAACGTCTTTATTTATTTACTCAACAAGTGCTTAGTAATGTAAACGTAAACTAAAACGTGTAGGGCGCGATACCCGAGTCCGGCCCGAGAGCTGTAGGTACCCGGTGGCACGCCGCGCGCCGCGCCCGCCGACCGACATGCCGCCGACGGCTGCGCCCTGTCATTTCCGACATGTGTTATACTTTTTAACGTTCTAAATATCATTTGTACAAAAATCCCAGCAGTCAATCACATTTGTGAGTAATTCTCACTGACACAGAAAGCGATAAAACAATTTTATTTATCAACCAAAACGCTTCATTTAATTTAATACGAATCTGTACTTTTAAGTTAACAGTGTCCACATTTTAGTTTAATTCATTAAATTTTCCGAGGCGAACCGGGGCCAGTTTCGTGCCAAATTAGATTCGATAAACTAAATATTTATCTAACTTTCGATATAAACGTAGTAGGAGCTGAGATAGCCGTCAAATCAAATTGCTTTTCGACTAGACTGCGGGTGGCTTGTGGCGTGCGTTTCTCAGATTTCCAATGTTGAGGTTTTAATGCGATTACAAATAGGAAATTTCTATTAAGCTGATGTAAAATAAATTTCAGATTAATGTAACTTTGTCTTTCTTTCTTACGTCTGCGATCTGTACTATTTATACCCTATTTGTAAACTGTAGGTATTGGTAAGAGATACTGAGGCGATTATAAAACATCTTATAATTTATTTTGGCATAGGAAAATAGACCTTCCACGAGACCTCATAATTAAGCATTTTCAGATTGACTGGACCGCCGCCAATGCTATATCCTCATAGCGTTGATGTTTGAAAAGCGAAATTTTGAATTTATCTAGATTTCTTAACATGATCAAAAAGATTTGATAGAGTTGAATCCAAATGAGAACAATTAAGATAAACCCACGTTAATTGTTAAATTAGCTCAATGTTAATCTGTGTTGTGTTATTAAATATCAATATTTAATTTGAAGACAGCAAAGTGCGTTGTCAATATAACGGTAAAAGTAATATTGCTGTCAATTTTCTGACTGACAGCTTTGGCAAAGGGGCGTATTCGGGAGGGACAAGCGAAGGAAGGGGAGAACATTTTGATAGCGGTGTGTTTTTGCAGGGGTTGGGGTAACGTTAACAATTTTCTGGAGTTCCCCAGGGCTTTCACTTAGTTCCTTTCGCACTCCACCTAAGCTGTTAACTCTCCGTATATAACCACTAAACATTTAATGTGTATCTACTGGGAAATAAAATCAATATAAATATAAGGCATTGAGTTATTTTAATATGAGCAAAATACATGCTTTGCTAATATTAAAATGCAAATGACAAAATACAGTATTTAAAAACAATTTTTTAAACACAACTACCTTCGAAAAGAACCAGTAATCAATAATAATAATTGACGCCCAGTGTTGCCAACTCTAAAGATTCACATAATTATAGTATTTTTCACATAGCATAGATACTGTGACCTTTGGTATTTGAAGATCATAAAAATGATAGAAGATTAAATTAAAACCTATCGATTGAAATTAGTCGAGTGGTAGATATTAATTCAATCATACTTATCTTGAAATATCAAATGTCACACTACCCATGCTATGTGAAAAATACTATAGTTCTGGATTCTGAGACTACAGTAAGGCGCAAACCTTTTGAGTTACATAATATTGCTTCAGTACGTTTGACCACCGCTAAACATAAGATAGCTATTTGTGTTTCTATGAAAATGTATTTTGTAGCAATAAGTATGTAAAAAAAACAAATACCAAATACGGTTTTTTTGAAACGTATTTCAATTACACGTAATTCAAATACTGACAAGCCTTGGCGGGGCAGCTGTTTGTTTGTATTGTTTTTATTTTATTTTGTGTGACGCGTTCCTTTTCCTCATCCCTGAATGAGCACCGGAGACCTTTACTCACGCACAGGAATTACACTCACACTGTTAATTATTTGGCTGTACTCCTTTAAAAGCTTCTTCCCCAGTCGGGCTTGCTCGCTTGTACATACAAAAATCATAATAAAATCATACTGAAATTTTAAATGGCCAATACTTAAATATGAACAAAACTTTCACAAGAAATATTTTGAAAATGAAATATTTTTTACTTCTACTTTTGATATGAAGAATGAATTTGTTTCCCTCTTTTGTTTTATCAATTACTATTATTACTTGCTTCCACTTTTAGCTCGCCTTACATTTGCAATCCTATAGGAACTGTGATTTTGACCGGACATTTTCCTGGATAAAAAGCTTATGTGCTATTTTAAGCTATTATCTATCTCTGTGTGTGTACTCGAGCAAAATTCTTTCATTATAACTCCTTATATGGCAGTATAACAACTTCTTCTCATTACATATTTTAGGCGCTATTTAGAAAAATATTTTTACTGAGTAGTGACTAAATGGTGAAAAAATTAAATATTTATACAATTTGTATAGTAGACTGTAACATAATAGGTACATATCTACGCAGCTACGCCTTATACTTACGTTTCATATTTAGAATTTTATACTTTAGGAATAACAATATTATACGTGTTATACTATAATTTATTGTTTAATTGAGAGTTTGTTGAAACGTCGAAGCTCCTTGTAATATTCTACCCCGGGTCGTAACTCAATCGGGCGGATTATTTTCTTATATGTTCAAGTATGATACATGAGTGCGCTCAGATGCTTACCGTTCCGGTGCATCGGGACTATTAGAGGCATTGGATAAACAAAGGATTAAATTATCGCGTTAAGACAGAGATAATCCACACAGATGAGTTGGTTGTTGACCTCCGATCCCCGAGAAAGTAATGCACTGACTCACTTCGGGGTATTTTAAAGTTAGGATCTCTATGTCCAACGGTAGTAATATTGACGCAAGGATCTTGTATAAGACATGTACTGGCATTATCATCATTTCTTTATTCTTTATTTTACAACGAATAAAGATAATTATGCCTAGTTATAGTTTGGTTTTAATAATATTATGATTTATAATAACGCATCCTTACTAATATTTTAAATGTGAAAGTTTGTAAGAATGGATGGATGGATGTTTGTTACTCTTTCACGTAAAAACTACTGAACGGATCTGGATGAAATTTGGCACACAGATAGATTATGGTCTCGAATACCACAAAGGCTACTTCAATATAACGATAACCGACGTCCACGCGGGCGGAGCCGCGGGCAACAGCTAGTATGTAATAATTAACGAAACCTCGGATTCAGAGTAATCACCTCCTTATCAAGTACTTGCATGCTAGATGCACCGCTCAAGCCGCGTCGACCTCATCCCTCCACCGATGATCTGACCTCAGATTACGTAATAACTTTACACTAAGTAGGTAATAATATAATTGATAAAAGGGGAACCGACGACTTAATTTAGGTTGCTGGCACCCGATGGACACTGCATTGTAACGGCTTTTGGCTAAGATTATGATAATGATGACGAAATTGATAAAATGTTAGTCTAGTGACGGATCCACAGAAGTCGTAGAAGCGGATCTCCTAAAGGTAGTCTTAAAATCATCATAATCATTTGCATTTTGTTTCAACGTATTTAGTAGTTGACTGTCTCGTTGCGCTATGTTTGCAGCTGATAGCGAGTTGGTTTTTTAAATTTATACCTCTTAATAAATTAAAAAACTGGTTCTTAATAGTAATGGAACCAAATCGGAAATATATCCATTCAAACAAAAATAAGAAGTTTAAATCGGTTCATAAATGACGGAGGTTTGCGATAACAAACATAGTTAAAAAATATACATAACCTCCTCTTTTTTTAAATCGGTTAATAAGGTCAAAATGTCATATTGTCTAAGTATCGTACACACGGCAACGGAGATAGCTACGCAGTGCCGCTGTAAGAAGATTAGTTTTTTAAGAAAACCATTACCACATATACATATATTTCTTTGGAATTTGGTAACAGTCTACAATTAGACTAAACCTTTAAATACAAATTTTAATATTATTATGATTATTAGCCTATTAGCAAGGTAACTTGTTACTCCTCGTTACTCCAGGGCAAAGGCCTTACCTTTCATTTTCCAGGATAGCCTTCATAGAGGATTGCCTTCATTTGGTAAATGATATGCCAAATGAAGGCAATCCTCTTTATAGGCGTCAAGCTCATCTCGCCATCTCATTTTGGGTCACCACGTGGCCGCTGTCTGGTGTTTGGGACTGCGTCGTTCCTTTTGCCCACAGATCCGCCGGCATGCGATTGACGTGCCCAGTTCCATTATCGCTTGGCCGCTAGAAATATATTTTGCTTTTCCTAAAAAACTAATCTTCATATAGCGGCCCTGTACAGCTATCTCCGTTGCCCACCGTACATAGGTACATACACGAAACTTTGATTCGTAGTAACATATTGGTGTAAGCACCTACTCTCCACTGGTATTGTGTTATTATAAGAACATGGTTACGTAAACCTACCTGTTTGTACGAGACTTAACATTTTAAACAAATAGAATTTGTGCCAATATCAACACTGGTGTTGTAGAAAAACAATAAACATAGGTTCATTGACCGATACAGTGAATGTTCTGCCAAAATAAGCACCCCTTACCTTCCACAATGTATACTGAAATGTGAATATCAATTTGCGAAATTATTTGAAAATATGTGTACAGTAATATGATCAAGAAAATGTAGGTACATAATATATTATGTAACTGTCATAGAAGACTGGCATATGATTTACTAGAACTAGACGATGACCACGGCACTGCCCGCATGGTTCATTTCTTTAATAATAATAACATGCACTAATAGGCTAATAGCCATATATGTTTCACAGCTGGGCTCGGTTCTCCTCTCTCAAGTGAGAGAGAGGAGATCTTCTTTATTATTATATTTTTTCCGCATTTTCTCATCCATCCTAAGGTTCCATTTCAGCCAAAAGAAGTCCACTGCTGGACATAGGTCTATTGTATTAGCATAGGCTGTAGAAAATTGTGTTTAACGATAAGTTACCTATAAATACATGTATTACTAAGAGAAATGAAAGCTTGGTGTACAATGAAGCACTATCTATCTATGAACCCATGTCCTTCTCCAAGATACTATTTATTTCCTTGCCAAATTTTATAATAATCCATTCTGCAGCGATAACTGACATCCACGCAAGTATAGCCGCGGGTAAAAGCTAGTTAAATATATATATTTAACTAGCTTTTAAATATATATTTTTAGCTTTTAAATATATATATTTATCTGGCTTATAAGCCAGATCTGGCCCGGGCTGAATATCTTCCCACACAGGACAAAACTTTGTGTGACCCACAAAGTGTTGTTCTGAGTCTGGGTATAATTTGTGTCCGTTAATTGTATGTTTGTAGGGTCCCCCGCGACACATAGCTTGTTCTCTAGTGCGGGAGTTGTCTTTTTTAAAGAAAGAAAAAAACCCGTATGTGGGCTAGATGATAAGTATTAACTACTCCTTAAAAAGTCAGATGACATCTACGCGGGTGGTGCACACGTCATATTGAAGAATCCGCTACTAAATGACGAAACCTCACCACTTGACGCAAGATACAAGCGACCAGTGTAACATGGCCCAGCGGTTCAAGTATCCTCGTGAATCAACTAACAAATAAGGTGGATCGACGTATCTACACGGCTGGTGGCAGACTTACATTGTTGTGACCTGCCTTGGCTTCTTGTGTATCGGCACTTGTTATTTTTTTAGTCTACGTTGGAATGCTACGTGTCACTTATCGAATCCAAGTTTATTGAAATTCGTGATTCATTTTATTGGTTTGAAATATTATAAATTATGTAAGTACCTATATATAAGCTAATTTAGGGTATTAGACTATTGTTATTAAATTTAAACAAATGATTTAGGTATATATTATGTCAAAAAGTGAAAACATAAATAGCTTAAAAAAGTATAGTAAAGTAGTATATATAATTAGACAGAGACAAAACTGCTATTTTATGACGTCAAACTCCCGTAACATCTAATATTTTGTTTTTCCCTATAATATAATATTTAAATCTCATGGCAAAGTAAATTAAATTTATTTATTGCTTACAACTTCACACGCCAAACAAAGTAACTAAGTATTACTTAGTCAAATTGTACATAAATAAATACTTGACACGTTGTACCTACATACGTGACTTTACATATTAAAATCTTTAGCAAACTCTTGAGTCTCAATTTAAGTTTCAAGTTATACTATTAAAAACTTAAATAAAATTAAAAGTGTATTTTATTTCGATTATCTTGTCTTCCCCTTTTTTAATCTTTTAACCTTTCGCATTTGAATATTTTTAGGGTTTTTATACATAATTATATGCAGTCCGAAGTTGCGGTCTTGCACCGACCGTGGTCAGTACGAAATATTAGCCCGTTGTCCATTTTTATATTAATAAAAATATTTTTAGTTTTATAATAAAAATAAAACTTTACATAGAAAATAAAACTAAAATACTACTTACTAAGGTGAATATTTAGTGTAGTTTCAAAATTAAATGACCTAAGAGAACGAGAGACTAAAATAAAAAGTCTAGCCTCTCGGAAGAAGAAGCATGTACAAGCGTGCAAACCGGTCTGTGGAAGAATAACCTTACAAAAGACCTCAACCAAATAACTTCACACAGTAGTGTAGTTGTGGTGCTGAGCTCTCGCACAGAAACACACTGATTTTCCACCCATCCCTTAATGAGAGAAAATGCGCATTTACTGCCCTATTTGTAAACTTTGCCAAGCTCAGGAATAAAGACGCAAGATGTTATTGCACGACAGAATATAAATAAGTATCTAACTAAGTTATCACCATCATCTTAGCTGAAGTCCACTGTGAACATAGGCCTCTCTGAAGAATTTTCACACTTCGGTCTTGAGCTAACCTTATCCACCTATTCATTATAAGTTAAGGCGCGTTATTCGAAACTTACTCATTTTTTTCCGTTGTTCTTCGTTAATAATGCAGAACTCAAAAAGCCTTCACACATTTTGTGCATGTAAAGATTATTGTGCTAATATGATAAACGTGGCTCATCCAAGTTAATCCAACTACCTACTTGCCTGCCTAATTTTATTGACATGTTTTTTCAATGGGTTCGTTTCATTTAAACTTGTGGTACAAACGTTTGATTGAGTGATGATTCGATAAAATCAGTTTCGTATCGGATCTTACAAGTGGCCACTCATACGTTTCGTTTCATTCACACTACAAACAAGCTAAAATTGTTACTCACTAACGAACGCTCTGACACACGTAGGTAGGTACTTGGGCTGCGTTCCAAGAACTGGCCATTTAATAAAATATTCTTACTAAATAACTGACCATTTAAATTGTAACTTATGCTTATTTGGGTGCTTTTTCTTGAGTTGATATACATTCGTCATAAAGTAAATTTGCTACAGAAAAAAGTATGTGCAAATTTGTCTAGAACTGTGACGAATACATAGAATTTACACTTTTTTTTTTCTATGGCAAATTTACTTTGTGACGAATGTACAACAACCCCTTCTCTTAAATATAATTTTACGATTTTAAAAATTAAATTGTGTCCTTCTAATTAAATTTTGGTAACGGTGGTATACTCGATGGACACGGAGAATAGCAATCAAATACGACCGAAGAAATTCGGCATTGGATGCGGAAGGCGGAGGTGCAGGTGTCGTGGCACAAATAAAAGTTTTAGGAGAGGTAAGACACTACACTAGTGCACAATCATAACTGTAGAAGGACCACAGTTTCAAATAACTACAGACAGTGGTGTAGTTGTGTTTTTATGCGTGAGAACAGATCTCCAGTGCTTTATCAGAGCTGCATTTTCGTAGAAACAATTTCCTACTCCGTCTTAAAACCTTGGTATTACAAATATTAGGGTTGCTGTGATGCCTCTAGTATAACAAGCGTCGATAAGCTACAGTAATTGCTTACCATCACGCAGGTCTTATGCTAGTTTGCTGTTGAATGTTCAGCAGTTGAAAAACTGTCTGATTGTCTGATCACTTAGTAGGATCATCATAATCATATTAGCTTTGTGGGCGATTTCAATGTTCAACAGTGGGCTATATGTATGACCTAATTAAGTTTTTACAAAGGTCAGTGTGAAGCGCTCTGCGTCCTGCAGCTCTGACCAAGTCATCTGTCTGTGTAGAAGGACAGCCCACGCTGCGTTTTCCTGAATATAGTCACCACTCAAATATCTTTTTTCTTATAGGTTATCGGTTCGTACACTTGTACCATTTTGTAGGACGTGGTAGGGTGCCACGCAAACAAGCCAAATAACTAGACACAGTGGTGTAGTTGTGTTCCTGTGTGTGAGTACAGGTCTCCAGCGCTCATTTTGGGAAGCGTTTTGAAAGAAATGTTTTCATATCCCAGAAATACAATATCTTAAAATGGTCGAATCGAAAAGTCAAAAAAACAAATGTATGGGATTTGACGTAAGTCTACGATATAATGTCGTAAACTTACGTCAAATTCCATACATTTGCTTTTTTGACTTTTCGATTTGACTATCGCTTATGCCACTTGTCTAGAGGCTCTGGTATCAAATAACATTCGTCGGGAACACGCAAGTGATAAGCACTGATATTGATATTATTAAAGTGTCCGTAGGTTACGGTAACTGCTTAACATCAGGCGGGCCGAATGCTTGATATCACTTAAGAAGTAAAAAAAAATTGGATTTAAATGAAAACACAGATGTCGTCGATATGCTAAATACAAATAAACATTTATTATTAAATACATTTATGTACACACGATTACGATAATTATCACAAAGTTATAATTACTAATAGGTAGGTCGTTTAACTTTCACTATGCACGAATATAAATAATATTGCAATGTCTATTATAGTTAGATACATTTTAAAGTGAACATCTATTTTAAGATAATGCAATGTAACTAAGTCGTCCAGACCATTTCGGTCGCGGCGGCCAATCTCAACGGAGATTAGCCAACTGCGTAGGACATATTGTGTATGTGCAAACACAGGTGCACTTACTATTCCTTCACTCTAGTAGTCCGATGGGACGGCAATCCGACACGACCAGAAAGAAATCAGGCGGAGACCAACGGCTTTACGTGTTTTCTGAGGCACGGAGGGGTCTTGGTGTGTTTTTAGAAAATTGTCACCCATTTACGGACTGACTGTGGCCCCTCAAATGTTACGATAGCATGTACAACCAAATTGGTTACAACCTCAAGGACCTTGTCGTATTTAGTCGTTATTGAGATACTTAGAGAAATTAGTAAATAAGGTTATGTGACACTACTATGATTTATAATGAAAGGGTTCTACATTGAACAAGTGCCGTACCACGTGTTACAACGAGAATTATTTGAACGAGAAAGAGAGACGAAGCTTTATATCGTGTATAGCTACATCCATCTTTCTCGCTCGAAAGACTCACTTTGGTACGACCCCTGTGGATCAAATTGGTTGGAACGTGCATTCATTTACGCCAGCCTGATTTATTATCAGCTAGTATTCATATTTTACTATAAAAATTGTTATAATACATAAGTTTTACTACCCACATTTCATTTAATAAGTAGGCAGTAATTACAAATCATAATGTCTAGTTCTTTACCTACCTTAAATCGGATAAGTAGTTTTTGAGTTTACTTAATACATACAAACCATTAAAATCATATATTTTTATAATATTAAGTAGTTTGAATAAAGACTTTTCTGGAAAGTTATTTCTAAAAGTGCGGAAAATTACACGTTGAATATGGACCGTTCCATAGCAGAAAATAATTACTTATAATAGTTACTTTCCAAAAAGCTATGTAAAGATTTTTTTGTAAACTAGACATAATAATTTGTATTTACCTTCTTCAAATTATAATACATCCAGGACTACAAAGTACCTACTGAGTCAAATTGAATCTGCTGAATAACGATCTGACTGAAAAGTGCAATTATAGTCATTCAAAAACTGGCAGATATTATACCTACTACATTGTATTCATATTCTGCACAGTACATGTATGTACGTATGTGTCCGATTTATGTTTAACCTATTAACTAATGGCTAAACTTAATAATTATATTTAACATACACAAAGTACGTTTATAATTTAGTTATCTACTACAATCTTTATAAATAGATCCTTCTATTCACTTGTGTTTGACAATTCAGATAATTAATAAAAAGGTTTAATGTCATCTACTTGTGCATATAAATAAAAATGAAACCCCTCAAAGGTATGTACGATTGACTGCGCCAAATTAGATTATTCTTTTCTTTGTTTGTTATTGTCAGGACAAGGTTTGTATAGAAGAAAGTTAAAAGAAAATATTCAAGAAAAAATACTGGCTAGTTTCCAATAGATCATAATAATATTGTATACCTTACTATATAGTTGAATCGATTTACTCTGACGACATTAATGACAATATACGGGGATTCTTAACAAAGTCGCTCCCACTGTCTGTACGCTTCTTTTAAACTTAGGTGATTCAAGAGGCAGGTTCATATGAGGTTTAAGGTAATCATTGTTCGAAATTTGAATTAAGATCAAAAATATATGTGATACGACTATTGTTATTACTTTCCTGACCAGACCCTCTAGACAAGTTGCATAAGCGATATATCGTAGACTTATGTCAAATCCCATATATTTGTTTTTTTGACTTTTCAATTCGACTACCATTTATGCCACTTGTCTAGAGGGTCTGGATCACTATATAATCTATTCTAATTCATAGCCAAATTCACGCACGTCATGAATCGCACCCATTTAAAAAAAAAATCTTGTATGATTTAGGTACCTACTGAAAATTGAATAGTGTATGACAATGCATAATTTTTATGAAACAGAATCTTTACGGCTCACAGCTCACAGCTTATTGTTTATAGGCTCATATTTATTTAAATATTTATTGACTGGCCCGTTGCTCTAGTGGTTGGTCCTGACTGCTACCCTGGGGTCCTGGGTTTAGAATCCCACACAGGACAAAACTTTGTGTGATCCTTAATTGTTTCCGTGTATTTTGTGCCGTAAATTGTATGTTTTAAAGTCCCCCGCGACACAAGGCATGGTCCATAATGCGGTTGTTGTAAAATAAATAGCGAGATCATCTCTTGGAAAAAGGCGTGAGTCTATGCATTATGTAGGAATTGACACAGGCTAATTAATAAGTCCAAAGCTTTGATCAAATATTTGATCAAAGATGCAAAGGCTTACAGTTCTGCTTTTTCGTCATCGTTTTTATACTGTGGTTTGCACAGGCTCCTGGAGACCACTGGGTCTTCAGGAGTCTGTGCAAACATAATGATGCAATAAGCCACTTGATTTAAAAAAAAATATATACAAGCGAGATATTGCCGAACACAGCAATATCTCGCTTGTATATTTTTTTTTTCACAATAAATATAGAAGTCTTCGGAAATATGTAATTATATATTATAATGAGAATGTGCACAAACTGTTTACAATAGTGATTATTATATAAAAATAATAGACACCTAGGCATGTAGCCACCACTACCCATACAATTTGTTAAGGCTTTGCTCAAAAAAGGCCATCATTGTACAGCCTCAGTGAAAAAAGACCTAAGTTAAGAAGCATTTGTTCATCAATTTCAATTTTGTGCTAAGAAGAATAAGGTACAAAATTGCTTAATTGTCTTACGTCTTCTTCTACTGATGGTACGTTCTGGAATTGCAGTGTCAAGTAACTTACGCATCTATCTATTCCCCTTACAGGATATCATTGATTGTCGTCGTCCTTATCTGTCACAATATTCTATTCAAAAGCAGTAGACTAGAATAAGCGCACGTCCACTTACAACTTTCACTAAATTTCCCTATTTTCACACAGTGGCCTCTACTATTATAGAAAAACTAGTATATTTATAACTATTTACAATGCCTACCTACAGATAATAGTTTACATAACAGATCTAATATTAAATTTCATGCACAATATAATACTGTTTAGAAGTAAATACTGTAAAGTGAATACATCGGGGCCTACCTATAGTCGATACAAATTGAATACTATTTACTTAATTTCGGAATTTTCGGCTTTCGTCTTAACTATATATATTATGTTCACAATTTGAACGAATTTAATACTATAATAAGTCTTCTGGCACTATCTATTGTCAATCTGATGAGAGACTGACTATAGTGAAGTAATTCGCAACAGTACGTGGCACCACTTGTAATAAGTTTACACTACATGCCGCGGCCAAAAATTTAATAAACAATTGTTATTCTTAAGTCCCCTGCACTCTGCCTCCCGCTGCATTAGTCCTTCATACCTGAGACAAAGAAAAAATACACATTATTATATAGGTTATGTGTTATAATTACCTACGTCAGTTTCTTATAATTAAATCGGTTTCTTGTAAAAAGTCTGCTGCTTATAATTAACTCAGTTGCTTATAATTACGTCGATTGCTTACAGCTAAGTCGTTTGCTTATAATTTATTCCTTAGGTATGATGAAATAGGTCACTTATCAATAGGTACTATAATATGTATAATCAAGAATAGCAGAGTCTGTTTGATGAGGAAGGTTTAAGTTATTAAACATCACGCTTCGACCCACGGGGAGCAATGCAATAACAGTTAATGTGACAGTAATCATAATCCGAATTGAACGCAGGCGACACTGCGGAAAACAGCAAATTAGATATATTATAACCGATCAGAATTCGGAGTTGGGATGCATTTTCACCAGAGATGTGCTATGCTACGAGAATATTAAAGCCTAGCTACGAAACTATGTGACCGTTTCCACTGATGCTAAGCTATGTAGCGGAGCGAGTAAGATGTGCTATAAAGATGCGCCGTCGCAAGGTTATGCAACGTATCGACAATAGGGAACAACACATAGCTACACCACTCGCGAACATCCATAGCACACAACCATATAAAGAACGTTGCTTAGCTGAATCAATTTTACAACAGTGCGCAATGTGTACCAATGAATATGAAAATCATTAATGATATCAAATGCATCCTTAGCAATGTATCATAGCATATCTCTGGTGTTACGCTCTTATTCATGATGAACCTATAATCCTTCTACATGAAATCTTTATCTATCGAAGAGGAAGTAAGAAGTAACGTACTTCAAGTTAGATAATACCATTATATCAGAAAGTCCGGAAGTGTTAAATCCTTTTTTTGCAGTCTGCTAATTCATTGAGATAAGATTTAAAATATAAGAGAAAGTTACAACTTTAGTACTTTTTACAAGCTTTTATTTAGCTTGCAATGTATGTTAGTTACTTTGTTAGTTAGTTTGTATGTTAGCAAATCTTGTGAGCTAGATTTGAAGTACTTCCCGGTGTTTGATGGAGCTGAAATTTGGTATACCTACGTAACTTCGGTGACAATGCAATAATATGGTACCATGGAGCTGGTCTGATGATGGAGTCGGAGGATGGCCATAGGAACTCTTCAACGAAGCAAGATAGCCGCGTCGGGTTTGAGTGTTTTGGATTTATCTTGACGAGAACTATATTATTAGATGGGTATTCAGACCGTGATGATGAAGTCGGAAGGTGGTCATGGCAACTCTTTAACGAAACAAGATATGCGTGTCGTGTTTGGGTCTTTTGGATTTATCTTGACGAGTACTATATTCCTAGGTGAGTGTTGAGGACGTGATGATGAAGTCGGCAGGTGGCCATGGCAAATCTTTAATGAAACAAGATAGCCGTGTCGTATTTGAGTTTTTTTTTTATTTATCTTGACAAGTACTATTTTCTTAGATGGGTGTTCAAGAAGTGATGATGAAGTCGAAAGGTGGTGATGGTAACTCTTCAACGAAACAAGACAGCCGTGTCGTGTTTGGGTCTTTTGGATTTATCTTGACGAGTACTATATTCGTTTAAAAATATTTAATGCATAAACACCCATGTATTACATAAATACACTATAAAAGCTTGTATTTAAAAATATTTTTTAAAATATAAACTTATTAGTGTTACGTAGCATAATAACAAAAACAGAACACTACTAGTAAATATATTTTGTTTATTAATTTTTTACGCTGCGCTGAATTGACAGGCTGCGCGTGTGGTCAAGCAGTAAAAGTGGTAAGCCTGCCACTAAAATTGCCCTTAGTATTGTGGGTTCACTTTCACACGGGACAAACATTAATTGTTTGATCCAAAAACATTTTTGGATCAAAAATTTAATGTTTTGTGCCCTGAATTATATTTGCCGGGCTTTTTATATAGTGCGGGTGTTGTCTTATTTAAAAAATATTTCACGTTGGTCTTAAACTTGATTACCATTGGTTACCTGCCTATATGCCTGCCTGGTGTTACGAAATGCAATTAAAATAGACGCTAAGCTATTTTCGGTTTAAACTAACTACACCTTTGGTAGTAAGCTTAATGAATCATTAACCGATTTTAAGGGTTTTAAAGTAACTCGTTTCTTTGTGTTTGATGTAGGTACGCCACTTTACGTAAGTTATACAGTGTGTAACTACCTATATAAAATCACATGAGGCCAAGAAGTAGGTACCACTTACGAGTATAGTGATAGAAATGTAGTGTAATTAGGATTTCAGTTTTTCGCAATTCTACTTTATATAAAATCTTACAATTATTCGCACAAAACCTACTTAAAAAACAAGGTTTTCACTTATTGTGTATTTTTAAAATGTTTGTTACCGCAAAACTCCGTACTACTTCATAAACTAATTTGAAAAATAAAAAATAGGTATGCAAAGAGTTTAAGTTTGTTCCCATTTTCATCAAAAGCCAGTTCTGATGAGGGGATCCATGCGGAATTGAAGGAACTCTTCAAATATTATAGGCATACTTTTATAGTGATTTTGGTACTTTTTGCATGAAATCAAATATTTTCATGCAAAAGGAATAATTTTGTAAAATTGATAAAGCAGACCACAGATGGCCACCGGAACGAATCAATTATTGAATGTTTGGTGATAAGATACTCTTAGTTAAGGGTGTTAAGCCACTATAATAAAGCAAATGAACCATTAATTGCGATCAGATTAGTTTAATGGTACCATTGAACTGACCTGATGAAGTAGCTGAAGGGAAAGTAACTTCATAATTAAACAACCTAGCCGTGTTTGAGCTCAATCTCTGGCTATTAATGATTATATTTTGGAAATTCCGTCTTTTGGTTTGATTTTTTTTTTATGTTCCAAATTTTATCTTTCTAGAAGTTTCGGCTGGGTGTTGATTCTCAGTCAATCATTTTTTTAAATGCTGCATAATACCTCAAAACTGAGAATATATTCCATGCATGATACTTATGATCGTCATAAATTCAATGTCAGTGTATTTTTCTAGAACCCAATCGCTAATTAATCCGCGAAAAGGATTAGCAAGAAACTCTAGCCACTGTTTAAATGGTGCAAGAATTATTACAAAAAAAGCGCTCTTTCTTTATACCTATGATATAATTATGAAAAATATCTACCATAAACAAATCACCAAATCCATAAAGTCTATAAACGTAATATTTAGTGCTTAGTTTCGTAGCTATTCGTAGACCCCCATTCGTAGCTGAGCTAGATTGTTATGAGTTGATTTATCGGGTCGAGTTGGTTGAATTACTATTATTTTGCTACGGTTATGAAGATGTACGATAACTTTTGCCCAAATCAAAATTTAAAAAATATTTTTCAGTATATTAACTGATGCATGGACTCATAAATTTCCTTAAAGCTCCATCTATACTATGTTTATCGAGTTTCATAAATATTTTACATAAATATTAACTTCATAGGTACCTTGATATTTGTCTGTTATAAGAAAGTCCTCGACAAAAATAAGCAAGCGCCCGCAATCAGTTCTGCAGCGCGCGGTGCAATACAGCAATATAGTATTAAATACAAGCTTTTATCGTGTATATTTGGGTTTTTACGCATCAAATATTCCTTATAGATGTTATATTACTTATTAAAACTGTAAATTAGAAATAAGGCGCGAAGTAGCACTAGCCACATATTTGTTGCAGGTTCTACGTGGTGATACATCAAATATTGCCATTCTAACGCAAATTGGTCTGAATGTACCAGATGAGTACAATAGTAGGCGAAAGATGCCAAAGCTACTGGTAGTGCCGAGTGCACGCACCACACTACTGCAGCGTCCACCTCTGACGCGTGCGCTGCGCACGCTCAACAAAGTGGCTGGTACATTGGATTTGTTTACTTGTAAACTGAGCGACTTTAATAAAGCGACCTGTAAAGCCTTAGGTTGTTAAGTTTTAGTATTAGTTAGTTGTTAAGTATAGATTAAGGAAATTCTAGTTTATTATGTTAAGTAGATATAATTATTTTAATATGTACTATTGTATTGTGACTACTCTAACGCATTAGGTTACCTGTAATGTTAGTGTAGGTATGTAAATAAATAAATAAATAAATAAATATTTAACGAGCCCAAACACGACGCGGCTAACTTGTTTCGTTGTAGAGTTTCTATAGCCACCTTACGACTGCATCATCAGTCCATGGTACCAAATTATTGCATAGTCACCGAAATTACGTCGGTATACCAACTTTCAGCGCAATCAAACACCAAGAACTGATCCAAAGTTCTTAAACAAAGTAACAAGCTAAATTAAAACTTGTAAAATCTTTTTTAATGAATAACCTTGAACTACAACTGGATCGATCTAAACAAATCTTTCTCATACATTATCATTGAGGGACGCGGGGTATATTATATTATTTTGATTAAACAAATTCCAATATTATTATTGTAAATCAATGTATCACATGCACCTTATAACTCCTCACCTAATAATTTCTTTACCAGTCAACCTGTAGTTGGACCATAGATGGTGTATAATAGCGAGAGGACTTGAGAGTAGCAATAATAGGTCCATACCTAGTAGAATATGTTATTGCTATTATATATTTAAGGAAGTAAATAAATATTGTTATTGTATTGGTAAACACAGTGTATTCTTCCAACAAGATGGACCGACGACCTGGTAAAGGTTTATAATTATAAAAAGAAAAGATTTGCATTTTTGATTTGTTGTATGTTTGTAGCTACCTTATGTCAATAATTATAATTTCCAGTATTTAAAAAAAATCTTTTACCTTAAGTAAGCTTTCATCATTATCAGCGAGTAACATAGACTTTATTTTTAATGAAAATATTTAAGTGATCCCTACAAAAACTAAATAAACATCCATACGTACGATTTCATGGACGTGCCACTGTTAAATTATATAAAATCGTCTACCTAACCTAACTGACCACCCAAAGCTACTAAGTCTAGAAAGCTAGAATTTGAAACATAGGCTACGTAATACAATTGTTTAACGTTAGCTACTGACAAGAAAGGATTATTGTAAATTATTTTCTATTAAACGAGTAAAAAATGTTTAACCAGAATGATGGTGCGCTAGTCTACTTATATATGATCATGTAAATATTTATAGTATGAAATCATTCTAAAACTAAAGATTTTAACGCGCTATATCTAGGTACTACTAAGTCCGACAAGAAAAAAAAAGTATGCTATAAAACTGAATCACAGGTCTCGAAAGCCAAAATGCAGTATCTCAAAAATCTAGATTTCTGTTTCATGTAGGTATCTGATAGATAAATTTAACACCTTTAAATACTATCTACATTTCTACATGAACGCAACGAAGTAAAATACTAATCCTTACTAATATTATAATTGTGAAAGTTTGTGAGAATGGATGGATGGATGGATGTTTGTTACTCTTTCACGTAAAAACTACTGAACGGATCTCGATGAAATTTGGCACACAAATATGTAGATTATGGTCTGGAATAACACATAGGCTACTTTTTACAGCGATAACTGACATCCACGCGGGCGGAGCCGCGGGCAACAGCTAGTACAAAATATACCTAACAGTCTCCCCTTCTCTGTGGGTAAACATATATAATATTTTTATTTTCAGCTAATATTACAATAAAATACGATTGCTTACAAAATAAACTGATGTTCTTTCCATAAGTATTGACCGACACATAATAAATAATAATTTATATACATGTTCCTATGTTTTATGAAATACAGTTGGACGTTAAAATATTTATAGTGTTCAATCGTAATGTTTTACGACATTGATGTTTTATGACTTGCGTTCCACCTACCTCGAACTCTCCGCCCATTGCTACATGCTGTAAGCATTATTGGTACTCTTTCTGGGTGGATTACATGCATGTAGGTTACATACCTACTTATATACTGGGGCATGATACGTTATGACGACATAAAACACTGGCCGTACAACAATGTCTTTATAGCGATTTATTTTAGATCTTAAATTGAAATTCGTAACATGTCAACTTTATTACCTAGCTTTAGACTGCTAGCTGTTGTCATTGTATAAAATTCGAATTAAGACCGAAAATAAATCGGTACAAAGCCATCATTGTAGATACAATCTTTTGTTGTTGTGTGTGTGTGTGTGTGTTACAGATATCAGAATTTGCCACAATATGTCAGGACTTTTAAAAACTACTTAAATGCCGGATTTTTGTATATAGTTTAAACCAGGTATTCCTAAAGTGGTCTATATCGACCCTTTGGGGTCGAAATCAGTTTTCCAGGGGTCGACGTAAATGAAAAATCTACTTGGTCAACTTGGACTAAAAATCGTCATTAGTTAACCCAAGTTCTTATTTGAAACTTTCAAGATACTGTATAAGTTGTGTTACGTAGTATAAGAATAAATAATATTTCAGTAAGAAGTAAGGTTAAGCAATATTTTAAATTGGTAAGTATTTTGTATTATAGGAAAAACAAACTAGAGATATAAGATTTTAAAATAATTTGGCTATGGGGTCTGAGGTATCAGTTCATTTTGGAAAAGTAGTCTCTTGTCCTAAATTGTTTGGGAATCCCTGGTATATATTGACTGCCTCGGTGGTCCAGTGGCCGCAGTATGCGCCTGCTGTGCACAAGGTTGTGGGTTCGATTCCCACACTGGACAAAACTTTGTGTGACCCACAAAGAATTGTTCTGAGTCTGGGTGTAATTTGTGTCCATTAATTGTTTGTTTGTAAAGTCCCCCGCGACACAGAACTTGTTAAAGAATATACTTACAATAAGGCTCAAAACCTAGTAGTTGTCGTAGCAAAACAAAGATATAGTTGGATATAGTTTTTCTCACTTTTGCAATAGGAATTTTAATCTCAATGAATCTCGTAGCAACCTAGATATCGAAATTAATTGAACGAGCCAGCGAAGTACTTCGTGTCTACTGGTACTACAAACCGTATGTATCTTGTATGTACCTATGAATGTTTGTTAGAATGTTTGGTATCGTTAATCGGAGTGTTGTCAAATTCAGTGTGCGAATTAATGAGACAAAAATATGTTTATATAGAACATGATCCAAATAGGCCAATAGATTGCCGATTGATTGATTATAAAACAAGATCATCGCGAGTTCACAGTTTGCAGTGAACTACTATTAGAAAGTGCTAACGAATGCAGGTACCTACAGGAACTTTCTTCTTATTTGAAGCAAATCGGTTAAATCTATAACTACTAAAATATTATAAATTTTAATTTTGGATGGTACTTAATACCGCCAAAACAACAAATGGATTTGAATGAAATTTGCCACAAAGATAGGATATAGACAGAAAAAGCACATAGGCTACTTTTTATCCCAATAAAAACTATTCTCGTGGTTATTACGCGGGCAAAGCCGCGGGCGAAACTTAGTAAATAATAAATGCTAGCCAATGAGTTGCATTTATCTAAGTGTCATTTATGGTGAGGCACATGTACAAGGCGAGACACACTGCCAAATGGATAAACAAACAAAGTAATGTAGAGCCGAATTTATATGTGTGGTGAGAATCCTTCAATGACCAAAACATGATATAAAAATCTAGCCGGAATAAAGGTATGACTGTTTAGTGGTATACAACTAGTACACTATAACCATTCGCATTATTATGGTGCTATAGTAGAAGAATGCTTAAAAAATTGGTAGATTGCTTTTGAAACCAAAACAAATAAAATTATTTTCTTTAGTGGGTATAATGTACGAAACTAGGCCCGACTTGCACTAGGTCGGTCTATGACACGATTTAGAGGGTACCGCGGCTGTGATCTGCCTATTCCCATAGCGCAATGGGCGTGTAATATCATAATGTGTCGAATTTTTAAGTCGTCTTATCATCATTGGTGAAGCTACTACTTTGTTTATTTACGTAGGTACTATTACCGAACGTGTGACTGTGTTCCTATAGACATTGTACCTATGCATCCCGAAAAAAAGAGAAACATGGGTTATAGATCTCAATATTAGAATATTGGGAATAAATATTTCAGAATAGTAAATTCACATAGCATGAATGAACTGTGCCATGCTATGTGATAAATACTATAGTTAAATGCAATTCGTTGTAAAGCATCCAGAATTCCAGATTTATAAAAAAAATGTTATTATGTTATTATTGATAGGTAGGTACACAGGCCCAAATTATAAATTTTGCAGTCTCACTACAAATTTTAAAACCTACCTACTTTTTAATGAAGAAAATTAGTTTGAACATTATAATAACTTTGTTAAGAATTAGATCTAATTATATATATCTGAAGTCATAGACTTAAATTAAAACAAGTCTAAGTTTATGGTACTAATAGCCGCTGCATCAATCAATCAGCCCAGGCTATTGCAGTCTACAGTTATAGCTGCTAACTACTACCGGTATGCATAAATTATTATCAATACCTAATGAGTATCTGTATAAACCCATTAGAAGTTAAGAGGTATGTATGTCGGTTGGGCCATAATCAACCGCGTGCTCCCAAACTCCTATGTTATTGCAGTTCCCATACGCGCCTTTGTTATTTTTTCTTGCGGTTCCGACACTTGGTCACCAGATGGTCAATTGTTTAACTGATAAAACATTGGAATAACTAATGCCGGTTTTAAAAATTCCAAGATTTACGTTAACAAAATAAATATTAATCTCGAATGTTTTGTAATAGGTAAACAATATAATCCTGTACTGTTGGATTTTTGCACACGCATTCCATTTTAATTTAAATAGGGATTTCCGGTGTTGCCGCTCAAAACATCCATAAACATTACTATGATAGATATTCCAAACGTATCTAACCTAGATAACGCCACAAACTCTTTGGATAATGTATGTCCAGAACCAATCAAAACAAATGTACTGTGTAACTTCCGTGAAGCATCATATATCGAGGTGTTTAGAGTCGGCGGCGGCAGCGGCGCGGCGGCGAGCGCTCACGCACACCGGGCCGCGCACGCACACCCTGCCGCCGTCACCACTTATTGTTACATCTAGTATTCTAACACATGTGGAATTTCGACATACCTATAGGTGTGAACGGAGCGGGAGGCGGCAGGGTCGGCCGCCGATCTGTAAACAGTGGTTATCGACGCGCCGCCACTTGCCTCCACGGCATCTCCGGCTACTGCGCTATATTTATCCGCTCTGGAACTGACGCGTGCGGCTAAATCCGTTCGGCGCCGAGCGATACCGGCCTCCTGCAACCACAACCACGTCACGAAGTGTCTCGATGCACACCGGCGCTCCCCCGATGACTGCGACAGAGCGACTTGCACAGCGGAATTCGCGAACGCTAACCACACCAATGAAAGACAGTCGCAGGTCGCAAGCAAACTTAAGTAAATGAAATTTCTCACCTGAGGACAGTCTCTCAGTAGGACTTATGAGCTGGAGCCGGTGCGGCGGCTACGCACGCTTGGTGATGGTAATAGGAAGGTGCGGGTGTGCGGTAGTGATGGTGTGGCGGCGGTGACGCTCGGTATGCATCCGGCACTGGCGACCCACTTCGAAAACCTGCCAGCTGACAACTAGGAGGCTCGAACAGGTCACGGAAGGCCGGTGGTAACTGTTCAGCCGGTGGCTCTGGCGCCGCGTACCACCCTGATGTGGCAGCACGGAACTCCTCCGCAGCTAGTGAGTATGGTTGGGGTGAACAATATACGGCGGAGGTTGGCAGTCGAGGTTCACTGAAGTCATCAAGTGTGTCCACTGGTTTGTCGTATCTTGCGCAATCTGAGCCAGGTTCTCGTTTCGGCCGACATTCAAAAATGCGCGGTTTAACGTCTGGCTTCACGTCGCGTTGATGTCCCAGCGCGTCAGCCGCGCTCAGTGCCTCCTGTGCAGCAAGCGCTTCCTGCGCCTGTTGGAGTTGCTGCTGCCGTTTCAGAGCTTCCTCCTTTTCCCTTAATGCATCTTTCTTTTTGAAACGACGCCGCCGTCGCAAATAAGAACCATTATCGAACATATTATAAGAATCAGGGTCTAGAGTCCAGTAACTTCCTTTGCCGGGTTTTTTATCGTCTCTCGCCACTTTCACGAAGCACTCATTAAGGCTTAGGTTATGTCTGATAGAGTTTTGCCACCCTTGTTTGTTTTCTCTGTAGTAAGGAAAACGCTCCATAATAAACTGGTAGATACCGTTTAATGTAATGCGTCGTTCCGGCGCATTCTGTATAGCCATGGCTATCAATGCTATGTAAGAGTAGGGAGGTTTGACCATGTCTTTGGGTGCACCGACATGCTGTTGATGAGGATGTAAGTATGGGGCGCCATAACCGTAGCGATATTGCTCGTAAGCATAAGGTGTGACACTAGCAGAATAGCCGCCGGCGGCTCCACCGCGGTACGCATAGGGACTCTGTTCACCGAACAACGCGTGCATCTTGGTCGTCTACGTTCACTGTCGCAACATGCTCGACCCGATATTGCGGAACTTACGACGCGTTGCTCTCACGGCAACAAAACGACGACTGACCGATTTTGTTTAGATTCACAACAAGGCCGGTTTACATAGCGGAGGCTAAGCGAGAGACGAATGAGAGGTAGAGTGGGCGCCGCCTGCGGCCGTAGAGCAGTGCAGTGGGGCTCCGCCCCCAGCTGCCGTCCTGCTCGCACCTTCGACGCGAGATACAAATCTCTCTTTTCCGCATCACAAGTGGGGCGCCGCACGCCCAGGCAACAGCTTGGGCGGCACCGCTTAATTATTACCGCACTGCCCCTAAGCTGACACTCCTCACCCTAGTCCTATGTCCTGACCCATTGTCCACACATCTGTCGACTTCACTGGCACATATCACCATTGTTTGACTGGTCAACTCATTTTAAATAGAAACCTTTTAGGAAATTTTCTAATTTAATCTAACCCAACCCCTGTTACTGAATTTCCACATTATCTAAGTCGTAAGTAGTAAAAAACTGACTAGTTCGTAAATCATATAATTTTGAAGCGATCGTAATACTTGAGACACGAGAGCTTCAGACCAACCAAGACATACGTGCATCATTCTATAGTGCCATAACAATTATATTAGGTATTATCTACTGATTGTACTTTAGCGGGTACAAACTTACATATTAAGTTATGTTACTATATTTTACCTTAACTTACACACAATGTAAGTAGATAACAATATCCATACTAATATTATAAATTCGAAAGTAACTCTGTTTGTTAGTTAGTTTTTCTTTTCACGACTCAACGGCTGAACTGATGTTAATAAAATTTGGCATAGGTCGAGATGGCACCGCAATAACCGAATAAAATCAAAAAATATTTTATTTTATTCTCTATTGTGTGCTTTATTTTTTTTAAACCATTACGGATCTTTTTTATTTATTTCATAACAATTTACATTGTGTTGAAATGGTGCAGTATAACAATAATAATAGTTTTACAATTTATGTACAATCAAATTTTGCAAATTAAATTAAAAAATGAACATTCAATTAATTTTAAAGTAACGATAATATAACATTACACCTAAAATTGTAAATACCACTTCATATTATAATTTTATTTGATCACTACAAAAACTATGAATGTAAAACTGTGCGCAACCGGCATAGGCTGCTGATAGTACCTAGATAATAGCTTTATTTAGGTATATTAGGTAAATCGAGCTGGTAGAAGCGGCCCATCTATTGTTTGATATTTGAATCGCTAAATGAGAGTGAAGTGTAGATGCTATACTTATTTGCTGTAAATCGAACATCGAATATCCTACTAATATTTAAGTTTGTAAGTATGGATGGATGGATGTTTGTTACTCTTTCACGTAAAAACTACTGAACGGATCTAGATAAAATTTGGCACAGAGATAGATTATTGTCTGGAATAACACATAGGCTTTTTACAGCGATAACCGACATCCTAGGGGGTGGAGCCGCGGGCAACAGCTAGTATAAAATATTTCTCATAGCATGGTTGCTGTGACGGTTGACATTTGAAGATGAAGATGAATGAAAATGATTAAAAATTAATTTATTTTTTGGTTGTTTGTAAGTAGTTTAAATTAAGTAAATAGCTCGACATTCAAAATAAAACTTAGGGCTTTTATTCTACAACATCAAAAACAGTATGAGAATGTTCGAGCTAATATATCTGCCACATAGATCAGGTTTATTTTTGTAAAGTATTTATTGTATAACGCTGCATATTCACAGGATTTATATTATTATTCTTTTTTTATAATTTCAAACATTTTTTATTATTATATTTTTATTAACCTTTGGTATACAAATATTCTATCTTTCACTATTATATTGTTGTGTATGTATGCCTATGTTGTGTGTCAATAAAATATTTACGGACACAAAGTACACCTACACATTACAATTTATAAACGTTACATATAAACATTACATCAATAGAGTTAAAAAACATGTTTATGTACCTATTACGGTCAAATTTCAAGGATGGAGTCGATACCTTTACATAAATACGTCATTTTGAAAATGTATTTGAGGTCCTACCTACTGTGGATTGCAACTGATAACCAGAGCTAGGTGTTCATTACACCTGGTAATATGCTGAGTGGTCAACCCTTTGGCATACAAATATTCTATCTTTCGCTATATATTGTTGTGTATGTATGCCTATGTTGTGTGTCAATAAAATATTTACGGACACAAAGTACACTCAGACTCGGGACAACCATTTGTGGGTCACACAATTTTCCCGTGTGGGGATCGAACCCACAACACGAAGCGCAGTAGTAAATGGCGAGGTTAACCACTGAAGCCACTGAACCAACCGTGCAGTCAATTTCTTCAAGATTATTTCTTTCTTTCTAAGTTACTTTTATTATAATTATTATTTATGTAAATATATTATGAAATATAGGTTTAAATTTCTAACCAACTAGCTAAGTAGTTATATGATCAAGAGCCTAGAGTATTTCATCGATAGTTTTACATTGTATAATCTTATATTATTTTTATTGATATTTATCGCCAAATAATTATCGTCACTAATGGTATCACGCCATGTAGGTATATACCTATTTATTAAAGCGTAAGTAAAAGTTAAACAAGTGAAGGAAACCATCGTGAGAAAACCCCATGTGGGTTTTCTTAGAAGAAATACTTAAGACATGCTTGATTCACTAACCCGCATTAGGCCAGCGTGTGTGAGAACCCTCTCTTTCTTGGTAGATGAGAGTAGACCCGTGCCCAACAGTGGGACATATATGCTATTACTAGCTGTTGCCCACGGTTCCGCCCGCGTGGTGTCGGTTATCGCTGCAAAAATTAGCCTATGTGTTATTCCAGACCATAATCTATCTCTGTGCCAAATTCCATCCAGATCCGTTTAGTCGTTTTTACGTGAAAGAGTAACAAACATCCATCCATCCATCCATCCATACTCACAAACCTTTACATTTATAATATTGGTAAGGATATAAGTTAAGTTAAACGTCAAGTTCGAGTAATGTTTAGGTGAAATTGAGGAAGGGCAGCTGGGGCAGCATACCTAAGAGTACAATTGAGCTAGTCCGACTGTAGTCAAGCGTCGACTTCAATCTGTAATTCAGTTATTATTTATAATGCGGATTCAATATTTTTATATATAAAATATTTATTAAGCAAAGGTATCGTGTCATACTTTCTAGCGGTGATTAGACTTTTAAATAAGGGAAATTGTCTAATAAAATATAAAAAAATAAATAAGAAAAAGAAGAAGTCAAATATTTGAAATATAACATAGTCTTAGCCATTACTTTAAATACTACCCAGCCCTAGAATCATACTTAGGACCTCTGCACATCAGTCGTAGCTGGAACCTACTCCCTACACCTACACTACCAGACAATGTTAAAAAGAAAGCTCCTATATAATCCACACAAAGTAATAAATATAGTATGTAAACGGAAGTGGAAACAGCAACTTGTTGACACAAGCAAATGTGAGAAATGATGTTATTAGTACTAACAAAAAACTGTTGCCCCGATTCTATAATCCGTATAAGAACAGGCCTACCTGCAGGCCCAACCGATGAGCTCACTAGTCAGCACAGATTATAAAGACTTCCGTTATCTATCATAACGTCAATTATGTCTTACTTCAAAAAGAGGAGGTTCTCAATAAAAAGGTTTTTCTGTTTTTTTTTTATTATATGTTTGTAAGCTGCCATATAAACTAATTTGGAAAATTCTTCTTTTTTATACGTCTGATGGTAAGCAGTTACTATAGCCTATGGACGCTTGCAACGCCAGGGGTACCTATCACTCCCGCGTTGCCGACCCTTTAGAAGTCTAATACCTAACTCAGGATTCTGCTTTTTTATTCAAAAATATATAAGTAGGTACTTCCCCAATATTGGTTCCATTTTTTTTTAAACTTCGGTTTATTGGTCTAGGGAAACGGTACCTACAGATATTCAATTCAAAAGCTTTTATATAACAGAAGAGATGCGAAAGATCTAAGATATCTCTAAGATAGATAGCTTTTGTTAAAAAATATATGGATAGCAAAATATTGCTATTTTAAAATCTTACAAATTCTTACATTACCAAGCCTTTTAATTTACTTATCTTAGTTATCTTGTGGATATACATTCTGGATATTAGTAAATTTATTAAACAATAGGTAGGTACCCGAAAGCCTTTAAAAGATGATACCAAGAGAAACAACTTTAGAAATCCAAATAGTGTTGTGTTTGACTTGATACCTAGGACTAGCCGGTTTCAAAACAATTCTTATTCGGTGTGTTAAAATCTTACTAATATTAAAAACGCGAAAGTTTGTAAGAATGTATGTTTGTTATTATTTTAACAAGACAAACAAAACAATACTGCTGAACGTACCTGGGTTAAAATATGGCATAGAGATAGATTATAGTTTGGAATAACACATAGGCCGCTTTTTATCCCGAAAAAAATCTGTGTTCCCGAGGGATTTTACGTGCGGGCGAAGCTGTGCGCGGTAGCTAGTCTATAATATCCCAGTGTAAAAAAATGGTTTATTCAACATGCTTATTATTTACCTAATTAAAGAGTTTACTGAATAGCAGACAAAATAAGTCAATACACAACTTGTCAGTTGTGTATTGACTTATTTTGTCTACTTACTTTATTAAATATGCATGATATTTTTAATGGATATATAGGGTGGGTATGGGTAATATCTCTTTACATTAATGAATGAATAAATTACAACCTTAGCTGTTAATCTGCTTCATTTTAAAACAAAAAGTAACCCCCTACCTCACTTACACATTGTGTTACGAGCGTCGAAAGTGACCAAAAGTACGAAAATGTGTACCAGTGACGCTAAAAGAGGCTATTTTGTCATTCGACGTCGAGTTTGGAAACTATAGGTAGTTATTAACCCGGTTGGATAATATAATAATAATAATATAATATTTTCGGGACAACTCACACATCGCTATCTGATCCCAAACTAGGCAGAGCCTGTACTATGGTAACCAGACAACTGATAAACATACTTATATATTTCTAAATACATACATTTTATAGATAAATTACACCCAGACACAGAACAAACATTCATGCTCATCACACAAAGATTTGTCCTGGGTGGGAATCGAATCCACGACCTCCGGCGTAGCAGTCAGAGTCACTAACCACTCTTTACTCTTTATTTTTTTTTCATTATAGTATCTACTAATAAATCGATTTAAGCTCGTGGGATGAAAAATTTGGGATGAAAACGGTAATACCCATTAAAGGATAATAATATCTATATAAATTATATTTTGTGATCATTTTTTTGGTGACGTTTGTTTATAAATTACGGCTAAATTAGGGGGCCTGGTACCTATCAGTCGCTTTTAACTCAATTTCTAATTATTAGCCTTATCGGAAACGGATCTTTGTTTGATTAATCTTAATTAATTAGGTCATAGGAGTGAGTTTGCAGTTTTGTTTATTGCATTTATTTGTTCTGCATTCAATAGCCAATTCGGCCGGTATCATTAATTTATTTAATTTAAATTTCAAGTAAGGGGCTGACATAAGAAATTTAGAACAACCCTAATGTCAGCTGCTTAAGTAGGTACGTACCTACCAACTCTGCCTCTCGGGTATAAAGAGAGTTCAAAATTGTTATTTAAGTATAATGAATTTAAACTTTTGTATAATAAACTGAAGCTAATTTCTCGCTAAACACAAGACAATAAAGACATTATATTATTTATCAAATTATTCTGTAGTCAGATAGACATTATGGGACCCTGAAAACTTTTATAACTTAATAAATAAATATTATTTATTTATATCTTTGAGCACCCTATACCCGGCCGAAATAAGACAACATCATAGCCGAGAATCGCCTGAAAACGGCCGACATTATAATTTTTCGCCCTACGTGCATTTAAAAGCATCCTGATGTTTTTCTTTTATATCTACGTAAGATTTAATGAAATTCATCAAATTTTAACTTATGAAGATACCCAAAATATGCTAAACGTGGGATACGTTTAGCATAGTTATAAATAGTAGCATTTTATTTTGCTAATTCTGCAATAAATTATGCAATATATAAATTAAGAATGGATGGATTGATGTTTGTTACTCTTTCACGTTAAAACTACTGAACGGATCTGGATGTAATTTGGCACAGAGATAGATTATGGTCTGGAATAACACATAGGCTACTTTTTGCAGCGATAACCGACATCCACGCGGGTGGAGCCGCGGGCAACAGCTTGTATATCATAAACTCAGACTTTAGTCTGAGATCACAAATATATAGCTACAAAGGTTCAAAGTTGAAAAATCCTTAGGCATGGACATTTAGCGTATTCACCTTTGGGCTTGCACCGAATATTGTACTCAATATAACACTTCACTCAGGAAATCAATTAATTTGAATTTGATGATTAAATCCACGAGGAGTTGAATGAACTCCTCCAATATTAGGTATGGTGACATTTGCATTCAGAAAGTATCATAGCAAATGAATATGGTACCACTGAGGTGATCTGACGATGAAGCCTAAGCTAGCCGTGTTTACCCCAAACACAGCCAGGGCTCGCGGTTATATAATGCTCGGAATACTATGCTATAACCTCAGACTAATATAATTCTATCCTTATCTATAACTTATCTTATGTCCCTCTAGGTAGGTACTGTAGAGGTTGATATGTGGTCATTCGCTGGCCGTCTGACCATAGATATATAAACCCTTAGCGTTTAGAGAAGAAGATATTTTAAATTTTTTGAAAGGAAAAGATAAATAGAAGGTAAGAATTGGGCAGTCTTGTGCGGATTCCGATAGGAATTGTAACGATTGATTTTATACGTCTGATTATGTTTAGGTGAAAGAAGAAGTTAAAATATATATTGAATACGAATACCTGTGATGTTTCATTGAATAAAGAAACCAGTATAAACCCTACTCGCCTCTTACAAAGCCAAGCAAGACCACACACACGCACACACAAGTTAGTGATAGAGTAGGAGCAGGGGCTCTACAGTACCTACCTACATAAGTAAATACATGTATAATACCTAATTAATCAATCAGCCTATCGCACGCCTCTTCTAACACGTGCCACAGCACACGGTTCTCCGCCTTCCGCATCCAGTCCGTCCCAGCGACCTTTTGTAGGTCGTCTGTCCACCTAGCTGAGGGTCGCCCTACCTTACACTTACCAAGTCTCGGTCTCCACTCTACGACACGTCAATATAAAATACCTAAAGATTATTGTATTTAATAGAATAGACTAGCCTGTTGGTCTAGAGTGGTTAGTGACCTTGATGCCGAAGGTCGTGGGTTCGATTTCCACACGGAACAAAACTTTGTGTGATTCATAAATGTTTGTCTGGATGCAATTTATGTCCGTAAATGTTTCAAAACGAAACGAAGATTAATTGCACCCAGCAGATACAGTTAGGAAGTTGGAATATCTCGGGCACATTATGAGGAATCCCAAATACCAGTTTTTACAACTTACGAGTATAATTCAGGGCAAGATACAGGGTAAACGCAATGTTGGAAGGAGAAGAATATCCTGGCTAGAAAACTTACGCCAGTGGTACAACAAGAGCACCCGTTCTCTATTCAGAGCTGCTGTATCAAAGGTCCAAATTGCCTTGATGATCGCCGACCTTCATTAAGAAGATGGCACCCCAAGAAGAAGAAGAAGATACAGAACAAGATTTTGTCCTGCGTGAGAATCAGACCCACCACAGCATCCAGCTTAGCAGGCAGGGTCACTTAACACTAGACCAACAGACCAGCAAATGAAAGTTAATTTGTAACTAAAATGTTATATTTTCGGTAAAAGAACTAAGGGTATACATATATATATATATATATTATATTAAATCCCTTTCTATATTCCTACATTACTCTCTGATACGTCAGTGTTCCGCAAACTTTTAGTCTTCAAGTTACATCTTGAAATACGAAAAATTTTAGAGTAACACCATAAATAAAAATGTATTTTAAAATAATAATAATAATCAACATTTAAAAAGAAAGAAAGAAAGAATATTATTTAATTGGCACAAAGTACATACACAAATCTTTGTTCTATAAAATACCATTATAACATAATAATTATGTATGCGTAATTACATGTGCCAATAGGGTCACAGCTCAGCATATGTTAGGATGCCAAAAGCTCCTAACGCTGGTTTTCAGTTGCATTACAACTGAAAACATAAGATTTACCTACTTACCTACCTAAACTTTGAGTTGCACTTCTATATTTATGGTCCAACTACTTTTAAATAGGTACCTTATCTTATTTTTCTGGGGCACACCAACTAATGACCACACGCGCGGTTTTACTCACGTTTAATTTGAATTTCATCCTGTGTCACGTTTATTCTTACTGAAATGCTCCCATTGATAATTTGCGTAAAAACCAGAAAATAGTAAAATAAACGATAAAAGCTGGTGAACTAATTTCAATTGCCTGTCCCGACTGACTGACTGGTTCCTCGACGCAGATAGGGCTACAAACTTGAAATTTCGCACAAAGCTTCCTCAAATGACGTAAGTGCGCACTAAGGGATTTTTGGAAATATCACCCCTAAGCTTACCGCATAAGGGATTAAGGGTTGTATGGAAGTCCGTCATTTTTAAAGTAAGAAGTACGAAATCACATCTAACCGTTTAAATTAAAAAATTCAAACACTGAAACAAATATTTAACCAGGGCGGAGGCCGGGCGGGCTTCTAGATAGGTGCTTCTTTATGTAAATTGTTTAGTCATTTTGTCTAGATAATTTAGTCATTTTGTCTAGATTTTGTGGATTTTCTTAAAAGCTTTTCGTTGCAGCTGACATTTAAAGGGGTACAGCATAAATAGGTAATGTGGTGTAGCCACATTACCTATTTATGCTAACATCTTATTGAAAATTTTAAAAAATATAAATACTGATAGGTGATAGGTACCTATAAACTTGTTTTGAGCGTACACTAAAAACATAAGAAATATGTAGGTATTTCAGCTAAGATGGAAAGTTATGCTTTCCGTATTTTGCGTTTATAAACGGATGACATCGTTTGTAAAATACAAATTGATTGCGACTTACTATGCATGATATGAACATTTCTCCTACTCAACTATATCAAATAGTAGTATTGTAACGCCATCTACTTGTTTAGTGTAGCATTAACTTGCAAGCTGTCTACCAATTTACCCCGCCATCTATCGTTTGCGATTAAATTAAGATATATAAATTAATAATAATTATAAAATTACAAATATTTCGACACTATGATGTTAAAAAAACTGAAATACTGCCTAAAATTCGTAGACAGAGAAACCTATAATAATTTGGTCAGGTATCGGTAACAGGTAACAGGCAACATTTGTTGTAATTGTTGTCAAATGCCTCCAAATGCCAACTGACTGACATAACCTTACCGCTGTCGTGTTTGGCGTCGATTGGAGTGTTTACCGTTTGTTTACATTTTTGAGACGCCCGTTGTCAACGTACAAAAATATCAAACATTGTAATGATAGCTGAATTAAATAGGACCATGTGTGACCTTTCCAGAATACGTACTTGAGTTGTCTATACGTGCAACGTGAATTATATTAAAAATAAACTTAGAAGTGAATCAAGATGAGAACAGTGCCAAAATGGGTAAACAAAATACATGAGGCTGACAAAGTCGAATTTTCTAGGTAAGAAACTAGTCATAGTTATTAAAATCTAATAATATCAACTGTATTGATCTTGGTACATTACATTCTATTAGTAGTAGGTAAAGTTTGTGTTACTTCAGTGGCTTAAAGCTAAGGAATTTTTAAACATGGAGCTTTATTTTTGAGTTTATTGCTAACGGTTCTAGAAAATATTTTAAATAATACCAGTTATTACATGCTTACATTAATATTCAATATTATTAAAAGAAAAAAGTCATCTTTGCCCTGCACCATAACAACTCAGTTTGCAAATAATAATAGTTATTATATACTGCGGAACGGGTATTCTAACATCTAGGAAATATAATCTAGACTCTTTAACAAACTTCTATAATTAACTGAAATAAGTCAGGCACATGTAAGGCAAACGCTTGTAACCAGGGTTTTACTTGTGTGTTGCTGATCCAACAATTATTTCACCTGGGTTTTGTGATGGCTGATACCTGTGCTATGAAAATGATTCTTTGAACAGAAATCATTAGACGCATAGCTAGGTGCACTCGCTGTTCGGTAAACGATCAGCGGTTTAAGCTACCAAGGGTGCGGTAACCCCTTTAGATGGGTGACCGCATAGTGGTATTTCATCTCAGCGTCTCCGTGCTTAGGAGGGCACGTTAAAAGTCGGTCCCGGCTGTTATCAGTCGTTAGATCACAGACAGAGGCCTAAATATGGGCGATCTCAATAACTCTGTCACCAGGTTGGCCACTAACCAAACGATAGGAAGGAGGATAAGACACCTCTACTCGGGACAGGAACACAACTAGTAATAATAATGTCCTCCTAATCACATTTTGGTCACAATTGCTTATCTCAACCGAGACTAGCCATCTATGCGAGAGATATAATTGTGCACAATTGTGTGTGGAAACACAAGAGCACTCTTTATTCCCTCCCTCTCATAGTCCTATGGGATAGCAATCAGACAAGACCGGAGAGATTAGGGGTAAGACCAATGGCTTTACATGCTTTTCGAGGCACGGGGGTGTGACCACTCTGGATGTCTATTCTGAATTTCTAAAAACCCAATATCAAATTATGGCCCAACCTGGGAATCAAAGTGATCAGCAGTCACACATGTCAACCACAAAGCTACTGAGGCATACAACTACACTGCTGTGTGCCATTATTTGGCTGGGGTCTTCTGTGGATGTCCTTCCCCAGTTGGGCTTGATCACTTGTATAGTACCATACATCTTCTCCTAGATTGCACCAGGTTGTGCTACCTATCTCTTTTAGATTACGGTTGCATTGAATCTAATCAAAGTCATTGACTGTGAAGTGCTTTTTTCTTGCCACAAATATCACTTTGCTCTTTTAGTTACCACAAATATTGTAACTCATACCAAATTGTAAAAATTAAAAAGAGCAAGAAACTCGTGTCACCCAAGTTTCTTGCTAATTCTTGTTAAAGCCTTACTCTAGTTAGTGAATTGGCCTTTGGAAAATAATATGCCGGTGTTTATTCTAATCATCTAAATTTCTACGATTTAAAATTTTGAAGTGGGTAAGGTCCACTGAGGAATGACCTCCACTTTACAGAAGATGACAGCCAAATATAGTTATCTGGCTATGGTCTTCTCTACACAGCAGTGTAGTTATATAATCATCTCAGCTAAAAGACTTCCACTGTTAGACATAGGCCTCCCCTACGGATTTCTTAAAGCCTTGGTTTAAAATGATCGGTAACATGCAAATGATATTGTACCTGCTTAACATCAGGCAGACTGTATGCATGTTTGCTACCTAAGTAGTATAATTTACTTTAAAGCTAGGGCTTTACAGCGAGCAAGACAACTGGGTATTTTAATTCACTCGCCTTGTAGAAATCTACAGCCATTTACCTACACACAGTGGTATTGTTGTGTTTCTGTGCATGAGTCTACGTCTCCAGACTTGCCTATCCCAGTCTTACCTATAACACAAAACCCTGCTGTTACAAATATTTGAAGCCAGTTTTTGGGTTGACAACAAAGATACTCTTAGATAATATAAGCTATTGATTACCATCAGGTAACTTGAGAGCCAATAATACTGGCCAATGGTATTTTTGAAAAATAAAAATTAAATACATTAATAATATAATTATTTATTGTTGTTCTCAGACATAGCTTTTTACAATAAACATTAACAAAAAAGAAAAGATAAAAACTTAGTTTATAGAATTGCATAATCACTTACAAACAAAAGCATACCTTCCTATATCCATGATATTGTTTCATATAAGGAGTTTCTAAATATAATATCAATTTAAAGCAATATTTTCTATTGGCTTTCCAGTGACAATATGCTTGTTTGCCAACAAAGTAATAAATTTTGATTATTATTATTTGCTTGCAGTGTACATACCATATGCTTCAGTCCTGATGGCACACAATTAGTCGTTGGTGCTGGGGAGAAGGTGATGGTATATGACCCACAAGATGGAGCCCTTGTTCAGTTACTTCAAGCACATAAAGGCGCAGTGCATGCTGTTGCATATTGTGGAGATGGAAAGAAATTTGCCAGTGGTAGTGCAGATAAGAACGTCATCATTTGGACCTCTAAAATGGAAGGAGTGTTGAAGTACTCGTAAGTTTTAAACATTTGTTATATTATGTGTTGCTGTCCAATGTTTGCTTGCGTAGTATGTTGATAAATTATTACTATTTATTTTATTATTATTTATGAATTGCAACACAAAGGCTATTGCCATGATTTTGTTTCATATTGAACAAGGAGTTTCTAAATATAATTAAAACCTCATATTGTCATCTTCAAAATATCTACTGTACTCCATGCTCAGCGAACTGAAAACAAACTGATGAATTAAAAGCAATGCAACTGTCTTGTGATTTATAATGAACCATATTGTTGTAAACATCTTCCTTCCATTGAAAGACTTCCATACTTTTTAGTATATTATTCTCAATTTATTACCTAGACCTTCTTAAATGCTGTTAACTCTTGTTTACCAATATGTGGAAGCTTGTTATTAGCAATTTTACTCCACCCATAACTGCTATTTAATTTAACCCTATTAGTCTGTAAGCTTTCTGTAAAATTAAATAAATAAATAAATAAAAAAAAAACATTAGCAAAGGTAATTAAACATCTTCCTTCCATTGAAAGACTTCCATACCATTAGCAAAGTTCATGATTTACTACTTTTTTAAGTCCTAAAATACTGATGTCATAACATTTGTCATGAACAAAGAAATAAATAATCTAAGCGAGTTGTTGCCTATTCTTATATTTTCTACTAACGGCCCGCCCCGACTTTGCCCGGGTTAAACTTTTTTTTCCCCTTTAGGGATGAAATAAACCTGTAAGTATTCGAAATTACAGCTTACTGGCTGCGTTTACTGCTTTGTGCGTTAATCGTCAATCAAGATAATCGATTTTATATTTGTGATGACGATGTATGTTATTCTTTCTCTCAACAGCCACAGTGAACCGATTCAGTGCCTTGCGTACAATCCAGTGACATTACATTTGGCTTCCTGTGCAATATCTGACTTTGCCTTCTGGTCCGTGGATGTGAAAGCAGTACAGAAGTTCCGTGTTAATGGACGTATAACAAGCTGTGCGTGGTCTCCCAGTGGACAGTATTTGGCTATAGGTTTGGCTAATGGAAATGTCTCCATACGATCTAAGGTGAGATAACATTAATTTATTTTTTTATCAACATTTAAAGTACAGAAACAACAGGAAAGTTTTCTTATTTTTTTACCTATTATATGGCAAATAACTACTCATGGTAATCAGTTACCATAGCCTATGGGCGATTGCTATACATGGGGTTGCTAGGGTTTTGTGATGTAATATCCCCGGGATAGAAAAAAGTTTTTGTTAGTATTTGTAACTATTTTGTACATTTCTGCTTATATATTTCTTAATACATACAGAACGAAACAAGGATTGTGGTGCCATTTATGAAGCCAATAGCAGAATGGAGTATCTACACTGATGTCATTTTCAGAAACACGCCATCGTATAACATTTCTACGACACTGAATCACGCTGTCGAGGTTCTCACAGAGACTCGATATACTTGTATGTACAGCTCTTAAAAGATTAACCGTTGGGCAGGTACCAGCATCCAGCTGGGTCGGAGCATCATACCTTGGCGTTGGAGGTTTCCGGACACAGAATCGTCCTCATCACAGAAAAGCGTCTGCTGGGTGGAAATCAGTCACGACCTTCAGCTAAGCAGTCAATGTCGCCAGCCTGTTGATCTATCGGCTGGTGATTTTGACTGTAAAGCCGTGGGTTGTGGATTCGTCGCTTCATCACTTTTGTATTACTTCGATAAATAAAGAAAGTCAAATATCATTTTATTTTTTAAACAACATGCCTGTGTATTAATGTATTGTGTATATGTATTAATTGTATTGTTATTACTATAATGGACAACGAGTGTGAATCGCGTAATATTTTGAAGGTTTTCATACCTTTTTGTTACCCGAAGTTTTGGTCGAATTGCACCGACCGTGGACACGGATTGTGGTGTGGTGCCGTCGATTTAGTTGTGAAGCGAGGGGTTTAGTAACTACCCTCACTTGGTCGTAGTTTTTATGCTGTTTGGAACTGTTTGTATGTCTACAGTCACGGGTCTACTTAGGCTTTAACTTCCTGATAACAGGATTCCAAAACGTTGAGAAGCAATATCCATCCATACCATACCATCTCCTCGGTTGAAATTAGTGTGTTTCTTAATTTCAACCGCCGCTCGTACTATTCTGGAGTAATAGTGACGATCAGTGGAGAGTAACTGGGGCTTATGTAACTCAATCCAGTGATTGGATCCTGATTCCAGCAAGTGCTTAGCTGTAGCCGATTTATTAGTTAGCCAGTTCTTGACAGCTGTAATAAGTTCCTTAATACTTTCTGCTATATAGTCCTTTTGGTTTGACCGACGTAGGAACTACCACAACTACAATCTTCCTAGTAGACATCCGGTAATCCGGTGTCAGCAAGTTTAAGCCACGGCTTACTAACAAAGTAGACCCGTGTGTAGACGTCATTAGTGTTGTGGTCGACGTATTAACAGTTTCGGACATTTTAAAAACTACGACCAAGTACTAAATCCCCCGCTTCGCAACGAAGTCGGTGGCACCACTCACCAGCATTCACACACAATCAACTCGTGACCACGGTCGGTAACAAATAGGTATGAAATCCTTCAAAATATTACGCGATTTAGGCCCGTTGTAGTTATAGTAATATGTGTACAAATCGTAAAAGTTTGTATAATTACCTTGTTAGTATAAAAAATGATGATTTTGATTTTTTTTTTATAGAATGGTGATGAAACTCAGCGCATAATTCGGGAGGCGGCAGTGTGGGCCGTCACCTTTTCAAAATCTGCTCTTATAGTCACCGACTGGAATGATATGCTATCCTTCTACAATTTACAAGGGGAACAGATATTGAAAGACAGAAACATTGGTAATATATATTTTAATACTTCTACTTCTTTATTTATACCGTCTCACTTATTATTTATAGTCTCACTACAAGTGGGTCTTAAAATAAACATGGACAAGACTAAGATTATGGCAAATGTCCATGTCGCACCCACTCGGTCACAATTGGAGGCTCTACACTCGAAGTGGTTGACGAGTATGTTTACCTGGGACATACAGTCCAGTTAGGTAGGTCCAACTTCGAGAATCCTTTCCCCTCGTCGAATCCGACTCGGCTGGGCAGCGTTTGGGAAGCTACGTCATATCTTCTCGTCCCAAATACCGCAGTGTCTCAAGACGAAAGTCTTTGACCAGTGTGTGTTGCCAGTGATTACATACGGATCTGAGACGTGGTCGTTTACTATGGGCCTCGTGCGAAGGCTTAAAGTCACCCAACGAGCAATGGAGAGAGCTATGCTTGGAGTTTCCCTGCGAGATCGAATCAGAAATGAGGAGATCCGTAGGAGAACGATGAAGAAGAATTGCCTCCATTAAGTGGCAATGGGATACTGATGGTCGTTGGGGCAGAAAGGTTCTAGAGTGGCGACCACGAACTGGAAGACGAAGCGTGGGCAGGCCTCCAACAAGGTGGACCGACGACCTGGTAAAGGTTGCGGGCAACCGATGGACAAGGTCGGCTCAGGATCGAGAGTTGTGGAAAACCTTGGGGCGGCCTATGTCCAGCAGTGGACGTCTTTTGGCTGAGATGATGATGATGATTATTGATTAAATTCGTAATCAGGGTTAATAGTTTTAAATGGGACTGTTTGTGGGATAACGTCAATTTATTTTCGATCTTAAAAGCTAGGTAAATAATGTTGTAATAATAATTTCAAATTAAGATAGACGGTCGCTTTAATGACGTCATGGTACGGCTCCAGGTGCTTACCGTTCCGTGTTAAAGTGCGTCATTCGAGCGAAAAAGAGGGAGGTAGCTATACCTACACGTTATATAGCTCCGTAGCTCTTTCTCGCACAAATGACCACAAACTCGCCTACGTTACTGACTAGGCAGAACACGTTTTTTTTATATACTTCCAAGGAGGCAAACAAGCATACGGCCCGCCTGATGGTAAGCAGTTACCGTAGCCTATGGACGCTTGCAACACCAGGGGTATCACTCGCACGTTGCCGACCCTTTAGAAACCTTATAACTCCTTTCTTGAAGAACCCCATGCTATAATCTTTCGGGAAAACCTCGGCAGGAAGCTCATTCTACAACTTAATCGTACTTTGCCGCATGTCGGAAGATTTGTGGGCTAAATCTATCACTATGTGGATTCCAGACAATGTCCTGGCTCAGATGGTGGCACGAGCTAGATACATACCATAGAGAGTAGTAAAAGGAAAGGGAGGGATTTGCCCTGTTGTGAGACAACACAGGCAATTTTATTTTTGTAATGTGTGTCGAACACAGGCTGCGCAGTGGAAAATAGCCAGCTACCTATAAGCCGACTTATAGCCGTGTGGTGGGTCACACGGCTATAAGTCGGCTTATAGGTATACCTTTCTGTATTATACGTTACGTAATATCAGTCATACTTAAAATCTATTATACACCTATAAGTAAGTACACGTAATATTAACGCAACAAAATTGAACACTGCTCAATATAAAGGTAGCTTATCTTTCTTTGAATATCATTGATTGCAGGTATATCGGCATTGTCAGTGACAATGCTCGGCGCATTACTTTTAGTTGGTGGCGTGGGTGGCTGGGCTATCCTTACTGCAGAGGGGACGCCTATAATCAATACGCCTCAGGAATGGGTCTGGGCGATCACGCCTTCGCCTTCATACAATACTTTAGTAAGTATCTATAACTAGTAAAATAATAACTGCCTCATTGGTTTAGTGGTTTTTGACTAGAGTTGAGCTTAAAATAAATGCCGGGTTTTTGTTTCAAGATATCTACAATTGATGCCGATATGAAGTTTGGAAATTGGCGATGTTTTACCGCCCTCCCTGCCTCAGAAAAGCCGACTGTAACGCTAATCTCTCTATATCCACACTATCATAGTCCCATCAGACTATGAGTGGGAACAGAGGGCATCTCTTTTTTTGACTGCCTTGGTGGTCCAGTGGCCGCAGTAAGCGCCTGCTGTGCACGAGGTTGTGGGTGCGATTCCCACACAGGACAAAACTTTGTGTGACCCACAAAGAGTTGTCCTGAGTCTGGGTGTAATTTGTGTCCGTTAATTGTATGTTTGTAAAGTCCCCCGCGACACAGAGCTTGTTCTCTAGTGCGGTAGTTGTCTTTTAAAAAGAAAAAGAAAAAAAAAGTGTGTTGGCGCACAAACATGTTCACTATAATAGGTCGGTTAGTCTCTGTCGGAATTAGCCGCCATAACTGAAATTCTGTTATGAGGATGGTTAGATGTTTATTGCTCAATCACACCAGAACAACTGAACGAGTCTGGATAAAATTTTGCATATAGATAAATTATACGAGTCTGGAATAGCACATAGGCTTTTTATCCCAGTAAAATGTACGGTTATCGAGGGAAAGATTTGGTTTTGTTTTCGCGGTTTGAGCCGCTAGTTTTTAATATTAAAAAACAATACCTATGTTATTGATTAGAATGTGGGGGAAGCGCCTTGTTAACTTTCGCTTGTATTTTCCAGGCAGTGGCATGCCAAGATGGTACGCTATGGTGTTATCAAATAGTGTTTAGTACTGTACACGGCTTGTATCGTGAGAGATACGCGTTCAGAGAAAATATGACTGATGTTATCATACAACATCTCACTACAGGCAACAAAGTCCGAATTAAATGCCACGACAGGATACATAAGATCGCCATTTATAGAAACCGCCTTGCTGTGAGTATATATGTATATCATTATCGATTAATATTTCAATGATACATAAATTGTCTTCCATCTGTAGTTTATGAAAGTTGAAAACGTTGGAAAACAGTCTTTCCAAACATCTTGGCGCAAAGTGATGGAGATCAATAAAAAAAATACTATTTGTTTTATAAACATATAAACAAAATGTCCACTACAAATAGTCATAGACTTTGAGTGCGACTGGTGATCGGATTCGATCCCAGGGTCGGGCAAAAAATAAATTTTGTGTTTATCTGTCAATAAATTCACAATATATGCCCGAAGTTTTATAAATTAGCGGAGTTTTCACTGCTGTGCCTCGGAAAGAACGCAATGCCGTTGGTTCTATCTGGTGCCATACCAGTCGTGTTGGTATAGCATTCTATCAAGACTGAAACCTGCACCTGTGATTGCGCACACACTTGAGCACTATAATTCACCATCGCGTCTCTGTTGTGAATAGCGGTTGTAACCGAAATTTGGTTAGGAAGACATTAATACCATACTTACACATCTGGTACTTATTTGTGTTTATACAGGTGCTGTTGCCGGAACGTATAATAGTGTACGAACAGGGTGACGTAGAAGGAATGCTGTACAGAGTCAAAGACAAGTTGCAGCAGAAGATAGAGTGCTCGCTCCTAGTTGCTACTAGCGATGCCTTACTAGCATGTCAGGTAAATAATAAAATCATCATAATATATATATATAAAATCAATTGCTGTTCGTTAGTCTCGCTAAAACTCGAAAACGGCTGGACTGATTTGGCTAAATATATATAAAAATTAATTGCTGTTCGTTAGTCTCGCTAAAACTTGAGAACGGCTGGACAGACTGATTTGGCTAAATATATATAAAAACCAATTGCTGTTCGTTAGTCTCGCTTAAACTCGAGAACGGCTGGACTGATTTGGCTAAATATAAATAAAAATCAATTGCTGTTCGTTAGTCTCGCTAAAACTCAAAGAAAAGAGAAAAGAATTAAATAAGGATTGATATTTTTAACTTGGAAAATAGCGCTAGTAGCAGAGTTGTTTTGTTTCAAGATATTAAGCTTTTATATAATGACTGCATTAGAGCGTCGCCACCGACCCCTGCCGAGTGTTGTCGGTTCGATTCCCCGAGGGACAAAGCTGTGTGATCCATAAATCTTTGTCCCAAATCTGGTTGCACATTGTGTTCGTGAAATGTATGTTTGTAAAGTACATATATAACTTTTTTATATACTACCTAGAAGGCCAACTAGCATACGGGCTGCCTGATGGTAAGCAGTTACCGTAGCCTATGGAAGCTTGTAACACCAGGGGTACCACTCGCGCGTTGCTGACCCTTTAAAAACATTATAATTATTTGCCTTATTTTATTCTAGGACAACAAACTAGCTATATTAGACAAGCGCATACAAAAATCATGGACAATGCCAGCGCCGATACGTTACGTCAAAGTTACGTCAATATATTTTGAAGAAGTACTGCTTTTAGGGCTGATGAATGGACAGGTAAGACAATATTATGATTTATTTTTATGTAACTTGGAATGCAAGGTTTTGCATTCCAAGTTACATTAAAAAAAGTCGAATGTTCAAAAAATCCATTGATTGAATTAAAAATCTCAATAACAACCACATGAAGCCGGGAGTTTGCTAGTTAATTAATAAATTAAATAATTAAAGTGTATTTTTAGATATGGCAAGTGGATCCTCGCAACGGCAGTTCAAAGATGGTGTTACAAACGGCGGCAAGCGTTCGTTGTTTCGATGTGAGCGCATCTCGCGTCCGCCTTGCCGTCGTTGACGAATCGTCTGTATGCCGCGTATATAATCTACTTACTGGAGAATTATTATTCACGGTATGAACTTTAGTTATTTATTGTGTTATTCAACCTTTTAAATTGATGCCACACAATTAAAAAGAATCTTAAAACTCAAGCTTGGTGACATCATGAGAAAATAACAATTACAAGAAAACGATGTACTTAAGTATATTAACTTTTAACTAGTAAATTCTATTTAAAGGTTTGTTGTCTGAAAAAAATATTGATTATTTATTACACCATACAAATAAACTTTAGAATCAGATATGTCTTTAGATTCTTCTTGAACATGTGGTTCATGTTGTTTTTCTTCACCGTTAGCTGATGGTAAATTATTTGACTAGTACGTATTGCTTGGACTTTTCAAAATCGGTTCAGTAGATTCATAGACTACAACCTCGCAAACTTTACCTATATAATATTATAGTATAGATTTAAAGACCAGGATCAAACGCACCTCATGTATATTAGTCAGTTATATTTCTATTTGGTTACCACCGCTTGCTCGCTCAGAGTCCTACTAAAAGATGAAGCGCCGCGGAACCCGGCCCATTCTTCTGCAAGACCTGCAAGTGCTTCTTTTATCTTTTTTGTAATATCAAACTAATAATACTGTACTTTACCACTAGCTTTTCATTTACGTTACACTGGATCGAAATAATTGGCGTGCCATATTCTCTGCATACCCTAATGGAAAACTGGCGTGATGATATGTATGTAAGACTATATGTTATGTTGTTTGTATGTTATATTTCAGGAGGAGAATATATCATCTGTCTCGTGGAATTCATGCTGTGATGAACTGTTAAGTATGTCTGGCAACGGGCTTCTATCTATAAAGGCTGCTCTATTTGCGGCGGCCACACAGCCGGTCACTGGATCTGTTGTAGGATTCCAGGTAATCTATACATATGAATAAAATGGAAGTGTCTGTTTGTTTTAACAAAATAACAGCTTTCTACCAAATGCATATGACTTTGTACATGCTTATTGCTAATAATTTTTGTCTCTCTGTTTGTTTGTTTCCGCCAATCGCCGCAACGGCTGGGCGAACTTTCTATGGCAGATAGCTAATTTTATAGAGCGTAATATAGGCTACTTTTATTTTAGAAAAATATAAAGAAAATGCAAACCTAAGTATTTCAGACTGAGCCACAGCGAAGGGCGACCTTGACCGGGCTTAGCTAGTATATTTATATATACTACTAAGCACACAGCTTTCCTGATGGTAAGCAGTTGCCGTAGTCTATAGATGCCTTTAGAGGCATCTATAGACTACGGCAACTGCAACCTGAGGCATCACCCATGTCTTGCCGACATAAGAACTCTATCACTTTTGGGATAGGAAAATGTATTAATAAAACGCGTCCATAAAGGAGCACTAGGGATCTACAACTCTCCAGTACTGTGATTGTATTCGCACGTAGACAAACAAAGCTATCACTGCGTGTACTTTGGTCTTTTAGCCAAATAATCAAAAAGTTTCTGATTTCTTTATTTAACGAAATGCGTGTCTGACGACGTATTTAATTCGTTTTTGCGTATACGTATCGGATTTATATTGACGTATACCCCAGATACTGGTTCTCTAGTGCCTTATGGGGATATATTTCTGCAAAAAACTAAATTTTTATGTTGGCAACTGATAGTATTTTGACTAGTTTTATTTTCTGAAGGTTATCCTATATTAAGAGAGGTGCCATGCAAGCCATCATGCAAGTTTTAAAAGAAAAGTTTTCCTATCCAAGGAATACTACATCTTAAAGCCCTGGTGTAGAAAATAATGGGTTGCCATCTCGCATGTGATACCTCTAGTATTAAATTGCGTCTACAGGCTACGGTAACTTCTTAACTTCAGGCAGGCCGCATATTTGTATGCCACCTAAGTCGTATATAAAACCTGATATTCTTGTTTCTATTCAACCCATAGCTCCCCAATATTGAGTGTAGGCCCCTGACCGGCTCGTGATGTCAGTGATGATCGTACTCAATGCGAGTTTAATTCGTTTACGGAATGATGCTGAAAGCTTTATTTTTATATATTATATTTTTATATTTTCAGGGTGGACGCGTGTTTTGTTTGCAAGCGAATGCCATGCAAAGCATAAATGTGCCGTTGTCTCATGCTGTACATCAATATATACAACAGAAAATGTTCAAGTAAGTCTTAAATCCTGCTAATATTATAAACGTGAAAGTTTGTAACTATGGATGTGGATGGATGAATAATAATAATAATAATATTTTGGGACAACTCACACACCGCCATCTGATCCCAAACTAGGCATAGCCTGTACTATGGTAACCAGACAACTGATATACATAGTTATATATTTCTAAATACATACATAATATAGATAAATTACACCCAGACACAGAACAAACAATTGTGCTCATCACACAAATATTTGTCCTGGGTGGAAATCGAACCCACGACCTTCGGCGTAGCAGTCAAAGTCACTAACCACTAGACCAACAGACCAGTCAATGTATGGATGGATGGATGTTTGTTACTCTTTCACGTAAAAACTACTGAACGGATCTGGATGAAAGTTGGCGCAGAGAAAGATTATGGTCTGGAATAACACATATACAGAATGGCGCGAATGTTATCACATTAAATGAAATGCCGAATTATACTGCTTAATATACTCACGATTAAATTAAAGAAAATTAATTTAGAAATAAAAAAATAAAAATGCATTTTCGAACAAAATAAATGGAATAAAAATAGACGCGAGTTAGAACACCATTTTGATTAGTACACATTGACTTCATTCACTGACCTGTAGGTAGAAACGGCAACGTGTCACGGCCGGCGCGCGGCGGCGCGGCTTAGGATCAAAGGCGTGCGGCGAATACAATGCCTACCGGTCTCCTTTATTTATTTATTTATTTATTGGAACAAATAACAGATGTACATTAAAGTGTTTACAAATACAAGTTGCAGAAAAAAAAAACTAATGTACAACCAACAACATTGTCCACGTGTTAACAATAAATATTTCTTAATAAAAAGATGACGCTAACCTAAATAAGCAAACCATGCAAACCAAAAATACCTAACTAATTGAGTAGAATTACAATGTTATTGCATTTAATATTGATATTTTGAATTTGGATGCTGTCAACGCAAATATGTCTATATCCTCAAACCTATTATTATATATCTCAACAATTCGTCGCATTGGTGATCTTAGACCCGCGTTTGTCCTACATTTACTAGTGACGAAAAGGCGTCGTTTTTTAACTTCACGAATATGGATTGTTCTAGGCACGACGTAGCAAAGTTTTTTGGTCAGTTTATTGCAATCAATGGCGCCATTACATATCCCATAAAGTGTCATTGTCTGCAGGAGGAGCCTTCTGGATTCTAGGGTTGGTAATTTGTATGTTTTTAGCAGCTGGCTGTATGTTGTATGATTACGACAGGTTTTAAAATGCAAGGCTCGTAAAAACTTCCGCTGTACCTTCTCTATCTTGTGCTTATAAATCTGATAATATGGGTCCCAGACAGAGACTGCATATTCTAACTGAGGGCGAATTAATGATTTAAAAAGATAGATAAGCGATTCCGGACGCTTGAACTGTTTAGTAGCCCTCATTACAAAGCCAAAGAGTTGGAAAGCTTTATTGACTTTACTTTAGTCACTTCACTTATTTTTGCATAAAATTTTGTAAATAATACCTAGGTAGGTTAGTAGTATTTTGTAAATAATACCTAGGTAGTATTTAAATTGTTAAATTTTCAATATGTCCACCGTTCACTTCAATACACCGCTCACAACGTCGTATAATATTTTGTCTTATTTTAGCTAATAAGTTGTCATTCGCGGCTAAAGTTCTTGCTTTATCAAATGCTCTTATTATTCTTTGTCTAAGGTCTTCTACATTTGCGACATCGGTAGCGTAAACTTCATTTTTTATGTAACCCCAGAAAAAGAAATCAAGTGGCGTAAGATCTGGTGATCTCGGTGGCCATCGTGTAGGTCCAAATCGTCCTATCCACTGTTCACCAAACATTTGATTCAAACGTTCCCTAACAGCCACCACTGAATGAGCAGGTGCTCCGTCCAGCTGATACCATAAGCGCCTGTTTTGAGCTAGAGGCAGTTGTTCGATGTAGTCAGACACTGGACCATCAAGTAGCTCTAGAAACTTAGCTGCATTAAGATTACCATTGATAAATACTGGACCGATTATTTGGTTGCCGTGAATTCCAGCCCAAACGTTCAACGAAAACCGGTACTGGTGGGACGACTCGTGGAACAGATGCGGATTCTCTCTACTCCAATATCGCAAATTTTGACGATTCCATATCCCGTTACGAGTAAATGTACTCTCGTCAGTCCACATAATGTCAAATAGGGATTCAGGGTCGTTTGCTACTTTTCTAAGTAACCTTTGGCAGTATGCTTCTCTGACGGGCAGATCTCTATTTAACAACGCTTGTACTTTTGTGTACTTGAAGGGCCGTTGCTTATTTGCCTTAAGAATACCGTGGATAACTTTATGATGCACGCGATATTGTCGAGCGGGCTGCTGTACGGAGAGAGCATTTAGGGTTACGTGCAAAGTGATCCAGTACTTGTTCCTCAAGGGCTACAGGTCTTCGCGGAGGAACCTCTGCATTATGTGGCAACAAAGGTTGATTATCTCGTAATCTTTGCACCGCCCTGACAAAAATTCGGGAATCTGCAGGACATACACGACGGTTTCCATACCTCTCACGGTATGTTCGCAAGGCTAAAGCTGCATTGTGGTGGCATTCTCCATAAATAAGGATCATATCCGTGAACTCCGCGGCTGTATATTTGACACGAGGCATTGTGTATCGTTAATATACTAAATACCTATTAATCGCATTCAACTTCGCACAAACGATTTACACTAAATGTGTCTATCACTAACACATGCAATAAAAAACGTTAACAATCCCAAACAAACACACAAAAAAAAACTTAACACAACAATAAATTAAAACTACTCAAACAAAACAACACTTATTTCGGTATTAGCTATTAGCTAGAATCAGCGGCGCGGGCGCAACACAAGGTATTATTCCCTTAAACGCCGGCGGCACACTAATGACTAATCCTCCTCGATAAATTTGGTTAGGTTGCGTAGGTAACTTTAACCCTTAATTACCTTACTTCTATTTAAATTACATAACAATCTACCCGGAGTTAATTAGAATCTGGGCATATTACGTACTAATCTAGATATTTGGAAAGATTTAAAGTATAAACTTTATCTTGTATTCTTTAATGTAAACTAACATTTAAAGTTAAAAAAAATGAATATTTATTAAATAAACAAAAAAATCTTCATACATTAAAGACATTTTAAAAATACGACCTATTTAACATTAAGATAAATTTAAAATAATGAAGATGAGGAGCTTTTCTTGGCAAATTTAAAAAATGTTACGTAACTTACTACGTGGATTCTTCCAGACGCCAATAAAAAAAGTGTACCAACTGTGCGTGCACTTATTACCTCGACCAGCTCCGAGGTAGTACCTACTGTGGCTAGCAGTGAGAAGGTACATGGGTGGGAGACCGATAAATATACGCACACGATTAGTTATCATCAAAAAAAGTCACGGAAATCTGCCCTGAGTGCCCTGACTCCAGGGTGATACAGGGTTAAGTAGGCATGAATTTCGTTTTATTCCGCAATGAACGTAGGTATGACACTGAATTTTAAACCTTAATGTATTGTAATATGTTTGATTTTTATAAAATTCATATTAAATAGAGATAAATAATAAAATAAATTCATTGTTCAAATTTTAGGTAGGTAAGTGAAGAGCGGCAACGTTTGATTTTATTCGATGTCATAGGTTTTTGACAACTTTCTTTGTACTACACATGGTGTTATAAATTATGAAAACTAAAAAGACGTCCTGTGGCTAAACTACTGGATGCACTTTGTTGATATTTGGTAAATCGACTAAGGATAACATGTACTATATGTAGTAGCAATTAATGTGATAACATTTGCGCCACTTTGTATAACCGACATCTACGCTGGCGAAGCCGCGGGCAACAGCTAGTAAAGTATATAATATATGAGTATTGTGATACTTTAGGGCCCAATAATCTCATGAAATTACAAGAAGGACAATACAGCGTTATTGTAATTAGATTTTTCTGTTAATAAAATCACAACAATACTGCCCTACTTAAGCCAAATAGTGTTACCGCCATTTGGTCGTATTTTAAATTGTTGATTTAAATTTATTTTTTATTTGCCGTCCATTGTACGTCATTTTTATTTTAAGGTTTTTTATCGTCTTTAGTTTATTTTATTTGGTGTACAATAAAGAATATTCTATTCTATTCTATTATAAACTTGTATCATTATTTGTTACGCAGATACAGATTGTGTGCAATTAAGTTAATTTTTTTTACAATTTACATAATTCTCAGACTCAGCTTAACAACAAATCTTAAAAGCAAAAAAAACCCAATTTTTTTGACGATATATTAAAATTGACTAGTAAGGGTTAACCCTTTTCTAGCTTAAGTAAGGTACAATAGGCGCCACTATTACATGGCACCGAAATTGGCATTCTTCTGCTTTTTTTCATGTCTTCTGCTTCGTCTGTGCAGATGTCATGTTTAACTATTACACTAGTATTTTTTCACGCATTAAAATGTCTAAATACTATAAAATTACCAATATATGTTAAGTGTAAATGTGTTTCGCAGTGAAGCGTTTGCGGTAGCATGCTTGGGCGTGACAGCACTAGACTGGGAACGTCTAGGCGTCGCCGCACTCGAGGAACTGTCTTTCGAAGTTGCACGGAAGGCCTTCCAGCAAAGTGAAAACATTGTTTTCTTGACACTAATTGATCATTTGCAGGTACAAATACTACTAATATTATAAATGAACGAAAGTTTATATGGATTTATGTTTGTTCCTCTTTCTCGCAAAACTACTGAACGGATCTGGATTAAATTTGGCATAGAGATAGATTATACTCTGGACATAAGACATATACTTTTTATATACTTTTTATGCCGGAAAAATCTCTGTTTCCGAGTGATTGTACGAGCGGGTGAAGCGAAGCGAAGATCCTAAGGCGACCTTTTCCATAGGCTTCGTCTTCCAGTTCGTGGTCGCCATTCTAGAACCTATCTGGTCCAACGGCCAAGACTGAACCAATTACAAAAGTTAACTATTTTGAATTATACTCACGATTATTGTATACAGATTGGTCATCCGTATTGAATTCTTTAGATACTAACGAGGCTGTGACTCACCTTTATGATTCGCTAAATGGAATATTTGATGAAATTGTTCCTAATAGAAAAAAACCCAAAAAATATACAGTTATCCAGATTGGTATACCCGCGATATCATTTATTATTTACATTTAAAGTCTTATTATCATAAATTATATAGAAAAACGAATAATCAATTATACTATGCTTATTTTACTTATTTTCGCAAACAATTTAAATTATTACTCAATACAACAATGACATCACACACTAATGAGATTGAAAACAATATATTGCAAAACCCCAACAGTTTTTGGCATTACGTGAAACAAAATAGGAAATCCAATGAACCCTCATCATTTAACATGTCTACACCACAGCAAGTGGCTGATGCGTTCGCTTCGTTTTTTAAAAGCATATTTCTATCTAGTGCGCCTGCACTAAATCCGCACGCGACGCTGGCAGCTGCCATGACTTCCCCTCTCTCCACCCTAGCCCCTGACGTTCACGTTAGAGTGGACTGTATCCAAAAGAGTGATGTGAGTAGTGCGTTGAGAAAACTTCACAGTAGGTCCCGACGGTGTACCACAAATAATTATTCGGGACTGTTTTAAAGTCTTTGTTGACCCTCTATGGCACATATTCAATTTATCTCTTCAGCAACAAACTTATCCACCAGTATGGAAAACTACTAAAGTCCTCCCTATACATAAAACAGGATCTAAATCCGATATAAAAAACTACCGCGCCGTGGCAGTTTTATCAGTATTCGGCAAAGTAATGGAATCCACGTTATATACATTAATTTACAAACAATTACGCGGGTGGTTCTGCGACCAACAACATGGATTTTTACCGGGACGCTCAACCACAAGCAACTTAATCAACATCACAACACTGATTTCACGCGAGATTGACGTAAAAAGACAAGTAGACGTAGCGTATTTTGATTTCCAAAAAGCCTTCGATCAAGTCGAAAATGACAGGCTACTATATAAAATGGCAAGTGTAGGATTCTCAAAAAATCTAATATACTTTTTCGCAGACTACCTCAAAGACCGTAAACAGTATGTCCTATATAATAAATTCAAATCGAATGAATATGTGGTTAACTCAGGCATAGGTCAAGGTAGTTGTCTAGGGCCTTTATTATTTTTAATATTCATCAATGACCTACCATCTAAGATTAAATATAGCACATGCTTAATGTTTGCAGATGACGTAAAGCTAGCTCTTCCTATTGGTACATCAGCTGATTGTGTTCTGTTACAGAATGACATTAATAACGTTATCAACTGGAGCTGTGACAATAGTTTACACCTCAACATCAATAAATGTGTTGTCATGTCATACAGCCGCGCACATTCTCCTATTTGCCACGATTACATAATGGTTGATTCTTTAATAAAACGAGTGACCTCAGTTCGAGACTTGGGCACGTGGTTTGATACTCAGTTAAGTTTTCACGACAATATAACAAAGATATGTGACAAATCGCGAAAAAGTCTAGGATTTGTGCTCAGACAGTCAAGGCTCTTTAATAACCCCTCAACATATCGTATATTATATAATGCATACGTTCGTACTACACTAGAAACGAATTCAATAATATGGAACCCTTTCCAAGTACAAGACACGCAAAATATAGAAAAAATTCAAAAATCTTTCGTAAGATATTTATTTAAACGTTTATATTATTATTATCCACACCTATATCCAACATTATATATTGTAGGTATGGTTGACTATCAAATGTTAGCAGTGCGACGTAATATCACCCTCGTTAGGTACTTTTTTGGTTTAATACGCGGTAACATTTACAACTCGGTGCTGTTGGCGCAGGTGCAATTTCGTGTACCACAACACGACACATACACCGTGCACGTGCGGCGACACCATCAGCTGTTGGAAGTGCCATCCTGTCGAACGAATCTAGCTTTTAATTCGCCCTTGCCGCGCGCGCTGCGTCTCATCAATGATATTCTACATGACTCAACTATAGACCTATTCTCATGCACTGAACACACGTTTATCTCCTCAGCAGGGCGTCACATTGAGGGAATCACTATTGGTAGTAGTATACAATGAATATTAATATAACAACAACAAATATTTATAGGTATATATCTTTAATATCTACGTTTTCAACATATTTATAAATTTATTATTTATTTTATAATTATTTAATTTAATTTCAATACAATGTTTAAATTTGTTATAAATGTTTGTGTATAAAATCATTTCTTAATCTCAATAATGTTATTGCTGTAAACTTATATCACTTATTGTGCATGGTTTATCTGTTAACAATAAGATTTCTGTGTTTGTAAATAAATAAATAAATAAATTACATATACTTTTTCCCCGAACATTCATCTACACATATAAGATTTTACCGCCCAGCTGTGCCGATTAAGGTCGGTCCGCATATTTGTATAGCAACCCTTCGTGGTGAGGTGAACTCCTTTATCCCTAAACCACACTAAGTTGCAGTATATTTGTTTGCCACCGTAATAATGTTTAAAAAATGCGTTTTCAGGAGCGATGCGAAGCGGGAGAAAAACGAGCTGTGGTTCTTGGTGAAGTGTTGGCGTATAGAGGACGGTATGCGGACGCAGCGCGTTCGTTTTGTAGTGTGGGACGTGATGAACGTGCACTCAACCTGTACGTCGACCTACGTATGTTCAACAAAGCACAAGTAAGTATATTATTTATTTCTTTTTTCCTTTGTTAAAATGTATGTAATGAGAGTTAAAGCGGTAACATACTACTGAAATGCAACTCTATGCCATGCGACGACACGTATGAATTTGTCTGTGCAGTGTGCACACAACAAAACATTAACAAAATATAGCCTCATCTATCAGGCCAATAGAATAATGTCACAACAAGCAACGAATTCTACATAGAAAACACAGATGTCACTATACCTAGAAACACAGGACCGCTCATTTAGGGATGCATTTTGAAATAAACGTAGGTATTGCTAACTCAGGGATACTCCTATCTTAAATCCCTGGTGTACAAATAATGGGTTGGCAACACGCAAATGATACCTCCGGTATTGCAAGGGTCCATAGGCTACAGTAACTGCTTAACATCAGGCGGGCCGTATGCTTGTTTCCCACCCAAGTAGTATATAAAAAGAAAAGAACGCAACCGTAGAACAAATGTTCGAGAAGCCGAATCGCGATACCGAAGTTTACACAGACAATCAATATATATACAACGCTCAACGACTAACCGTTGGGCCGCGGCCCGCCAGGCACGATCACCTAGCCTGCGAGAAGAATCCTCCCTTTTCGTTGGAGGTGTGTGACAACATTAAGTCAAAATTATTATTATTCTCTTATGAATAGATACTTACTTATATTTATTATACCAATTATTATATATTTTTTTAATTGTTTTGAAACTGGCTAGTACTAAGTTTACTAACCACTAGATCAATCCGCCAATAATGTCAAAAATGTTTATTACTTCTTCAGGAATACGTTGGTGAAGGTGAAGGTTTGACTGCATTAGCGCGTCAGCGCGCCGAATGGGCAAGACACGTGAACGAGCCACGAGCCGCTGCGGAGATGTACCTGGCAGCTGGAGATGTCAAACGTGCTGCCCAACTCATGGCTGAGACAGGAAAAAGAGACATGTATGTGGTTATATAAATAACTAGTGGCCCGCTCTGACTTCGACTAGGTTTTTCCAATTGTTATTCTGTAAAAGCAAAAACCGAGCCACCGCAAAAACCGAGCAAAATCTGGCTGTCAGATTGAAAATCGGTATTCCGTAAGAGCCCTTTTTGACGTTTAGTCAATAGATTGTGCCGTTACCGAGCAATCACAACTGTTAGTTTGCGATCAGAACTGTCAGTTTGCCATCGCTGTTTCTTAGAGAATCAGCCGGCCGTTTAAGAATTGAGTTTCCAATCATTCTTTCTTAAGGGATGCTTACGTTTGACTGCCTTGGTGGTCCGTGCCCAGTGCCCAGTATGCGCCTGCTGTGCAGTTTGTGGGTTCGATTTTCACACAGGACAACTTTGTGTGCCCACAAATAGTTGTTCTGAGTCAGGGTGTAATTTGTGTCCGTTAATTTCATGTGTGTAAAGCCCTCCGCGGCACAGTGCTAGGGAGTTGCATATAAAAAAATATAAGTTATAAAATAAACATGTGTTCCAATTTTCAGCTTCTTAGACTTATTAGTTTTGGCTGTGCGGTGATCGTCAGTCAGGAAAAAAATTGTGTGTGTACCAGAGTACACAGGTAAGAAGTGAAACTTCTTAATCTTAATTCTTCTTAATTATCTTTTCAAAGTAATACAATTATATGATGACAGTTAATCTTGTAGAAAGGCAACGATTTTATAAAATTAAAAATGAATAAATAAATCATTAAAAACGAATAATTAAAAAAGATGTACGCATACATATTTTTATTTTCTAATCGTGTTTTGTTTTATTTTTAAATTATTATTTAATTTATATTTTTTATTGTTTTTAGAATTAATAATGTTCACTAGATTTACAGTCATATTTATTAATACTTGCTAATTTTAACAGATTTATATACATTCACTGATACTTACAATCAACAAGTGAGGTTAACTTCAAATAAATATTAAAATCATGCTCATACGTGTTGAATTTATAAAACGAAATATATAATCACTCACTTTTCTTGTAAATTCACTTAAATTTGAATAAGTCTTTTTATTTTATCACTTTCAAAGTAATAAAAAGAATAACAATATTATTGTTATTCTTATTTCAAACCAAACTTCAAAACTAATATATTGTTGTTATTATTATAATATATTACATTATATTCTTTACGTCACTATACTAAACTTTGATAAAAAAGCAACATGGCGCGTAACCGAAAAACGTGACGATTTTTTTACACTGCTACAAAATTTCTCCCATACGTCGATAAAGAAGTTTCACTTCAAAAATGTTTTTATATATGTTATGGCGAAAAGGTTCAAGTGCGGTGCTAGTTTTAGCCCGTAAGAAACTAGATGAAGCCGGTCGGTTAGGTTTTATGCAACATTTTTTCGTGAGCTGAACTTGTCCATCGATTGTGTGCTATCTTTAGCAGGTCATCGGTCCAACTTTTTGTTTGCCTGCCCATGTTGCGTCTTCCAGTCATGGTCGCCACTCCAAAACCTTTCTCCCCTAAGGAGCATTGCTTTTGCTAGCTCTGTGCCCTGCCTATTGCCACTAATAAAAAAAACAATTCTTCAATCTATATCGGTTACTTTGTTTCTCCTAATTTTGAATTTGATCTAAAAGAAAGAACATTTTCCTTATGCCAGGGTTACCAAAACACAAAATTTAGGTGTTACAAGATATAGGGTCAGCAACGCGCCAGTAATGCTTCGTCTCTTGTGTTTATAAGTGTATTGGTCACTTGTACCATGAATAAAACGTGTATTTTGGAATTTATAGAAATAAAACAAAATTGTAATTCAAACGTCTACTGTTCTAGGTTAATAGAACTAGCGCGCAAATTGGACAAAGGCTCGAGTGAATCTCTACGACACGTGGCTGAAGCGCTGGTGAAAGTAGGAGAACCTGCTTCCGCCGCTGATGTTTACCAACGACTCGGTGATTATAGGTAAGTAACAGTTTAACTCACAAGACCTAAATCAACCAACTGATCCATCCATAATTTAACTGCCTGGCTTTTTATATTCACTACTAAGGTGACAAACAGGCATAAACTACGCCTCAGATGACAAGCAATCACCGTAGCCTATGCTACGCTTTCAATGCCAGGGATTGCCACGTGTTTGTATGCTTAATAATACAAGAGTTTCTTGATGATCCCTGAGATAGGAAAACGGTTATCTAAAAACGTTTCACTACATGAGCACTGGAGATCAGTAGCCTTGACACGAAAAGCTATCGAGAAGTGAGAGAGAATTGTATCGTCATCGACAACAATTTGTATGACATTTGTACAGCGCCTCTTTCGTGCGTAAAATGAACTAATTTTGGGGCCACGAACTGTGTTTTTACGGTAATGCAAAATTTTGATAGCTGGCTATCGAGAACTGTTGAAACTTTTTTCACTTAGAATTTGTCTGTGAGAAAATTTACGTAACGGCTTAAAATTTAATGTTGTTGTCAATAAAAAAACGCCTATGACACTCACAAATAACGTGGCTTTCTATTGGTAAAAGAATTTTCAAAATCGTTTCAGTAGAACTACAACGTCACAAACATTGTGAACATGACGTTGTTTTTTTGTCAATTCTTTTCTTCTTTACCTCTTTATAGTAATTAATTACCCTATATATTAAGAGTCAAATAAATATTTACTGGGGTTCTATTTATGTTTCCATAATAGAACCCCTTTTGACTTACGTCTGGGTGACATTACTAAAGTATTTGTATCGAGCTCTCGATAATCGACAGAGTGTGCTAACATTGTAACGTATTGAAGACTCGAAACCGTTCTCAATACTTTTTCGTGCTAGGGCTACTGTACTTACGCACAGGAACACAACTACATCTCTGTGAGTTGGTATTTGGCTGTGGTTTTCCATATCATATGGTAAGATGGGAAGCATTCATAGAGTACGGTAAATGCTTACCATCAGGCAACCCGTATTGCGTGCCTGTAATGCATTTTACGCGTCACGATGCCTGATATGTATTTTCTTTTATCTTTTACAGGAAGGTAGCTCAGTTGGCCATCGCTGCAGGTGAATGGTCGCGGGCATTTACTCTAGCTCGTGAACATTCGGAGTGCAAGCGAGACGTTTACTTGCCTTACGCCCACAGAATGGCACAGGAGAATAAATTCGTTGAAGCTCAAAAAGGTAAGTTCTGACTTTATATTCTTTTTCTTAGCGGCAAACCTAGCGACAAAGCTGTCCAGAACGCCTAAATAGGTCTCTGTCGTGATTTAACGACTGTGTACAGTCGGGACCGACTTTTGACGTGCCTTTCGGAGACGTTCAGACTGCGGTTCACTTTGCGGTCACCCAATATGCGATTACCCTGCCCTTGGTAGCTACACAATTACTGACATTCTCCATGTTTCAATGCACTTGCGAAGCGAAAGCCTCTGGTACTCGTTCCTTCGCACGGCCGGTCCTCCATGGTCCGCCATTTTATTTATTTGTTCAGTACGAATACAGAAGCGTCGTATACGTTACGTGTTTACAGTTTAATTGATTTTGTGTTGAGTTATTGTTATATTTCCCTTAAGTAGTTGTTGTTATTATAGTGCATTTCACATTGCATGGGTCCTGTGACGTTTAACAGTTTAGGATAAAGATGAAAGAAAATGATTGAATCGGTCACTAACCAATTAGCTAATTGATTGATCAAGAGCCTAGAGTATTCAATCGATAGGTTTTAATTTAATCGTCTAACATTTTCATTGATTATTATCTTCAAATGTCAAGCGTCACAGTACCCATGCTAGGTGAAATACACTGTAGTAGTAAATGTTAGTATTTTTTCTTTTTTAAATTAAAAAACATTACAGTTATTATCATAATTACAGATTTAAAAAAATAATTAAGCATCTTTATTTGTTTCGATTCTTTAACCTCAATTCGTAGATGTCAAGAAGGACTTCGTGAATAAAAACGTACTGTAGCCACGTGGGATTGTGATGATTCTAATATTATTTTTATTTTCTAGCTTATCACATGGCTGGCGAGACGGCGACAGCGATGCGGGTGTTTACTATATTAGTTGGTAACGCAGTAGCTGAGGAGCGGTTCAGTGATGCCGGGTATTTGCACCACTTACTCGCCACGCAGTGTCTTGATACCGCTGCATCAGCAACTAATGAAAAGTAAGCACGACTACACTTTAATAAAACATACATTTGTGAATAAAGAAACACAATTTCAGTACTTCAATCTGTTTGACGATTTGGTGAGAGTTTTGGACTTAGGACCGAATGCTGTGAAACTACTGATGATGTCCCTGGTTTCTAAAAAGGCTGCGATATCCCAGTGCAAAAATAATCGATTTATAACACATGAAATGTGAGTTTATCAATCCGCATTATGCCAGCGTGTCTGGATTCAGGCCTAAACCTTCTCAGCAGTTATGATGTCCCGCATAGTGGAATATTCGTTAAGATTAGCCTCCGTGACCGAAACCTATCTGTACTTCTATTATTTTTATATTTTACGACCGGCCCGCTCCGACTTCGTCCGGGTTAAACTATTTTCAGCGCAGTGCTATTTTTTTTACATAAGAACCTTCTCCTGACAATAACAAACACAACAATAAGAGAATTACTAAAATCGTTGCAGCCGTTTACGCGAGATGATAATTTTTTTTATATATTATTATTTTACAGAGAGCGTGAATCATCACTTCGTGAATATATGAAGAACGAGCGTTTAGCGCGGATATACCACGCGTACGATGCCGTACACCGTTGTGGCCACGAACCCTTCTCGCTCAGCCAGCCGGACACATTACTTAACGCAGCTAGATATGTCCTAGCTTTAATTGACGCCGAACCACCAAACGGAGTATCTATATTGTATCCTTTATTAATTTACTGATAGAAGTCATGCAGAGGTGGCCCCGTGGGTGAACTTTTTTTCTCAATAGTTTCTTAAACGACGTAAGTGGGTACTAAGTCATTGATGTAAATTTCATCCTTAAGTGATATCGGTTGTATAAATGTCCGTCATTTTCAAAGAAGGAAGCACGAAATCTTACACTTGTATCGGTGTATTTAAAATTTTACCTCTTAGTGTGAAATAGGATTATCAAAATAATGATTTTGTTGTGGAACAGTTGATTCTTAAGTAAAGAATATACGACCTATATTTAAATAGAATTTCTACTATTTAGTGACGTAAGCTAGTGTCACTTTTATAAGGAACTAGCGGCCGCCTCGATTTCGCCCCGGGAATTAAGAAACAAATTTTCATCCGTTTAGAGATTGAATATCCAATTACCACCCTTCTTAGTGTTTATTTACGTCATTTAAGAAGCCTTTGTGCCAAATTTTAAATAAGTAGCCCCAGCGGTTTAGGCTCTGCGTTGATGCATCAGTCAGTCAGTCAGTCATGTAAGTTAGTCGGGACAAGTGACGAAGTTTTATTGGATTTTGTACTATACTAGGTTACTAATCAGTTAGTTTAGACTGGCCTGTTGGTCTAGTGGTTAGTGACTCTGACTGCTACGCCGGAGGTCGTAGGTTCGATTCCCACCCAGGACAAATATTTGTGTGATGAGCATGATTGTTTGTTCTGTGTCTGGGTGTAATTTAGCTATAATATGTATGTATTTAGAAGTATATATGTATGTTTATCAGTTGTCTGGTTACCACAGTACAGGCTCTGCCTAGTTTGGGATCAGATAGCGATTGTGAGTTGTCCCGAAAATATTATATTATTAGTTAGAAGAAAATATCTCCGTGGTTAACAGACATCAGCTCTGCGTTGCCTTCTTCATCTTAAGAAATAATAATGTTCCTTATCATAATTACAGCTGTTTATATCTTTGTTTAGCAAAGCAAGCGAAGTCACTCAATGCAAATGCACTAGCTCGTCAAATGTTAGACAAGTTATTGGGTTTGCAGATACCGCAGAAGTTCCAGGTAAGTTACCAAATGTAGAATTAGTTATTTTGAAATTTAAAAGTGTTTAAATAGTTTTGTACGGTTTCAAATGGTTTAAAAATAAATCACACCTACATATTCAAGGAAACTTAGTTAAAACTTATGGACCTCTTTGCAAACACTGAGTTGTAATACTCAGAATTCTCACAAGCACTAAACTGCTCATTTAGGGATGCAATTTTTAAGAAGTGTTAATCTATCCCTATCATAAAACCAGGTATTATTTTTAGTCAGCAATGCATACGTGATACCAGATATTATTTTACAGTGTAATGGGTAATTGTGGAATAAGACAAACGTGAACTGAAGACCTATACCATAGTGTAAGGAAGACTCTATATAGTAAGAACACTGCCGCAGTATATTAACTTAGATACCTACTGTATAGGACCAGAGCGCCCCGCTCGCTACTGGCCAACCCGAATTTGTTTGCTAACTGAATAGGTCCTGAGCAGTAGGTTTTTATTATTTTATTATGCGGCAGCGTCCATACTTTATAGCCTTCCTTACACTATGCCTATATTAACACACAAAAACGTAGTTACACCATTGTTTAGAGAAAGGTAAGCTTACATGGAAATGGTACATCAATTTTTGTTTTTACTACTTGGGTGGCAAACAACGGCCCGACTGATATTAACCAGTTATCGTACGCATTTCCATCATTTCAACCCATAAACGTCCCACTACTGGGCACGGGTCTCCTCCAAACATTTGGAGGGATATTAGCCTACCATACGCATTTCCATGCGAGCTTACATTTCGCTACCGGCATCGATGACTTTTATTTATATACGAAATTTTATTTCTAGGAAAGTGTAGAACTATTGATGTTGAAGACTCGTGCCAGTTCCAACGAATGTGGCGATGACGAAGTGGCACCTTTATGCTGGCGTTGTCGAAGACATGCGCCGATACTTTGCGCTACCAAGTGCCCGCACTGCAGGCACGCGCTCGCACACTCACTGGCCACGCACGGTAAGAAACCTCAACTATATCTTTTGTTATGTAATGTTCTACGAGGAAAGAGGGAAATCTGTATAATCTTTAAGATGCGTACGGAATCAGTTTGAGATTTAGAACAGTCAAAATTTATTAGGAGAATGCGTGTAGAACCTAAAATTAATATTTATACAACTAGCTGCCCGACCCGACTTCTCCTAAGGTAAACAATATTTTGCGCAATTTGCTTAATTTTCCTTAAAAAAAATGAATGAAATCGGCAAAATCGGAATTCAAGCTGCAGTGTGACCAAGGGAAATTAGATTTCATTTTTTTATACTCGTATATAACGGCGGAAGTTTCAAACCTCTTTCGTCTCAAACATTGCAATCTCCGGCATATCCGTATATATAAAAGGCAACCGTTACTGACTGACTGAGTGACTGATGTATCAACGCACAGGTCAAACCACCGAACGGATTGCGCTGAAATTTGGCACGCAGATAGTTATTATGACGTAGGCATCCATGAAGATAAGGCTAAGAACATGTTTTAAAAAAATCACCCTCTAAAGGGGTAAAATAGGGGATAAAAGTTTGTATGAAAGTCAGTTAATTTTGAAGTTAGGATCTTCAAATTTTGTGTTTGGGCTTACGATTAATCCGACATCTACGCGGGCGAAGCCGCCGGCAGAAGCTAGTATATTATAAGAAACAAAACACTCTTGGTTTAAGTTCATCACTACCAATGTCAAACATCCTTATTTGTATACGCTAGCAGCTGACGTAATAGAACACAATTATAAACAAAATAGAGATATACATACTTATACTCTTTGTCAAAAGAACCTTAATCAAGATCAAACTTAAGATTATAATAAGGTGACATTTTACGGTCAAATTTCGCTAACCACCAACACAACTTCTCTCTAGTATAACTAATTATGTGCGTGACGATTGAGAGTCCAAATCGTAAATCGAAAAACTAATGTTATCTAGATTTAGTAGAAGTTGTAAAAAAATTGTAGAACCGATTAAAAAATTTGTAAAATAATAATTTAAAAAAATATAGCAATTTAAATGAGGTCCCTCAATCCTTACTCAAGGGTACCTATTTCTTAGCGAATCGATGCAAGTAGAAGCTAAATTGAATACTCATATTTTAGTAAAAATACAGATAAACACTTACCAAAATATTCATCAAAATCAACACACATTCAAAACTTTTATAAATGTTTTAAACATATCCCTCAATCCATACTGTATAGATTGAGGGCCCTGGTGTTTTGAAAAAGTGGCTGTATGTTTTAAATTTATTTTTGCATCAAGATTTAGTAAAAGTTGTCTAATAATTTGTAAAAAACAAAAACGACTGAAATACATAACGGTTTAAAAATTATAACTCTAGAAACTATGTCCCTCAATACTTATGCCTACAAAAAACACTTTGTCAATTGCTCACTGGGTACTGCAAGTATATAATTAACTATGAATATATATTTTTGTAATAATTTTCTACTAAAAGTTTATGCAGTTATTTAATTAGAAGATTCGTTACTCATCAAAATATTAATTTGTCAATATTCCTAAAAACTAAATACGTATAGGGTGACAATAAATTAAACGAGGATGTAGGATTGATTTCTTTATTTGGATGGCTTTTTAAATATTTACAAGACCGTAACTTAGTGAATGCAAGTACATTGGTAGCGCGGTGTTGCTTTGGCATAGTTTATTTTTATTGTCATCATAACAGTATATTTGTTCATTTATGAAAATATGACATTTGTAGTGACCGAGACCATTAGGTAACACAGATGGAATAAATTCAGTGGCTCCTATGACTTTATAAGTTTTATTTTGTAAACAAATAGTAAACGGTATTTCTCTCAGTATATTTTTTTCAATCCCATTCAAATCAAATGATATTATTTTTGACAACTCATAGGTATATTTAATTTGATTACTACATGACAAACAGTCTGTGTTTTCTTCGGTAATACATAAAGCATCTTCTAAAAAACTGATACCGAAAACGGAAATCATATCGAGATTCAAAGGCAAAAAAGCAACTTCTCTTGTAATTTCCTTTGATGTGCATAGCGCATTTATGCATCGTTTTACAAAACGAGCACTAAAACAGTATTTCAAAACTATATGTTCGAAAATAAATGAGACGTTACATTTACAGTCGCAGACAATTTTTTCATCATCTTCTGCTTTGTTAACGAAATACTTTAAAACAATTTGAGTTCTCAATATATTAGCCTTTTCTTCTTCTCTATCAGATAAATAATAATTTACATATTGTGGAACCAGTTCGTCAGCAAAGTTATCTAGGATGTCATGAATATTACAATTTTGATTATACCCCACAGTCAGAAGATACATGACGGAATCTAAGCCGCAAGTATTCCTTATTTGTACTTCATGATTTTGAAAAAATACAGGAACGCATAGGTTGCCGTTTCTGACAAATGTCACTTTGGTTTCTGGCTGTGCTTCTTTTTTTTCAACTTGTCCTTTCCAATTTTCAATATAAGTTGGCAAGTCAGAATAAATAGAGTCTTGAGAAAAGCTTCGACGAACATCATTTGACGATTTACATTTTTTTGCATTTTTATTTTTTTGATGTCGTGTGTATTTTCTTTTTTTCGTACGCGCCTTATTTGGAGTTACTTTATTATATAAGTCTTGGCGAAGATCCGTTAACGCTAATTTCATTTCTCCATCCAGAAACTTTGAATAAATATTTACAAATGCGTCAATGCGATACGTCTTGTTCAGTTTTATTTGAAAAACTAAATGTTTCAACGTTTTGAAAAAGCTTTCAATTGCGGAAGATGAAGGGGTTTTGATGTCCGATTCAAAAAAACAACACATTAAATTGGACCACATTGGGAGCTTAAACAATAATCTTTTTAGCGTGGATAGAAGTGGTGGATAAAAATACTCATTTTTGTTGTTATTTATCAGTTTATTTGCTTTTGATATATATATTTTTTCTCTTCCACAATCATATCGAACCAGTCTAAAAATTCAATATCCTCAGCAAAAGTGACATCATCGACCATCAGTTTGTCTACACTGTCATTACCGTCTTCCAATACGGTTTCCTTACATTTATAGGTCTCCACTAATTTATTCAGGCGAATTTCAGCAGATTGAAATTCGGAACTTGAAAAGGAATTACTATTATCGTATTGTGCAAGACAAATCTAAATTATATCACAAATCACATCTTTGACAATTTGCAAATCTTCACACTGTTTCAAAAATAAAATGCAACAAATATAAAAACGTTTAACATTTTGATTCATATCATCTTTGAAACAAGGTAAATTGTACAACGTCTTGACAAAGTGACTAGTGTCAAGTCTTATAAAAACTGGCGGTAGGTTTGACGAACGCCCTTCTAACGATGACATCATCTCTTTTATATAATCCTTTGTGGAAGTAAAAGATGTAAAGGCTTGAATATTAGCCGAAATCAAGGCAGAAGAATCATCAGTTATGATCTCATGAGGTGGTTGGTTTACAAAACTTAGCCATTTTTTTAGCCAGTTTAAAATAGATTGCGTATTATGTGAGTCTGTTATCATCTGAATCACAGGTACTGATTTTAACTTTTGATTAGCTGTGATCAGTCCCACATACAAAAATAATCTTTTTGTAATATAAGTGCCATCAGGGAGACGAAAAGGTTCGACAAAAGAGCCAGTAGCATCTATAGTAAGTGTTACTTTTTGAAATTTATTGAAGTAATATTCGTAATAATCAATTTGATGATCACTCCAAAAATACACATAAAAATTAGGGTATATCGAAATTTCACGTATCATATTATTTAAAGTTGGACTTTTAGCTAAAATCAATAATGATACGAAAATGTTTGAATCAGGTAACTGACCTCTCTTTGCATCACATTTGATTTGCCTCAACGCTTCAATAGATGGTAGTACCAGCGGGCCTATATTCTTCTCATGTTCATCATCTTTTACTAATTCCGAAACCAACTCATTACGTACCATAATGGCAGATTTGTTCAGTAATTGTTTAGCTAATTGTCGTCTTCTATATGATGTCAGTTTGGATTTTTTTTTCGGATTGTGTTTATAAGATTTATTTATACCAGTTACTTTACATAAAATCGTAATAATTTTATCAGTTTTTTTCAAACTAGATAATTCTATACGCCCTTTGCATTGGGAACATTGACCCTTTATGGAAATTTTTATTTCATTTATATTACTTTTTTTAAAAACCCATGTACAAGGTAACCTTGAGCTTAACCAAATTTTTTCCTTTAACATAGCGGACCATTTAAATTTTGGCAGAGTTATATACTTTTTGTAAGTTAAACCTCTCTTCTTGTATGCATACAAAGGTTCTACTTTTTTCGAGTCATACATATCGATATCGAAAGAAAAATGTAATTCTTCAGGACTGCTCAAACTACAAGATTTTTTGTTAAGCGGTGATGCTGATCTTGTCGTTGCGATACTATTTTCTTTTGTAATATCAATAGAAGATTGGTCAATGTCCTTTTCGATTTCAAAAAAAACATTGTAATGACGTTTCATTGACAAAAATAAAGCCATTGGTGTCATTTTGTATTCGAGTTCCCGAGACATGGTAGCAAAAACAGGATCATTATATTTAATTTTAGGGTTATCCAAAAGTTCAGCTGCATATCTTTGAAATATTTCTTTTTGTGTATTCAAATCTACTTTCGATTTTCGACCCCTTTTCATGATTGTACTGTAATACAATATGATATTATTTTAATATGTTGCATTCACATATCAATTTTATATAATTTATCGATACATTTTACAACATATTATGTGCTCAACATAAAATTCATATAACTAAATTCAATATTTTTAAACAATAAACAAATATTTCGTAAATAAATGAACCATTTATATAGCTGAGAATTAAGCGCAAATTGCATATTAATGCATTTAACACAAATAAAATCATATCCATTTTTTAAATATTTTTCTCATTTAATAAAATATTATGCTAAAATAAACCAACTAATATCAAAAGTATATCACAAGAAATAATTACAAAGTTATTTAATGTATAAAAATAATGGTTTCATAATAACAAAAATTCAAATTGCATATCAAATGATCCAAACTTTTTTAACATAAAAAACATAATTCACCTTGGAACTGCTTTATTATTTTACCATGAATATGTATATAATAATTAGTAGGTACTTACCTTTACAGGGAAAACGTTTCGAAGATAACTATTAATAGCACTTGCTTATTACCAATGTGCACTCCTGAATATTTATATTATGTCCAAGTGATATAATTATTACGTGTTCAATGTTCCAATCAAACAAGGTATACCAACAAGTTAAAGCTAATTTATTTATCTTATTGGAGGTAGTTTGATATCTGTTTATTTCAAAGTACCCACTAGATTTACTCATCAATATTTTAAATAAAATGTTAAATATCGGTACTTGTTTTGTGATTATAATGTATGAAAGCTAAAATTCTTTGTAAAATTTAAGTAATGAATGGTCACCCTATACGTATTTAGTTTTAGGAATATTGACAAATTAATATTTTGATGAGTAACGAATCTTCTAATCAAATAACTGCATAAACTTTTAGTAGAAAATTATTACAAAAATTTGTATTCATAGTTAATTATATACTTGCCCTAAGTACCCAGTGAGCAATGATCAAAGTGTTTTTTGTAGGCATAAGTATTGAGGGACATAGTTTCTAGAGTTATAATTTTTAAACCGTTATGTATTTCAGTCGTTTTTGTTTTTTACAAATTATTAGACAACTTTTACTAAATCTTGATGCAAAAATAAATTTAAAACATACAGCCACTTTTTCAAAACACCAGGGCCCTCAATCTATACAGTATGGATTGAGGGATATGTTTAAAACATTTATAAAAGTTTTGAATGTGTGTTGATTTTGATGAATATTTTGGTAAGTGTTTATCTGTATTTTTACTAAAATATGAGTATTCAATTTAGCTTCTACTTGCATCGATTCGCTAAGAAATAGGTATCCTTGAGTAAGGATTGAGGGACCTCATTTAAATTGCTATATTTTTTTAAATTATTATTTTACAAATTTTTTAATCGGTTCTACAATTTTTTTACAACTTCTACTAAATCTAGATAACATTAGTTTTTCGATACACGATTTGGACTCTCAATCGTCACGCACACTAACTAATTAAGACCAAAAAGATATATTTAAAATTATTATTTTTACTATATTACTTGTCTATTACTATATTATATTACTATACAGTACCCCCTAGTACGAGATTTGATAGATTTTCTAAAGAAATTAAATAAATTTTCGTTTCTTGTCGTTAATTTGCAACTGGCACCTGTGGCGGGGTGTAAAACAATCTAATCCTCGCAGTAAAAGTGGTTCGCTCTTATAATTATCAATTTCAAAATATTAAGCGTCTTCTTTTTTACTTTAAAAAAAATATAGTAATCGACATGAAAAACGTACATAGTTTACATAATATAAATAAATCGAAAATCGTTTACAACTAAAAATATTTGTTAATGTTTTTTTTTAATCTTTGTATTCACAGAAGTACTTCCCTTAGTGCAGTTCGAGCCCGCTGAGGGTATCACGTATGAAGAAGCGTTGGACCTGATTGAGCGAACGCCTATGCCCAATAAAACATCAAGCAAGGAAGACATGGCTGGTGTTGAGGTGTTACGAATAGAACATAATATTGAAGGCACTGATCCTTTTCTAGACAAAGTTGAAGAGGTAAGCACTATGTGATATATAAAAGTATCATTTTAATATAATAACACTAGGAATAATTCACACATGTCCATATAATCCCAAACTAAGAAGAGTAAAGACAATGTCAAACTCGTTTATCCAGTTCGATCGAATACGAAAAAATATATTAAAGACAATTTTTTTTTCTATAGCCGATTCGCTGATCAGGGTGCCCTACCCTGATCAGCGAATCGGCTACACTAAGACTACTCGGAACAATAAGAATTGGAAATAAATTATGGCACCTCTTTTAATTGCAAGAATATAACAGTTGCAATTTGTGGTGGGTAACAGAAAGAGACTGGAATTTAATAAATAAATATGAAATAAATAAAAGTATTTTAATACATAAATATAAAAAAAAAAACAAAGTATCAAGAAAATGCCTGTATTATTAACTTGTAATGTGCAATATTATAAATATCAAACACAGAGCATAGATTTCCAAATACATTTACTGAATGTAAATCGAACCCACAACGAATAGACTGTGCAGATCAGTCTATACCTACTAATATTATAAACGCGAAAGTTAGTAAGAATGTATGAATGTTTGTTACTCTTTCACGCAAAAACTACTAAAAGGATCTGGATTAAATTTGGCATAGAGATAGATTATAGTCTGGAATATCACATAGGCTACTTTTTATTCTAGATTATAGTCTGGAATATCACATAGGCTACTTTTTATTCCGGAAAAACTCTGTTCCCGAGGGAATGTACGCGCGGGCGAAGCCGCGTGCGGAAGCTAGTTAACCAATAAAATGATATTTTGTTTATGTTATACACAGGATGACGAAATAGGTGTAGTTGTGTGTAGTCGTGGCGCGTTGCTACAGCTGAACCCGGCAAGCATCGTGATTGTGTCACGGCCACCGCTGCGACCGCTCATGTACCGCAACATGCTCCCCGAGCTACCTGCCACTGTCTGCCAGCACTGTCAAAACGTAAATATATTTTTTACTTTTTTATTTACTTTAATTTTTACACTTAAACTGTACAAAGGTCGTCAAAATGGAAACGTCCATTGGCTACGGTAACCATCACTCGGACGGTTTGCTGTCTAAGTAGTATAAATAAAGAGATATTTATAATATTGATAGTGTCCTCTATCCTTATTATTATTTTGCCTTGTGTACACCGCTGCTTTTCTGTTCTTTTAATTCCATAAATAAGTAGAAAATAATTATTTTTTTCTACAGCTATTTTACCTAGAAGACTTAGAGATTCAGCTTGTGACGAAGGGACACTGCCCGTTCTGCCGACATCCTTTCGAAGAGACTCGGACGGATGAAGATGACACAGATTCGCTACTCAATGACTCTCTTACCACGCCGGTTAGCCCTAGTACTGACGGAAACCGTTGGCGATAGAAGAGGTGTAAAGTAAGATCGCCACACCATCTGGAAAATTTAACTACTTTAATTATATTATAGTACGAAAGAGGTAAGTATAGCGCGCGGAAATAGTAATTGTATAAAAGGCAATAACTATTTCTTTCTGTATCATACGTTCTATATTATCTATCGCAGTCATACTTGGTACCTATGTGTAATAACAACGCAACAAATTGAATACTGATCAGTACAAACGTAGCTATTCTTTTGTTAACCAACTGTACGTTATATCAAATGTATCGATTTAATGCCCTTTTATTCCATTAGAAATCATTCCGTTGTAAAGATTAATTGTCTTGTATTAGTGTACTTATAACGACTTAATTGGACTTAGAACAAGAAAACATTAGAAATAAATTATATTGATGTCATAATTATATTGTGTACGTGAATTTGATAAAATGTTTTGATATGGTCCTCGAATAGGTGTAGCAAGAAAAATGTATTTGAATAGTAATAGTTATATCACACTGTAGATCAATACACTAACTACAGCAAACTGATAAAAGACTATCGAGGGGATTAGGTATATCAAAACATTAACAAGAAATTTAACACTCAATTCATTGAAGTCAAAATAAGTCGAAAAAATTAATAGTGCCATCTCCATGTTGGTCTGTGAACTTCTTTGTAGTGACATCTTTTGGGATTTGCAATTACTATGTGTATACCATCATGCCATCTATCAGTTTGTGTGCGAATTCACAACAACAACAAACGCTACTGCTACTCATAGCATTGTCTTACCAGTGACATCTATTGGAAATTCATAATTACTACGTGTATACCGGGCATTTAATATCGGCGACAGATGGCGTACCTGATATCTATTCAAAGTAGACGTACGCGTACGAAGCATCTGCTTTACGCGATTCCCACCCTTAAATTAAAAGTTTATGTAAGCCTAGGATAACGAAATCGTTATTAAAAATGTTTCTCTTTAATGACTACTCTGAATGTTTCTGTGCTCAAGCACATAAACATTTATTACTTACATTATAATACTGCGTCTACTGTGTGTATTTATTTGGTTGTGGTCTTTTGTAAGGTGGACGTCCTTTTTCATTCTGCTGTTCGTTCGTATAGTTAATTGAATAATAATAATTTATTTATTAAGCTAGTCTTTACAAATTTATGTAAGCCCTAAATCCCAAACTGGCGGTTAGCTGTATGTCAAGAGTCAGTTTCTACGAATAGTTAGAGGTACAATTTGATTTTACTATCTTATCAAAGCTAAGTACAAAAAAACTAATATTACTTACAAAAAAAAAACAAATGAGTTCCCTGTCTCTTTATAACATTAAATGGATCTATCTCGGATGAATTACACGTCCCATGTAGGTAGGTAATCCCGGTGTTACAGATTATTGGCTTGCCGTGATGCCCTTGGTATTGCAAGCGCTCATAGGCTACGGTAGTCGTTTATCATCAGGCGGGCCGTATGCATGTTTGTTACCTTAGTTTTTTTTATACTACCAAGGGCGCAAACAAGCATACGGCCCGCCTGATGTTAAGCAGTTACCGTAGCCTGTCGACGCTTGCAACACCAGAGGTATCACGGCAAGCCTACCCTGTAAAAACCTTATAAATACTTTTTTGTAGTATCTATAATAATATCATCATAATCTCAGTTGAGCATCGTCCACTGCTAGAGATAAGGCTTCCCCAATGATTTCCACAGCATTTGGTCCTGAGCTGACCTTATCCATCGGCCGCCTGCAACCTTTACCAGGTCTTCTCCATGGTCCGATGATCTTGGTCATTCCATATCCATTTTAAGATCCATTTGTTCTGAAATTGTACTAGGCCATCGATCGTTGTGCGACGATCTTCCTCGGCCTCAGCCACGACCATGATATCGGCAAATTGGAGGTGGGTGATGTAATCACTGTTGATGTTGATTCCAAAGCAGAAGCTTCGAGCTTCGTCGAACAGTTTCGGAGATATGACATCTCCCTGTCTTACTTACACACCTCTGCAATCTAGGCTCAATCTTATCTCCTTCTAACTTCTATCTATCTATATTAATAAAAATGAAATGTATGTACGCGCATAACTTCCGATCGACTGCACCATAGATAGATAGATAGAATATTCTTTATTGTACACCAAGCAAAAATACAACAATAAAAAATAACAGTTTAATGTAATAGTTAGCTGTACAATGGGCGGTCTTATCACTAAAAGCGATCTCTTCCAGACAACCTTTATATTAGCTAATTCTTTTTTTGTGTGTTGTTTTTGTCAGGACAAGGTTTGTGTAGAATGAAATTAAAATAAAAAAAGATCTTTTTTTATATGGCGATACGAAGTTCGCCGGTTCAGCTAATATATATAAAAATGAGTCCCTTTTCCCCTTGGTCACGCCATAACTTACGAATGACTTTACGGATTTTATCTTTTTTTAAGTTTCCTATTACTTTGGTGAAGATTGTTTAACCCGGGCGAAGTCAGGACGGGTCGCTAGTTATAATTTAAACTTTTTTTTTTTTTTAAAGACAACTCCCGCACTAGAGAACAAGCTCTGTGTCGCGGGGGACTTTATAAACATACAAATAACGGACACAAATTACACCCAGACTCAGAACAATTCTTTGTGGGTCACACAAAGTTTTATCCTGTGTGGGAATCGAACCCACAACCTCGTGCACAGCAGGCGCATACTGCGGCCACTGGACCACCGAGGCAGTCAATTTAAATGTATCGTACCTGCATATCTATAGAAGAAGTAGCAATGACTGACTAAATCATTCTATTTATAAAAAAGCTGATGCTGGGAACAAGCTCTGTCGTCGGGGAACTATAAAACATATACTTGACTGCCTCGGTGGTCCAGCGCAGCGGCCGCAGTATGCGCCTGCTGTGCACGAGGTTGTAGGTTCGATTCCCACACAGGACAAAACTTTGTGTGACCCTCAAAAAGTTGTTCTGAGTCTGGGAGTAACTTGTGTCCGTTAATTGTATGTTTGTAAAGTCCTACTCGACACAGAGCTTGTTTTCTAGTGCAAGAGTTGTCTTTTTAAGGAATAAGGAAAGGAAAGGATAATAATTCACGGACACGAATCACCTATACTCAGACACGGCACAAACATTAATTGATCACACAACGTTTTATTCCGAATGCTAATCGAACCAATAACGACGATACGAACAGTAACGATGGTAGTTTTGAGCCTCTAGACAAGTGGCATAAGCGATAGTCGAATCGAAAAGTCAAAAAGAAAATGTATGGGATTTGACGTAAGTTTACGACATTAAATCGTAGACTCACGTCAAATCCTATACATTTTATTTTTTGACTTTTCGATTCGACTATCGCTTATGCCACTTGTCTAAAGGCTTTGGTTTCTAATAGACCAGTTCCACCACTTAACTAGACGTGCAATCTACGAGTAGTTATACACTTCACAGATAGATACATTTATGTAGTAATGATATAAGTACTTTTTTGTGTACTAGGCAGTTTGTAATATTATTGTCGAGTGACAGCAGGTGGGTGATACATACAACGTTCACACGCTCTGCGTTGCTTGCAAGTGCACAGAGCACTTGCAAGAAACGATAATGCTGACAACATGTCGTGTGTGGTCAAATTCCTACATTCATTGGCATGTACTCTATATAAAAAAGGTAAAAACCACTGCCTATCCTAAAATTCCTAATTAATATAATAATATCAACCCGTATATGTTCCCACTCCTGGGTACGGGTCAAAAGAGAGAGAGGGTTTAGGCCTTAATTCACACACGCTGGCCTAATGCGGGTTGGTGAATTAGACACGTTTTTAGAATTTATTCTAAGACATGTGGGTTTCCTCATTATGTTGTACTTCACTGTTAGCAGATGGCGAATTATTTGATTGGTAGATATAAACTCCACACATTGGTACTGCCATCCGGGATCGAACTCGCACCTCTTGCGTGCATGTCAGTTACTTTCCCGCTCGGCCACCACCACTTTTTTCTAATATACAATAGCATATAATTTGATCGAAGCATATCCTCATGCCAGTCTAATCGGGGTAGGCAGAGACGTCGTGCGTCGTGTTTGAGCTCTTTTAAAAATATTTCATGTACACACATAAATAACAAAAATTCACTTTAAAAATCTTGTATTTCAAAATATTTTTTTAAAATATAAACTTATTAAAAAATACTCGACTGCCTTGGTGGTCCAGTGGCCGCAGTATTGCTGTGCACCAGGTTGTGGATTCGATTCCCATACAGGACAAAACTTTGTGTGACCCACAAAATGTTGTTCTGGGTCTGGGTGTAATTTCTGTCCGTTAATTGTATGTTTGTAAAATTCCCCCGCGACACAGAGCTTGTTCTCTAGTGCGGGAGTTGTCTTTTTAAAAGATATATAAAGAAATTGTCTACATGGAGTGCACCCCACTAACATATCATGTTTACAGTCGCTTGCTAATTAATATTTTAAATATAATATGAGCTCTTATATTACTAATTAAGATCTTGGTGTCGAGACGCGTTAGTTAGTATGATAAATTGCCTGAGGTGTTAGAGCGTCCGCTTGCCTAGCTTAGGGATTTCTAATCACAATATAAAGTTAGAATTTAATATTGTGGCTTTTTATATTAGGGTTCTTCCCACACATCCACGACCCAATGTTTTTGAATAACAAACTTTCAAACATAAGATCCCCCGACCTCCATGACAAATTAAAATATGAATCATTATTTTCTTTTCCAAGACATCCATTCATGAGTTTTTAAGTATGGTCAGGAGGAAAAGCTTCTGATGGTACCAAATACTTGCCTGTTTTCCAGTGGGAAGAAAAAGATTTAAGAATAACGGCAATTGAATGAAGGCAATAAAATGCGTATATATTGGTAAGAGAGCTACTGGTTTATCAGACTATCCCGTTTTCCATAAAGCTAGATTTATTTTTTTATAGATAATAGTATTATTGTAACACTAGCTGTTGCCCGCGGCTACGCCCGCGTGGATGTCGATTATCGCTGCAAAAAGTAGCCTATGTGTTATTTCAGACCATAATCTATCTCTTTGCCAAATTTCATCCAGATCCGTTCAGTAGTCTTTGCGTGAAAGAGTAACAAACATCCATCCATCCATCTATTCTCACAAACTTACACATTTATAATATTAGTAAGGATTATGTTACAATTGTATCGATGTATGAAAGGTAGCGTGCCCTCTCTTAAGTATCGACTTTTCATTTGTCAGCGGTGAAGAAAAACACTGGCAGGGGTATTCCGTAAGAGCAAAAACCGAGCAAAATCTGGCTGTCAGATTGAAAATCGGTATTCTGTAAGAGCCCTTTTTGACGTTTAGTCAATAGATTGTGCCGTCACCGAGCAATCACATCTGTCAGTTTTGCGATCACAACTGTCAGTTTGCCATCGCTGTTTCTTAGAGAATCAGCCGGCGGGAATCAACACATAGGGGCTAGCCTTAATAATATTAAGTATAGCAAAAAAGACCTAGACGTCGCACTAGCGCGTAGAAACTTTCCACTAAAATTGCGTGTAGATTCATTTCATCTATCACTATTTATTACTGTACCATTTCGTTCTGAATTATCTATCGCATTCATAATTGATATCTATAAGCAAGTACGCACTAAACATAGTAACAAAACTGAACGCCGGGCCTCTCAGTATTAAAGCTTATCTTTCTTTATAAAATAACAAGCTAGCCTGATCCACGAACCCGCATTCAGTCATCGTATATTTAGATTTTGACTCAACTAATTTAAACAAAAAAAATACATATTTTGCATTACAGGTTAAACTTTTATAAAAGCTCTAAGCTTACTTTCCTTCCTTCATATCATTAACGGCTAAAGTGCATCTCATGACCATTCAAATAAGCTCAAACACGGCAAAATTACATTGTTTAATTATGGAGTTCCGTTGCCTACCTTCCAGCTTAATCATCAGTTCAGTTAAATTGTACCATTTTCATTTGCTACAATACATTTGCGTAGTAATAGTTGCTTCACAACCTAGATCGAGACTTATATAATCGCCATCCGTGAAAAACTTATCATTAAAAAGTTCAGATGGCCATCTGTTCCATCTTCTTCATCAATTTCACTTCACCAAATTACACTTTCTGAATGCAAATGTGCGATTTGTTGTATAAAATATTGAAATAGCTATACGTATGCTTATAATTTTTGAGTAGTTTCCTTAATTCCTTATGTAACCCATGCCATGATCAGAACTTTCTTTTGATGAAAATGAAACCAAACTAAAAGTATGACCTCAGATAAAAATATTTTTTCAAATCGGTTCTTATATGACGGACTTCGGCGGTTACAAATATAAATTGATAACCTCGTCTTTTTGAAGTCGGTTAAAAAACAAAGGAAAATCTTGTCCAGTAGTGGCACATAAATGAGTTAAAGTCTCGATATAAATTAAATAAGACTGCATTGAGTGCACTTTGCCGCGATTCCATCTATCTCAATATTAGGGGTCAGTGCTTTAAAACATTTTCTATAAAGTGGAGACACTAAAGCCTTCTTACGTAGCGCCATGCTCCTTTTACTGAGCACTCATAAGAGTGCTCAGTAAAAGGAGCATACAGCCGACAGTACCTATTACATCTGTCTATTATAGAGATAACTTTATAAAAGACAGATGTAATAGGTACTGTCGGCTAAGCTATTTATACAATATTATAATATTAGTACCTTCGCAAGATTTAAGATAGAATAGATACTAATAAATAAAGTATTACAATAAATATTTTACAGTATCAGCAATTTTGTCCGTAGAGGTCAAAATAGCCAAATTGAATATGTGGTCGAGCCATCTAGCCAATACATAGAGGTTGAATTCCTGTAATTACTTTCTCACCACCTGGCCATTTGGCGGCCATTAACTAGTACCTACCTACATAATTATTGTAATTATACTTTATGTTATATAAGTAGTAGGGTTCTTAGGATACCCGTGATAAGTTAAATCGTAAATCTGTATAGGTATCTATTAATACGCTAAACGCAAACTTTAACCTTCTTTTCCTTAGACCTTCCTTTTAGCACAGTATAGGTAAATATACCTAGAAGAGTAAGCAAAGTAATAATAAAAAGACAATCGAATTTCGAGTGCTATCGGACCTCTTGTGTGGTAACTAAGTGCGTGCCTCAGAAAGCACGTAAAGCCGTTGGTCCTACGTCTGACCCCTCCCCGATCGTATACAAACATACAATTAAAGGACACAAATTACTCGGAACAACTCTTTGTGGGTTACACAAAGTTTTGTCCAGTGTGGGAATTGAACCCCTCGTGCACAGCAGGCGCATACTGCGGCCACTGGACCTCCAAGGCAGACAAGGTAGTCGTCAAGGAATCCGGTTAGGAGGATAATATTACATGAAATAAGTACGTACCAAGGTACTTACTTAATATTTTACACGTACCTACTTAGATATATTAGACGAAACATATGTACATATACAGAAAAATATTCAAAAACTCTCGTTGGCATTTGTTTCTTTTGCATATCAATATTCCACGTCATTTTTCGAAATACAATTTCGCGATACACCGTTAGGCTCCGCGCAAACGGGCCACCGACCGGTGACCACAGCCACCAGTGGCTGTCGCGTGCCACATATTTTAACGCGCAAACGACGGTCTTTCTCTGTCTCTTTTTTTCCTGCTGAAGTAGCGAGAAGTTGCCACCGGTGGCTATCACATGTGGTTGAAAGTAAGTCGTGCGTAGCCGCCACTTTCTTCGCCTGTGCGCCGTGTCCATACAAATTGTGTGAAAAATAAACAGTTTGTCGCTAGCTACCTGTGGCCGCCAGGTTGCTAGTTTGCACGGAGCCTTACTCATCTAATGAAATGCTATAACAAGATTGTTACAGACAATAGGAATGAGTGTATGAATGCTCTAATGATTGTACCGATGTGCACAGTTTTTTCCCTTTTATAGCTTTCATCCACATTCGTACTGAACTTTCATAACGAACTACGAACATGGTTTTTTTCTCTTTTGATGACCTACTACGAATTTATGATTCGGTAAAAGTTTACATTTTCGTCGTCAATGTCTTCTCAAAGTAACTACATGTACCTACTACCAAAATGACTCTGAATCGAACGAACACTGTAAGATCAAAGAACTGAATACAAACTTCAGATAGTCTTACTTTTGCATTAGCTGCAGGGGCGCTAGTTGCAAATGTATTGCTAGAAACAAAACGAAACTTCGTTTCGTGACTATCAGAACAGAACTCTTGCTAGAGGGGTACTGTTTGTTGAGAAAACTTCAGGCGTGCGCAGACTTATTTTGACATATTACGCTAATGTTAGCACCTCATTAAAGTTTTCAAGAATTTTATATGTTTTGCTTTAAGAATTAGTATTAAGTGTAGATAATATTACCACCGTCTAAGAAGCTCATATGAAAGAGTTAAGAGTACTTCACTCTGTGATATTACATTACATTTTCTTAATAAATTGTCTAGAAGCACGACTTGGATGCTACGAGCTCGTACATCACCGTGTATTTAGTAATTTTATTTCTTTTAATTATCTTTATATAACCTGGTGTGATAAGTACTTATATTAAGAGTATAATCCCCAGTTTATATCAGTATATAAAGAACGATACCTATACACGTCAAACTTTACGCTCGGTCTGAATGTAAATGTGCTTCGCTATACGAAACAAACAGGGGCGAGAGAGTGTCGCGTCTTATAAATATTAATGCTAGCAATATTATATTATGTCTCACTACTGGACACAGCTCTCCTCTCATCTATTATGAGCGTCTAACGCAATCTGTTTAATTACAGTGCATTTGACTGTTCATAATGTACAAGCTATGGCATAATATGTAGATATATAGAGCGAGCATTAATTGAATATGTTGGTAGGGAGTGCCCTAGGCGAATATCCATTGAGTAAGCAAGCAAGTAGGTGGGATGTTAAATGAGGGCCTAAATTAGAAATTTTCGGACTTTCATGTATGTTATGAAGTAAAGAAAGCGAAAGAAGTATGTCTGAATTGAAGCAAATGGTGTACCATAGTCTCAGCCCGAGACATTCGTGATGATATCTATGTACCTATTTTGATAAAATTATAATATAATATATGTATATCTGCCTCATTAAGTACGACTGTTGAACACTATGTTCCTGTGATCGACTCCCATTAGGTCGAAAATAAAGTTATTTAGAGATTTTCTGTTAAAAAACATCACAGTATAAAACCTTACGCCTGATCTCACTCCGGTTGTGTCGAATTGTCGTTCCATCGGACTAGGAGAGTAAGTGACTAAAGAGTACACCTGTGTTTGTACACTCACTTGTACACTATAATATCTGGCGCAGACAATCAGTGAAGAGGACAAACTCGCGCTCCTGCCCACCATCATAAAGTTTGATGAACAGTTATGCTTTTATAGCAGTGACACATCGACACTCTTCATTAGGAATCCAGGCATTCGTTTTCTGATATACTCTTATTGCTAATCAAATAATAATAGGTAGGTATTTATTACTTGTCTTCCGATATTATAATTATACAAATTGCCACTTGGATAATTTTAACTATCAACGAGTGCGACCCTTAAATAGGAAGTTAAAATTATCCAAGTGGCAATACTCAATCTGAGTTAAGGTTACTAGTTGCCTATTAAATTGAGATTACTCAATATATTCTTTAGTGAAATATTACAATTTCAGATCTATCTCGTTAGTTGAGCCAAAGTCCTTTTATAAATATGAATTTTAAATGTATTCGTTGGAAAATACAGTTCCGTTTCATACTTCAGATGCATTATAATGTTCTTGATGGAAATTTCATAAAATAGAATAAGTAGAGGTGCACTCGTTATAGACGCAACGTAGGTACCTATTTACTTTTGTCATTTTATAAGTCATGAAAATTAACTCTTTTATACCTGCAGAATAATAAAAAGTTCTTCTGGCAATCCTCCGCGGCCGCGTTGTTTAACTCTTAAATAACAAAGAGGGTCAGATTTAAAATCTAAAATAGTTCATTTAAAATATAAAATACTGCCAATAATCATTTAGGTACTACAGATTTTAGGACTGATACTTTAACCGAGTTAAGTTTTATTTGATACCCTCTTTATTATTTTAGGGATAAACACCCCGGCCGCGGAGGGTTGCCAGAAGAGCCTTTTATTATTCTACAGGGTTAAAAGAGTTAGTTTGTGAATTTTCATGACTTATGAAATGACAAAAGTAAACACGTTGCTGGCTCTTGGTCCATTAGTAGGTTTATGTACTTGCTATATCTTGGATCTGAGGGTCTCGTAGCTAAGTGTTAGCAGCGCGAGTCGATAGATCTAAAAGGTTAATTAAGCAAGCTTGCCGCGGTTGGTGCGTAGATGGGTGACCGTTTTCTAAGACTTTCGTGCTCTGACAAGCATGTGAAGCCGTTAGACCTGCGCCTGATCTCTCGCCGGTCGTGTCGGATTGCCGTCCCATCGGACTATAAGAGTGAAGGAATAGTGAGTGCACCTGTGTTTCCGCGAACACTTGTGCCGCTGTGACCGAAATGGGTCTGGACGGCTATTATTATACTTGGCTATGTACTTGGTTGTCGTGCAATGTTTTCTTATGGATCCGCACTATTTACAGTCGTAACAAAATAATAAGCCCTTTTTGATATTTGTCATCGCGATAGCACGAGATAATCAAAAAATTAATTTATTCACATAAATTGATTAAAGAAAACGATTTTTACATATAATTAAATATTTTAAGTTTTTGATTACTTATTACGTGTTACTAAGTTCCTTCAACATAAGAGAAATATCAATATCGGCCTCTAATTTTTGTTAAGACTGTAATAAAAGTATTACACGTAGAATTGGGCCGTACGTTTAGACGTCTTCATTTTCGATCTTTATTTGTAACATTTAAGTTGTCATTTATCGAATTTCAAATTAATTTCGAAAATATATCGCTATAAGAACGTCATGGTACGGCCCTTGGCAAGCTACCATGATGTAATAAACGAGAGTTGTTGGACCGAAAAAGAAGGACTGAGTTACATAGCGTGTATCTCTCCATCCTTTTCTATCGATCGAATGACTGACGTTTTAACACTCTATTACACACTACACTTACTACTCTGGTACACTTAATTTAATTGTAATTTTCTTGTAGAAATGTTATTAATAGTTACGATATTGTCGTCGATTTAAGTAAGATATTATTATAAGTCTGTATTGTCCCACTGCAAAGCCTTCCTAATCTCCTTTCCCTTCTTTCTGTCTAGAGCCTCTAAGGACCAGTCCTCTTGAATAAGTTCAACTTAACCCGCCATCTCCGTCCTAATCTAAATAAGTATTATTATAAATAATATTAATAAAATTATTTGTTACTGTAATTTGTGATATAAATGCCGTCCCAGCGATTGTAAAATAAATGTACATTAAAAACAAGTATCTGCTGTGTTTTTTTACCGCATTCATTTATGAAAACATAAAAGTAAGCGTGCATCTGTACTGCTTATGCACCGGTTTGATAATTTCTTAACACGTATTTTTTAGAGGGAATACAATCTGCCATATGCCAGCTATACATTTTTTTGCTGTCGCCCTTGAACACACTAGTATTTTACTCGTTATCTAATTATTCGGTCTGGATGTGAAAACGCGTGCTGCCGAGTTGGAATCTGATTTATTGTGCATGGCCAATCATAAATAGGCAGTAACATCATATGTATATTAATTGGCACAAACAAGCACCAACACAAAATGATACCTACTATCCGACAGCCTAACATGCAGGACCTGTAATGCGGACGACAAAGCAATGCTATGCAACCTACGACTATATAAAATATAATAATATATAAATAGTTGCTTAGTATCCTAAATCGAAACTTATCCAATCGCACTTTTTTGAGAAGTTCAGATGGCCATCTGTGGTCTTCTTCATCAGTTTTACTTCACCAAATTACGCTTTCTGAATGCCAATGTTTTATTAGTTGTAAAAAATATTGAAATTACTATATGTGTGCCTATAACTTTTGAGGAGTTCCCTCAATTCCTCATGGATCCCATCATCAGAACTTTCTTTTAATGAAAAGGGGACCAAACTGGAAGTATATCCTGTCAGACAAAAAAAAAGATTTTTTCAAATCGGTCCACAGACGGAGTTCTGCGGTAACAAACACAAAAAATAAATACACACGAATTGATAACGTCCTCTTTTTGAAGTCGATTAAAAAGGGGGCCAGAATGCGAGTTTGCCGCCAAAAAAACAGCTAGACTAGCTGGCCCTGCGGCTGCACCCGCTGCTCCCCATTCTTTGCCGCCAGGGGCGACTGCCCCGGGCCTGCGACTATGTGCATGAGAAGCATTGGCTGCAATAAGAATGAATATAATATTTATGTCGCAGGATTATCGAATAAATCAATTTTTCACGAAATTCTTTAGAAGATTGTATGCTTTAGAAAGCTACGTGTGAACATTAAACTTGACTTTCAATACGCATTTAAAGGTATAAGGTGTAGAGGACATCACGATGCATACCCTTGTTCAAGAAGAGGGAAATATTTTCTAATATGCACATCCCGGGATTACAAAGGGTTTTGCCATTTACAAAGCCTCTGCCCCTACATTTTCGTACAACCTCACGACAGATGAACGGGGGTGATTCATTCGGTAGCAATCAACAATGTACGGAATTGTAGATTGTGTGGTAAGTACTCGTATTTCTTTTCTGGTTGAGGCAAATGTCGTGTTGTGGTTTTGGAACTGGAGACAACAGGCGGTTGCGGTAAATACATCAAAACATCTTGTTAATTTGACAATGATCTTGTATACACAATCACATGTTATTATTTTTAAAGTAAAAGGATATTTTACAACAAAGGAACACTTATTTATTATTCACTAGCTTCCGCGCGCGGCTTGCCCTGCGGGATATTTCAAAAATATTGCCTAAGTGCTATTCCAGACTATAATAAATCTGTGTCAAATGTAATCTAAATTAGTGGCTTTCACTGTAATTAAGAGAATTTGCTCCGAAAGGTATGTATGTATAACGCGTAATACCTATATATCCATAAAATACCGAAGCGAGGCGAGGCCAGGTTACGTAGTAACTATTTAGTAGTCTGTGGCCAGGGCTTGCCGCTAGTACATATATTATAATATTGATAGGATTTAATTTAATTAAAATAAAATAAAGAAAGCTGTGATTGTATGTAAGTAGATGACTAGTTTACGCCGGCGACAGAAACAATGTTTTTTCCCGGAATAAGCCTATCTGTTATTCCAGAATAAAATCTATCTCTATGCCAAATTTAATCTAGATCCATTCAGCCGTTTTGGCGTGATTAACAAACATCGAGACATCCAAACGCATACATGGTTTATAGATACATTCTTATTATCGATAACAAGATATTAATAAACATGTTGGCAACTCGTCATTGTAATTTAGGCTCGTTTTACAATAATAGGAATAACTATAAAAAGGAACAACATATGCGAATAAATAGCGGTTTTATACCATCCGGGATCGATCTTTTGTTAACGTTAATCGTTTGATAAAGATGCAAAACAGTTTATAAAAGTTACTAGCTGTTGCCCGCGGCTCCGCCCGCGTGGATGTCGGTTATCGCTGCAAAAAGTAGCCTATGTGTTATTCCAGACCATAATCTATCTCTGTGCCAAATTTCATCCAGATCCGTTCAGTAGTTCTTACGTGAAAGAGTAACAAACATCCATCCATCCATCCATTCTTACAAACTTTCACATTTATAATATTAGTAAGGATATTACAGGAGTAAGTTAAGTAACTGCCCACCCCGACTTCACCAACGTGGATGTTGTTTTTTAACAAAATATACAATTTGGATATACTAACTCATAACATTTGACATAAGTTTACGACATTATATCCTAAACTTTTGTCAAATGCCATACAGTTGCTTTATATTCTATTCGATTCGACTACCGTTTCTGTCACTTGTCTAGAACGAAACAAAAATTCACGCTATAAAACTTTCGCGTTTATTATATTTTCAACATGTACATAAAATATCCAAAATGTTGCAAAAACCGTTAAATAACTTTTTTTATTGCAGATACATATAGGTATGTAACATTTCTATTAATTAGTATTATACATACCTACAGTTTATTATAGTCAATACACGTAACAACACTCAATAAAGGCACTTGTCCCCCGGAGATGAACACGCGAAGTACCTACTAGGGCATGTATTAGGACCGAAGGCTGACATCGCAAAAACAAAACGGAAACAACTCGACTTTAAATTGCGCAGTACTAGTAGTAATATGTACTGGCTTATTGGACGCCACTCACAAATGAGCACAGCAACCTGACAGTGGATAAAGCTACATTGAAACCAATATCGACCTATAGCGTACAATGGGGTACTACTAATGGGGATTCAAGAGCGTTTCCAAACCAAAACACTTAGAGCCATCTTTAAGGCTTATGATATCGCCAACGACCTTGAGCATTTGAGCGAAGCAAACACGACCATTTCCCTAGGACCAAACACCCAATTCCCTAGGCGGGCGCGGGGATACAAACAAATGTACTCTTTGAATGGACGTCTTTTTAATTTTTAATAAATTAAAATTTAAACTTATTCTAAATATAATATTACCAAATTATAGTTGTATGTTTTCTTCAAATATTGTGTTTTGTTTCGTATTATTTGATAAAAATTGAAGTCATAAAGTGGTTACATCTCAATAATTTGGTGCTGATTCGATGATTTTTTACAAACTATTTAGAATTACTATATCATTTATGACAAAACCATATTATGAAACATTTCTTGTAGATTAATACTGTATTTTTTGACAGTCATTTGTCTATAAATGCCGACAAAAAATGGTTTCATTTACACCTCTTTTTCATCATTTTTTGAGAGAGGGGCCTTAACATACCAAAGTACATAAGCAATAAAGTTATATATCATGACCTGAAACTATTAACTGTAAAACAAGAGATATAGCAGTAACTACCAGAAGACTAGCAAATCATAAAAACGAGCTTGACCTCGAACTCTGCTTAGACAAACGATTGCGCTATATGCGACTAGAGACATAGTGTTCTAGCTCTACTTGATAGGTTCGTCAGGATGGAATGAGACAATTCGTTTGATAATGGTCTCGTTAAGCCAATTAACCATATTCAGATTATTTGATATCAGACAGAGCAGTGGCTTATTATTATGTACAACAGATTGTCATGATGCAGGAAGGAAAGAGAAAAAGAAAAAGTTTATTTTTGTTTATAATATTTGCCTTTTTGCATACAAAATAGGACGATACCAGCTCGTAGAGAGTATACCCTCTTAAGCCTTTTCGTACAAGATGGTTCTTGAATTTCTATACGTTCAAATTCTTTAGACTTTCGTAGAAGACGGTTCTTCAAATGATGAATGAAGTTCGAGTTCATGTTTATCACTTTAACGGAAAGTTTGGTATAAAGTCTGTACAACAAGCCTCAGTCCCTCAAATGTCTTATAAACTTCGTGCAGGAGGAGTACGACGCGTCGTTTGTGGCAACATTCCTTAATTCTGAAGCTGCCGAGTACGCTTCCTCTTAATCTTTAAGCTCTTATAGTCAAAAGGAATATTGTTCAAGTTTCCACAATGTGTGTGCTCGTGTGACATAATTTATACCTGCAAAACGACCTTAGCGTCTCTATGTATAGAAAACCACTTTTAAATTTAAGAACCATATTATTACATACATAAAATTTATAAATGAACAAGAAAATTTTGTACCTAAATTAAGCCAGTATAATATGGTCCCAACGGTGAGGGAAAACATCTTCCTAAGATATGCCTGATTTACCAACCCGCATTAGGCCAGCGTATGTAAATTAAGGCCTAAGCCCTCTCTCTCTCTCTCTCTTGATAAAGGAGAGGAGACCCGTGCCCAGCAGTAGGACATATATAGGTTGCTATTGTTATATATGGTCCACTAAGATGCCACATTGTAGTACTTAATTTTAAAAGAACAACAGAATCCAGCTTAGTAAAAAGATAATAATAGGTAGAAGGGTAAGTGTTAATTATAGTAGCAGCCTGTGTAGGTATTTTTTTAATTTTTCGATAATAGAAAACACGTATGCAGCCCATCTGATGGTAAGCAATTACCATAGCATATGGACGCTTGCAATACTAGAGATGCGTTGCCCACCCAAAAAATGAAACACCAGGATTTTTTGATGTAGTATCCTCGGAATAAGAAAACGATTCGGTAACGTATCCCTAAATGAGCGCTGGACACCTGTATTCTTTTACAAGAACACAACTACACCGCTCTGTGTAGGTATTTGACTGTGGTCTTCTATAAGGTAGTGGTCACAGAAGATCTATTTCTGTAGTAGCGGTACTTCACCAGTGGGGCTTGCTCGTTCGTATTATTCTTTAGGTATTACTTATATAAGGTTTATTAATATAAATAGGCCCTTAATTGTTACACAACAAGAACTATGAAATCCGATTGATACGATTTTTGATTACACTAGCTGTTCCCCGCGGCTCCGCCCGCATGGATGTCGGTTATCGCGATATAAAGCTTATGTGCTAATCCAGGCTATAATCTATCTATGTGCCAAATTTCATCCAGATACGTTTAGTAGATTTTTGCGCGAAAGAGTAACAAACATAATAATAATTTATTTATTGTTTTCATAAAAAAGTACATTTAAAATTAGTGCTTGGAGTCCTCTTTTAGAGGAGAGTTTCTTTTCTATGTTAGAGAATTCCGCTCTTCCATATCATAAATTAGCTTAGCTTAAGATAACAAAAAATCTCTTACAATTAAACGTGAGTGTGTGGATGTGTGTGTGTGTGTGTATGTTTGTTTTTAAAGTTAAACTTGATAATTTATTTATAGTTAATGTATTACGGTGCGGTGGTGGCCGAGTGGGAAAGTAACCGACTTGCACGCAAGAGATGCGAGTTCGATCCCGGGCAGTACCAATGTGAATTTCACTTTGTGGAGTTTATATGTACTAATCAAATGATTCGCCATCTGCTAACGGTGAAGGAAAACATCGTGAGGAAACCCACATGTCTTAAAAAAGAAATTCTAAAGACATGTCTGATTCACCAACCCGCATTAGGCCAGCGTGTGTGAATTAAGGCCTAAAACCTCTCACTCTCTTGATAGAGGAGACCCGTGCCTAGCAGTGGAACATATGGGTTGCTATTATTAATGTATTACAGCTAACAGAGCCTCGGTTTCATCGTACTAAAGTGATTTTATCCAGCTGACTAACTCTCTTTTAATTTCGTATTGTTTTTTAGGATAGATACAATTTTATTGATCTTATTGTATAACAAGGCCGAACGTTTATGGAGTTGCTTACATGCACACATAGCCATGGTTTGGGGAATTTTCACAGTAATGTCTTTCCTCCTTTTGGACATTATGGCTGGGTCACGTGTTAGGGATCTATGTTTTTTCATAACTGTCTGAATTATCTACAGCTTTCTAACCGAGATTAAATCACTTATTTGGTAAAGTTCATCGGTAGGGTATGTGATCTTTTTAAGTACATAGTTTTAATTAGTGCACATTGTGCTCGCTCTACGTCTAGATAATAAGATTTAGCTGAACCGCCCCAAATAGGGAAGCAGTGCAAACATACATCCATACATTCTTACAATATTTCGCGTTTATAATATTAGTAGGATAGAGCACGGGATATTCTCACATTGTAATTTCATACAGAGAACCTAATACCACATTTCGATCTGACTAGCAAGCTTTGACTCGGAAGCCACCTGTACAATAAAGTGTTTTCAAGTACCAAATTATGTCTTTAGCGTACCGAGCGATCATTTATTTTCAGTAAGCGTTTTTTTTTTAATCTCACACATCGCTATCTGATCCCAAACTAAGCAGGGCCTGTACTATGGCAACGAAACAACTGGTAAACATACTTATATATTTCTAAATACACACATACATCTATCTATATAAATAAATATGAAACGTGTATATGTATGTACGCGCATAACTTTTGATCGACTGCACCAAATTAGATAGTTCTTTTATGTAGTTATTGTTAGGACAAGGTTTGTATAGAAGAACATATAAGAAAAAATATATATGGCGGTACGAAGTTCGCGGGGTCAGCTAGTTATAGGTAAATTATACCCAGACACAGAACCAACATTCGTGCTCATCACACAAAGATTTGTCCTGGGTGGAAATCGAACCCACGACCACCAGTGTAGCAGCATCTAAATTGTGAAGCCAGGACGCCCCTTTTTTATACCAAAAAGGAGGCAAACTAACATTTGGCCGGCCTGATGATAAGCAGTTACCCTAGCCTATGGACGCAACAAAGGGGGTATCATTCGCGCGTTGCCAACCCTTTAAAACTTTATAACTCCCATCACGAAAAAATAATCCTTAGTCGGGCTTGAAAAATTAGTAAAGCTTTAGAAATTAGTAAATAGGTATTTTAGATGATTGCTGATAGAACGGACAGTCCCATCCAAATGCACTGGGTGCAGTTAGCATTAGGATTAAAACAATAGCTTATTTTATAATAATTACTAATAATACTAATATATGTAGATTATAAGCACAAATTGTAATCTACTAACTTGCCACTAACAATACCTATATGGAAATTTGTTTCTGAAATAAATGTTTATTATTATTTGAGAGGCTTGTAGCTGCATGAATCGATAGACCTTCATGGTTATGTAACCTTTCTGCGGTCAGTCAGTTTGTATGAAACACATGGCCATCGACGGAGCCACCATTTTGGTGCCGTGTTATTATGTAATGTCGACAGTAACTGATGAACAGAAATGCCTCCGGCAAATGTAGAATATTGTACCTACAGTAGTATACATCTTTGGCTGTTAATAATGTAACAAGGAAGAAGACATAGTTAGTTAGTACGGTGTATTTCCCGCACTTCGCCGCTCAAGTGGGCCTTTGTACGTAGTTTTCAAACCTCTTGTTATTACTCGGTACTATCTACTAATTAGGCAGGTATCTAGTTATTTAATTTACCATTTAACACTGGCATGGTGTAAGGAAGACTATAGTGAAGACATTGCCACATTATGTCAAAATAAATACCTAATTATCGCTTATATAGGACGAGTGCTTATGTATTTTGACCTTAACCAACAAACTAAAAAAACTTAACATTATTTTCATTATAAGCCCGTATTGTCCCATTGCAGGGCGAATGCCTCCCTACTTTCTATCCACTTCTCTCTGTGTAGAGCCGCTATTAACAAGTCTTTGTAATATGTATGTATTTAGATATATATAAGTATGTTTATCAGTTGTTTGGTTACCATAGTACAGGCTCTGCCTAGTTTGGGATCAGATAGCGATGTGTGAGTTGTCACGAAAATATTATATTATTCACTTGTACAACATGTAGGTACGGGCCGACAACATAACATGGATTACAGGATATCTAGTAAAAAATCAAATCATAATAATCTGTGTAAAAGTAAAAAGAACAAATGTTTTAATAAAATATACTTTTTCCAAATGTAATTAACAAACGTTGTTTGTTAGCAAAGGATTAAGACAGTAGAAAATAACGGCAATGAAAATGTTAAAACATTGGTTGTTCATCCAATTATTTTATCGTGTTTTGTAGTTATTATGTTTTTATTCTTGTGTGTGAGTGTATATAGGTTTCCAGTGCTTATTTAGGTACCTATACGTTTTGAATGAAGGAGTTTTATTAAAGTGACACAGGGCTTGTTCCTTAGTGCGGGAATTGTCTTAAAAAAATTGAGTTAGGTCGGTATACTAAATTCATCTAACACCGGAATCTAGTTTAAATCTTGCGCTAGATTTCACCTAAAAACTAACGAACAAAAATACTTTGCAAAATAAAACAAGCAGTAGGTATCCCTACGTACTACATAATAGGTATTCAAGAGAAGGATATTGTCATTATCAGACTATCTAGACTACTTCAATGTAAAATATAAACAAGCTTCTGTTCCAACATTAATTTCAATTTTCCTATGTTTGATGTTGCTGAACGCTTTGTAATAAATTCTATTAATTATACCTTGCTAAATACAAACCCGTTCATCCATTACAATATTCTATTAATTATTTATGTTTTTATTAAAAAATAATCTGATATTCGGACATATAGGTACTTATTTTTTAGATATTTGTATAATCTCTCAATTTTTCTCCGCCTGGTTAGCCATCCCACGTTGTGGTGGAGGCCCTCTCCCAGACTCTCTTCGTCGCATTCTCTATTTTCAACCGAATTCAAAAAAGAGGAGGCAATCCATGTTTGCTTCCTGAGTAGAATCAAAAATAAAGAGAATAAAATAAAAATAAGAAAATATATTTAAGAAAATAAATTTATCGTAGACGTAACTTAACAAAGTAAAACAAATCATTCTAAGTACGATCGGCCAAGTTGGCGCCCGACCACTCTACGAGTGCTTATGTATTTTGACCTTAACCAACAAACTAAAAAAACTTAACATTATTTTCATTATAAGCCCGTATTGTCCCGTTGCAAGGCGAATGCCTCCCTACTTTCTATCCACTTCTCTCTGTGTAGAGCCGCTATTAACAAGTCTTTGTTAAATGAGTTCAACTCATCCCCCAAGCCATCTCCGTTTGAGTCTACCCCCGATGTCGCTTAAAACTAAATTACAATTGACTGAAAAACTAAATTTCTTAAATAAATAAACATTCTATAAGTGTTTTTTAAAGTTTCACGATTTGTGCACAAATTATTACTAAGTATGTTGTCAAAAAATTGTGGTCTTTAAGTGGTTTAGCGCCAGCTTGGCCGATTGTACATTATCTATTAAATATTTTCGAAATACATTCTTGGGAAGTAAACAAGGTATCTATCTATACTTCAGCCAAGCGGCACTTAATATCCGCTACTAAATAGCTTGCGCCTTAAACTCTCGTTCGTAATATCACGAGATTTAAAAAACGAGAGTACCAACCAATCCTACGAAATTGAATCTCTAACAATGACTCGAGATTTCGCAAAATTGCATTCCCTGATTGAGGTAAACTAACATTTTGATGTTTTTTTTCGTTTATTATGTTTCGTCTAGTAGCTAACCCTGGCTGCGCTTCGCTGTTGGTTAGTCTGATATACTTAACGTACAGACTTGAAATTACTAGCTCTCGAATTTAGTTTACAACTTAATGGGTTTCATTTTACTTTGCGCGGGTGTAATATTAATCTGTCTTCCTATAACACCAGGCATCTCACAGTGAAAGTTCCGTATACATTTGGTATAGTAAGCAGTTAATTTGATGTTACAAACAGATACTTATTTTTTTTGTATTTTTATAGATATGACTCACACACGGCCATGTAAGGGCCGAGTACTCACACATAGGAACACAACAATACTGCTGTGTTTAGTCATTTGCCAGTCGTCTTCTTTAAGGTGAAATTCCTTCTCCAGTGGGGCTTGCTCACTAGTATAGTGCCCTACAACTCTTAATATGTATATTATACTACAGTTTATTTTTATTAGCTGTGCCCACGCGTACAATTCCAAGGGAACAGTGTGTTTTGTCCAGGATAAAATATGTGACCATTCCAGACTATGTTGTATCTCTGTGCTAAATTTCATGCAGATCTGTTCAGCTGTTTTGATGTGATTAAGTTACTTTCTAAATGCAAAGACCAAATAATGTCTTATTTATCCGCAAGCTGAAGTGTACTGTTAAAATAAAAAAGGTAGGTATGACAACTTGTTCGCGTAGAGAACATAAAATTTAAAACAACGAACACAGTTAAAATAATTATTTATCAGTGTTCATAACTTCATTGTTAAAATTACAATTCCCTTCAATTTAAAATCAACAAATGCATTATCATTCATTTCTATGGAATGGAATTCAGTTTGTTAATTAATTTCACGAACCTATTGTTTTATATCCAATATTCGAAATATTAGTCATTGCAGGTGCACTTTATAGTATTAATTTATTTTGTGTAAAAGCTTTTGAAATAAATGTAGGTAGGTATGACTAGCTACACTAAACTACCCACTATTGGCGTAATATTTATTATTTATTCCATCTTTTCTGTCCATCCTAAGGTTGCATGAAAGAAATTGCTTTTAGCGATAAGGCCGCCCATTGTACCTACATTCTCTTATAAAATGATTTGTAAAGATTTATGTATATTGGTATAATGAAGAGTTATCTATCTATGATAGCGAGAAATTGTGCAGAATTAGCATTCCGTCATAGTGATGAACGAGAAGCTAAGTCCTTAGCCTTGATATTACAATACTCGACTCTGAAGTAAAGACTGGAGGTTCAAGGGTTTCAGTTTATAGTAAAATTAGCGGCTCGTTCGGCTTCGCACGGGTGAACATTTAAGTATTTAGTTTTCGTAGGGATTTTCAATAAAATAAAGCCTAGGTACCTATGTTACCCGCTGATAATGTAGGTAGCTTTCTAATGGTGCAAGAATTTTTAAAATCGGTCAAGTAGTTTTTGAGTTACCTAAAACGCAACAAACAAATAAACAAATCATTCCTCTTTCTAATATTAGTTTAGATGAATCGGTTAATGGAACACGACTGAGGTACGAGTCCTATTAATAAAAGCGAGGGGTGGGGTGGTCTCCAAATATTTCGTCACAAAATTCACAAAGTTAAATCAAGAGTCTGAGTGGCGGACACTTAGACGTGTTTAAGTATTAAAACAAAAAGTTCATGCTACTTATTAGTTCAAACGCCCCATTTTTTCTTTCACTGATTAACACAATGAGTAGATATATATGTATTTAAAACCGGCCGGCTGATTCTCTAAGAAACAGCGATCGCAAACTGACAGTTGTGATTGCTAAACACACGATTGCTAAACGTCAAAAGGCTCGATTTTCGCTCTTACGGAATACCGATTTTTAATCTGACAGCAAGATTATACTCCGATTTTCAGTCTGACAGCCAGATTTTGCTCCGATTTTCAATCTGACAGCCAGATTTTGCTCCGCTTTCGCGGTCGCTTCGTTTTCGCTCTTACGGAATACCCCTGCCGGTCTCAACTCCCTGTCACCTGATATAAGATAACAAGTTCGAACAGAATAAGTCGATTATAGATTATAGACTTGCATTCTATGTGATGATTTAATGTTGCTAATTCTATATGAGTACCAAATTCTACATGAGTATTTATTTACATTGCTTATTTTAGGTTTACTGTTTTTATATTACTAATGATGATGTTGATGTCTCTTAAGGAATTATTACAAGTATTCATTTTTATTATTATAACGGAGATTCGGATATTTTAGTATTTGGGTCTTATGGACCGGCGGGTATATTTTTATGAATCATTGAGAATAAAATAAAATTATTTAGATAATTCTGTAAAGTAATTTTTTATTTGTTTTGATAACAAATCATTCTAAAAAATATGCAATAGCTTTACCGCGGGTGCCACACGTGTTTTTTTTTATTGAGCCCTAAAAATATTACATTCGGGGCTAAAACGGAATAAAATGTAGGACGATTACGAATTTTTTTTAAGTGGGGCAAAACTTCGTGAAGCGAATGCGGAACAAACCATCTCGGATCGTAAAAAAGACAGAGACAGATTGTTTACCTAGGTATACATATCTATAGTATTTATCACATAGCAAGTATACGGGAATGAGAACCTGAATACGAATGTACGGCAAAAACACGAAAAATTAGTTTATTTTTCGTACGGAATTAAATAGTGTGGTATTTAATCAGATTCCAAAAACCGTGTGTATATGACAAGTATTAGGCTCGTTTAGTATGAACAAAACTTATAATAATATTATAATGAGTGATATGGTTTAAAATAAAAGTTTATAAAGTAGTATTGATGGTCTGCGAAGTAGTATCGATGCGCGGCAGGTGGTGCGTCAGAGTGTTCGTTTTTGGCGAATCAGAGGCGCGCAGGTGCATCGGCGTGGGCGCAGGTGGTGCCGCGATCTCAGCCGATATCTATATACAGGTCGTTCTTGATCAAGTTTACTTAACCAGAATAATAAAAATAGGCACGCGGTTTATATATACTGTTTAGTTAATGTGTCGTAGATAATCATAGAGTCGAGAAAGGTAATCGTGGCAGTCTTTTCGTATTATCCTATACCTACTTATATTATCTATGACATTGAAGGAGCTAGAGAGTACATCTCGTTGTACTTGTGCAGTATAATATCTCTTGCGCAGTAGGCTAATCTTTTATACGCGACCATACCCTAGTATAAACCTTGTATAATTATAAAAATACCACGGTTCAGGCTTGTTTACGTGTTTATATTTTCAAAAAATGGATTTAAAAGCAATAGATGAAGTAGAATAAGTAAATAACGTAATTGTTTTAATACAGGCTACAAGAAAAGTCAAATAAAATATCGGAGGAAAAGTGGTGTGATGTTTTTGGATAAATTATTTGGTAGATATTTTAATATGAAGAATAGAAGATAATCCACCCGGATTACCTTCTATTCTACAATTGATGATTGCTTTGAGATACTAGGGACGTAATCAGGTAATATCATTTAGATATTCACACATGTAACTAAATCTGTTCTATCAGTTTTACAAATTTAACTTCCTACTCGTTTCTTGTTACTTTAAGTGCAAGAAGATGCTGCGGACATTCACGGTTTGACTCAGTAGTCTATATTAGAGAAAAAAATCGATTACATTTACATGCCAGATACTATAAACGAATACCTTCCTGATATGGAAAATTTCGAAGCATTTACGAGATTTAAAAATTAAAATCTGTCGAAAAAAGTTTTGTTGACAAATAGATTCAGTTGTCATAGACAAAATACGTTTAAATTATGAAGTTTCTCTTTTGTGGTGCTGTTGCCAAATCGTGCAATTTGACGGAGGAATAGTTATAAATATCGAAGTTGTTCTTGACTTATTTATTTATATTTGGAAAACCAACAGCTACATACAAAATAATTAATATTTAGGTTATGAAACATAAAGCCAATTACAGGTTTTCACGAATAGCATCAAAACAACACACAACACACTCAGCGATCAAAATATGTCACACCTTGAACAGAAGGTAATCTAGGTACTAACTATGATCAAAAAAGTTAAGGTTTAGTTGGCTGCGCACTACAGAGCTTTTGGTATTAAAAGGATCGAAAGAGTACTCTTTACACAATCTATTAAGGTCGCTGCTTGCTCGCACAATATATGAATTTTGTCTATAGTTAGAAGATGAAAACGGGACAGATATAGGAGGGTTGTACCTAACTGAGCGTTGCGGAACATTAAACTGCAGTTTTTGTAATAGGCTAGGGCAATCTATTTCATTGGATAGTATTTTAAACATGAAAGAACAGTCGGCTAATCGTCGTCGATTAACAAGAGGCTGAATGTGAAATTTTTTGCACAGATCAATGTAATTATTCGAACTATATGGTATCTTTAGACGAAAACACAGAAATCTTAGAAATCGTTTTTGAATGCTCTCGATTCGGTCAATGTAAATACTATAACATGGATTCCATATTTGTGAGGCATATTCGAGGTGACTTCTGACAAATGTACAATAGAGTATCTTAAATGTTTTAGCTTTTTTGAAGCATCTAGAAATTCTCATCACAAAACCCAAGGCCTTCGAAGCTTTAGCGATTATTTGCTCGATATGTATATCAAACAATAGCTTTGAATCGTGGTAGACGCCGAGGTCCCGTACTCCATCACATCTTGGTAATACTTGCCCCTTCAGTTCATAAGATGATAGTAGCGGCAAGCGTTTCCTACTGAACGAGACTACTGAGCATTTAGCGGGGTTAAGGTCTAGTTTATTTATTTGACAGTAAATATCAAGACGTTCTAGGTCAGACTGAAGAGCCTTCACATCCCTTGGCGATGATATTGTAGAATAAATCTTCATATCATCGGCAAAGCATAAAAGATTAGACGTGTGGAAGCATGAGTCGATGTCGTTCACATACAGGATAAAAAGCAATGGGCCGATCAGTGATCCCTGGGGAACGCCACTTGGGATGGAAACCCAGCTCGAGATATAATTACTGACTACGACAGCCTGAGACCTATTTTCCAAATAAGAGGAAAACCATCTGAGTAAATCTCCTCTTATGCCGCTATTAAATAACTTTATTTTTAGGATGCTGTGATCTATTCTATCAAATGCTTTACTGTAATCAGTGTAAACGACATCGACTTATTATTCTTAATTTATAACTGGTATAACTATACCTAGTATAAGAATGAGGTAAATGTGATATAACATTTTTTTATTAGTAAGGCTCAGACTAATAGAATAAGATAGACGGAGCGTTTCGAACAAATAATAATAATAATATTTTCGGGACAGCTCACACATCACTATCTGATCCCAAACTAGGCAGAACCTGTACTATGGTAACCAGACAACTGATAAACATACTTATTTATTTCTAATATACATACATATTATATGAATGTATACTTTTTATTCTCTTACCCACCAATAGTATATCATCATATCAGCCGAAAATTGACCACTGTTGGATATATGCTTGCGTCAAGGATTTCAGTCTCAGTCTTTAGCTGACCTTGTGCACCGGTTGTCCCAACCGATACAGTTAAGTGGATAATAGTGTAACAATATTTCGTATCACCCTGTATGTAGAACAGGCCCGTGCGCTACTAAGTAAATGTGCACGAGATAGGACAGATGCGCCACGCGGCATATGCGCCGCGCGCATGTTCCCTGGCGACCATGCGCCTGCGCCGGACGGCGTACAGACTACACCCTCTTCCCCCGCACACAACACCGCTATTAAATCAACTACCTCGCCATATGTTGTCTGATCTGAGTTACATTTAGCTTACAAAGATACAAACTAGTTATGAGTCAAAGTATTTTTTGCATAAAATAGGTACAAACGGACCATTTGGGGCTCGGTACTCATAGAATGTTTATTTATTAATTTAATACAATATGGCATACCTACAAAAAAGTTGAGTTACGTTGACTGGTACCTAATTCCCATTAGTGGGCGGATCCAACGATAAGAAAGGCTCATTTAATACATTTAGGATTTTATTTAACATTCAACTACCTTGATGCTACTTAAATTTAAGTTAGGTTCCACTTGTAACCTAGCTTCTAGTTTCCCTTGCGTGGTATGTCAATAATTAGGTACCAAATGTAACTCACAAATAGAGAAGTATTAAATCAGTTTTTTTTTAAATCGGGCACGGATTGGATCGGTAGTTTAGAAAATTAGTGCGCAAACTTGCTAACTTTTTAGCTTATTATTTTATTAGTAGATTTTCTCAAAAACATGCATTCAGAGATTTAGACAGAGAGAGTAGATTCAGGACTGGATTCAGGTTTATTTGTGAGTTATTAACTAATATCATTTTGAGGATCATTCTAAGATCTTCTCACTTTTAGGTTTAAGAATTAGAGATAAATACCTACATTGCGATATGACTGTAGTTTTTTAACCGACTAAGATACCTTTAATATCTTTATTATTAAGGTATTCGAAGTAATCATAGTATACCGATTTTGGTACCCGTAACAGATTTTAAGGTCATATTCATTGAAATCTATATACCTATATATTATATATTAATATAAAAACTTTCTTTAATACATATAAAGAAGTGCCGAAATATTTAGGCAGGTGTTATTATAATGACAATTATAAAGTCATGATCACGAAGCCTTAATATTAAAATTAACGCAAAGTATAAGGAAACCAAAAAACTGCTGCTCAGGTAGACGCATTCGACCGTTCTACTTGATTCTAGAGATCCACAAAACATAAAACAAACCTCATCCACGTCGTGTGATAAATTATTGAAACTTATTTTCGGATATATCCTTTGGCATTTGCGTCTTGACAGACATTTCACGACAACAAACAACTTATTTTCAAAAGACAAACTTTACCGCAGGTCTAACGAGAGAAGTTTGAGGTTGTTGGTTTGGTACTAAGCCACTTTGTGACCATTTCTGACTTATGTTAAAATTTGTACTAGCTGTTGCCCGCGGCACGGCCGGCGTGGCTAGGATATAATCTATCTAATCAAAATCAAACTAAGAAACAGACTTACTTTCAAACACATTTTAAATATTCGTATTATTAGACAACTTATTATAATCAAAATTAATTAATAAAATCTTTTAATAAAACAATCAAATTGTACCTTAGATAGATTAAGACTAGGTCCAAAATCTTTCTAACATTATTTATTCTTCTTATCTTGCTTTTGTTATTAAAGAGATGCAAAACTAAATAATTAACAATCGTTATCCAGAAAACACAAAGTACATTCATGGTTGTAAACATCAACAGCTCCTTTTTATAGTACCCATCTCAAAACAGATACAAAACAAATGAAAAAAAAATACGGAACCTTTTGCGAGGAACATACAATTGACGCATAAACGTGTCTGGCAGCTGTCCGTAATAACAATGTGGGCTCCAAAAGTATTAGTGTGCGCTCGTGGCATGCATCGACTGCCCTATCCACCTTATACTGATCGAAAATACGAACCTTCGTACATCTGCCTATAGCCAAAAAAATGAAACGCGAGCCGCGAGCCGCCCGTATAAGCCACTCAAAGGTATTGTAGTTATTTTGGTAGCTCTAAAGTGATGATTTAATAATGAATATGACCGTATTGCACGTTGCATTGAAAAGAAACATTCGTGAATTGTAAGACGTATCATTCAATTTGATGTTAAAGCAACAATGAATTCCAATTGTAACCATCAATTTGGTCGTTAAACGGTCGATTTTTATATCTATACAAATGTAATAAAGAGATGTCCTGAATGACTGACACAGTCATCAACGCAGAGATGAGACTACTAAGGGTACGAACGTTAAATGATTCATTTTATGATCTAGACTAGTATTGTTTTTACTAAGGATACCAAACAAGCCTACCACCCAACCAATGGCAAGTAAGTACTTAGTTACATCAGTCTATGGACGCAATCCCAAGGCAGGGCAATATAATTCGCTCGTTGGCGACCTTAATAACCCCATGCTATATATGCATAAGAAAGGGTTTTAAATAATTCAATCCCTTAGATATATTAGGGATGAAAGATTAGATAAAAATCCGTAATTATTAAGTCAAGCTATAAAAATAGACGTTTAGCCATGTGGTATTTTTAGATTAGGTCCACCTATAACGCAATATTTGAAAAAAAAAGGTACATTGTTAATCAAAGGCAGAGACTAAGATTACTAACGAAGGTTTAATTATTTTAAACTCAGAATTCGCATCGGGTTATACCATACGTTATAAGAATATAATTTTATGCCATTTGCGACATATCAGCGCTTTATATAATGATATACTTACTTCAATTATTTTTTTTGTATATAGGTACCTACATAGATTGCGCTGAAGGTTTATTAAAATTTATTGAAAAATGAAGAACCATTAAATAAATAATAGAATATGCTTTTAAATTTAACGGGATACGGTAACATAAAATGTTATGGAATATTGATGAAAATTTAAAAGCATACAATTAAACGCATTTTCCTTGACTATGACGATGAAAGGGTACTTACCGCAAGGTGCGAGTGACGGTTAATCCTTACTTATATTATAAATGTGAAAGTTTGTAAGTATGGATGGATGGATAGATGGATGGATGGATGTTTGTTACTCTTTCACGTAAAAACTACTGAACGCATCTGGATGAAATTGGGCACAGAGATAGAATTTGGTCTGGAATAACACATAGGCTACTTTTTGCAGCGATAACCGACATCCACGCGGGCGGAGCCGCGGGCAACAGCTAGTTACCTATATTACTCCTATATACTTAAAAGGTCCCAGTAAATATACTGGAGGCCAGTATATTTTTTATACTACACAGTACAGGTTTATTTAACAATTTTATAGATGGCAATCAAGCCTACGACCCGCCTGATGGTAAGCAGTTACCGCAACTAATTGAAGGAACCAGGAACTTATTTGTGATGAGATATCCCTGGGACGTAAACTTAGTAATAAATACTTTTGTTTTTTTTTTTTCTTCTTCTTTATGTCCATACCTAGTGGGTACGTCGAGTATTCAGATGAGATTTAAATTCTACAAGATCAGACTTTGTCACCTCTATGGTGTTGTCTGAGTCTGGCAGATTTATTGATTTATCTGTTGGGCTATCGGTTGATGTCATTTAAAAAAAGACGTGTGGCACTTGGGGACTGTCGCGGTAAAGCTATTGCATATTTTTTAGTATGATTTTTTATCGAAACAAATAAAAAAGTACTTTACAGAATTATCTAAATCATTTTAATTTATTCTCAATGATTTATAAAAATATATAATAATAAAAATGAATACTTGTAATAATTCCTTAAGACTCTTTATACAAATTTGACATATTATGTATTATTGGCCGTTTAGACAATTCGTCATTAAAAAAAGTATCACCATGTGCCGGTCCGAGTGGGGGTGTTAGGTTTATTATTTTCGTTACGGAATTTCTGGATTCGGTCTCCACGCCCAAGGATAGAAGCTATGCAATAGCAAAAATCAAAAGAAAAACAGCATTTGGTTTATTAAAAAAAACTGTCACCATTTTTTCTTTTATTCATACTCTGCCATCTACTCGCAATCCCAAACTAGGCATAGCCTGTACTATGGCAACCCAGCAAGGTAAGCACCGTGAAAATAATAGCAGTGGTTCGTAAAGATCATGTTTTTAATTTTGCTAAGCTGGGGTTGGTGCTTTAAACCCATAAAAATGTATAACTATGGTAAAATCACTTTATAATATGTTGAAAAAACAAATAAAATTTCAGTTTTAATTATTTATAATAACCAAAATAAAAATATTCAAATTTCGAGACATTCTTATAAAGAGTATTGCGACAGAGATAATGAACATCATTATTTTTACGTTACTCACAGGGTTTTCGAAAACAATGATAAAGAGGACCTTTTGACAAAAGAGGGAGTCTGATTAAAAACAGAAATGTTGAGTGAGTCGAGACCTATAATGCTAGCTATGTGTTCAAGATGGCTGCCAGCTACGATCGTCACTTAGTACCTACTTACATTTCGAGATTTAATACTGAGTTATAAATGTACTAGAATGAATGTTCTATTGTATAACTTTTGTTCAGCGTGCCGTTTTAGTAGGTATGTTTGTGTGGGTTAAATATTGGATGTAAGATTTAAACAATTTATTGTTCCAAATCAATAATGTGGTACCTCAAAGTTGGTGTCATGATGCACTCAGAAGGTAGCCATAGAAACTCCGCAACAATTTTTTTTTTGAGACAGAATGTATGTTGTGCTTTTCTAATGTATAAACTATCTTTATTCCTAATTTCATCCAGATTTATTTAGCTGTTTTGGAGTAAGTAATTGACTTTTTCTTTTTTTTAAACTCAATTAGTATAAAAACAAGCATACGGTCGACCTGATGGTAAGCAGTTTTTTGTTTTGCATTCCTGGGATAGAAAAGCGTTTCTTTCTAATCGCATCCCTAAATGAGCGCTAAACAAACTTCCATTCAAACTTTTTCATTTATGTTAAAAGAATAGATTCCAGAAACAAATTTTGGCGGAAGCCAGTTGCTGCAGATTATCTATAAACATTAAAGAGTATAAATAAAGTTTCAGAATTAAAACTTTTTTGTGTTGTTAAGTATTATATAATATAAGTGTTCTGTAAGGTTGAAACGGAGGAGGTTCCTCCCCAGTCGGGCCTGCTTGCTTGTATAGGATCCTACATCTTTCCAATACTTATTTTGATTTGTGTAACACTTTCTGGAACACCCGTTATACATATCTATAAAACACAATTATAAGTCTTTACTTTAGTATCTAGTGGTTATAACATAGTCTACGAGTAGTTAAAGTGACATTTTAGTTAAGCAATTTTGTCCAAGTAGGTCGTAGGAACATACACCTATTTTGTGATGACATACGATTCTAATTATCGAGCTCGAATTAGCCGACTCTCTCTCACATTGCACCCAAGTGTTATTAAGACAGAAACAGAATGCGTTTTGTCACTCTTCATATGCATCTATCTTTTGATGTATAAGAACCTATTGCATCTTACGATAGGACTAAAAAAAAAAGTCGGTTCCGACTGTTAACAGTCGTTAGATCACGACAGAGGCCTAAATATGTACGATCTAAATAACTTTGTCACCAGGTTGGCCACTAACCAAACACGTTGAATGAATGTCGGTTATCGCTGTAAAAAGTAGCCTATAGTATGTGTTATTCCAGACCATAATCTATCATCTCTGTGCAAAATTTCATCTAGATCCGTTCAGTAGTTTTTACGAGAAAGAGAAACAAACATCAGTTTTGACTGCCTTGGTGGTCCAGTGGGTGTAGTATGCGCCTGCTGTGCACGAGGTTGTGGGTTCGATTCCCGCACAGGGGCAAAACTTTGTGTGACCCACAAAGAGTTGTTCGGAGTCTGGGTGTAATTTGTGTCCGTTAGTTGTATGTTTGTAAAGTCCTACGCAACACAGAGCTTTTTCTCCAGTGCGGGAGTTGTCTTTTTACAAACATAAACATAAATCCATCCATACTTACAAACTTTCGCATTTATAATATTAGTAGGATATCATCGATATTTCCTCACCCGCGCTGCCCGCATCTATAACACTATGTTTAGTGAGGTGGATTTCATTTGCTGTTCAAAGACATCCTTCAAATATCAAGTTACAAAGGTAGGTACTGAAAAATAGACAACTACGCCCAACCTAACTTACAGTCACTTTTTTTTTTCATTTACTCAATTTTCAAATCTTATTCGTTTCTGTAAATATGCATATTTTTTTGAATGATTGTATTTGGGGCGAAGTCTCCGGAGAGACTTCGCCCCTTGTGTGTGTTGATGTTCAAGGGCTGAACCATGACGTCTACATAGCGATTTATTTTCAATCCTAATTTAAAATTCGTACAATGACAACTTTTTTATCAAGCATTGTCATCGTTTGAAGTTCTTTGGGTCGAAAATAAGTACCCTGTTCAGATCAAGACGATTATAAAATAATAGTACTACTTCTGAAATATTTAACTTATTTAATTTTCTCTTGTTCGCTCCCTCTCTCTTGTTACACTATAATTAATTATTTTAATATAAATATTTTGTTATTATTATAATATATTATGTTGGAAAGACAACTCCTGCAATACGAAATAAGCCCATTTCAATTATAAACATAATACGAACATAATACTATAAGTAACAGACCTAAAGTTGACCCACACTCGTGAACCACACATTTTTGTCCCGTAACATCGAACCCACAACACGCCGTGCAGTGGAAATTGGCGAGGTACCACTTAAGCCCTAAATCAACCATCTTTACAAAATTTCATAGGAATGAATATTTGGTTACATTTTGTGACTGCATGAAAGAGCATGCAGCATACTTAAACTGCAAGTAATTGGTACCACGATGAACGAAGGGACATAGCCTGTGGCGCCGCCGCCGCTGGCCGTTGCATCTGGAGTTAGTTTATAAACATATGCTTGCTCGAAATGCAAGGCTTTTACTATATAAAATTGTTGCAAGGCTGTAAACTCGCACTTTGTCACACTGGATCATCATGGGGGAAAAAGTTTCTTCGCATTTTTTAAGAAAATTCAAAACATTTTTTAATATAGTTTATTTACATTTAACTAAAGTATGTAGGTACCATTTTAGTTCGATAACTTTTTGCCATCTTATAGGTCATGATCCCATTGCTATAAAAATTTTGGGACTTTGATCAAAATACCGTAACAAGTGGTTTTGGCAGTCCTCTCGTGTTGTTAGCCTGACACTGCCTAAAGAATTCTAAACAGACCGAAACAGGTGAAAATCTGAAGGTGCAAGGTCATGACTATACGGCGGATGCATTAACACCTCCCAGCCAAACTCTCTTAATTTTTGCTGAGTGGCTAAAGATGTGTGAGGTTTAGCGTTATCATGATGAAAAACCACACCAATTTCGTTGATTAATTCGGGCTTTTTTGTGTACCCAGTTTTTTTCAAATGGGACAAAACTGTTTTGTGCTCAATTCCTAGTTCTTCAGCTACGTTATAACTACTGATATGCCGATCTTGCTCCACTTTTTCAAAAATGGCATGCATTTTATACGTAATAGGGCGACCAGAGCGACGTGCATCTTTGACATCAAAATTTCCGGATTGAAAACGCTTAAACCAAATTTGTGCTACTCTCACAGATACTGCAATAGGTCCATAAACATAGCTTTTTTTTTTCGCGGCTTGCGTTGCATTTTTACCTTTTTGTAGTAAAATTTTAAAATGTATCAAATTTCTTCATTAGATTCACTCATCTTGACAGTAAAACAAATGAAAATCACACATTTTCCTAATTTGAATTTGGAATTATGTTCTTTAAAATTAAACTTTCAATGATACCAAAACCAGCCAGATACAAATAGTATAGCCAAAGAGATTTATTACAAGTTCATACATACTATAATGCAAAAAGACTTTTTCCCCAACCTAAATTCCATCAAGTAAAATTCACATTGAGCGTGCCCGCCGGGATCGAGTTCACACCTCACTACCCACTCGGCTTCATCGCTTTCAGATACAGTCGGAACCAAATAGCTAGCATATTGCTACCTACATAAATAACTATACAGTATGTACAAATGTAGGATCCAGGTTTATTTTTAAATACGTGAAGTACTTACGAAAGTAATTTCAGGAAATGCCTTACGTAATAATAGCAAGAGCAAACTACAGAAGTCCTTTTGTTGAAAGTAGGATGATTGCCGTTCATCCTGTGTGCTGCGGCGGTAATTGCATTGTCAGAGACGCCCATAAGGCCCTCCAGTGTGCATGATTTCGGGCATGTCGGACACAATAGTAAGTGGGGAATAATCTGCCTGGGAGACTGAACAGCACTCGCACTGGAGGTCCGCCTCACCGTATATAATAATGCACGTGTGGTTTAGCGGTATAAATGGTTACCTACAAATTTCATGGTATGGCGTGTTATGTCAAAAGACAGAATGGGCATGTATGGAACGTAGGCTCACCCCTTTACCTATAGTTGATACTATTATACTTTAAATTGCATTCACAATAATTACATTTTTAAATATACACCTATATAAAATGACTGCCTAAGTGGTCAAGTAGCCGCAGTATGCGCCTGCTGTGTACGAGGTTGTGAGTTGGATTCCCATCCACGCGGAAGATATTATAGTGCACCAGGAATACAGGAGCATTCTTTATTCCCTCACTCTCATAGTCCTATAGGATGGCAATCCGAAACGACGACGGCAGAAAGATCAGGTGTAAGGCCAACGGCTTTAAGTATTTTCTGAAGCACAAAGGTGTAAACACAGCTAATTAGCAAACAATCTATTGTAATTTCTTGACAGAAAAACACAATAACAATTTTTTGACGGCACCTCAAGATTATTAGTCGCACAGCTGGCACTAAACTAACTGGCAGTTAACAAAAAAATATTATTAAACATTAGCTGACCCGGCGAACTTCGTACGGCCTTATTGATTTTTTATTTTAATTTTCTTCAATACAAACCTTGTCCTAACCATAACAAACACAAAAAAAAGAATTTGGTGCAGTCGATCGGAAGATATGCGCGTACATACATTTGGGTTTAATTTTTATTTATATATAGACACTATAATAATTATACAGTCTTTAATATCTTCAAATATATTACCGATATAACCTATGTAGATATATATACTTATCTCTTTCTAACTGCACATATCTACTCAAGAAAAGAGGAAGATGACAAACGCTTACATAATATTGAGACTCGAGTGTGCATAATACAAAAGCTTTTACCAAATAGAACATTTGACTTATACGAGATATGGCATGATGTTAAAAAGGTATGCGGGATAAAATATTTCTTTTCGGCAATTTTCATCTAGTATATAATAATTGCCGTATAATAAGAAATTTATAAATAAAAATTAAACTGAATTTTAATACAGATTAAAGTCGGTGCCAAGCTGTATATTAGGTGATATAAGTGAACCTAGTCTTGGTACCGAGTTCAATCTACAATTCAGTTATTTTTCACTTTTTTGGTTGGTTCAGTGTATCACTCGCCATTTACTATTGCGCGGCGTGCTGTGAGTTCGATTCCCACACAAGACAAAACATTGATTCAGAAATGTTTGTTCCGAGAATCGGTGTACTTTGTGTCCTTGAATTATGTTTCTATAGTTGCCTTTTTAAAGAAACGAAACGAGAAGAGAGGAATGTTCAAATGCTCATAACTTCGTACTAAAATAAAAGTAGATATTTTATTGGTTATTATTGAAGCTACCCTGTTACAATAAAGTTCTGTCTCCTGAACTAGATGGTAATCTTGTGTCTCAGAAGACAGTTCCTAAACTTAGGTGGCAAACAATCATACGGTCCGCCTGATGGTAAGCAGTTACCATAGCCTATTTACGTTTGCAATACCACAGGTAGATCTGTATCGCTTGCGTGTTGCCAACTTTAAAATTTATCTAGCGAGAGTAGGTAACCCAGGGGTAGGAAAACTTTCATTAAAAACGCATCCCACAAATGAGCGCTGGAAATCTTTATTCAAACACAGGACCGTTATGGTCCTGTGTTTGAGTACAGGTTTAAACCACTGTGGTCTTCTGTAAGGTGCAGGTTTTATCAATAAAGTAAGTATCGTGTTTCTTGCTAGTTCTTCGTAAGGTCAACGTCAGCGAAAATTTTGCTGACATCATCTTTCAGGCTGATTCATAATTTATGACCTTCATAAGAGTTATTTTGTAACCTAAATGAAAACTTAAATGATTTTTAAGTTTCAGTCCTTTCTCAATCGAGCCTGGGCCATTAATTATAATTTTATAAGACTATATAATAATGTTGTAAGTACCTACTTACCTAACGAAATTTAATAAATAATAATTAATTATTATTATATGCTAATTCTAGAATTTTGTTTCAAACCAATAAATAAAATAAAATAAGCCTTTATTGTTGTGTTTACAATAGGTATTTGTATATAAACAATTTACTACTTATTACACTTTTTACTACACCTATAATTACTTTTTAATTTACATAATGTGATATAATGATTATAATCTTAACTAGATTATAATCATTATATCACATTATGTTTATCTAAAAGGCAGATTTCTTTCAACCTTCGTATAATTAGTTTGATTAACTCTCCCATTCATTATATCGGCAATTGGTTCGTTACCTAAAACAGCTTGCCTTAAAAAAAGGCCTCCTCTAAAACTTTAGAGGAGATGGAAAGCTTTCCATAGTACTCGATTCTTAGCTATACGGGTCCACTTTGGGCCTGCTACTTGCCTTATAATAATAATAATAATAAAATAGTGTTACAATAGCTCTACACCTACTCTAGTCGTATCATGGTTGTACTGTTATAGTGTAGCTATGGTATGGCTACAGTAAGTGTCTCATCACATTTTAGATTAAAATTCTCTAAGGGCCTCTGCGTGTTGGACCTATGTCCTCGCGTAAGCCTTCCAAAGGCCCGGGTATTCTTCTTGATAATGGAAAAATACCCGTGACAAAGAGAGACATAATAATAATAATATTTTTATGTCATCTTCCCAGCGTTTACACTGTCTCCCTTTACTTCTTTTATTGCCCCTAGGGTACCATTCTGTTATTGTCCTGGTCCACTTTTCCTTAGTGTCTCGCGACATATGCCCTGTCCATCGCCATTTCAATCTTTTACAGTGTGCGCATTTTTGAACATTGTTTTCTTTATTATTGTTTCCAATTTTACCCTGTCTCTTCTTTTCACTCCCATTTCACTTCGTTCGATACTGTTTTGGCACACTTTGATTCTGTTTGATAGTTCTTCTGTTAAGGTCCATGATTGGCAGTCATATGTTAGACAAGGGAGAATGCACATGTTATAGACAGTTCTTTTAATTGTTTTTGATATTTCTTTATTTTACATTATTTTAAGGCTCCAAAACTTCTTCCACGTTTTTGCTATTCGTCTATTTCTTTATGCATAGTGTTAATAAATATATTCTTCTACATATTCGATTTATTTCTTTTTTTTTAAAAGACAACTCCCGCACTAGTGAACAAGCTCTGTGTCGCGGGGGACTTTACAAACATACAATTAACGAACACAAATTACATCCAGACTCAGAACAACACTTTGTGGGTCACACAAAGTTTTGTCCTGTGTGGGAATCGAACCCACAATCTCGTGCACGGCAGGCGCATACTGCGGCCACTGGACCACCAAGGCAGTATTCACCGTTTACTCTTATAATATCTGTAAATGCCTGAGTGCTGAGCATTATATAGTCATTATTTTATTTGTGTTCATAGACAGCTCTGCTTTAGCACTATCGTCCGACAATTGTTGCAGCATTTGTTCCAAATTTCGTGCATTTTTCCTAGGGAGGGTCCTGGTGACCTGTGCCACAGGTTTTGAATTAACCTACTTCAGGCATCAGTTTCTCACTTAGGTAGGTAGGTAAGTTTTAATTATTTGTATCTAGAGTTAGTAATTATAAAGCGGTGGTGGCTGAGTGGGAAAGTAACCGACTTGCACGCAAGAGGTGCGAGTTCGATCCCCGGTGGCAGTACCAATGTGAATTTCACTTTGTGGAGTTTATATATACTAATCAAATGATCCATCATCTGCTAACGGCGAAGCAAAACATCGTGAGGAAACCCACATGTCTTAGAAGAAATTCTAAAGACATGTCTGATTTACCAACCCGCATTAGGCCAGCGTGTGTGAATTAAGGCCTAAACCCTCTCTCTCTTGATAGAGGAGAGGAGACCCGTGCCCAGCAGTGGGACATATATGGGGTGCTATTATATTAAGAGTTAATCCTATTTTCTTTATTTTTTTTTAAGACATCTCCCGCACTAGAGAACAAGCTCTGTGTCGCGGGGGACTTTACAAACATATAATTAACGGACACAAATTACACCCAGACTCAGAACAACACTTTGTGGGTCACACAAAGTTTTGTCCTGTGTGGGAATCGAACCCGCAACCTCGTGCACAGCAGTCGCATACTGCGGCCACTGGACCACCAAGGCAGTCAATCCTATATACCTATCTTGTAATGAGAACTTACGACTGCCTCGGTGGACCAGTGGCCGCAGTATGCGCCTGCTGTGCACGAAGTTGTGGGTTCGATTCCCACACAGGACAAAACTTTGTGTAACCCACAAAGAATTGTTCTGAGTCTGGGTGTAATTTGTGTCCGTTAATTGTATGTTTGTAAAGTCCCCCGCGACACAGAGCTTCTTCTCTAGTGCGGGAGTTGTCTTAAAAAAAAAATAAAGAAAATAGGATTAACTCTTTCAAATTGAAATTGAAAAAAAAATTGTTTAATACTATTATTTATTTCAGATTTTGTAATAAATTAGTGCCGGGGCCCATGATCCAGGCGGCATTTTCAGAGGGCGGCAAATTCATACTGTACAATAATATATACTTCGGGTATTAACACGATCATGCTTTATTTACCTTTAGATTGCTTGACGTTTCGACCAGGTTGCACCGGCCGTGGTCACAAGCTGACTGGTGAAGCGATGTCAGGACTCTATCGAAAGGTAAATAAAGCATGATCGTGTTAATACCTGAAGTATATATTATTGTATATCAACGCGATAGTTTAAAAGTTATTAAATTCATACTGTCTTTGCAGACGAATGCACAGCTCGTCATTTAACCTGCGCCCCAATGTTCTCGTACAAGCACCATTAAAAAGAACTCGTATTGAGAGGAGGGGGGAGGGAGGACCCGGTGCTGTAGCATTGTTATTTCAAGTTTTACTCTAATAATATCTGTGTCTGAGTGCTGAGCATTAGTCACTATTGTATGTGAAACGAAAAAAAAATGAAAAAGTGTTTATTCACGTTAACTTACGCATAATTACATAATTTATACCTCTGCCAAACTGCATGGCAGTTTGCTAGTGAGTCATTATTAAAGATCGAATATAGTTAACCCATCTATACTTTTTTACCTACAAATCATTATTAAATATGCTCTTAAACATATCCTCGATTATAGAGAAAACAATGCATTTGTTACATTTGCAAAGAAATGGCACGTACATATTACGTACTAGCTGTTACCCGCGGCTCCGCCTGCGTGGATGTCGGTTATCGCTGCAAAAAGTAGCCTATGTGTTATTCCAGACCATAATCACTATCTCTGTGCCAAATTTCATCCAGATCCGTTCAGTAGTTTTTACCTGAAAGAGTAACAAACATCCATCCATCCATCCATACTCACATCCTTTCACATTTATAATATTAGTAAGGATAATGTATTTGCAATAGGATAGAGTACCTACCGCCCCCGGCACACAATAGACAAATCACTATTCACATTTTAAATTATATCTTCCAACAACAACAACTCATTGGTACAAATGAACTTAAAAAGCAATCGCGACCAAGGTCAATTTTAACACCACTAAATTGTTTATTGTGGTGTTACGTTAAAGTGCAAGGTCAGCTCAAGACCGGCCATTGTGGCAAGTGGCAACATATGGAAGAGGACATATTTTAACTTACTACATATATAAGTGCCATTCGGGTGTATTATTATTATTTTACCATCTGAATTAAGAAATTATTTGGTAACTTGTTTAAGCCTTACTTTTAAAAATAGCTCATGAATAAGAAAGGTTCAAGTAGATGTATGTTGCACAAAATTTTTTGAAAATAAATATTGTTTTTTTTCCTAATGAGTTAATAATTGTAAAACTAACAAAATTTTACATATAAGTAGTCTTTACGAATTTATGGATGTATGGATGGATGGATGTTTGTTACTCTTTCACGTAAAAACTACTGAACGGATCTGGATGAAATTTGGCACAGAGATAGATTATGGTCTGGAATAACACATAGGCATACATAGGTATTTTTACAGCGATAGCCGACATCCATGCGGGCGGAGCCGCGGGCAACAGCTAGTATATAATATACGTCAAACTCATTTAGATTATAATACTTATGAACGTCATAAATCAATTATTTGGTAGGGAATTATGTAGTAGTATTGTTCGGTTAACTTACGTTAAATCAAAAAAAAGTCATTTGCTTTCTATTCTATTCGATTCGACTACCGTTTATGCCATTTGTCTAGAGGGGCATGTCGGATTAAAAAGAGTGGCCCGAATTTTGACACTGTTTGATTGTTGAGACCATGCTATTTATGTTCACACTAACACCAATATATACAGTTATGCAATAAATGTATCTTTATATGTATTTGAGATCTACGTTCAACTTTAAAGATGAAGTAACTTCCTTGGTAGTAAAGATCTTCTAATCAGCATTACATTCAAAGTGATCTAAACAATAATGTTTAATGTATGAGTGAATTCGCAAGTACTGTTTCATATAAGTATTATTTTTAACTAGATACTGATGAAATATTTAATCAAATAACACTCATTTAATTACACTTAATTTTAAATAATTAAATACAATATTACATCTAAAACTATATATATACACAAATTAAATAAAAAATAATTTCTAAAAATAAAAAAATAACACAAAGGGGGCAGGAGAAACGCTTAAAAACGCGCGTCGTAAAATTCCTCGGCATCGATGTCTAAGTACGTAAAATAAGTCAAATAATGTTCTTGTGTTGCATTAGGTTTCACTGGTACTAATAATACAAGAAAATATATATGTAAGAAAATAATGATGAGCATTGCATAGTTGTTTTATTTATAAATCTGTCTTTTTATGTAATAAGAATTTATTTAAGTCATTTTATAAAATAAATAAAACGATAATTAGGTACTTATTATATCGTTTTGCTTTTTGACAGCATCCTGTGGATATTATCTGCAAGTTTAGGCAGTCATTTCTACACTTGTATCTTTTTAATTTTCAAGAATTATAATTTTCTTTTTCGTTTTCTTATTACAAGCAGAGCCTCTAGACAAGTGGCATAAGCGATAGTCGAATCGAAAAGTCAAAAAATAAAATGTATGGAATTTGACGTGAGTCTACGATTTATTGTCGTAAACTTACGTCAAATCCCATACGTTTGCTTTTCTCAGCTGCTCTAGCGTATGAACGCTTGCAATACCTAAAGCCTTACTCGTAGTCGACCATACATCTTTTAACACCAGAGTTTTATGTAATAAGTGACCATGGTATAAGGTAAAAAGTGTACCCTAATATTAGCACTGAAGACCTATACTCGCAGTAACAATAATACCACTGTGTGTGTATCTTATCTTATCTTGTTTCGGGGCTGTCCTTGCGGCCAGCGCACTTCGACCCTTGGGATCTATTGTGCATGCCCTTACCTTACCGCTCACCCTACGTCTTGGTCCCTGAATACCTCCTGCATGAGCTTCAGTACGTCCTTGACGGGGGCGCGCCGGTAGTCCTCTGGTTCAGGGTATGCCAGTCCCAGAAGGCTCATTCTTCTTCTTTTTTTTATAATAATAATAATTTATTTGCATAAAACATGGTATTTACAGGTGTTACATGACATTTTATGTACAACATGTTCAGCTATAAATAGATAATAGCATGCAAAAATTACCGTGACACTTTTACTATTTAAATTTCTTATCCATGAAATCCTTAACACTATAGAAATTGTGGTCATTAAGCCAAGCATACAATTTAATTTTAAAAAGTCTACAAGTTAACAATTTTAAGTGTTGAGGCAATTTATTATAAACACGAACACACATTACAACACAATTTTTGGTGTATTTTGTGGATTTTGGAGTCTCAATTAATACAAGCCTGTTTGGATCTCGTTGCAATCTCATATTTATATCGGATGCTTTTTTGAATAATTCCAAATGCTTTCGAACAAACATACATATTTCATAAATATATAGTGATGGGAGGGGTAACAGGCCAAGTCTTTTAAATATTGGTTGACACGACTGGTCTGACGGAGTACCGCACAGTGCCCTTACACATTTTTTTTGAGCCACAAATGCTCTATTTGTGTCAGTGCTGTTTCCCCACATGATAATGCCATATCGTAAAATGGATTCTATATAAGCCTGGTATGCTAAAACTGCCGTTTTCATGTTAGTTACATGTTTTATTTGTTTAATAGCATATACAAATTTATTTATCCTACCAGCTAAACCATCGATATGGATTTTCCAGTTTAAGTCCTCATCAATTATCGTTCCTAAAAATTTCATGTGAGTTACTTGATTAATTTTGGGTATATTTAAGTTTAAATTGAATCTATTCTTACTACATTTATTGAATTGTATAAAAACGGACTTTTCAAGATTAATTTTTAAATTGTTTATTTCTAACCAGTTTATAAGATTGTTAATTGTAATATTAATGTCAATTTCATGATCGCTTATGGTATTATTTTTTTTATTTGAAGTCACTATAATAGATATGTCATCTGCGTATATTATACATTTGTGATTTGTTATGTTTACTATATCATTGATGTAAAGTAAGAATAACACAGGCCCTAGAATACTCCCCTGCGGTACACCGGCACTATTGCTTTTATATTCAGATGAAAATGGTATCACATCCTTGTTATTTTCCATTTTTGTGATGATAACCCGTTGTTGTCGGTTTCTAAGGTATGAGGATATCCACTGTAGTGCTAGTCCTCTAATTCCAAGTTTTTGTAGCTTCTCAATCAGGATGTCATGAGAAACAAGATCGAATGCTTTCGATAGATCAAAAAATAACCCGGTTGTTAGATGGTTACCGTTAATACCAGACAGTACCTCCCTAATAAGAGAGTAACTTGCTAGAGTTGTTGATTTATGTTTTTGAAAACCATACTGATCGTTATTAATGATATTGAATTTATTGCAGTAACTTAAGAGCCTCATAAACATGCATTTTTCGTATATTTTAGATATAATGGGTATTAAGGTGATAGGACGATAATTACCGAGTTCATCTTTTCCCCCCTTTTTGAAGAGAGGTTTAATGATCGATAGCTTTAGTGCTTCTGGAAAACATCCCTGTGCAAATGACAAATTTATTAAGTGTGTTAAGATTTTAATTATTTCGTTAATGCATGCTTTAATAATTTTAGTATTAATTTCATCATATCCTTCAGAATTTGTGTTTTTTAAAGACACAATTTCCTGTCGTACCTCATTTTCCGACATAGGTATAAGGAACATCGAGTTAGAGTGAAAATTGGGTTTAATGCTCGGGTTTGCCTTGGAATTTTGTGTCATATCCTGAGCCGATGATATAAAATGATCATTAAATGCCGAGGCTATATCTACGGGATCCGTGAGTATTTTATCATCCATTTTAATACTATCTATGCTATTTGTTACGTTAGAAACATTGATTTCATTTTTGATTATCGACCAAGTAGCTTTACATTTGTTTTCATTTTTGTTTATATATTTTATATTTGCTTGTTTTTTAGCGTTGTATATACATTTTTGTAGTAGCCTTGAGTATTTTGGAAAGCTAAATTATTCATTTCTTCTTGAGGCCAACGCATGGCACGTGCATAGCAGGTGCCATGCGTTGGCCTGTGACCGTATGTGTGTGTATAGTTCTTGCTATAGTCTCCTGTATGTTCGAAGTTAATGCTCAGACAGGCATTTTAAAAAGAGAAATTTTAAAAAGCGCATATACGTCTGTTTTCCAGCTTACTATTTACATAACGTTGTTTTTAAATGTTTATGCCAATAAAGAATATTTACCGGCTTTCAGTGTTTATTTTTCATATCGCTATGGATTTAAAAAAAGATACGTAAGTATATTTATATTTTGCTCTGCTGAACTTCAAATCGGCTATGGCATGGCTACGGTAGCCATTTCATAAGTACCTATACGTAATTACAATCCTTTTTTCTCTTATACTATTACGAAGGCAAACAAGCATACGGTCCGCCTGATGGTAAACAGTTACCGTAGTGTATGTACGCTTGCAATACTAGCGGTATCAACAGTAACAGCAGTAACAACAGTAACTCCTGTCTTGAAGAAAGCCAATCTTGGCAGAAAACTCATTCTACAACCTCATCATACGTGGAAGGAAATTCCTCTTAGTCAAAGTCAAATTCATTTATTAATTAAGACCAAGAAATACATGAACTTATAAACGTCATAAAAACTAATGCCAGCATACTTTTTTTCCTACGGCCAATTCGCTGACTAGGGTTGAGCCTCGAGAAGAATTGGCAAGAAACTTAGGCCACTCTTTTTAATTGCCAGAGTATAACATTAACAAAAAGGGACGGAAGCCAATATACCATACAAAATTAAATTTAAGTTAAAATATTTTTAATAGGCAATGAATAATTTAGCTTTCCACTATACGGCAATGAGGGATCCTTTCCTTTTGTATGTATAAGATATTGAAACGTGTCGAGATCACATTGCGATCTTAGTAAAAATCTAAAAACTATATCTTTATTATTTAAAAATAATTCATGTAAAGATTGACCAGCCACCCCAAGTAGCACCCGTTCAAGAGCATGTCGCACGGACCAGCTTTCCTTCGCCATATTACAGGGAAGGAAATTACCCGGCCAATACGACACCACAAGCAATGGCATTTCAGTGAGCATGACAATCCAGGACATAATAAAAAAAAACAAATATAACTAAATAGAAAGAGATAATGATCACAAAACGTCTCCTGACTAATTTGAAGTTATTATTCTTATATAATTTTGTATCACAATAAGCAACTAAGCCCATGACTTTTTATAATTTAAAAAGTCATTAATAGTGTAATAACATGATGTTGGCTAAATTATACTGAGATGCAGTTGTCAGAATGCCTATTTCTTTAAACCTTTCTCTAAGTGAAACGCGTGCTCTTAAATTGTAAATAGAGTGAATACCTCTTTTAACCTTACTTAATATCTGATTGTTTGTAAGGTTACTCTGACTTCATTTTCATAACTATTCTTGTAAATAGCTTATGAAATAAATAATTTATCATATAGGCTTAAGATCGGCTATTGTGGAGACATATGAGGCAAGCCTACGTTCAGCAGTGGACATTATCAGGCTGAGATGATGATGATAGGCAGGATTTAGACCCGTTGACCACTATCGTAATAATATTTGGTACTTTCATGGAACGTGTAACAATATAAGTAATGTTCGACAAGCATTTATTCAATACAAGTGAGCGTACAGACTGCGTGGGAAACCAACTGTTACTGTTAAAATAGCCATTTTCATTGGCTGTATATCAAATTGCTGAATGACCATTCAACATACTTGTACAGATGACAAATAAACGGATGATTACGATGATGAGATGTATTGTACTTTTAATACGTTTTCTTTTTTTATATATTGGAACAATTTGATATAGAGATAGCGATAGTGTATAGATACGTATTAGGTGTCAAACAGTAGACGTCTTATGGCTGAGATGGATTATAATATGTATATGTACCTATGTAGGTGCAAATTGTGGTTTGATTATAGTTGAAAAACTGATTTTAAGAAATAATAAATGAGTTTTATTTGTTCCGTATTGTCATTGGATAGTTTATTTTAAAATATTAACATGGTGGCTGAAAAACATACACCAAAAAATATAGGTATATTCACAACGTCCACTATCACAAATATGAGTGAAAATCCGACACCTGCCTCGGGTTTAGTAATTTAATAATCTTTGTAATTGACTCGTTTTTAGGGTTCCACACTTTCCACGTTTTTTTAGTGCGTGGTACAGCTGCATATTTTTAAATAAATTACTAATTCTGTCAATTTAAAATTTAGAATATTTTTAATTAACGTCTGTCTACTTTTATCTATACTTCTATGTCTATACTAATAAATATAATAAATAGAAAAGATTTGTATTTTTGCTTGTAATGAATAAACTTAATAACTACTAGACCGAATTAAAAATGCCTTTACCTATAGAAAGCTACATTATCAGAGTGTTACATAATGTACGAGTAGCTTTAGGTTAAATTAGCTGTGGGCTAAATTATATTTAAAAAAAAAGGACCCCAACAAAAATTTAAAAGCGCTCTATTTATGTTTCTTTTACCAATATTATTCAAGTAGAAGTGAATAATTTCGTCTTTACTACATATTAGTTAACATTCCGCCAAAAAACTGGGTTAATTATGTTATCTAGTCGTTTTTGGGTGTTCTATGCATTTCCTAGGTATTGTACAGAATTCCGGATAATACAGATTGTCGGTACATAATAAACTATAGTACTTCAGTTTTATTTCTATAGTATCTACCTACTTAATTATAATAAATTATCTTGATTTTCGCTAAAATAAAAATAATGAGCGTGGAAATTTTAAAGTTATTGTATCGAGTAAGGTTGAGCATACTGATAAGGCTTCATTTTCTTAAGATGCATAACATTTCTATAAGTACTAACAGCAATGTAAAAATATTGATAAAAACATAACTTGAACTGATTTTCAGTCCATACAGTTCAATATCAAATTTTCATTATTGTATATGTATATATTATTAGGTATTCCAAATTGACTGCCTCGGTGGTCCAGTGGCCGCAGTATGCGCCTGCTGTGCACGAGGTTGTGGGTTCGATTCCCACACAGGACAAAACTTTGTGTGACCCACAAAGAGTTGTTCTGAGTCTGGGTGTCATTTGTGTCCGTTAATTGTATGTTTGTAAAGTCCCCCGCGACACAGAGCTTGTTCTCTAGTGCGGGAGTTGTCTTTTAAAAAAAAAAAGAAAAGAAAAAAAGAAATTATACTGCATGTGACCAAATAAAAAATATTAAAAAACAAAACCTATAAAGTTCTAATCGAATCGATATCAGATCCCTTAGTGTGTAGGTCCAGCTCTCACTTGGCAGGTTACTAAGTTTTTTGTTGTTTTCCCGTCGTTGGGTATTAATTTTTAACTTTTATTTTTTATTGCATGCCTACCTTGTTTGATTTTGGAATTTTTCACCTAGATTGTCATTTTAAGTTTAACATCACGCTTTTTTTCGTGAGGGATAGGCAGAGATGGCAGCCAGGGAATTCGGGAAAGCTTATCTAAATTTATACTATACGTATGACACTTGGTCTAGGGCTGTACTATGGCATCCTTATAGCAATTTATTAAATTATAATAGGGTAGTATTAAAGTATAAGTTGATTTATGCACGTCATGGTAGCCGAATTAAGACGTACTAGTAGACGTACCTACTTGTAGCTTTTTATTATCTATCCATAATAGTATAGACATCTCCAAGCGTTTTAAAATCGTCAATTCATACGGTTCTAAACCATTCTTTCAAAAAGTATGTTAAGGACTCTGGAATTTGACTATTATCTATTTAATTCTTAGGTACAGTTTTACTATCATCATAGTTTATACAAGCGCCCCGGATATAATATAGTATAGTATCATCAGCTCAACCCATTAACGTCCCTTTGATGTGCACGGATCTCCTCCATACATTTGGAGGGATATTAGCCTACTATACCACGCTGGCCAGACGGGTTGGCCGGTTGGTAGGCTTTTGTTTCGAGTTTTCCATCTCTTGCATTAGAATTACTCATAACATAAAGACTCATAAAGTCATAAGGTCGGCCATTGTGGAGACATAATATAATAATAATAATATTTAATAAAACATAAATTACACAAATAACAATAATGAGCTTTACTTCGGCCCCAAACTAAGCGCAAGCTTGTGTCTTGGACGCCGTTGAAGATGCTCAGGTTACAATATATACCTTATATACTAACATACATTACAATTTATTATAAACTAAACACTAATATTATTTCTATTGTTTTGCACGTTGGGTCTGCGACGCACTACGCTGTTGTATGGTGTCATGTAGCGTTCCACGGAACCGCCGAAACACGACACTCCTCGGCCAGAAATCCTCCGTCATGTAGGTTGTCAGCTGTTCAGTTGGGACTCGCACTACGAATGAAGCGAAGTTAACATTGTGGCGCGAGTCCAGCCTAGTAACCCTCAGTCTGTTACCGGTCTTCACTCGTATGTACTCTACAACGTCTTCCGTCGTCGTATTGTACATCAATCTTGAAACATACAACTGCGTCGTTGGAATAGCAGGACAAAGCAGCATGTTAGGTCCGGCCAATGCTGTACCGCATTGATTTCGGCAGTTGGGCTTTTTACGTTTACGTTCTACAACGATAAAGCCATCCTGGTCAATCTTGCTCTTGGGTGTAGACGGCATCAGTTGAGCATTTTTCGCTTGCCGCTCTGGTTGTTGGTGAAGTCGGCTGGCAGCTGTAGCATATGTACGCTTTGGCGATGACGTACCTGCATTGTTCGGTATCGGGTCATTGGATACGGGGCGCGCGGGGCAGGGCACTACGTCACTCGCAGAGACGGCGGCCACCGTCGTGTCAAATTTTGCTGATGCAAAACTCGCCTGCGACATATTGCCTGCATCGCAACTCGGGTTAACGTTCGATGCCTCGTGTGACCTACTTGTTGTGATAATGTGACGCAAGTCCATTACTTCGGCACGTAGGTCACTGATGGTAATTTGGGAACCTTCGAACTTTAACTTCATATCTTCTAGACTTGAGTTGATGGTCGAGATATCGTTCAGCAGCTTGGCGATGTTGATATCATTCACATCAGCAGGTGGAAGCCTGCGCAGATCCTTTGCTACGAAAGTCGGTATCAAATCAGTATCGGTCTCCTTTAAGAACTTCATGATGTCTTGGAGACTTTTCTCACCTTTGACATCCCTTCTTCGAGACGGCATTTGGTCTGCCATATTTGCTGACTTATATAATAGAGTCTTGGCTTCATGGATATCATCTTCATCGAAACATGATGTGCAGATTTTAACCAGGCGCTCCTCGTCCTTAAAACCACACAGCAATTGCTTGTCCTGCAGGTATGCTAACAGCTCGTTAACCACATAAGTTTTCCAACTCATTGTGACGTAGACGGCAGCGGCTTATGCCGCGCTAGGCGCGAATTAAAAATTCGTACTAGTAATGAGGTGCGTCCGATTACGACCGCAGTCAGCACTCGAATGATGAGTATGAGAGAGGCCTACGTTCACCAGTGGACATAATCAGGCTGAGATGATGATGATGATGATAACATAAAACGTTGAATTGCAAGCATACATGGCAACTGTTTACCATCAGGTTGGTTGGTCATACTTGTATGTCACCTTAGTCGTATTAAAGAAATTGTTGGAAGTTTCCAAGTGGTCAATTATATCTAAGCAACACAAAGCCGCGATGACCGAATTCGGTCTAGAGGGCAATATTGTTAGTCTTGGTACTTTTATTCATTTCTTCAGCTACAGGATGCGTCTTTGATACAAAAATATCCTTAGACTTATGAACTCTCATATAGTTGGCAATGCGTCAGTGATTCCTCTGGTATTGCGAGCGTCTTTTGGGAAACACCTTACGAAAAGGCATTTTTGCTGACTATGTCGGTATTCAAAATAAACTTTAACTTTGTAGTTAGATCCATTGAAACTTTGGAACACCCACCACAGGGACTTTACAAACAAACCAATTCACGGACACATATGTAGTACACCCAGATTCAAAACAATATTTTTTTTTTTTATCTGGGTGTACTACATAAGGTTTTTCTTTAATATGGGTAATGGGCAAGTGATAACTCTGGTGTTCAAAGTTTAAGTGTATATAGTCTACAGTATGCCTTCTTAGAAGTATAAAAAAAACAATCATGTGTAGATCATACAAATTTTTGTACCGTGTGGGAATCGAATCGACATCTAGCTCCGCAGTCTCAAATGGCGGGGTAGTCATTTAAACCACTGTGGCATTCGTGTAGTCAGTTTGTTCCTAAATTCATTAAAATGTTATATTGGAAGGTATTAGGCCAGCCTTATGTTATCTATTACCTTTTGTAATTAAGATATGATACTAATTCCCTGTGAGTCTTTATTTCATGGCATGGCCGCCATAAGCCATAAGTACTGAATAAATTCATCGCAATCTTCGGTCTTACCTAAAGTTACTAATACTCCTACATTGGACCATTTTCTTAATTACGTGTCGTAAGTAATAAAGACGTTTCAATTGTTTCAACTTACGCGTATCTACCAGCGCGAGCGGGGTAGGTAGAGACTATGCCAAAATATTGGATTCTTGATATATTTATTTCGCTTCGTTCACCCACGTAACATTCTTAATGCATGGTTGCGATTAATTTGCCAGAACGTCATTTATTCGCCGGAACATTCGACGTGGTCTTCCACTTAAAATTGTCCCATTCACACTACAGTTACAGTTCATCTTTCTTTATACATTCATTCTACATGTCCAATCCGTGTTAATAAACAATCATTTTTCAACCGTTGTCACTACGTACATCTTCTTTTTATACTATTATATACTACATAATACTTAATTATAGTAAATAGATCTTAGCTTACTATGTCAGTATTTTTCCAGTGCAATTTTGGTGTGACAATACACAATATCCGTGCTGGGTATCATGCTAGCAACGCCACTGGATAAAGGATATACTTCCATCTTACAAAAGATCACAACTAAATAACTATACACAGTAAAGTAGTAGTGTTTCAGTGTGCAAGAAAAGGTCACTAGTGCGTTTTAAAAGCAAAGGAGAAACGATTTCGTATCTCAGGCGATTGGAAATGTTACTCATATCCTATAATAAAACACGGGTGTAAAACATTTTTGGAGCGACCCAAATAGCAATAATTTTAAGCATTAAATAACAAGCCCTGTGTCGCGGGGAACTACAAATTCAAACTCAAACTTAAAATTAATTTATTTTTTTGTTTAGGTTACAAAGTAACACTTATGAAGGTCATAAATAATGAATAAGCCAGAATGATGATTTTCCTACGGCTAGTTAGCTAACGTGGAGCCTTGAGAAGAACTAGCAAGAAAGGAAATGTTATGCTCAATCCACAGAAAAAAGTAAGTACACCCCGACTAGCAACAATTAATTATTTCTAGTCAGAGGAACCCAAAACCCACCGATCTGGCAGTCGAACTATAGTCGTAGTACGTAATGATATTATATATACTTAAATTAAGATATGCTGCCTTTATACTGAAAGGCGCGGCGTTTAGTTTTTTTTCCATGTTTTAGTGCGTACTTGCTTATAGGTTTCATGTATGAATGCGATAGATAATGTGGAACGTAATGATACGGAAAGAGATAGTAATAGGTAGGTGAAATAAAGCTACCTACTTAGCTACTGTTGACGACAACAGTTTACGCGCGCTAGTGCGATACCTACGTATTTCTTACTATAATATCATTTGTCGTAGGTATATATATATATTTATATTATAACTAGCGGCCCGCCCCGACTTCGTCCGGGTTAAACTATTTTCAGCGCAACTTTCTTTTTATTTTTACATAAGAACCTTCTCCTGACAATAACAAACACAACAAAATAAGAATTGCCGAAATTGGTCCAGCCGTTCACGCGTGATGCCGTGACAAAAGGAAATAGGGATTCATTTTTATAAGTATACCAGTGGACCTGGCAGACGTCGTCCTGCCTGAAAAAGCTGAAATATCGACAGCAGCGCCACCTACCGGATCCAATTGTGAATCTAAACCATCCAGGGTGCTACCCGAACACACGCACAATTTTTTATCAAAATCGGTCGCTGGACCTGATGATGATGTCTAGGAGGAGTTCAGTGACATACACACGCACACAAGAAATATAAATATAAAGATTTGCAAACTTAGTTAGCCATCATCGCATCATTAGATAATAATATAGGTAGTTTAAGTCTGCACCTGGACGTCTAACCAGGTGGACGAGTATAGCTTTAAATCAATAGCAAAAAAAATGCACGCGTGCATTGAAGTATTTATTTATTACACAAGCCTGGTAGCACATGTCTCTTACAAAATATTTTAGGCGAGTCATTGCCTCCCTAATTTCCTTTCAAACATGATAAGTCTGAGAAACAATGGCAGGCGGCGTTTTGTACAATATTTCTTTTTTAAACTAGTCTATTCACTGCAAAGGGTGTACCATGGCCACAACTGGTAAACATACTTATTTTTAAATACATACATATTTATAGATAATTTACACCTAAACTTTCTTTCTTTTTTGTTTCGATCAGACCAACAGGCCAGTCATAAAATCCTTATTCCAGAATTTTAAAGAAGTACTGCATAGAAGTATCGTATTATGCGAAGTCATTAGGCAGATACTTACCGACTTCACTGTTTTGTATACGAGTACGTATTTAAAAGAGGAAAAAAGGAAGAAGCTTCAATCATTGTCACGATGTTTTTATTATTCTACTCAGTGAGGAATAACAGAAAAGATCTTTTGTACGAAATTTGTATTTTTGGAAGACCAACAATGAATCTAATTAGCACTTGAACTATTTATGGATACTTGTATTGAATACCTTACAAATACTGATATAATCGAGTATCCTACTTGAGTACCTACCTATTTCAGTTTCTATTAGGAATATTAAAAAGGTAGTATTTAAAAGTAACATTTTAAGCTATTTTATTTGTACCCTACAAATTGTTTTCATAAAATAAACCGTTGCCGATTTATTCTTTAATTCAAGATGGCGATAGCAGCTCGTGCACACGCCCGCACTTACCACGTTGAAATCTTGGTTTTGTATAATAAATTTTACCCCACCTCTATTTAGTGAGAGAAAACCATCTGCGACCTAGACTAACACGTCACAACCCAGCGTGACGTGTAAGTCACGATCATCAATTCCTTGGGTAGGTATTTCAACTCGCTGAAATTTTGTAGAAAAGAGGTTTCAGGCGACTGGGACCACTATACCACTGGGACCGCGGTGTCAAATACTTATTTCATACATTAATAGATAATAATAATCGCACACTATTTTTTTGCTCAAAATTTAAAAGTGACTTTACAAAAAACTCTATGCTCGATGTTTGAAACCGATGCTTAAAACTATAATTTTTTTAGGGTGAAATTTATTTTTCAAAAAATCTGTCATCAAATAAATTTATAGTATACTGTAACAAATTATGTCGAGATACCTAATAAATTAAGGGAAACCTTTTTTTAATATAATTAATATAAATTAATTATATTGATATTTTGTGTTTAAATGTTATATCTACAAACTAATTAAAATTGCGGACCTACTTACCTCTACCTTTCAAAAATCTTTATTCCCTTATAAAATGTCTCACTTCTTAGTGACTCTTTGTCGCAGTGGCGAAGGCGCGGCTACAGTTTTATGGATTCCTCTAGAAACAAATATTTTGGAAAAGTTTCTTAATTTGAATTAGTTAGATATTATAAAACATCTTGTTGTAAAAGTTTCCAGGCGTATGGACAACTGTTGAACGCATCTGCGTCCTCACGCACCCTGGAGCTGTATAATATAGAGGCGCGGAGGTAGCGCGCGACCATTCCTGTTCGGACCGCCGAGCGGGATACACGTCGCCCCTTTCGCGAATACCGCACGGAACTTACGCTTTGTACGTCTCGGTAAAATGAAGCGCTTTATTAACTGTGCGCTTTTAATCATAACTTGCATCTACGTCGTGGACGGGTCGGAATCCCGTCTTAAGGAGAAATTAGAAGAGTTGTCGAATCAAGTTGAATTTATGAAGCTAACCCATCAATCGGACATATCAAAGCTGAAGCGGGAAATTAAGGAGTTGAAGTAAGTGGAAAATTTTCTTTTATTTGATTATTACGGCGTAAAGGTTCAGCTGTAGCCAATTCGGTAAAGAAATTTACCGTATCGAGGTTTCCACTTCACAACCTTCAGAGATTTCAGACTTAAGCCGAGTACCTACCTACTTAGTTTTTAGGAGTTAGTTAAACTGTTCTTATCAGCTGAGTTTACTATTTAAATACCAAGTTGCTAGGCTGCCATGACTCTATTAAGAGTTTTATTCTTGATATGTTTTATATACGTGAAGAAAAACCTGTACCCCTTTTTAAGTACATAACGCGGTTGGAGGAGTGTGAGTTTGGAAAAGTTCGGTCGGAGGAGTGTGATTGGATTAATACGGAGACTGCAAAAAGCAGTTACGGTCGAATTTCGACTACTGGGCGACCTCTTGTAAATATATGCGGTGGTACTCCTTTTTTTAATCCTCGTTATTATATTTTTTTATTAATATTTTTACCAATAGAGAATTTGTAGAAAGAGAAGAAGAAGAAATTACATAAGTTTATTTTTGCTTTGCGTGTTCACCTACTGCAGCGTGCGACATTACACATCTAATTGCATCAGCGAAATTAAAATCGCTCTTTTAATTTTTTTTAACTAAAAAAAATATTTTATTTTCCTTTAATCGATATTTTTGACATCACACGAATCAAGTTTTTTTAAATGTTTTACGACGGGTTTATTATTTTATTGTAAAAACAACAGAAACAAATATGTAGGTGTACATGCGGTAAGACGTTTGCTAAGCATTGAAGTGTCTCACAATGTTCAGTCTTTATGATTTTGGGTATCGCCGGTGATGGGTCCCTCCTTATATGCATTATTTATGAGTCTATATGATATGTTGTAGGTACGTATCTAACCCTTTTAAGAACACCTTCATTTTATCGTAAATATTCTTACCTAAATAAAAAATGCTTCAGAATATAAAAACTTCCGTAAATTCAAAGGGTTCATAAAATATGAACGAGCCCGCACTCAGCAGTATCTAATATAATAATAAATTGCCAAGTTGGATGCTGAGAGATACAAAATTCATGAGCTTATCTCAGAATCAATTACCTACTCTAAAATAAAATATTTATTATTTTATTGTAATTTCATAACACATGTAGAATCCAAGTGTCAAAAAAGAACAAATCAATATCAATTATATTGATAATCAAGATAATATAAATGTATAGCCAAAACTTCGATGCTCTGTGTGTCCAGAGTTTTAGAGCTTAAGAGGCAAACAAGCATATGGCCCTCTTGAAGGTAAGCAGTTACCGTAGCGTATGAATTTTTGGTACTCGCGCTTTTACGAAAACCCTGACCAATCATTAATAATTTTCAAGCGTGGGCGTGAATTAAACATAAAGAATATTTGCTAGTGCCTGCTTATATAATTTCTAAGTACACTCAAATAAAATTAAAATCAAGTTTAAAAGGTACCATTAGGACGTACGAACGACGTGTTTAAAAGATATATGTAATGTTTTATCTTCTTTACACTATAGTTTATACCTATTTTACCTTCTAAACACTCTGGGTTTTTTCTTAGTCCTCGGGGACCGTGTTATATATCGAGTATCGACTCCGTTCGGCTATAAAAGGCGTAATTTCAAATCATACTTATGGCAAAGTGCAACCAAATAAAAAAAAAATTCTATACGTACAAACTAATAAAAATCTTCTCGTTTTTTAAATCGGTAAAAATTGTTTATAAGAAACTGTTGTAACTTTGCTCATTGTCAAGTGTGACATCTGGAGTTACGCCCTTTGTATAGTAAAGGGAAGAATTATGATAACTAATATGACTGATGAATAGCAGCAACGTATCGGTTGAGTGTCACACCGCGTGTTAAATCGGTCGCAATCGCGCAGGTGGGCCACATGATACAATATAAATGGCGGATACTCCTACGTGACGTCGTCATATTTATAACATATACGAATCATGTAAAATAATTTTCGATTCTATATTCGACCCGGTAACAACACCTTGTAATACGAACTTAATTGAATCAATAATTCTACTTCGTGAGCATCTAAGATAATATGATCGGGGCTTTAAATTGAAATGGGTTTAACTCCCCAGATGAAATAACTCACTAAATAATCCTTATATTTCCGTTATGGCTGTGTTCGTAAGTCAGTCTGACGTCCAAATCAAATATTGAAATATATTTAGCTACAAATAACTTAGGCAGTAGGTAATGAACGCAAGTGGAATAAATAACAGAGTGGTAGTGATACAAGAAGTCAAACAAAGTATAATATATTTTATAAATATACGCATATATTAAACGTCACAGAATAAAAAAATATTCATTTGTATAATAGTTGAATAATTCAAAAAGCTCTTTAATCAGAAACAGGTCAAAAATACTGTGTAAGTCTGAAAGAGAGTTGTACGATTGCTTATTCCTTATAATTTGTAACATATATACTCATAATTAATATTATTACTACTGTTTTGGAATCAAACTGCGAGTTACCCTATCAATTATTCGTATGTTTCAATCCGTTCCATTTTATCCAAAACTAAAACGTAAGAGCAAGTTCTCTGTTGTTTTGTTGTCGTTGAATGTACGAATTGGCATGAAACATACAAGCGAATTCATAAGTGAGTGAACGCAACAAACACTAAACTAGTACTTATTCACACAATTCTCTCTATTAGTGCCGCACGAAAACTTCAACCCAAGGAGCACTATTGGTACAAGTTAGGAGCGTTGAGATCTCAAAAGCCATGTCATATTATACAACTCGGTAAAAGATCACCGGAAACAAAAGCCTCTCGATGCGAACCAGGCTGCCTGATCGACATGATTATTCCTCTCTGTGTTACCCAGGAGAATTTATAAAAGACATCGTTTTTATTTCTTTCTCGGCACGCTGCCGCTGCTAAGAAATTAAGGCTCGAGTGTTCGTAATAAAATGCATATATACCTACTTCAAAGAATTCTATTTTTTCGTTATGCTAACGCTGGAAAATAACTTGCGTTTAATATTCTGATTAAATTTTCTCTTTTGGTAAATTGCATCATCATCGATACATAACAAAAAAGGCATTTTATTTTGGTAAAATATTATAACTTCAAATTTAAAATGTCATTAATTAAAGACTATTTACGCACGTAAAAAAATATTTAAATGACGTAGTTGGTAACTATTCGTAACATATTTAAATGGTGACCTCAATTAACAGTATTAAGAACTTATAATTATTTAACACTGTGTTATTGAAAGATATTCCAAGATGATGACGCCGCGCCGCGCCGCTGCCATTCAGGTTGAACCAGCCGTATTTCGGCCAAGCACTAAGTTTTGAATGTGTGCTATTCATTACGTAAAGGTCGTAACGGGGAAATCGTCAAGAAAAAGCTTTAGCAACTTCTTTAATGATTTTGTAAACGTTCACACAGTAAAGACTTTCTTTAAGGAAGTCTGAAGAAAAACTTAACTAATAAGGTTAAAGGTTAAAACAGACTAAAAAGTCTGTTTAAAAACCAATATTATTATTTCGATCTTTAGTCTCTTGCAATCAACGCAAAACAAATCCAGATAATAAATACTTAGCATTTCATAGTGATACGCTTTTTCCACAATATTTCGGCATTCGAATATTTCCCTCGGATATTTTATCATGAATGAATCAAAATATGTTGATTGAAAATGAATTAATTCTATCAAATTATGGCATGCCGAACTGCGCCGAACACAGTAACTGGATAGACATGTAATTATTATTTGGAATTTACATTTTCGAAATACTAGCCTCGCTCGTCCAAAATTGTTTCCAGCAATTACGTTTGTATATTAAATAATATTTATACCTTCTATTTATACTTACTTTATCGAAAATTCATACATACTTTTCTGTACTTACCTACAAATGGTACGAGATTGGTATACCATATGTTGCCTATATATAATTGCTGGTAAATTAAGCTCTATCCATGAAAAGCACCTGCGTTTAAGAAGTCGTGGCAAGTGATCGAGCAATTTGAACGCTATGTAGACGGATTAAGATTTAATATGTGTTTAGCATTGGCTATCTTGTGTGCCAGATGAGTTTGCATCTGAGAGGCAAACGTACCTGTTTGCATACTTGAAATACAACGTGGCCAGCTGTTCGTATCAGTTTAACTCATCGATTTTTATTAAGTCTTGCTTTATTTTCATACCGAGAACACCAACGACCTTTACTTATAGGGTACTATGCCGCTAAGTACCTTAATAAAAATAATGTTGTTATTATTTCTATAGTTAGAGACTATATAACTACATATTATATTGAAAGTATACATTTATTTTTAAAATAAAAAAGACGTATGGCACTCGGGGACTGCCGCGGTATGTAAAGCTATTGCATATTTTTTAGTATGATTTTTTTATCGAAACAAATAAAAAAACACTTTACAGAATTATCTAAATCATTTTATTTTTCTTATTCTCAATGATTCATAAAAATATATAATAATAAAAATGAATACTTGTAATAATTCCTTAAGACTATTTCACATTAATATTACTTAGATCAAAACCTCCTTACACAAATTTGACATATTATTATTGGCCGTTTAGAGAATTCTTCATTAAAAAAAGTCACCGCAGTTAGGTTTATTATTTTTGTTACGGAATTTCTGGATTCGGTCTCCACGCCCAAGGCCCGCGATAGAAGCTATGCATTAGCCTTAAAAAATCTGTCTTATAATTGCGTAGTATTATCGACCCTATCTGCTGCAAAGAGTGTAACTCTCAATCGCATACATCAAAAGAAATTAGCAAAAAATGAAAAATATCTATTTATACCTACGAGCCTCATTTTGAAGTCGATTCAAGTATTATTTTTCGTTCGTGTTCATTGCTAATTAAAATTAACACATATAATTAATTGACACGAAGTACGCCCAGACTCGGAACGAACATTTATAAATCAAACAAAGTTTTGTCCCTGAGGGAATCAAACCCAAAACACGCCGTGCAGTGGCAAATGGCGAAGGTAACCACGTACCAACCGTACGTACAGTCAAACTTAACATTCTGAGTCAAAGCGCGCATACCTCGCTAGATAGCATTATATACTTAGGGCTGTTATTGACCTTTATCTCACATGAAAGAATTTCCATGATATAAATAAATTGCGATGGAACCAGCAGTTTAATAAATTAATGCTAAAAATATATTTTCTAATAATATTTTCGGGTATCGCTGTCGTTAGTAAGTTTTTTATATTATTATCATGGCCGTCAGTAATCTTGTGATAACTACTACTTATATAGTATAGAGGAGTAGTTTGGAGGAGTTAAGTAACATTCACACATACTTAAGAATTCTTCAGTACGTGTGAATGTTACTTAAATCCTCCGAAACGGTTTAATAAAAAAACACGCATTCCTCGATGAGCACTGGACTGACTGAACATTGTACACTACTACACCGCTCTATGTAATTGCTGCTAAAAACTGCTGCTTCTATCGCAATTTGGTTTGGCTATAGTTTTTGGCCCAGTTAGGCTTGCTCACTAGTATATTTACCTAACTCTCTTTAAACACTAACAACTCTAAAAGAAAGACTTCTTCTGTGACAAAGTGGAAATACTCTAACATTCGGGCCTTGTAGAGACGCTGTATAAATAATTATATTCACATAATTAAAATATCTACAGTTCTGTTCAGCTCACAAGGGTCGTCTTAAAATTTTGTTGCTTTAATATTTCACTATTATTTTAAGACGAATTTCTTTGAGGCATCATCATTAAAAACTCTTGGTCCAAAATTCCGAGGCCAGACGTCATTTATTTTGTCATAGACAAAAGGTTTAAAAAGGAGAGGTGGACTGTTCATAGGTACCTACTAAGAACGTTTACATACTGGCTAAGCTGGGCAGCAGGACAATAAAAAAAAGTAAAAATGTTTTGTCCATGAGAAAATAAGTGACTTCTGGGGCCCTGGGATCGCACTCTATTTAATTGATTAAACTAAAACATTAGCTTTGTCATCATTGGCATGCAGTGGCTGGATGAAAGCTTTGAATAAACTAATAGTGCAAACATATACCTACTATAGGTTTTTATTTTTAATATTTCAAACAGATTAAAACGTATAAAGCTAATAACAAAGTCATTGCAGTCTCTTTGTGTGATTTCATTTCATTTATATAATTATTACGTTAGTAACTAGTGTATCTATATCAATACTAGATAATAAAGAGGTAACGTTTGTGAGTTTGTGACGTTATAGTATTGGAAACAAGTACACACTCTATGACGTTTACATTTTTTATCCAGAAAACCCCAATTACACTGCTCGCTCGACCAGATTGTTCTAGTTAATAAAGTACCCCCTTATGCTATTCCAGATTATAAACTGTCTCTTTGCTACATTTCATACAGATCTGTTCAGCCGTTCTGTCGTGATTAAGTAACAAGCATCCATCCAAACTTTCTCATTTATAATATTATATTGGTATCCGCTGTAAACAGTTTTATAAAAACAAAAAACATTTTCAGACTCGGCTTCATACGCTAGAAATATGAATACGCTTATTGTGCTAAACGTATTTCACTGAACTTCGTATACCCCATAAAGCCAGTACCTGTCCTCGAGTGATACAAGGCAGGATATACAAATAATACAATTTGTGTAAGCTCCACACGCCGGAGTATTTTCAATGGTGCATAACATGCCATTAGTCCCTTTGGATGGCGTCGGGAGAGGTTTACGATACGATAGAATATGTTACAAATCCCTTTTATCGACTTAAGATCGCATGACCAGGTGTCAAATACAATTATTATTCAATGTTCTATCAGATCACTCTGAAAGCTTTCTCTCGAATATTCGATAGCAACATATCCCTCAAAATTGTGAGTTCGATCTTCGCACCGACCAAAATTTTGTTGTGTGATTATCAAATGGTTAGTTCTACGTATTCAGTGTATTTATGGAGTCTTTGTGATACCGCCCACGACACATGGAGTGCAGGAGTCATTAAAAATTTAGGGTAAAAACACTTAGAAGTCTGGGGATTGTCGGGAAGCTTTCCAATTTGCCTTGTATTGAATTTTGCCAAATCTACTTTACTATTAACATTTCATGTCCAAAGATACGACAATGAAATTGCTATTGTATAAAATAGCACTACTACACACATAAACTCAGTCTCTGTCTGAGTGTACCAGTACTTTTTTTGTCTCGGGACGGTGACAAAAAAGGTATGCCGCCACTTTTTCCCTAGCCCGAGAGATGTATTTTTTAAAAAAGCTTTCAAATAAATAAATTATTACCATAGCATCAATTGTTTACAACAAGACAATGTAGTCCTTACGTCAGAAACCTTTCTAATGAAGACTGTAAATATTGTAACTAATGGTCTATCTCTACTGCCCCTTGTTCACTGCATTATTCAGATTTAGAACGCAATATTGCAGTGCTTCAAAAACACTGTGCCGTCTTTATAGTAATTAATTTTCGAACAATTACAACCTTAAGCTAGGAAATGAAGTTAACAGGTTGTGAATTTCAGATTAAGACCGAAAATACGGCTGCAGAACTTGATATTGTTTATTGAAGATAAAGGAACTATAGAATTATGCTATAGGTAGGTATTAAATTAAAGACCAGTTTTGAATGAAGCACAAAACCATGTAAGCTTTTGTAAAGCGGAACGGAAGCTCCTTACTGTCCCTGGAAAATGTGCCAACTGTTTTATGCTCCTAAAGCTTTCTATTATTCTTTTATACCGCGAAGGTATACCCACCTGATTGTAAGTAGCTACCGTAGTCTCGGTAACTAAAGAATAATGCTTATTCTTTAGTTACGGTTTTTATTAACGCCCGTGTAACGTATATATTTATTGGACTATTGTGCTATTATATTATTATTAGCAACCCATATAAGTATATATGGGTTGCTAATAATAATGTATTAGCACAATAGTGCAGCAGTGGGACATAATAATGTCCCACTGCTGGGCACGGGTCTTCTCTCCTCTATCAAGAGAGAGAGAGGGTTGTGCTATTACGCCTATTACTTTTATTAAAAACAAAAAAAGCTGCAAAAATAGAAAAGTGAAATGTTAAAAAAACTTTGACAAATCTGAAGCTTTCGCCTATCTACATTGCTACTTTTAATCAACATACTACGTAAACAAAGCCTCGAGCTGAAAAACTACTATCCAACTCAGTAGGATTTTTTATTAAAAATGTGAAAGATGCAGTTTTTCACTGGTAAACTAGATGGGTAAATTGATACGTTTTTATAAAAGCCTTTGATAGAATTTGAATTGAATGTTTGTAAAGACCTCGCAACACTAGTGCGGGCGCCATGAAAATAAAAACAGGTGTTCAACACCCACGTACATATTAAACCGGGTACAGATACAGACTAAGCGAACGAAAGCGAGCAAAGATAAATGGTATTCGTCGATCGGTACCGAACATTTGCTTTCGCTGCTGTGTCTTAGTTTCTACATTACCTTTGCAGAGGGCCGTCCCCTATTGCAAGCGTTCATAAGCTACGATTACTTCTTACCATCAGACGGCCTGTCTGCTTGTTTTTCACCTAATTAAAATAAAAAATGAACGATATAAAGAGAGATTGCAAATTTATTATTTTTTACCGCCACACGCCGCTTCATTTGCATCAGATCGGAAGCGGTCGCTCGCTTTTATTCACTTAGTCTGTACCAAGCTTTATATGTTAGGTGTTTGAAGTGTGGTAGCAAGACTTTATTAAAATACTAAGAACTTACCGATCGCTGTAGTGTCAAGCCTTCTTAATGAAACGTTGAACTTGTATCAAAGGCAGAGTTTCCAACAACTTTGATATTTCTTGAGTCTTGAGGTCTTTCAAGCTTTTTTTCTATACAAAATATAAAATGATACCGAGTTTTCATAAATGTTTGCTATTGAAAAAGGAATCGTTCAATTTATACTCCTATTGATTCTGAACACCTGTGCTCGAGTACCGAGTAGCAGCTTACACTTGATATGTCTTGTGATTCTTATACTAAGAAGATAGGTTGACACAAACAATTTCTAACTACTTATAAAATTAATATCTCCTTCTGTTATTGTTTTTGATTTAGTAACCGATCTATTTTCGGACAACACTCACACACACTGCCATCTGATACCAAACTTGTACTATTAAGTATTCTGTGACCAAACTAGGAAGAGCCTGTACTATGACACCCAGGCTACTGATAAACATACTACATATAAAATTTCTAAATACATACATAGCTATATATATGCAAATCCCTTGGTCACGCCATGAGAATGACTTCCACTTTACAATAATTTAAATTTGATTAAGTTTGCTTTTATTACGGGAACAAAAATTGTTGTACATAAATGCATATCATTCTTAAGTCTATAGATAATAGACGAAATCAAATTCACAGAGCATTTAGTCCCAGTATTAATATTTAGTGTATAGGTTACGTACGAATAGTAATGGGGGTGAACATCTGTCAATAATGGAATGTTTATTTATATCCCGAGCGGAAGTAGTGTTCCGAGCCCACATCCGGCCGACGACAAATGGCGCGCGTGCACATCTAACGCCTGAAAGGAAAAAAAAACATGATTATTATTCATATTTTAAAACCATCTTGCTAGTAAAAATAAACTAAAACAATGGATTATACTTACGTAATAAAAACGGATCTAAATTGATTTTAACTTATCTCAAGCCAACTATATAGGACAATTGACAGCACGGTTCGTTCTGCGGTTACCTCGCCGTTTACCATTGCGCGGCGTGTTGTGAGTTTGAGCCCACACGGGCAAAAAATTGTGCGATTCATAAAGGGTGGTCCCGAGTCTGGTTATACTTCGTGTCGTTATTGTATGTTTATAAGAACCCGCCACACACAGCTTGTACCTAGTGCGGGAGTTGTCTTTATGAAACGGAATTAATATTCTGCACAAGTGTGTGCGCAAAAGTTGTGTTCGTTTATTGTATGTTTGTTAAAGTCCCCCGCGACACAGGGCTTGTTCTCTAGTGCGGGAGTTGTCTTTATTTAAAGGAATAAAAAACAAAAAAAAACTAAGGCGCACTCTTTAAAGTCTAGATAGGACGGCAATCGTATACGACCGAATAGAGGTCAGGCACAAGACCAACTGTTACATGTACATGCTTTTGATATAATAGTAAGATAGTTTTAGATATTGCTGTACGCATAAACTGTTGTCGTCAACAGTAGCTAAGTAGCTTCATTTCCTCTACCACCATCTCATTTATATACATGCTTACTACCAATGTGGCAAACGAGCATACGGCCAGCCTGATGTTCGCATCTCTTTCTGTATTATTACGTTCCGTATTATCTATCGCATGGACCTACTTGAAATATATAAACAACGCGCCGCTTAGTATATGAGGGTAGCGTATATTTCTATATAATAACATTGATGCTTTTGATGCTTTTCAAGAAACGGTGGAGTTCCGTTTATTACTATGGCGCACTTACTATGGGTTATGGAAAAAATAATAACAGATTTATATTACATTTGACTAAAAAGATAAATTAATATTTATCGATAAACCTTCTTGCACAGAATACCTACTTAATAGTACAGCAAAGATACATACGAAAATAAAAAAATATATGTTACTGCAATAAGTAGATAGATATCTTCTTACGTTAAAGAAAAAAATATTAATACCTTAATCTTCTCGGACACCCGGGTTCGAAGTTGTTCAATGTCTAATCTCGTAACAAAGGCAGGTGCTATTTCTAATGACGGTCATTCAGTTTCGACGGCATATGGTCGACTGACACTTTCTATACCTCTCTCAAAATATACTTTAGTCCATTGAAATAAGAATCATAATTCCAAACATCAAAATCCCTAGTTGGGATATTTTTTATAATAATAGTACGATACTTATCAACGTTTACCTATACTTTGTTATAAGGGCGATATTCGGATCGAAATGGTTCTTTTTTTTCTAAAACCATCGAAAAACACATGTCACCTTCGCATCTGCCGTTTCAATGAAGATTTTTTTTGGGAACCGCTGCTTTAAGCTTTTGTTAATTGGAGCAACATTCAGCCACTAAAAAAAATACTGCTGCTAGCTTAGTTTACTTAGCTAAAAATTGGTTTGAAATATACTTAGCACATTTTAGCAAATACTACAAATTAAGGATTTTACATAAAAACCGACATAAATTCATAAGAAGTGGGCACGTGCCGTGCACCCTCAAATGCCGCACTCTCAAGTTATTATTCGCTTTCACTGAAAACCGAAGTCCAATAAAATATAATTTACATTTAAACTTCTCCTCCGAAAAAAGCAATTCGGCGTTCTCCCCAAATTGTTAATTTTAATAATGCCGCCGAAATGCTGCTCTCCATCCTCCGCGTTTGGAGATTATTGCCGTCATAAAAAAATGCTGTATTACAATATCTTTAATGTTTGGAAGAAGTAACAAATTGACGTCATTGCATAGGAGGCGATAACTGAGTGCTTATTCGATTATAAAGTCGAGTATAGATACGAGTCAAAGTACCTGCTTTGAGTTACCAAAGTACTAGAGATCAGTAGTCACCGCGCTAGTTAGCATGACATCAAAAAGAAAATGCTGGAATACTTACGTAACTGAAGTTACGTTTGAAATTCATTCTCTCCATTAAACAACACTGATTAAAAATCACTACATCAGTCAATCAGTGTTACTAACATTGACAAATTGAATTTCGCTTCCATGAATTTAAATGACACAGTTTAAATACGTTTTCTTGTTGCAAAGTTAGTTTAATGAAGAGACAAACTTTAAACGAGCTGTGAGAAGTGAAAACGCGATAGTTTGCCGTGTTGATGCTGCAGGTAATCAGGATTTTAATAATGGCACGGGCATGAAATGCTAATAAGATTGACTTACTCGCATTATTAATATAGCCATGCCCACTAGCTAACTTGCTTGATTAGCGTTATGTTGTGTATGTCGTACAAGCCCATTCCACATATAGATAACAAATGTTATGACTATATTAGGATATATTTGCGAGCAGTACAATGCATACATATCTACTACATTCAAACTATCATTGTATGACATAGGTACAATCACACATTTCTTACCTATAGATTGCCTGATGTGTGGACAAAGTTACACCGATCTGTGGTGCTTAGTCGAAATAACACACTAAAATTAATTTTAGCTACTAAATGGTGACTAAAACTTTGTAAGTACACTCACACCCTCAGTCTACCTACAACGTCTTCATACAAGAACAGCTAATTGACTCCCTTCCATTGTTTTTAATAAAAAGGTATGTCGTTGGCTTATATAATCAATGGAGCTCCTAATAAAAATATAATTACCGTCGAGCATCCGTTCGCTTTGTGAATAATTAACTCTACTGGGGAAAAAGCTTATTTTGCTGGCTGCTAATTGGATTCTATTTTGGTTTTGTTGTTTAAGTGTCAAAGTAAAGCAAATAAGATTTGCTCGTGCTTTACGTTACGTTATTTTTTACTGCTTAGTTTAACAGAGTTATTGTAACAGTAGGTAAATTCTTAGTAGGATTAAATAATAACCACCGATATCTTTTAAATATAATATTATATAGAGGAAAGATTTGTATTGATATGTAACAAATAAACTCAAAAACTACTCGACCGATTTTACACATTTTTTCACCATAAGAAGCTACATTATCAGCGGATAACAGGCTATATATAATTAAAAAAAAGTCCGGGTTAAATGTCCAGCCGTGCGAATCCGGGACGAGCTGCTAGTCTTAAATAAATCTCGAAGCTTTGTTGTAAATCGATCTCAGGTGGCAATACCAATGTAAATTTTGTTTTGTGATATTTATAAAACAATCTTGACCCGCATGTCTTAGAAAACAATTTTAAGTAAGTCTGATGCACCCACATTAGGGCAGCGTGTGTTGATTAAGGCCTAAATGTTTCCAGCCCATCAATTCTCAAAATAAAGTGCTTTCTACAGGTTGCTAGTTTATATTATTAACCTATGAAATAGTGTTAAACATGTTATACTAGCTGTTGCCCGCGGCTCCGCACGCGTGGATGTCGGTTATCGCTGCAAAAAGTAGCCTATGTGTTATTCCAGACCATAATCTATCTCCGTGCCGAATTTCATCCAGATCCGTTCAGTAGATTTTACATGAAAGAGTAACAAACATCCATCCATCCATTCTTACAAACTTTCACATTTAAAATATTAGTAAGGATATTCAATTTGACGGTTAATTATAGCTTAGGACAAATCCGCAAACAGGTATATACATACCTTAATAATCTTCAATCGGTTTATAGGTAATCACAAACATATCTAATCTACATCTGAAATTTATTATGTCCCGTATTTTAACCCATGATTAAATAAAATTGCTTACAATTTGGAAGTAACTTGTTATCTTTGGTTACAAAATAAATATTTGGTGTTTACATTGGACGTAAGCGTCACGGTTATATTGCGATAAAGTAACTTTATCGTTTAACTCAATTTTATTCTAAGTAAAAGTACAGTCTATAATCTAAATTGAGTAAATATTAATATACATTTACTTAGATATTGCATATAGGTAGGTAGTACTTATTTTTCGTCGGTTTCACGTACCTAGTTTTATTTTGTTAATAGACTTATTACTGATACTCATTACAGTCATTCGATAGACTAATATGAATATGAAATACAATTTAATATTCAACAGGGTACTCGACAGCTATATAGTAGTATAGTGCTAAAGGTGGTTACATTATCCATTTCAAGTGTTGTAGGTTCGATTTCCACATAGGACAAAATTTTGTGTGATACAAGAAAAATATTTAATATATAAAAATGTTGAGTATAAGAAAATTTGAAGGTGCTAAAAAATAATTTATTTTCAAAGTAGTAGAAGAAATAAGTTTGAGAACCTCTGCTGTAATAGAATGGGGTGGTTTAAATAAAGCAGATGGAAATAATGAATAATTATTGAATAGTACCGGAAGGGTGGTCATTGCAGGAGACACGCCGATGGTCGTCGCTGTTGCATAACATTGCATCCTGCGCCTGCGCACCGCGTGTGTGACACGCTTGTATAAACATGTATTACAAAAACGAGTTTCAACAGCCATCTCATCATAATAATACATTTTACTCTACGGCAAAATATCGTACATAATCATAATAGCAACCAATATATGTCCCACTGTTGGGCACGTGTTTTCTCTCCTATATCAAGAGAGATAGATAGGATTTAAGCCTTTATTTCCACACGCTGGCCTAATGCGGGTTAGTAAATCAGACATGTCTTTAGAATTTCTTCTAAGACATGTGGGTTTCCTCACGATGTTCCACACATGCATATACACTATACAAATTTGACTCAGTATTTACCTTTTTATACTATTTTACTTAAGTGGCAAACAAGTACTATCCACCTAATACTAAGTGAGCGTTTTACAACCGACTAGAAATAAAACGCTTCTTTAAAAACACATCCTTAAATGAGCACTGGCAATCTGTAATTACGTAAACAACAAAACAAGACCACTGTGTGTAGTCCTTTGGCTGTGGTCTTTTGTAAGAGAGAGGTATTTCTCTTTCACCCACACACCTCTCTTAGAACAATTTTCTACATAAAGCTTTGCAGGTATTTAGAATGAGAAATTTCTCTATCATTTTATATTAGGTACCTAAGTGACAGCCAATTTTATTAGATTTCTAGATGTATTTGTTAAAACTTACCTTTGTTGAATAACCGTATACTAGAAAACAATGTAAAATATGTGTATGTATTTATCTGTATTTTTTTTTGTACTACCAAGGTAGTAAACAAGCATACGGCCCGCCTGATGGTAAGCAGTTACCGTAGCCTATGGACGTTTGCAACACCAGGGGTGTCACTCACGCGTTGCCGACCCTTTAAAAACCTTATAACTCCGTATAATTCAGTAATTGTGTTGTCCAACAGACATGCAGCTGCGGTCCACTCGACGAACAACCATGAGAGGAATGAAAAGGCTACTTTACAGTGGGCCAGACGTTCTATGGAGGAACTTCGCGTCGAGATGAGGGAGCTTAGCGAGAGTGTCAACAACTCCGCCCTTCTCCGTCACCTTCATGTGATAAGAAATGAAGTAAGCATTTGAATATAACATTTCTGTTTGTGTTTATAAGCTATAATATTCGGCGCACTTTAAATAGAAAATATTATTCTACTAATAATAATAATACCAATAAGTGCAAAAGTTTGAAAGGATCTACGTAAAAAGTACTAAAAAGATTTTAATGTAAGTTGATTATGGCCGTACTAAAATCCCAATGACACATGACTTGTTAGCCAGTGCGCGTGTAGTCTATTAAAAAAATACAAAACATAACACTTCATAATACCCTGACTTACGCTCCTGGATTAATATCACATGTATTAATACCTATCTGTGTTTTTAATTACACATCTAGTAATAAATAAGTAAAAAGTTTCTATATTTTGTAGTTCAACCTGATATACGTCTAAAAACAAGTGACAACCAAGATTAACGTCTAAGTACTATGGTCACCCAATCTAACGTTCAATAATCAATTAGTCACTAATTGCATCAGCTATGCTTAAACGCGGGATTTGCAATTAGCTTTTAAAAGCTCATGAAGTCACAGATAAATGTTTTTGTTTAACAGTTGAAACAAGCTCTAATGGAAACTACGGATTTGGCTCAGTTAGCTCGTACCCAAGAAACTCGAGTGGATAAACTCGATAGTGACGTAGGCCGGGTCAAGTACGAAGGACAACAATACAGAACCATGCTCGCCGAGCTTCGCACGCATATGAACAAGCTGTCTAAGGAGGTAAGTTTATTTCAATACTTACTAATCGTACAGGTCTCCAGCTCTAATTTACGGATACATTTTAAAGAAACGTATTTTAGCCCATGGGTAATCGATCACAAAAACCTGGTGTTAAAAAACGCTTGCATTACCAAAGGCAAATGCAAGCGTCAATAGGCTACGGTAACTGCTTACTATCAGGCGGATCGTATGTAAGACCTACTCTTACTCGTAGGTGCGTAAGTATAAAAAAAGCATTATAAGTACTTATAGTAAATAAACACAGTTAAATAAATTACCGATGGTCGAATGTCATAAAGAAGACAACAGGCAAGCAATGGATGAACTTAGCCCAGGACTGGAATAATCGGCGTGTGCAAAAGAGGATACGTGAACCCAAGCGTGGGTCGATAAAAACTTGTAGGCTTGTCTGTTATTATTGTTCTTTTACGCGGCTATTTTCATATTATTTAAGAAGATTTCCAGGGTGTTTAGAAAACTTACACAGGGACTAAGTTCATACTCGTGCCTAAAGCCTCTCCGATAAGATAAAAACGGCGCTAGGCACTTTAAAAAAAATTGCTTGCATAAAATTTTCCTATACCTACTTATGACGACACATTAATCTGATAAAACAGGCAAAAACTGTAGGACGACTAAACAGGTACGAGTACCAAGAAGAAACTTGGCATGTATCTACCTACGTTCTTTAAGTTCGTTCGTTTAGGTGTACAAAAGTTTTGCATATCCTTCCAATATCCATATTAGAGAGCAATATGAGAGTGTGAGTTTGTATATTTATAAAGAAAACGTAGATACATTATATTCCTTTGGCGGATTAACTTGAAAATTGGTTAAAAATATCCCTTTAAGCAAAAATCTGTTTCTGCAAAAAGCTATTTCAGAGAATTCCAAAATCGCTTTCTATATGGGGTGTAACGGGCATTAAAGTTTTCAAGGGAAAATATAACGCTGGTAGATCCATTTAGGAAAGGAACGTGAACGCGAGGGAAGGAGTAACGCAAGCGTAATGTATATACATAAATAAAACTTCATGTACTTATATTATTTACTTACCTATAATATTATTTCAATAGGTATATATACGAGTAATTCAAATTGCATTGTACTGTTACGAACGTCCGGAAATAAACCCAGGTATACACGCTCCTGAAAATATTAAATACTGCTATATTCATGACCATAACGTATTCGTATATACAACGGTATATTAGAACGGGATAAAAACAAATATAATGATAAATAGAGGTATAACATAATCTTTCACAAAAGAACCCCAATAACGTTATAATTGACTGCCTCAGTGGTCCAGTGGCCGCAGTATGTGCCTGCTGTGCACGAGGTTGTGGGTTCGCTTCCTACACAGGATAAAACTTTGTGTGACCCACAAAGAATTGTTCTGAGTCTGGGTGTAATTTGTGTCCGTTAATTGTATGTTTGTAAAGTCCCCCGCGACACAGAGCTTGTTCTCTAATGCGGGAGTTGTCTTTTTTAAAATAAAAATCAATTTATAAGATCAGACATGTAATACAATTCTTTGAAATATAAATACGTACCTTCTTATTCACAGTAGTCTGTTAGTTTATTTCAGATGTTTATCTCACAAGCGGAGAATTCGATCGACAAGTATGAAATTTTAATTTGCACAATAGTTCGTAATCTATTAAATTCTCTGTATCGCTGTGGTTCGAATGAGATTAAAGTGATATTAGATTATCTGTCGCAACCCGAGTCTATATTCATACGACATATAGCAAAAGTCTCACCGTTTATTATATAGGGACCTAAAATAGAATAAACCTCAGCTTCGAAGAAAGGTTTAAAAACGACAAAAAAGTATTATTAGGTATAAGGTATTTTGTCTAGGATTTGTTTTATTTCTTCGACATGTCTAAATTAGTTTAAAAAGGGTTTTGTTGAGTGGAAAATGGTACGCTTGCAAAATAAAAAGCGGACCTTTGAATATACGAGGTGGTATGTAATGGAGACCGATTGTTACTACACTGTATTATTCTGGACGCTGGCGCTGTCACAAATATAAAAGCGTGAAGTGGAAATTTCAGGGTGGAAATGAGGTTACTATTCTCGTACCAAATAAGAACAATGTTAGAATACCTATTTAATGTTTATTTTTAGTTTGATATAAACAAAGTTGAAATAATATGAAATTGAATTTTAACTTCGCATTAAAACGAAGCCTGCAAGGTACTTACGACATTTTAGAGATAAACTTGTTTCATGCGATGACTATAAATTTTACTTTTTGAAAACTGTCAATTGTTTTTACATTCATCTTTTTAATGAAAGATTGGAAATCAGAATACTTTTTGAATATGAGCTCCAACGTGGAACTAACGCGGTATTGTAGAAACAACTTTAATACTGAATTTGGAGAGAATACGGCTTATCACCACTTTGTGCGATTTTTGGTTTAACCTCTATCGCAGTGTACACTTTAACATGGAGAATAAACCACGAGAAGGACCAGTCACTAAAGTAAATAATTATGGATTGAAAGTAATGGTAAATGCAAATCTGTCTTAAATTATTAAGTAACACATGGTTTAAAATTAGCACCAAATCTAAATATAATAATAAAATGTCTTGTAAAGATTTGTTTAATAATCAAAGAACAGCGCCCGTTGACGCTTGTCTTTCCTTGTTAAAAAAGTACAAAACAATAGACGTAGTATATTTTTTAGCGAAATAAACATAAGACGTAGGATTCGACTAGGTATACGTAGGTACAATATATTTTATAGCTATATTTTGTACTTACAAATATAAATTCGCTAATCATGTACATATTACATAGGTACCGATAGCGCGATATGAAAAAAATACGAGTGATATTAGCTATTATTATTAATTGACATCTATTCAAACCTATAACTAGGCAAAAGCTATACCTAATTTACATTTTGTGTCCAGACTTCAGATTTAACAATGCAGCAGATAGAATTTGATTTGAACTTGGCTTTTGCTTTATCACAAAATAGAAATTCAAATCAAATACCACCTGAAATGCAAGATAGTTAGCGATCCTATGCCTTGAAATGGAAAATAGATAGCTTTGTCTTTGTCGTTGACGGAAATGTACTTTGATCTTACTTTACATTGTCATCTCGCTTTTGACTCGTCTCTGAATTCATAGTATCTAAGTACATTATGTGCATTTATATGCATTGCTTGCTATCCACAAAGAAAATGTCGTTTGGAAGTACCGAACCCTTTAATGAACTACGACCTGCTAAATATTGCCAATTAATTAGCGTTGCTGGTAGTTCTATGTTGTTAATTAGCAAAACTTAGTTAAGGGAAACGACGCAAAAGATAAATTTCAATAATTAGCTGTATTCTGAAGATAGAATTCAGAAAATATACGAACTCGAATCTCGTTTTATATTGTATTACTGCTTCGTACCCGACGAGCGGCAAAAAGAGTACGTTAAAAAAAACATCGATATGAATCCATAATTATATTATAATAATAATAATAAATAATAATAATAAATATTTATTCAGATAATAAGGAATTTTGATACAATATCGTTCTTAAATATAACTTAAGGTATATATAATTTTTTTTTTTTTTTTTTAGTGCCTGTACTAGGTAATAAAACCTGTGCCACAGACGGTTACAGTGCATGTAGCTATTTATATTTACTCATAAATGAGTTTAGGTAAAATATAAATACTCGCTAAAATTATTAAGAAACTAAACAAATAATTAGACTATATTTAACGTAACTTTACATGACTTATTTAAGTATAATTAACATATCTTCGGTTTGTTCATAGGACAAATTGTGTATATAATTAAATAAAAGTAACTTACAGGTATAATGATTAAGATGGAATATGGATAAGGCCTTATTTAATTTATTATAAAGAAAGGGACCTAGAAATGGGTAATATTTGTTTGTGAAAACAAATCTCGATTCTGAGACTGTGTTGCAGACAATATCTTTCCTTCTTTTGGTGTTAGTAGTTTGTGGGTTGTACTTAAGGATTGAGTGCTGTTTGAGTATTGTGGACATGATAAAGATTTGGCGGACTGTTAATACTTTACAATGTTCATAAAGCTGGCGCGTTGGGAAACGGTAAGGGCGAAACGTAGATACTTTGAGAATAGCTCTCTGGACTCTTTCAATAGCCATAATTACAGTTTTTGGCGCACCTCCCCAGGAGGTGATACAATAGTGTATAATAGACTGACACAGGGCTAGATAAACCTGTTTAATTAGTTTTTGGTCTGCAATATGACGTAGTGTTTTAAATACAAATATTAATTTTCGTAGACGTTTGACTAAGTAGGTAATATGGTCTTTAAATGAGAGAGTGTCATCGATAAAGACACCTAAGTATTTGATGCTGCTCGTATTTTTAATCTTAGGACAATTGCATGAATTTTGAACTAGTGCAGTACAGTTATGTGCAAATAAATTATTATTTAAAAAGGGTCTGTCTCGCTTACGCATGTTAAAGTTCAAAAAAATAGTCTTATCAGCATTAAGTGTTAGTAGGTTATGACTAAGCCAGTTAATTACAACATTAAAACCGTTTTGTGCATAATTCATTGCTTGTGTGCATGTGTTTGCAGAAAAGATGAGTGCAGTGTCATCAGCGTATGATATGATTTTGCCATGCTCAATATTTAAGTTACAGAGATCATTAATGTAAACCAGGAAAAGGGTAGGGCCTAAAATACTTCCCTGGGGAATAACGTAAGCGGGGATTTTCGTATAAGAACTAATGACGTCGCCGATTTTTACACATTGATATCTGTCTTGCAAATAGTCCTTGAAAAAATTCAGTTGATTGCCTCTAATTCCCAAGGCCTCTAGTTTTGACAGAAGTATTGAAACGGAGACAGTATCAAACGCTTTGGCAAGATCAAGAAAAATTCCCGTGACTTGATTGCCCTTTCCGATTTCTTCAGTGACATAATCAGTTAGACAGTGTACGGCATCAGCTGTAGAGAGTTTGGGTCTGAAACCAAATTGCATAGGGGAAAGAAAGGAATTGCTCAAAAGATACGACATTAGTCTTTTATTAACTATTTTTTCTAAAATTTTTGATATTGAGGGTAATAAAGAAATAGGTCTGTAGTTGGAAACATTATATTTATCCCCACCTTTGTGTATAGGAATGACAACGGCCTTTTTAAGATCTTTTGGGAAGATGCCATTACTGAGGCAGATTTGAAAAGTATGAGTCAAAGGAGGAACAAGTATGTGCTTAAATATCTTCAAAATGTTATTACTGATGTTGTCACAGCCCACTGCAGAGTTGTTTTTCAGTCCCAAAATGATCCCTTCAACTTCCCTTTCGTCCACGTCTAACATGACAAAGGATTTGTAATTATACAATTCTCGTGTGTTTAGTGGCGGAATATAGTTAGAAATACTGCTAGGAAAGCTTTGAATCTTTTCTGCATATTTCCTACCTATATTTGCAAAAAAGTTATTTGCGTTGTTAGCAGAAGAAAGCGGAGTAGAGTGTGAGTGCAATAGACTCGAATCTGAATTATGCTGGTTAGACAGATAGGTAACATTCTTAACAACATTCCATAGCAGTTTACTGTTGTTTCCTGCTTGCTGAAGTTGTGATTTTTCATATTCAATTTTAAGTTTTTTCAAAAGGTTATTACAAAAATTTCTGTATCTTTTATAGGATAGTTGTAAAATAAGGTTATTAGGGTGCAGTTTAGATTTTTTATGCAGTTTATCTCTAAAACGAATACAGCGGATAAGCCCGGGGGAAATCCAAGGTTTTATATTATGATTTCTACGGCTTAATTTAGTAATAGTAGTATTGCATAAGATTGCTTGTTGCACTTTATTATTAATGTATGACATAGAAGTATTAGCGTCAGCAGAATTATAAACTGGGTTAAAGTCAATATTGCATAATTCACGTTCGAGGCTATTCATATTTATTTTATGTTTTATTTTAGGTTGCATATAATACTTAGATAGCGATAAATTTATTGAAAGTAGGACAGGGCAGTGATCAGTCACCGTGGAATTCGTAACAAGCGTTAAGGATGTAAATTTGGTTTTGAGCATGACATGATCCAAGCAAGAACCACTCTGATGTGTTGGCAAAGTATGGGAGGGTAAAAGTCCATGAGATGCACATATATTGAGATAATCTTGGGTGTAACCATTATTTTCAGAGTTTATGTTTATATTCAGATCTCCAGTAAGGATTATAGTTTTAAAAGCAGAAAGTGTTTGCAGTAAAATATTTAAATTTGTATTAAATTTGTCCAAGTTTCTAAAAGAGGGAGGTCTATAAATGGCAATGATTGCTATTTCGCAATTAATTTTGATGATTAAGCAATTAAACTCATCAGCAACAGGTTGTTCGACGGTAAGTAGTAGTGATTTTTTCGTATATATCACTACACCGTCGTTTTGGTTTAAGGATATAGAGCTATAATGACAAATATACCCAGGTAGAGTAGGGAGATTATTCTTACTATTAGCAAGCCAACATTCGGTAAGTATAATCACGTCACACTCAATATTTAGCCTTTGTAGAAAAACATTAAAGCCGTCTATGTTCTTGTTAATACTACGGATGTTTTGTGTTAGAACAGTAAAAAGGTTATTATAGTTGGAAATGTATTGTTTGCAATTTTCTGTATCGCACAGTTTCGACTCGTAAATAATTGTATTATCTATTTCAGAAATAAGTTCGTTGGCCATTAATTACAATTAATAAAACTATAAACTTAATATCTAGTTAGTGCTAAAAAATATAAAATAATAAACGACGCTCTTAGGCGTCCTCATAGTTTATGGAATTAATGTACCTTTTTTCTGCCATAATTTTTGCCGGACAGTCCGCAGCGCCTGTAGTATGATTGCATGGTTTTTTATAGTGCAGGCAGGTAGCGCATTTAGGTGCCTCTGCCTTCTTTGGGCATTCCTTAATTGAGTGGCCATGATCACCACAGTGTCCACAGGTGAAGGTAGTTTCTCGACACGATTTGGCCGCATGTCCATACTGCTGGCATTTGAAACATCTTGTGACCAAAGTAAAGTCCCTCACAGGACACGAAGTCCAGTTAACGAACACCCTTTCTCTTGTTATAAGCGCTTTCCGAATAAGTCCAGGTACTTCAATGATAAAGTTACAAGTAGTCGCGTCCTTTTTTCCTGATTTGTGGCTCAACTTAATAGAGGTCAAAAATGAGTCAAGATTTGTTCCTTGAAGTTTATCGGCTAAGTTTTGCTGGAAAATACAGGTAAATACTTCTTTGTCTTCCATAGACGTGGGAACACCTATGATAATTACCCTGGGCTTGCGTTTGAATGGCTCATCGATCACTAGGCCGGACGTCGTGATTTGTTCTGATTGACGAAGTTTATCAATGTCGTCCTTTGTGTCTGTACTTATGATCACACCGCCATTTCTCGTTTTACGGAGACCTCTAACTTGCAGCTTCATTTGGTCGGGGCGGATGATTTTTTGGACAAGGCATTTGGTCTCCTCACTGGTCTTCTGCCGGTCTTTGGGATAAATGGCAACTTGGCTTATGTTTGACGGCTGAATGAAACGGTTCGATCCCGTTTTGACTGCGTCGGCGAAGGAAGGTACTGCGACAGGTTTTGATGACTCTTTGATGGTCAGCTGAAGATCCTGTAGTCGTTGGGACAAGTTTTGTTCATCTTGCAAGGCATTGATGGTACATTGGGCACGAACGATTCTGGTCTTTAGCGATTGGTATTGCACTGCTAAATGCGATGTATTATTCGCCACTTTTCGACATAAAGTGCTGATCTTCAACTTCTGTTCTGAGTTTAGTTTACCCTCCGTTGCAATACCGCACACCTCATTCAGGCAGAGTTCGATGGTCTTCATCCAGTTATGCACTTCAGATGTATTAAAAACATTGGTGAAGTCGTCCTCCGACGGCTGGACGCAAGGGGCGGGTGTGGAGGGCGGAGTGCGTACAGTCCTGCTAGGACTGTGTTCCATGGTTTGGATAGAACTTTTTCTATAAAGGTGTGCTGAATTTTACGCGCTGGCGCTACAACAAACTTCAGCTTCAACGTTTTTTTAACCATTGCATTTTTAACGCTCGTCCGAACGAGGCGTTATAAATAAAGTCACTTGTTTCACAACCTTATTTTAGATACTCTATGCAACAAGGTTTTGTTGACCAAACTTGGATATATGTAGTATTATTCCTGTTACATAGTTTTGCCTAATAATTGACTTCTATATTGTGCAAAAAATATTACTACCGCTATATTCCCTAAATTTATTGCTGCCCGTGTTGATTCACGGTTCGGTTGGCATCGGATTACCTACTAGTCCCTTCATAAGTGAGGGTTGCAAACGTTGTAAAAGAAATCCTTCTTTCCTTTCCATATTTCCATGTACTTATCTGATTTTGATTTGATTTCAATGTCGCCATATCCTCAAATACTGCGGCAACAATGCACGGTGCACCGTTCCGTTCGACATTATGTAAAGTAGGAATCCAACATATTGCTTTTATCATAAAATTTGGGAAAGAATCTCTTCAACATCTTTCGTATACACTGTGAAGCTGACCTTTACTACATATTTAGACCGCCTTTTTAGTTTAAATATACACGTGAGTGTTAAAAATAATTTTCATAATACTTTTTATTATAGACATAGGTTACAATTCGCTTGCTTAAATCATGATATGTATAGTGTTTAAAATGACCATATTGTGGAGTATTAAGGTTGTAATTGGTTTGTCATTGGTAATAACAGGTGGGCAAGCCCTGCTCAGTGTTCACGGTCGGTGATTGTAACCGCCACCCGGCGACCGTTGCGCCTACCAGTTTTTACTGGTCGATATATGCTTTAGAATTTAAAGTATTGTTTGAGCGTTATCCTAGCGTAGAAAAGTATACCAAACATAATTATAATTAGTCCTGGTTATGTGGGGAGTAACAGCGGTGGTGGCCGAGTGGTAAAGTAACCGACTTGCACGCGGGATGTGAGTTCGATCAAGGGTGATTATACCAATGTAAATTTCACTTTGTGGAATTTATATGTGGTAACCAAATGATTTACCATCTGCAAACGGTGAAGGAAATCATAGTGAGGAAACCCATATGTCTTGAAAGAAATTCTAAAGACATGTCTGATTCACCAATTCCTTCTCTCACTACACGGAGACCCGTGCCCAGCAGTGGGACATAAAAAGGGACTACTACGAAATACACTAGACAAAATAAGATATTTATGAACAAAAAGTTTATGAGCTTGACGGTAAACGAGGGCAAAGCTATGTAACGAAAATATGTGTAATTTGCAACTAAAGCTGGACGTGGTGTAGCGGAATGTCATGCAATGGAAATTTTAAATAGATATAACTTGATTAATTCATTTAGGTTACAAAGTAACACTTATGAAGGTCATAAATTATAAATAAGCCAGAAAGATGATGTCAGCTAAATTTTCCTACGGCTAGTTCGCTGACGTGGAGCCATGAGAAGAACTAACAAGAAACTCAGACGTTTATTTTCGTTCAACCCTTTAACGCGTCAGTAAGTCTTTTGATGCCTATCCGCCCCATATATTATAATATATCTTTTCTTTAACATTTAATTTGCTATCTGTCTCACGTCTGTCAAAGTTGCTACAAATATTTATTGGAAATAAATCAAATGAGATCTCCATAAATAGCTACACAACTTTTCACCTGTATCTTTGTACCGGTAGAATCGTATATAAGTAAGTAAGTAAGTATAAGTCCTCAACTCTTCAAATAAAACCTCATCGAATCGTTGGCAAGTTAAATTAAAATATTTCACTTTGAAATTTGTTTAAAATAAAACTTTAGTTTAAATAATTATTTATTTTGGCATTCTCGCTAATGGGACAGACTGTGTAAATAATTGAGTGGTTTTATTATTTTGAATGAACGTGCCTGTATGGCTTTTTATAGACGGATCGATATTATATTAAGCAAAACTCGGACAACGCGACACTGCAACTAAATATTAGAAACTTGTGACTGAAAAATACGCGTAATATATCTATTTATTATTTATTTGTAATATATTATTTATAACCAGAACAACAAAACATCAATTACACTGATTACATTCAAAATAACAAAATAATAAACCTTTCACTCCGTCATCTTGCGTTCAGACCCTTTAACATGTGCGTATCTTATAACTGCTTATCCTTTCCGAAGAAGCAGAAGTAAAATGATACCCACGTTTTACTAGCTAAGCTATGGCCCCAAGTAATAGGCATACTACCATAAAGGCCTCCATGTTGCTACTACTATTCGAACAGCAAGTGCGAATATATGCAGCATTTCCATAATAGGTACTTTACCCCACGTCAGGTCACGATGAGTTTAACACATGCAAGTTTATGTATTTATCCTACCTTATATCACATTAGATTTTCCGCCTTGTTGCTCCTGCACGTCGCTTGCTCTAATAACTCATAAATAATCATTATAGCTATAAGCAACCGATGGCGTATGCTTTCAGTATCGCGATCGGTTTGGCGCCCTGCCAATCCATGAAGCACGACTTATCTCTTGTCTATATAAGTACATCTTGAAGTCATCTTTAATCAAGTTGCGTATAACATTACATTTATTAACTGTTTTTCTAAGTATACTAGCAACCCAGAGCGTACCAGAGTACAAGCAATTTCTGTGAGCTGCGCATTTGTAAAGTAACAATATGACCCGTTAAAATATGAATGTCCAACTTTAAACACTTTTCATAAATTATTGGGATAAAATATAACACGTTTTCAATAATATTATACCTGAATCTATTACTGATTGTAAACAAACTACTTTCAGTTTTCGACTATACCATAATACGTATGTATGTATACTTCTGCAACGTTTATTAAGAAAACCTTCATGAGCTTCATGTTTTACTTGGATTTAGCACTTTTTTTTTAAAGACGACTCCCGCACTAAAGAACAAGCTCTGTGTCGCAGGGGACTTAACAAACATACAATTAACGGACATAAATTACACCCAGACTCAGAACAACTCTTTGGGTCACATAAAGTTTTTTCCTGTGTGGAAATCGAACCCACAACCGTCGTGCACAGCAGGCGCAGACTGCAACCACTGGACCACCAAGGCATTCTAAATACTGCTTTGTTGTATTAGGCACCTACTGCTCTGATGACGTGATCTTTTGACTGCCTAAGTTCTGCTTGTCAGCTCTCAAGTATATTCACCTGAGATTTTCCCACCAAAAAGTTTTAGATAACGCATGATATCTCATTGGTACTGAAATCGTTTTGTTTTGCCACCGTGTAAGTATATGTAAAATCCATACATAAGGTCACGGCATACAGTTAAAGGCAAAGGCTTTTAGGTAAAATTTTCAAAACTCCAAAACAAATTCATGAGTATTTTACGGGTACAGTTACATGTCTAACATTGTTATTTGGGCATTGTTGAGCTTAACAACGTTGTATGGTTTATAGTCTTACTTTATGTTATTAAATTTTGTCACACTTTGCCATGTATTTGGAATTTTAAATACTACCCTCGTATTCTATTCGATATTTGCATGAATATAAAATGAATTTAGAGGATCTATAGTAATGGTGATCCGGGGCACCGATACAAAACGAAATGCCCACAAAGAATAAACAAACTTTTTCTTGAAGAATAAAATAATGAGCTAAATGCAACAATGCGTACTTACTTATTATATTATACAATCTGTGGAAGATAATTCTAAGAGGAGATCGTAAAAGCATGTTACACACATGAATGGGTCTCAGAGTATATTGTATGGATGCCTGTCAACGTCGGCGACGCGACACACAGGGCTCAGGGCACAATGGGGCTCATACTACAATGCCAAACTGGACATAGGGGCACCATCGCGACCTTACAAGCAGCCGCAGGCGGTCTCTCAATACCCAATCCCGATAATTTCAAAATTGGGAACCTTCATTTTATAAGGCCATGCCGAACAACAAAATGTATATTTCGACGGCCCCTACGTACAAAGAGACATGTCAGAAATGATGGTTTACAGGAGAGCAAAATAAAGATTCTTATCAATGTAGAAAAAAACATGAATTATTTTGTATTATTATCTTTATTGTATGCTAGGATTATAATCTATGTAATTAAATATAGTCACTTCAAAAATGTTATCGTTTTTATAAAAAAATCAAAGATGACCGTTTGTACGCTGAAATTCAATATACGCAAGAGATGGATACGAATATTTGTTTTAATCTTTGTTTTGTTATAAAATTTAAGAAAATAACTTAGATTATGTAACCTAATAATATCGAATTTTACGTACTGTGAATATTTGGATGCATTGCCATTTTATGCTCGTTCTTTAAAGAACTAATTTATTGATCCTATTTATAAATGTTGTACACCTAATAAAAGAGTTCGATGATCTGCGCAAAGTGGCTAAAAGCCAGGTGGATGAGAGAAGCCGAGGATCGTGCCAAGTGGCACGTGGGGTTCACTTAGAGAGGCCTATGTCCAGAAGTGGATTGCAATGCAGTGGCTGATGATAATGGTTATATAGGTCGAATTCGAGTAGGTTTTCAACAATGTGATAAAAAAAGTTTATACGTTTAAAAATCTGCAAATAATAGAGTTGACAAAATAAAAGGGGATAAAATTCAGTGTAAAAATATGTAACAAAAATATTGTTTTACCTTTCAATAGAGATTTTTGATTCTGTTTGTATTTTCAATGCGGTAGCGGCGCGGCGGCGTGAGGCTTTTTTGTATTCCGAATCCGACACAAGGTTTCCCATATCAATGCCGCTCTCTATTTTATTCTTCTCGGTAAAATACTTATGTTTAAGCACACGCGAAATAAAATCATGACTGTGGCCTTTTTTATTACAGTTTGAATAAATTTTAAAGGCAACTTTATTTGCCTTTAAAATTTATTCAGACACTTTAAATTGTCATTTTCATACATGTCAAAAAAAGTTGTTACTTTTCGTTTAGCTTAATACGTAAGTACTTTTATTATTAAGCTTGTCTGGAGCCGTGAGAACTAAGTCGAAAATCCTGTGGGAACCAATCGACAGCAGGCCACTGAGCGTGGCAAAAACTGGGCAGACCTCACACAGTATCTACTTAACACAATGAAATTTGATCTCGCTAAGTAATTCATTAAGCAAATAATCACTGTTCTACATACTACGGTAGTCATTTGTTTCTGATTTTGAACGTATTAATACGCCTATTCAATAATTTCCAAATCTTCGCCAAGGCGTCCCGAAAAGCAGAATAAGTATTAAAAAAACTAAAAAAATAAGTATCGACTGTTAGGCGGTACGTAGTTCGCCGGATCCGCTAGTACATAATAAATTATGTATGTATTTGAATGTGTATTATTATTATGTTAATTGTTCTGGAATACGTTTCCAATTATGTTAACAATGTGTTTTGGTAGGCATTGCTTATTAATGTAATCGGATTATATATTTCGAATAAAACCAGAAATAAATTGTTGGGACTAGAAACAATCACAACACACCCTGACAACAGACAATAATGTGTCCCTAGCTTTAAATAGGTACCTACAGAAAATTATGGGGCGCTATCCAAATACGTACCTATCCGCTAATCAAAAACAAAATACTTTAAAAAATATAATAGGTACCGCGTGTACCATAAATTATATCAGCATGTTACTTGAAAACTCAAGTAATAATTAGAAATTTCCCAACTGTCCGTTGTGTATGAAACCATCCTTACTAATATTATAAGTGTGAAAGTTTGTGAGAATGGATGGATGGATAGATGGATGGATGAATGGATGTTTGTTACTCTTTCACGTAAAAATTACTGAACGGATCTGGATGAAATTTGGCACAAAGATAGATTATGGTCTGGAATAACACATAGGCTACTTTTTGCAGCGATAACCGACATCCAAGCGGACGAAGCCGCGGGCAACAACTAGTAATGAATATATTTCAATATTTTGAAGCGCAAAGGAATCACGTTCAAATTTTACTGCATGTGTAGTCAAAAGTTTGATGTTGTCGTCACCTCGCCACCGAGGCCGCGCCGAGCGTTGTGGATGCGATCCCTACAAGAAACAAGGCTTTGTGTAATCTAGAAATGTTTGTTTTGAGTCTGTGTACCTTGCGTCTGTAAATTGAAGATATTCAAATAATATAACTATAAATACTGATTCGTTTACACGCGCATTATCCTACTAATATTTTAAACGCGAAAGTTTGTAAATATGGATTGATGGTTGGATGGATGGATGTTTGTTACTCTTTTACGTAAAAACTACGAAATTTCTCACAGAGATAGATTATGGTCTGGAATAAGACATAGGCTTTTTACTACTTTTTACAGCGATAAGCGACATCCACGCGGGCAAAATAATATTTTAGAACATTTCAGATATGAATATAATTAATGTAGGTGTATTATGTAGATTTGAAATCTATCATACACTTCCTTGATGAGAAAATCATATTGCAAAGTTATTATGTTGCCATACATGTGCCCACAATAAAATTAATACAAGTGTGTAAACAATAGAAATTCTTGACTTGTCTTCTCTGACTTTACCAAAAATTAATCCGAGAACAGACGTAATAATATTATATGTATGTATATCTACTATTTTTTTTAATTTTCCTTACCTTAATTAAAATTAGTAAAGTGTACGTGGATTGCAACAGTTATTTTTGCATACATAACTAAAGCTTTTTCTTCTTAGTTGGTAAAATTCATTTGAAAATTGGTCTACTTTTATAGTAATTAAAAGTTACAAACACTCGTAGTCAAAATGACTTTTGACTGCAAAAAAATGAATAATTAATATATGTACATATATGACAGAAGTTTGTATAACTGTATTGATTGCAAATCTTGAGTCGTATCAGAACACACAGAGAGAGAGAAAGAGAAAAAGAAAGAGAGAGAGAGAGAGAGTGAGAGCAAATAATAAAGGTTTCTTTCTTAGCGACACGACAAGCTGAAAACAAAACGATCAAAGTTTTAGCGTCACAATAGTTAGATACTTATAATATCAAGCAGATTGGCAATCACCGTTGGATTTAATAACTCTCTATTTTGTTTAGTGTTGTTTAACAACATTTTGCCGCCACTTTTTGTACTTTTCTTCCTCGTGGTCAAATTATTTTGGATGACAAACAGTATACTGCAGTTATAACGAATATATAGGTACATATATTGCATAGTAAAAAACTGTTGTAATCAACAACGTTTATCTTAATTGGATACTCCTTCAGAGTACCTACATAAATATGCAGATTTTTGGTAACTAATGAAAATAGTGCGATACTAATAAACTATTCAGTTTTATAATATTACCTACCTGGATGGTAACCCAAAAAGACAAATTAAGGTAGCATTTTTTGGTTGTTTTTTTAAATTGTTTTGCTTCCAGTTCATAAGTAAATTCTTATATTATCGTATTGCTGAACTAAACAACTGCTTTGTTATATTAACATGTTTTGTATATTTGCAGTTTTTCTCTTAATGATTATATTATTTGTATAATTTGAATCTTTTTCCCCGTGGTTAAAAAAGTAAGCATTAAGAAAATAACATTTTGACGCGCATCTGACGCGACAAAGATGAATGTGGGGAAATGAGATTTTGATAGTGTAGCAGTATTTCTGTGTAGTTTGTAGGTATTTCATTTAATAAAGATGATAGATCTGTTCAGACTCCGTTTACCTGTAGATGAATATGTGTCGTCAATGTTTCACCACAAAATTTCTGACTACAAATTTTACTGACTGACTGATTTATCTACGCAGAATTTGATGCCGCTGGGGCTATAAACTTGAAATTTTGTACAGAGGTTACTTCAGTAGCATGGCGGTTTCATTGCTCTTCAATAAGACTTATAATACGTTTTTGTTTTTCCTGTCCCTCCGACATTTGCCTTAGTCATTGAAACAACTAACAACCACTATAATGATTGTATGATCTATTATTAACCAAGTTATACTAATAAATGTAAAGCTTAGTAGTACAACAAAGCGATAGTCTTCAGGAAAATGTAATAAACAGTAGGTACACTCTATCTGGCGCACCCTAAATAACGGCACGAAATGAGAAAACTTATCCAAACTGCCCGCTTCCACATCAATGAAGGGAGGGAAAATCACCGACGTGCTTTTGTTTATTTTTGTCACTGACAACAAGAAATCGTATTCGTTGTCTCGTGACACAAATTACTGGGTTAATATAAAATACAAGGTGTGTATTTACCTATATTATTTCTCAAAGGTGTTTTTTGACAGAATGCCATTACTTTCACAATTCTTTATCATCATCATATATTTCATCACGCCCTTCTCCCGTATAATTTGTATATGTTATAAAATAATTATGAAAATTTTGATTCTGTTTGTGTGGTGTCTAGTGAGTAGTTTTTTATATTACATATGCGGCAAACAAGCTTACGACCTGTCTGATGGTAAGCAGCTACAACTAAAACACCAGATTTGTGATATAGGCAACCATTTTTTCCTATCCTATGTGTACAACTACATTACTGTGTGTAGTTATTTGTCTGTAGTCGTCTGTAAGGTGTAGGATTATGAAGTGCCTTTATACTATAATCAACCCTTTCAACTAAAGCAATGACATACTGTTGTGCTATAGCTATATACATATGTAGCATTAGCATAGTATGAACAAAACACGATAATGTGCCACTTTATAAACTTACCAGACTAAATGTACTATCACATCACGCAACGATACGCTTTTATATTTTAAGGATGAAGAATTAGTGATCATTTCGTAATAAGATGTTTCGGAACAAAGTAATTATTCCCTCGGCTCAGCCCGCATGGCGATTATAGAGGTAAGATAGATGGTATCCTGGGCAAGGATACCATATATCTTCTTTCCAAATTTCATTATGCTCCGTGCCGCCGTTTTTGAGCAAAATAATAATATATAAAAGATTAATAAAGATAAAACAAAATGGTTGCCTAATTTCCACATTGAAACAAACAGCATTACAGTCAATTATAATGGCGTTATTGATTTATTACGTCACAATAAAGTAGTTCTGTCTCTATGTAACAATAATGAAATGTTTCTACTTGTACTTCCCATTCTTTCACTTTTTATTTGTTTCTACAAAAACGTGTCCACAATTAGGAAAGTAGAAAATATAATTATTGTTTCTAGTTCAAACCGTTTAAAACTTCAGTACTGAGCTGAATATTAAGCTGTAGGAATAATCAGATTATTGTCAACTACCCATTTAATGTTAAATAACTTAAGTTGACCCGTGGACCGGAATAATGATTGGGTGGACCGCAACCATGAAACAGATAAGCAAACCCAAATTAAAACGTGAAAGTTTGTAAAGATGACAGGACAGATTTTAATGTAACTTTAAAATGTTTTTATACATACGAATAGCAGTAATACGCTGGCAAAGCCGAGGGCAAAAACTAATTACAGTAATAAATTGACAGTGCTAATCTTTGTTCGATTCGCGTAAAGCAACCGCGCCGAACATATTTGGTGCTCACACAGCAACATGATTATTTATTATTTAAAGCTATACTGTACCGGTAACGTAGATTTGCGAAGCAGAAGCCGATTATTTCTACACTTCATCAGATTTAGTATGGAACAAGATTAAATAATGGGAACACGCACACATTTACCTAAGTATGTAAATTTAACAAAATCAAATAACTGATCATTACCTACAAGCGCTGTACGTGAACAGATTCTGCGAACATTCGTAAGGTTTTGTACGCCACTGCGCCACATATTACGTAAGATTGCTATTTTTTGCAATTTATAAGAGATTATTATATGTATTGTTCATATTATAATTGTGATGGATGTTTGTGACTCAACACAAAAGTCTTTGACTGGTGTATACCTATTGACTTATTGATCTAAGGCATGGTCGCTCATTATAGCCCATATGAGAAAGGTGAAAATCACTTAAAGAGATTGCTAGCAAAAATAGGAATAAATAGATACCTACATAGGTAACGGAAAGCCAACTTTACCCCCAAAGTACTATAAAAACGTTTTGTGTTGTTATTAAAACAATATTATAAAGAAAAGTATAAAATGAAATCACTCTCTGTTATGAATAGTAAATATTTTAGTACAAAATAGTTTATATCCTACTATACAAATCCTTCAGGAATAAGATATATCCCAAACATTCTGTACATAAAGTATTCATATCGTTTGTTTGTATTTCGTATACAAATCGATCTATATTTAATAATAGAATGTCGGATGAAATCTGTTCCATGGAAATAATCTTGAGGCGACGCGCCGCGTTGATCATGGGCGCTTTCCGTCTTCGTTATACAATAGCGACTTAACTAGCTGAGTAGCTACTCGTTTTCGCCCACAGGTTCTTTCCACGTGTTTTGATAAAATTAGCTTATGTACTTCAGCACGATCTAATGTTATATCGTTTACAAAAGTAGGTACTTCATTATCTTTTATATAACATTAGATCGTAGTGTAAACGTAAAGCCGCAGTACCATAAAATAAAAACCCTTTAAACTACCTTGTTGACACATAAATGTGTAAAAAATACTGGAATTTGTGGACTGCAATAGACTGATGATAAATTTATCATCAGTCTATTGCAGTCCACAAATTCCAGTATTTTTTTCGAATATCAAATAATAATGGAATACGAATCGCTACGTAGGTACTCTATAACAATTAGTCGCTCAAACTCAGAGAGTGAGCATTGTACGATTTTACCTGTTCGCGTACGTATTCTATTGTGACGGAATACTCTTTACATTCTCAGTTTTTTTTGTGTAAACTCCAACAAAGACATTTTTCTGTTTAAATCATATCCGCCATTTTTATTGAGAATCGATCAATAGATATCCAAGACAGATAAATAGAAAACTCTTTATTCTAAATCTAATAAAAAAATTACAATAGACAATTTATCCTTTACTACGTTAGTAAACGTCATTTCAAATTACATTGTCGTTCGACATTTTGCTGTGTTATGGACGTATCAATATAATCTAAAAATATATATCGAGCAGGTCTTTAGTCGTGAAACCACAGACTGCGAACCGCGGAATCGTTTTAATATCGCAATGACTAAAATGGGCATTTCATATACGTAAATTCAACCGTCACGTGACACGAACATGTGTAACATATAACATAAAATACTAATAATGAAGCAAATATTCAACCAATTTGTGATTGATATCCGGAATACCTTTGTGTGGTTTAATATCCATTAGTACGTACATATTGAGGTGAAAATAAATATTGATTGTTTATTATTTTCACCCGATATTTTGCCAAATATCGTCTATACGGAATTACGGGACTCAATACGTAGCGTAGGCCGGTCACCAACAAGGTGACCTGACGACCTGGCAAAGGTTTTTGTATATACTACTTAGGAGGCTGATAGTAAGCAGTTACCGTAACCTATGGACACTTGCAATACCTAAAGTATACACTGCGCGTCACCGACGCAAAAAAAAAAACAGTATTTTATGATAAAGTATCCCTGGGATAGAAAAACTTTTCTTTAAAAACGCATCCCTAAATGAGGTCAGCCGATGGATAGGATCAAGCTTAACTGAATTTTGTGGAAATCTTTGGGGTGGCATGCCCAGCAGTGGACGCCTTTTAGCTTTATATAAAAGTTTAAAATTACTTAACTAATAAAAAATATATTTCCGTCAACATGTTTTGCAAAACTTATAACATGAGTACACATGTTTATTTACTAACCACTCCCATGAAAGCTACAAATATAATAAGTATTTTCTTATAAATGCTTTGTTGTGTCCATCTGCTATGTACATATAATGAGGTCAAAATAAGAAATAAGTACATAGCAATGCCATCGGCTTATTGACGTGCAGCGCGCATCGCACCCACAGATGTACAGAGCAGAGCACCAGGTGGTCTCACATGTTTTCCAGTGTATTATCATTTACAAGAAAAAATAAACGCTAAGAATTGTGCATTGATAAATTTATTTATTTGCATGCTTATTTATATACATATTTAATATTAATCTACATATACTAATATTATAAATGCGAAAGTTTGGTTGTTTCGGTAACTTAATCACGCCAAAACGAATCAACGGATCTTGTTGAAATTAGTCATAGAGATAGATTATAGTCTGGACTTTACTTCTGGGAAAAAAAAATACCGATTCCGGGATATTCGGAAAAAAATGTTTGAACACGTTGCGGCTAAACGTTCACGTTCTCGTTACACCTACCAGTCCAATTTAGATAATTATTTTTGCACTTTGTAGCTCATTTATTAAGGAAGATTATTACAGGCTATCATTGAGCTATGACCTTAGGCACGGAGTAGCAACCATAAACATGAGATAAAATAAAAAAATAAAGCGGGTGATACCACAGGGAACTCTTAAAATTGAAAGAAACTGTTGTAGTTTGAAGAAATTACGATCATAATAACTTTTTATATCATTTTCATCTCGGTTTAATATTGGAAGAAAACATTCACTATGTCTCAGTCCTAATGAAAAATAATGACAGCTATAATCATATAACGATGCAGTGATTGGGCCTTGTCATAATACCAGCTCACGTCATGAACTAAAAACGAGAGCCATTCACCAGCGGCGTGCAATAAAACTTTGGCAATCCCTGAGGAAATCAACGCGGTCTAGAACATCTTAACGAAATTAACTAGAGGAAAACGGTGCAGAAGTAACAAACAAAATACTACCTGATTAAACAAGCCATTTGCTTAATATAGGTGAGCAGTGGACAAGCGCAATACTTCTCCCCCCCAACCCTTCTACCATCTTAACGATACCGGGTCAAACCTGTTCAACGTAATTACACTCGACGATTTTGAGCAGATGCCAACCACCGCTCAATTTATATTGCATGACTTATCTTAAGAACAAAGAATTTATTGTTTGATTTTGCCTTGTTTGGTACATTGCTCGTTTTGTTACACAATAAAACGTTCATACTCTTGAATACCAGCAATCCTTTGAAAGAGGCTCACATAATATTATCTTCTTTGAATATTTAATAATTTAAAAGCAGAAAACAAGTAGAATATGAACATGTTTCTGTGAAGTACCTTGATATGAAGAACAATTCTATTATATTCCAAACATTAAATTTAATGCTCATTCTAAAGAGCTTGTAAAATGTGAAGCGTCGAGAGGAGGAGAGGAGATTTAACTTTGAAAAGATTTTTGGGCTTGGAATCAACGCTATCGCGTAAAACCACTGCTATTTTCTCATGACCTTATTCTTTCGCACGATGCTAAACATTAGTGAATGCCAAAAGCTAAAGGGGCATACGACTCGTGTACGTACGTTAAGTTTGAATATTCTCGTGAAGTTTGCATGCAAAATCTTTCGTTACGAGCGGGCCCTAATAGCAGGTACGTTCGGGTGAAATGGCAGAAACTACAATATAGGCTCTAAGGGCTTAACTTTAAGAGTCACGGGGGAAAATCACTGAGAAAAAACTTGGACTAGTGATATGAATATTCTCGCTGTCGCATCGCAGTGTTGTCGCATCGCAACCCGTCACAATCTTCATTAGCATTCTATCTCTCCTTTTTTGTTTCCCATTTCACCTTCTTTACAATTTTACCTGTTCTCGCTGAATTTTCCATGCATATTTTTATTACACATGCAAAGTAGATTTCATGATATAAGATAAATATCTGTGACTATCTTGTCATACAGAATAGACAATAAATATTATATTACACGTACAAATCTTCTAGGAAATACGTAAAATACTACCCGCACTGTCGGTATAAGCCATGGTAGTATTATCCCTCGGTAATGGTTACTAACGAATAATACAATGAACAATTAGGCGGATAATAAAGTAAGTCTTTTGGGTACCTTTACTCAGAACTGCGATCTCAATCATTAAATACAATATCTGATTGTTTGTAAGTAGGTTAGGTTAAGTGACTTTAATTTTAATAACTATTCATGTAAATATCTTATGAAATAAATGTATTTTTAGGCGGATAATAATATATTCTATATATCTAGCTGTAGGCTGAAACAGGCTGATTGATTGGTTTGATAAATCACGTCTTGACAGCAACAACGCTGTTATACGACTTAATTGTTATATTTGACTCCTTCGTTTACTTTCTACAAATTGTTTTTTGTTTAGCGCGTTTTTGCAATTAGCGATATTTTTTTGTCATTTCGTAAAACTGCTGCTTGCAACCGGCAGAATGTTTTACAACTAAACTTTTGTGCGGTATGAATTTAATTTGAATTGTGATTTATGAAGTTTTGGATGTTGGATTTTATATGAACGACGACGAAGCAGTAAAGTTAATTTGTAGATATGAATACAGAAAGAGTCACTGCAAAGTACCTATTTAAAAAGTGCTTATGAAATTTACGTATATTTATATTTACGCCTTTCCCAGAGGGGTAGACAAAGAACTGAGATTTCACCTACTGCAATCTTGAGATATTTTTAAAAACCACGGACTTAAAGTATGTAAAGACACGGAAATAATTGTTCTGAGTCTTGTATCTCTATTTATTATCTCTGAGTAACTCAGAAACTTAACCTTAGATTCAAGTCTCATTACAGCAACGTCTAATATTCTGATGTAGTACACGATACCCAGTGGCGAATTTACCACTGGGCTGAGTAGACTTGCTCGCTTGCTTGAGGCGGCAGAATTAACGCCATTTAAAAGATTTTGTTGCAACCCAGTAAACACAGACACAGGAAATATTTGTGATGTTTGTAAGACTGCTGCTTGATGTTTTGCTTAAAGAAGTTAAAATATCTTTTGATGACTTTTGTTCATTTGCTAATAGATAAATTCTAGACAAAAATATAGAAAAAAAATCACTCTACCTTACAATACAAGTTTCATTATCACTTTATATGTAGGTCTCCTATAAACTACGAATTTATCAGCCTATACTTAAAAAATGTGTTAATTCACCACTGTCTGTTCGGGTACGTGTATTATTTAACCACAAACACCGCCATACGCCCGCCGCCCGCCGCGCAGTTCTCTATCCAACGAGTTTTACCATGCAAGCCTTTGTGTGTTAGACCTCTGATGTTCATAGGGAGGTTTTTGTTGATGTCGGGAAATCTCTTAAAGAGACCAACCAACAAAAGCTGTATACGCCAAATACTTTCACCCCTTGGTAGACGAGACGAGTATAGCGAGTAATATCAATTTCTGAATTTGGATGAGTGTATTTATTTCGTTAGTTTTTTGAATTATGAAAAATAATGCCTGTTTCCTAAAGGCATAACGGGTCAACGGATTGCCAATTAGAGCGATATTGACATGCTTTTAAAATCACGTAAATTGTAAAACAGTGGACTTAAGATTATTATAAATTATTAAAAATAATAATTGTAGTATTAAATGTAACTAAGTAGGCAAAGTATCTACACGCTTTTCAATTAGGTATTATTTCTGATTGAAATTATTAATTGCAAACTTTGTTTTTATTGCGCACATTCTGAAGAAAAAAAAAATATACAAATGCAATTACTATAATTCTTCCGAAGCTTTACTTTAAAATAATTCAGTAATAACAAATATAAAAATTAACGATTATAAACCTATGTCTTATAATAAGGCACGCCCTTAGATTGTTAATATACTTACTCGATATGCAGTTCGGTATCAAAAAATGCGCGTGGTTAGAATTGACCGATCGCGCGCATGTGCAAACAACAGTTTTACACACAGAGACTTTTTGTCAAGGCAGAGCTTCACGCACACATAGAAATCGCGGCGCGGGGCCGCGGGGCCTTGTAAACAATGCTTGTCAGTATTACTTAATTATTATCATTTTTGACGAAACATTTTTCTTCCAAGTTTCTAGGTAATAAACATTTTCTATACATACTTCAACCCTATATTTTATCTCTAGGGGATTGGTTTTCAAGAAACATGCAAACAACAACGAGTCATGTCATAAAAAGGTCGGGATATAACAGATTTACTAGAAAAGACAGCTTAGATATCTAGATATACCTACAATAAATTGGATGTTTTACAGCCTTACAAATAAAAATTTGTTATATCACATTTATCTCATTCTTATACGAGGTACAGTTATACGAGTTATAAATTAAGAATAAGTCAAAAATATTTTTTAACAAATAAAGCGGGTATTACTTTCGTATAACTATTTATCCGTTATGTCAAATTGCACGATTTGGCAACAGCACCACCAAAGAGAAACTTCATAAAAAAACATATTTTGTCTATGACAACTGAATCTATTTGTCAACAAAACTTTTTTCGACAGTTTTTAATTTTTAAATCTCATTGAAATTTTCCATAACATGAAGATGTTCGTTTATAGTATGTGGCATGTAAATGTCATCGATTTTTTTTCTTTAATATAAGTAGACTGCTGAGTCAAACCGTGAATGTCCACAGCATCTTCTTGCACTTGAAGGAACAAGGAACGAGTAGGTAGTTAAATTTGTGAAACTGACAGAACAGATTTAGTTACATGTATGAATATCCAAATGTTTTTACCTGACGGGGACGTAACCCCATATCTCAAAGCAATCATCAATTGTAGAATAGAAGATAATCCGGGTGGATTACCTTCTATTTTCCATATTGAGATATCTACCAAATAATTTATCCAAAAACATCACACCACTTTTAGAAAACCGATATTTTATTTGACTTATCTTGTAGCCTGTATTAAAACAATGACGTTATTTACTTGTTCTACTTCTTCTATTGCTTTTAAATCCATTTCTTGAAACTAAAATAAATATAAAACACGTAAACAAGCCTAAAACGTGGTATTTTTATGATTATACGAGGTTTATACTAGGGTATGGGCGCGTATAACTTCGACATAACGATTGTATGGACAGAAGTGTCAACGCTATACTTGGTATAAGCTATACTTTGTTTATTTGTAGACATTTTGCTTATTCTCGAGTATAACTGTTATACCACGTTTATTTGTAAGGCTGTTAGAGTTTAATTTTGGAAATGTTAGGGAATGTTTATAAATTTGATTTTTTTTAAACTTTCTATTAGATAAATCGTTTTCTGATTACTACTAAAATAACACGAATTCATCATCTTCAACCTTGAAAGATGACCATTGTTGGACATAGGCCTCCACCAATGATCACCACCACCATTTGTTTGTTGCTCGAAACCTATACACGTTTTCGGTCCGCAATACATTGTTAGAGGGTTGGCTCCACTTTATGGCACATAGTAAAAACATGCATTGTTACAGGTAAAGGAGAAGCAAATAGAAGCGATGAATTCCGAAAATGACATCGTGGAGCGCCATGAGAACCGCGGTGGCGAACTGAAACCACATCATAACCATAAGTATCGCCATAATAAAATGGTGCATGCACAGATCTCGCGGCTTGCTCGCACTCAGGACCAGCTTGACGCATTCCAACAGAGTCTGCAGACTCAGATCCTGGACGTGCAACGGCGTCTAGACCGTTACGAAGAACCTAACTGGAACTTGCTTTCTGCTAAAGTTGATTTTCTTGAACTTGAGAACAAAGTAATCCGAGAAGAAATTAAGAATACCTCGACAAAAATTTCCGATTTCGATAAAGTTCATGCTTCGATTCTTGAATTACGAGAGGATGTTGAAAGTATTGAAAACAAGGGCGACAAGACGATTCCTGAATTTCGCAAGGAGATTTCAAAATTAGATGTTCATTTTGCCCAGGTGAGTGGGAAAATTATAGTATAATTATTGTTATATTAGTATTTGTATTTGGTATCAGTCTCGATAAATCGACATTTCACAAAAATATATAATATTACAAGCACTCATTTGCGGTTATTTTAAAGTAATATCAGTTTACATTCTCATTGAACACGCATTTAACTCGGAAAGCCAAAATGAGAACAAAAGCCTTCTTTCTGAACGGTTTGGAAAAGTCTGATTTCCGTAAAAAATAAGTCTTGACAATTGCCTCGAGCGCGTATGACTTTTGTAAAATTTAATTTTGAGAATTAGACAGTAAAAGTTTTCAACAACAAAAAAATATAGGTACATACCAGGCACATATTTAAAAAATAAACACTAATTCTGACTAAAATCATACCGTTTCATAACTTTGCATGAGTAAAAAAATAACATCGAATTAAAAAAATCTTTATTTTTATGTACAGCTTAACGCCCAGGCGTCTTACTTGAAGGAAAATCAAGAGAATTTACGTCAATCAGTGAAGGCTATCGCAGTAAGCGTGAGTAACGCCATCGACCGCGCTGAGATGGACCGCCTCTCAATGAAGAGGATCAACGATTCCATTTATGACTTACAGGCGCGTTCCAAGCAGCATTTTTACCGTCTGAATGATCATATCTTAAAGGTGAGTTATCATAACATTTATAGTACAATTCTATCCAAGATTTTCATACAGGTGAAGATTGCTGAATAAAAAAATGTTATTACTTAATATTTTCCTAAACTTTAGCGTAAGTAGTCTTACACGTCAACACAGAAAGCGAGATTTGACCAGTCTTTACACTACCCTAGCTTACAAGTATCCTATGCCTAAATCTTAAGATTATTTCATTTTGTTATAGAGTGAGGCCAACACTCATGAGGCAAATGATACCGAAATCATCCCTCTGCCCCAATTAATGGGAGAAGTTAAGGAACTGCAACCCGTACAGCGAGAATATGAGGATCTTGTCAATCAACTACCCAGGGATTGTTCAAGTATTTCTGGGCCTGCGGGTGTATATCTCATCCACCCAGGACAAGCTCCATTTGACACATGGTGCAGCAACGGTAGCACTCTGATTCAGCGCCGCTACAATGGCTCCATAGAATTCAACCGTAAATTCACAGAATATGTGCACGGCTTTGGCGATCCATCTGGCGAATATTGGTTGGGCCTCGACTCCATGCACGCGTTAACTGCGGACAATTGTTCATCGATGAGGATCGATATGGTTGACATATACGGGGGCGAATGGTACGCTCAGTATGACACCTTTTATGTGGGGAGCGCTGATTCTGGATTCGTATTGGAAGTAAGTGGTTTCAAAGGAAATGCAAGCGATGCTTTTAACTATCAAAATCATATGGAGTTCTCAACCGTCGATCGTGATCGAGACATCTCTAACACCCACTGCGCTGGTAACTATGAAGGTGGTTGGTGGTATTCTCACTGCCAACACGTTAATATTAACGGCAAGTACACGCTCGGCCTTACCTGGTTTGATGCCGCACGGAATGAGTGGATCGCTGTTGCTACCAGCGAGATGCGCATGTACCGCAAAGCCGGATGCACCTAAACATATAATCATTCCAATTTTATCTTCATACTATACAACGCTTCATTATCTAAATGCTGTTTCAAATTTCTAATATTCAATTATACCAAAGATATCACTATAAGAGAATATTTTAGTCGATATGATAAAACATCTGTTGATGTTTAATATTAAGTACAATAAGATAATAGACAGTATTACTTGTTCACACATACATTCCACACCTAAATAGGAACTTCGTTTAAACTATCTAGAGCCACAATGTGGTTATAAATATACCTAGATTATTATTTAACCTTGAAGTCTATTCAGGTCGTTTGAATTATTTGTTATATAATATGTTTGTATCGAAGAATTACGCTATGCCACCAGATGTTATTGTCACAGTATAAGAATGGTAGGATGCCGTACAGGCATCCCTGTTGTCTATATCCTCACGTTTTTGTCCCAGACGTTTGGATGACAACTTGTGTGTAAAAGCTCAGAATATTGCGGACAGTAAGAGCATGCATTGTTTTTATGTTTCTTTCTTTTTATTTATGTATTTCGTTTAATTTTATTTTTTGTAAATATTTTGATAAGGCAAAGGATGATATTGTTTCGCATGCATGCCAGTTTTAATTAGTCATGTAAATGTAAATGATAATATAAGCAATTAGGTTGTAAGAACCTTTCGGAAGAAGCATCAAATGCTGTGGACTAATGTGATTGTCGTATACCAAGCAAGCGGGAGGTTGTACTGAATATCTATAAACATGAACATTGTATAATCTTGTATCAAATTATATTTTATATTAATTTATTTGATTATAATATGACAAATTAGTTTTAGTAGTTTTCGAGAAAATATACATTTTCTCTATAAAAGACTGTCCATGGTGTGGGTTGGCAATCGTAATTATGTGAATGGGATATTTTATTATAATACTTGCTCTACTACATGGGACACATCGTTGGGTCCCATACGTATATTATGTTCTCGATTATAATTTGTGACTCTATTTGCTTAACAAATATGAACAAAAACTGTCTAGAAATTGTTTAATCTCATAATATTAATCACGTATTCAATTCAATTAGCAAAATTATATACTCATAGATTTAAGCATTGTAATCAAATTTATCAGTAAACTCAAGAATGACTCTGGTCAGTATAATAATCATGTAAACCTATATACCAATCAAGTTATGCCAAATAAATAAAAACAACAAAACCATTGTTTTATTTCCGTCATACTTAAGTACCTACCTAAAAAAAAAAGAATTTACATAAAGAGACCAGACACTCGAATTGTGCTCGGAGAACATCGCTGAATTTAACATGATGTTCACGATTTCATATAAAGATAACGAGTTATGTTCAGAAAACTTATTATTTTATAATATTACCTAACAAGTTGTTCCAAGTTCCTTTAGAACTGTGAACTTACCACGCGGGTCGATAGGCATCTGCAAGGTCAAGCAAGCCTGCTGCTGCCAGTCTGTAGATGGGTGACTATTTATAACCAATATCGAAATGGTGGAAATAAATCGATTTTAATGATTATTTTTGGATTTTGTTGGGTTATAATTTTAGGACTGCCTTCGAGCTAACTCCATTGTTAATGTCAATGGTATGAGACTCAAAATGAAATATGAAATTATAATGATTAAATTATTGCTAAGTTTGTGACAATACAATACAAATAAATATTGACAAAAATAACATAAAAAATATATGTTATAAACAATCCCGGCAAGCAGGCATATAAAAAGAAAAAAATCTAACAAAGCAGCAATGGCACATGCATTTGGCAAGTGCATGTGCATACTCCAAGTTGCCTCAGTGTGAGCTGAGCACTCAATGGAGACGTGTATGCTCCAGTATGAGACCAAATGGACTAACATCCAGTTATAACTAATGAACTGAAATATTGCTTGAGTTGAGACCTGCCTCATGTGGCTCAAGTAGAGATGCATGAAGGTTCCGCAGTCTGCAGCACGCTCAGGACAAAGCAGCTCGTTTCGACGTTGCGCAAGTGGAGTACTGGCTTTAGAATTCCTATGGTAGGTACATAGATACTTGAGTACGCATCTAACCAGAAGTTTGCCAATTACTTTCGACCACTTATAATACAGCCCGGCCACGAACGAGCGGCGCGGCGGCGGCGATACGAAAACGAATGTGCTATAATTTTAACAAAAAAAAACCGACTTCAATACGGTGAGTTGTAGAATCCTACGAATATTATAAATGCGAAAGTTTTTAAGTATGGATGGATGTTTGTTACTCTTTCACGTAAAAAGTACTGAACGGATCTGAATGAAATTTAACACAGAGATAGATTATGGTCTGGAATAACACATAGGCTACTTTTTACAGCGATAACCGACATCCACGCGGGCGGAGCCACGGATAACAACTAGTACTAAACTATATATTACTAATTACTATACTATGAATTTCAAACGTTACAAATAAATGAGATGAAATATAATAAAATGGTATTAAACATAGTGTAACCGTCACTCCATGTACTTGCGCGCTATAATTACCTACCGCCCGCCGATCCGCCGGCGGATAAAATTCAGTGCGGTTTTCGCAAGCAAAGCGCACGTTGTTCAATTTTAATCGTTTTATTAGTTTTTTCTACACTACAATTTTATAACCGAGAGTTTAGAAAGGGTAAGAAATTTATAAAAAATTACATAAAAATAAAACACGTAACTTTTTAAAGATTTTTTTATTTTACCTACTCACTGACCTTTATAATTAGATATGTTTTAGATGTATTGCACAGTCAACTATTTTAAACTACCACATAAAGTCAGAACCTATTCACAGTTCTCAATAAAATCGTCACAAATAGTTATTTACGTTTATTTAATTTTATCAAAGAGGCAGCCCCGTGATTGCCGTGGGATCGCGCGGTGCGATGTAATCACAACACTGTACGCTGTAGGATTTAGGCACATTTTAGCATGCGGCGGTTGCTGACGCGACAGAGTAAGCTATTATAGCAGTAGGTATTGGTAATTTTCTTCTGAGTGAAGTATCTGCTACGTAGTAACTCTTTAGTAATCTGTGGTAAGGTTTAGGCAACACATTAGACAATCTTGTTTAAATCCGATTCTTTTCTTACTGTAAAAACTTTACAGTTAGTTGTTCAAGAAACTCACCACAATAGGCTTTTCATTAGAGTTGAAAATAGGAACCCTTGAAGGTTTTGGGGTAGTCATAATTAACTTTGCGACCAATAGCTTCAAAAATAGAGAATAAAATTTCATATTTCTTAATTAGAACACCACGTTGTACATATGTCGAAAGTTCAAATTTCGTCTTTGCTTAGTCAGACTGTAAACAATTGTCAGTTTCCTGAAGCTTCTCGAGTTAATATTGTCTTGTTTTATTTACTGCCTCCGTGGCTCAATGGTCGATGTGTGAGACTGCTGTTCACGAGGTCCCAGGTTCGATTCCCGGGTCGGGCCAAAAATCGATATTGGGTTTTTCTGTTAAGACATTCAAAATAGATGCCAGGAGTTTGGAAATTGGCGGTGTTTACACCCCCGTGTCTCGGAAAGCTCTCGAAAAGGGAATAAAAAGTGCACTTGTGTTTGCGCACACACTTGTGCACTATAATATCTCCCGCGCAGATAACAAGTCTCCGTTGAGAATAGCCGCCGTGACCGAAATTCGGTTAGGACGACATTATCATTATTATTATGGAGTAATATTTCAATTAAAATTAATTTTTACTTGACGAAAATTATGTGATCCATAAATTGTTGTCCCGAGTCTAGGTGTACTTTGAGTCCGTTAATTGTATGTTTGTAAAGTCCCCCGCGACACGGGGTTTATTCCTTAGTGCGAGACTTACATACTTATATAAATAATAAGTATTGTACACGAAGTACAGCTAAATATAGCTGATAATACTAAAATTTGTCATCATCATGATCATCATAATGTCAGCCGAAAGACGTCTACTGCTGGACACGGGCTATTCCCAAGGATTGCCACAACATCGGTCCTTGGTTACGTAAATGCGAAGGCGAGGTCGCAGAGCGCTAGGCTAGCATTGAGACGTACGTCAGGCTGGCCCGGCCCCACGGAATTTGATAATGAGATTGGTATCAATCGAATGTACCCGCTTATACCAACATATGTAACACCTTCGTTTTCAATGTAACTCTTTTTTTAAGAAGTTACAAGCACTTCTTGGTGGCCGGGCCAGCCTGACGGTTTCAGCCCGGCCACCTTGTTTACCGCTAATCTACACAATGTACTGTCAATATTTTGGTACAGATCAAATGTACTCCTTATTACAAACATATGTAACGCCTTCGTTTTCAATGTAACTCTTTTTAAAAGAAATTAGAAGCACTTCTTGGTGGCCGGGCTGAAATTATTTCGTTAGTATAAAACAGTAAAACTGCAACACCTACCAATAAATAATGCCAGTACATAATGAGGTATAAAGATATAGAATATATGTAACGCTTTCATTTTTGATTTGAATATATATTTAGAGAGAAATAAGTACTTGAAATTATTTCAGCCCGGCCACCTAAAAGCGTTAATATCTCCTATAATCTTATGCCAATTTGTACAGTAAAAATTGATATAGCCATGAAAAGAAAGTTACATTCGTTTAGGTTTAGTCGTATACCCTAAAGCCTTCTGTTTAACTAGATCATTAAAACCTACGAAAGTTAACGTTGAGTGACCATCAGTCATTAACTAATTTCAGGACATTTGGTTTGTTGAATGAAACAAAATTCGTAACATTTTTTTTTCCTTACCACCTTTTTAATTTTATTAGACAACATTTTGTACTTATATTAATTATTATAACAATTGTTAATTATGAATAATCTGAAAAAAATATAATTTTACATAAATACTATTATCATTTTTTGGAGTTTCACATACATAAGTATTATACGTTAAGTAAAAATCACAGATAATAATTTTTGGATACATAATTAACCTATATATATTTTTTCCGTTTCTCACATCACAAAAAAATATACTGCAACAAATCAATCGATCAAACGAAAATCATTATTTCAGAAGTGTTGATAACTACACGACTCTTGCGCATCTATTCTGTCTACTCGGGGAAGATAGATGTTATGTCTTATGACGCGACACAGGCGCCGTCTAAAAATCGGCAGTAGCGTCCGTGAACTTCTACTTATCTTTCTCTGATTATGTTGCGAAGCCAGAAACGGAGAAAATATATATAGGTTAATTATGTATCCAAAAATTATTATCTGTGATTTTTACTTAACGTATATTACTTATTTGTGAAACTCCAAAAAATGATAATAGTATTTATGTAAAATAATATTTTTCTCAGATTATTTATAATTAACAATTGTTATAATAATTAATATAAGTACAAAATGTTGTCTAATAAAATTAAAAAGGTGGTAAGGAAAAAAAAAATGTTACGAATTTTGTTTCATTCAACAAACCAAATGTCCTGAAATTAGTTAATGACTGATGGTCACTCAACGTTAACTTTCGTAGGTTTTAATGATCTAGTTAAACAAAAGGCTTTAGGGTATACGACTAAACCTAAACGAATGTAACTTTCTTTTCTTGGCTATATCAATTTTTACTGTACAAATTGGCATAAGATTATAGGAGATATTAACGCTTTTAGGTGGCCGGGCTGAAATAATTTCAAGTACTTATTTCTCTCTAAATATATATTCAAATCAAAAATGAAAGCGTTACATATATTCTATATCTTTATACCTCATTATGTACTGGCATTATTTATTGGTAGGTGTTGCAGTTTTACTGTTTTATACTAACGAAATAATTTCAGCCCGGCCACCAAGAAGTGCTTCTAATTTCTTTTAAAAAGAGTTACATTGAAAACGAAGGCGTTACATATGTTTGTAATAAGGAGTACATTTGATCTGTACCAAAATATTGACAGTATATTGTGTAGATTAGCGGTAAACAAGGTGGCCGGGCTGAAACCGTCAGGCTGGCCCGGCCACCAAGAAGTGCTTGTAACTTCTTAAAAAAAGAGTTACATTGAAAACGAAGGCGTTACATATGTTTGTAATAAGGAGTACATTTGATCTGTACCAAAATATTGACAGTATATTGTGTAGATTACCGGTAAACAAGGTGGCCGGGCTGAAACCGTCAGGCTGGCCCGGCCACCAAGAAGTGCTTGTAACTTCTTAAAAAAAGAGTTACATTGAAAACGAAGGCGTTACATATGTTTGTAATAAGGAGTACATTTGATCTGAACCAAAATATTGACAGTATATTGTGTAGATTAGCGGTAAACTAGGTGGCCGGGCTGAAACCGTCAGGCTGGCCCGGCCACCAAGAAGTGCTTGTAACTTCTTTAAAAAAGAGTTACATTGAAAACGAAGGTGTTACATATGTTGGTATAAGCGGGTACATTCGATTGATACCAATCTCATTATCAAATTCCGTGGGGCCGGGCCAGCCTGACGTACGTGCATTGAGGGGGTGAAGCAGGTGATGGCCACGCGGGAAGGCCCGAGCTGTGGCCCGCACTTAGCTCTTATATTCCCGCGTAATATTAAAAATGTCATTGCTCGAAGCACGTTGTCACAGTAAATATATAATCAGTAAAACCACTTATATCATATCAGAAGGTAAACAAACAATTACTTTCACTTCACTTATTTTATTTCACTGTTCTATCCGTTTTTGTCAATAATAGCAGTATAATAACCATTTGTTACCTAATCATTTAGTATAAATCTAAAATATTAATTATGCATTTAAAACGTAGGTATTGATGCATTTTTACATTTACTATCTTCATAAAGAAACTATTTATCCAAATACTTCTAATATGTTTTACTATATACTCGTATATACTTACTTAAGTGGGTACCAATCCTTTTAAGAGAGGCAGGGCACCATACTAGCGAGCAAACCCGACTGGGGAAGGACCTCCACCTTACAGAAGACCACAGCCAAATAACTACACGCACACACCCGTGTCTGTATTGGAGCACATTGTTGTGTCGTATCATACGAGTCATACGCGTTATACAACCATCTTGATATCTTAGCTATTTTTATTTGTTTTTTTCGATAGCAGGTACTGTTTTTTATAGTCATAAATGATACTATAAAGAAATACCTTTATAGGTGGTATACTGGGTGAAATTCAGTTTTGTGCTTATGTTTTGGTGCGTAGGTTTCATTTCAAGTATGAATGCGAAAGATAATACGGAACGCAATGATACTGAGGTAGGTATCCCTTATACCTAGTGATAGATGAAATAAAGCTACTTAGCTACTGTCGACGGTAACAATTTCCGCGCGGTAGTGTAATTTCTATGTCTTTCTTACTACAGGTATATAATAATGATTGAATATCATTGCCTATAATAGGCAATGATATTGATTGCCTATTATAGTAAGTATAAATAAGTAAGTAGTAAAGGACCTGAGCCAAAATGTCAAATAAATACCTTTCATATTGATTTCATCGGTGTACAGGTACGAGCTTACAACCTACTTTTAGTTTCAAATGACTTTATTTTTACATTAATACTGTTTTAATGTTTATTAAACAATATTTACCAGGTCGTCGGTCCACCTTGTTGGAGGCCTGGCCACGCTGTGTCTGCCAGTTCGTGGTCGCCACTCTAGAACCTTTCTGCCCCAACGGCCATAGGTTCTGCGAGCTATATGCCTGCCCATTGCCACTTAATTGATGCAATTATTAGAGCTATGTCGGTCACTTTAGCAACCGATGGACAAGGCATGTCTTCTTCTTAGCGTTTCGTTGGCAAACATCGTTAATTTATATTATAGCGGCCCAAAATTTAGCTACGTTGACTGCATTGTCAGAGGCAGCCATCAAGTCCTCTTGCGTGCAGGTGTTAGGGCATGCAGGACATGATGTGAGGTGGGCCATTGTATGGGCTACACCGCATGAGCATTCCAGATCTGTACCATCTGTAAACCCCCACCTGAACAAGTTTTCTTTGCTCCGGCCAACCTGAGTTCGGAGTCTATTTAAAGTCTTCCAGACCTGCCACGGCAATGTACATTGACAAGGCATGTAGTATTGATAATATCGAATTCAAAAATATCGATGATAAAAAAATCATACTAAAAAATATGCAATAGCGATACTGCGGCAGTCCCCAAGAACCACACGTCTTTTTTTTATTTTCATATAAGGTCTCGCTATTTTTTTTTAATTGACGCATTTCTAACACTGCAATTTATCGTTATTTAACAAACAATCTATCTCGTTATAAACAACAATATCATGCTATAAAAATATGTAGATATCATAGAAGTCAATTTTGAGGTTAGGGAAATTTCACTTTCTTTTTTGCTTTAAGGCCATTTTTTAGGAAAATCGACTCGATTAAGTCTCTTATGCATATTCTTCTATGTCTACTGTATATTTTTTGCTTTGGTACTTATTCTGAAGTGTGAGATCAGAAATTTCTAAATTGGGCTTCTAAATGAGTTTCCACCTGCCACCTCGCCTTAACTCAAAATAGAATTTCCTGTACATGTAGGTAGGAACTTATTATTGAAGAATCGTGAGTGATGGAAATTTTAGACACAAGCAAAGGGTAACAAAGTGTACGTTAACAAAGAAAAGGGTGAAAATAACGTAGATACCTATTATGATCATATTACAATACATACAATATAAAACAGTATATATATATATAACCACCCAATATTATGAACAAGGACGCGAATTTTGTGAGACCGGCGATTGTGAAACATATCAAGGTAATGAAGCCTAAATTCAACTGTGGACTGTGTCAAGCTGAGATGATAATGTTGGTCACAAGATTCCTCCCCGTTTCGATTCCTGATTCGACCAAAATTGATAAAGGTTACGATTTTCGGCGAAAATGCGAAAAGCTATTGATGCCCGAAGTTTGGACATTGACGATGCTTACACCCCAGAGACTCGTAACACCTGATATCAATTCGGTCGCGTCCGGTTCCCGTCCAATCGGAATATGGGAATGGGGAATAAACAGTGCACCTGTATTTGTGCACACACTTGGGCATTAGGTGTAATATCTTCCAAGTAGACGTCTTGTCTCCGTCAAGATAAGCCGTGTCTGAAATTCGGTTAGGCGAAAGTTATGTTACTATTCGGAGTACCTACAATAGTTCTGGAGATTAGCCTCCACCTAAAATTAAAGACCTATTTAACATTAGGTGGAGGCAACAACAACTACTAAAAGGAAAAAACATTCATCTTGTTATTTTTTATTAAAATAAAACGCAAGCGAAGCAACCGACAAAAATGGTAATAAATCTATACTCTATATTTATAATACAGTACAGTTACAGTATAAAATTGCCATTTTATTGTAATAAGTACTTCGAATTGACATGGAACCTTCATGGTTTGAGATTTTTGAGTGAAACTTTTTTCACATGGTACCTATAAGGTTCTTCTTTTAAAAAATGTGCAGCATTCGATTATCGACTTTTAGTTAATTTTTCATTCAGCTAAGACAAGAAAGATGGATACTTCTGAAATTCGAGTCATTTACTGTTTTTAACCTACAGTGTTTTTGGGTTTGACTTTAGATTGCAAGCTTCAGTGGGATGCTCATATATCGTGTCTTGCAGGAAACTTAGTTCCACCGCTTTCGCGGATATTGAAACTATATTTATACTCCAGAAAAGAGCAGTACGCTCTATTTACAATTTAGAAGCACGAGGTTAAGGTCTAAGTGATTAGAGAAAGGTTTAAAGAAATAGGCATTCTGACAGTTGCATATCAGTACATTTTAGCCAACATCATGTTCGTTAAACAAAATATACACCTATTTTGTAAAAACAGTGACATTCATACAATAAACACAAGAAACAAACACAAACTTGTTGGTACGTATCACCGCCTAAATAAGATAATTCTAAATTGTACACCAAGTTACATTCGTGTTAATAATAAATTTACAACAACTTCGCAGCAAATTTTAGGCAACAGTTTATTAAAATGGTCAAAATTTAGTAATAGAAATATTTATAACTAGCTGTTGTCCGCGGCTCCGCCCGCGTGGATGTCGGTTATCGCTGTAAAAAGTAGCCTATGTGTTATTCCAGACCATAATCTATCTTTGTTCCAAATTTCATTAGAACCGTTCAGTAGTTTTTACGTGAAGGAGTAACAAACATCCATCCATCCATACTTACAAACTTTTACATTTATAATATAAGTACCTAAAGAATTTGACCGTAATTGATTTTAAGTTGAATAATATTGAACTTTATCTTTGTCAAAGAGTATGTATAAACAATTATTTTTATTGTAAATATTCGTCGCATGTACAAAATAAGAAGAAAAAAGAAAGAAAATCGGTTATTCGTACATTTATTTATCTAGGACATTACAGAGGAAAAATTAATAGGTACAAAATAGGCATTAAATTAACAGGGGAACACAAAAAAAATAAAAAAGGTAACTGTTTTCATACAACGTACTATTGATAGTATTCATGATTCTGCTGTCATGCACCAGGCACCAATACAGTGTTGATTTTTAGTGAAACTTCTGTTCGTGAGCTTCACATTGAGACGTGACGTTCGATCCACATGACCCTCATAGGCTAGTTCACATTATGATACAACACTTTAATATTTAAACTCATTGTACTTCGTACAACGTTTTGCTCTCTAGGATTTGACAATGACGTCAAAAAAGATCGACATTGTTTATCCATTTATGTACCGTACCTACTACGATTCAGTCTGTTATATTAATATCTAGTAGCACTTTCGGGCTTCACGCGTGTAAACATTTATTTCGATATGTTTGGATCTCTTTTAGAATATATATTATATATATAAATTTACTTAAATTTAGACAGGTGCGGTACTATACAAGCGAGCAAGCACGACTGGGGAAGGATCTTACAAAAGATCACAGGCAAATAACTACACAGCGACGCAGTCAGAGTCGGACTCGGAAACACTTATACCTACTCAATCAAACTCAAAGTCATTTATTAATTTCGATCAAATGCATGATACTTATGAACGTCAAAATAAACAAAAGCTAGCATTTTTTTTCCTATAGCCAATTCGCTGACAAGGCTGCGCCTAGGGAAGATTTGGCAAGAAACTCTGGCCACTCTCTTCAATAGAGTATAATATTTTTATTACTATCCAGAATACAATATTTACAATTTGTTATTGGTTTGGAGTTACAATTTGAGGTAGGTGACAAAAAGGTACAGAACCAATACACCATACAAAAAAGAAATTTAAGTAATTAAAATATACAAAGTATCAAATTTCACAATCATAATTTACAATATAATTTACATAGGCATTTGCACTCGCTGCTCGGTAAACAATCAGCGGGTTAAGCTACTAAGGGCGCGGAATCTATAGATGCATGACCGCATAGTGGTAATTCATGTGAGCGTCTTCGTGCTTCGGAGGACACGTTAAAAGTCGTTACCGACTGTTAACAGTCGTTCGATCACGATAGAGGCTTAAATATGGGCAAATAACTCTGTCACCAGGTTGGTTACTAACCAAACGATAAAAAGAAGTGGTGTAGTTGTGTTTTTGTGTGTGAGAAACGTATTCTAAAGTGAATACTGGAACCCTGAAAACATTCGGGTAGTTCTTCAGGTACAAATTTTTGATTTCTATGAGTATATTTCTGTAACCAACGACCAAAATGGTATGTATTTTTTTTTGTACAGATTATTAGCCCTAACAAGGACAAATTACATTTTTAAAGTAATTGCTATCTAGGTACAAAAATTTTGAAGTCTTTTTTTTCTGATTCATATGGCGCGTCCGTTTGCCATTTTCTCGAACAAAATGGTCGATAACGCATTTTTCCTTTGATATATCAATATTAATTATAATTTAATTGAAAGACAATTAATTGTCCTCTTACAAAAAAAATGTGAATTATTTATAACTACGTTAGTGTGTTTATAAATAAGTTTAGCTAGAAGGCGGATATTTACCTTCGAAACTCCGGGATGTAAGCCAACTGCTTACATCCCGGAGTTTCGAAGGTAAATATCTGATTGATCTGTGCTTGGTTCAGGTAGCATGCTGATTACAATGTCTACTTTTTACAATTTATTTTGACATAATGCGGCTGCCTTTACTATATAGAGAGAGATGAGATTCTTCCTTATAGACCCTATATATATAGAACTTATGACCCCAGTGTTAAAATATTTGGGTCGGCAACACGCAAGAGATACCTCTGGTATTGCAATCGTCCATAGGCTGCGGTAACTGCTTACCATCAGGAGGGCCGTAGATATACTTACTTGTTTGCCTCCATATAGTAATATAGTATTCAATCAACACAAGTAATTATATAGGTAGGTATGTATAAATTATCTTATTTAGTGATAACTACGCATGTGAGCTAGCTTGTATTAAGCGTTAGCAAAATACCGCCTAAAATCGATACATTGCAGACGGCTTTAGGCATCATTAAATAAATACACATGGATGCTTCCAAATTATGAAACCCCGATTATTCCTTAAGACAACTCTCACACAACAAGCTTTGTGTTGTATCTTGGAGACTTTACAAACATACCATTTACACGGGACAACGATTTATGAAACACACACATCTTTGTCAGGTGTGGGGATCGAACCCATGACCTCCGGCTGCCAAGCAGTGGGGCGTTTATGGGTTGAGATGATGAAGCTGATTCTTGACTGGCCTGCCGTGTGAGAGTAATTACCCTGACTACTAAGCCGAAGGTCGAGGGATTCCCACCTGGGACAATACTCTGTGTGATTCATAAATGTTTGATTCTAGTATAGGTTTGTTTTCATTTTATTTTCTATTAATTTTATTGTCACAAATTAGTGCCCTGTATGTGAAAGAGCCTATGCACGACACACGGCGTTTGGTGAGATCACCTGCTTAATCTCTAGAATAAAATTGACCAATCGATATTAAAAAATGTAAAATAATAATGGTGGAGGCGGACAGCGTCACAACATTCGCAAGGAAAGGAAAGAAGAAAAAGAAAAGGAAGCTGTGGGCTAAAGTAACAACGCAAATGGGCCCCAAATAGCGGGAAATAAATTAGATGAGCTTGACGCATATAAAAGGGATTGGCGTCACTTGGCAAAAGACAGGCGATAATGATAAAAGGAAGGGGAGGACTTTGCCCTGCAGTGGGACAATTAACAGGCTAACATAGAACAGACTTGAGTATAGTCATGACATGTCTGTTTGGCAATTTTTATTAACTCAACTGGGCAAGGACCCCTCCACCTTGCAGGTATAACTACATACAGCAGGCTAGTTGTGATCCTGTGTATGTGAGTAAGGTCTTCTGTGTTCATTAAGGAAGCACTTTAAGGGAAACTTTTTTTCCAGTGATCACAAAACCAAAAAGTATATAAGTAAAGTATATTTATTAGTTTAAAAAATTTAAAAGTACACAATATCTTAATATACTCCATATTCTTCATTATCGTCGTCACCATCCAGAATATCGCCAGAATCAGTAAGTGAATCATCGTCCATATTAGCATCAGTTTCATTAAAATCTTTTAGAAAAAACGGTCTTAGTGTATCATTGCGCTTCTTAAACCAAGTCCTGATCTCTTCTTGTTTCACATCATTCTTTACTGTAGTTACTGCGTAACTGTCTCTTAATTTTTTGTATAATTTCAATTTATATTTATGATGTACACCATTGTATAGAAAATCTCTTATATCTAACACGGTACCAGATAGTTTGGCTAGCTCTCTGTCTACTCGCAAAGGTTCCATGTGTTTATCTACCTCAGTGTACAGTTTAGGAGGTAGTATTCTTGTCAGCATTAGCCACTGTTCCAATATATAAGCTCGTTTGGCTTGAAATAGTTTCAGCAGGTATACTTTAGATATGCTACGCAATTTCATAATATTATGTAGGAGCCACCTGCAAGAAAATAGATTTTTGCTTATAATTAACAGCAACTGAAAACGCCTATATATTTATTTCCCGCCCAACTGCTGACCACGAAGTTCCGGGAATCCAATCGGGCGATTTTTTTTTATTGGGTTTTACTGTCAAGAAATTCCCAATAGATGCCCGGAGTTTTGAAATTGACGGTGATTACACACCGTGCCTCGGAAAGCACGTAAAGCCTTTATTCCTACGCCTGATCTCTCTCCGGTCGTATCGGATTGCCGTCCCATTGGACTATGAGAGTGAGGGAATAATGAGTGCACCTGTGTTTGTGCACACACTTTTGCACTATAATATCTCCCGGCCAGCTGGCTAGCAGCCAGATGGCTTGTCACTATTGAGATTAGCCGCCGTAACCGAAATTCGGTTAGGAGAGCATTATTTATTTAGCTGAAAGACCCCCCAAGAATTTACAACAGTATTTAGTCGTGAGCCGCCATTGTCCATCCAGCATACAACTTCTTCGAAGTCGTCGGTCTGCCATGTTGGAGGAATACCCACGCTGCGACTACCACTTCGTGATCAGTAACAATCACGAAGTGGAAGTCTTACACGCCTTATGAAGTCTTTATAGCTACGTTACGCGTTCTTTATCGTTTGCGACATGCACGTGCACTTTGAGAGAGAATTTGTTATGAGCGTAAAACCGCGTATCAAGTCAAACGTTTGAATGTTGGATAGTTTAAGTAGATAATTCCAAGTCGTTAGTTACCAATACTCAACATTTATCCCATTAATCCCAAGTATTTTTAAGGTATTGCATTTTATAGTAGTCTGCCATTTTAACGTCAGCATGCCAGTCCCTTTCAATTTAGGCAAGTAGTGTGTACAATTTATTCATACCAATTTCATAACTAAACTATTAATATTTAAAAACAAGTTAAAAGCTGTAACCATGTTTAGATTTATTAGGACTTAAAATACTAGAAACAATTAACTCCTGTTCATTTATACTTAGCAATACCTGGTGAGAAATTTATAAGACCAATATGATCAAAACTGCAGGCGCACCACAAGAAACGTTAGATAATATTTACTACTAGCTGAGCCCGTGATTTCATATTGCGTGAATGTTGGGAAGCAAGAGTTCCTCGTTTAGATTAGTTGAACAGGCAATATCATGCAAATATCTCTCTTAAAATTAAGAAAATAAGAAAGGCAAGAGTAGAAAGTAATGTATTGGGACTAAATGTGTCATTTGTTTGACCCAGCTTGGTGATATTTCATAATGAGAAGAGCGGCCTGAGGCTGTTGCATTTTTTTTTTCATTTATGATAGTGTTTCTGTATACACGACGTTAGCGGTGGAATCATTTGATGAGTACACATATGTTTGATGAGAGGAATGATGGCGCTGTGGTGATGGGTAGATTTACTCAGTAAACTTGCTAAATACCCATTATGCCTCTTTTTTTAACTTTTTATTGCTTAAACATGTTTTTATTTTATAAAGGATTATGTCTGAGCCTCAGGTTTTATTAAGTAATAAAATACGCCTTACCGAATATCCGTCACAGAAGCTAATTTAGACGGAGACTTGCAATCTGCGCAAGACAAGTTTGTGCACAAACACAGGTGCACTCTTTCGTTCTATCGTACGGAAATCCGACATAACTGGTATAACGTATTTAGTGGCGTATTATTAGCGCCGCGAAATCATAAGGCGAGCGTGCACGTAGCTTTTAATAAAAAAGTAGTCATAATATTATTAAAGCCGGCCGCCAAAGGGGAACTATATCTATGCATATCTTTATTTACGCATAATTATTAGCATCAGGCTGCAATGATGATGATGATGATGAAACAGCATATGCATAATTTTATATTTTTATAGCATAACTCCTTCCTATAAGCATAATATTGATTAAGCATAACATTCTGAAGAATAAATCTTTTATTCATATTGGCGGCTTAGGTCTTTATCTAAATATGGATACACTACATTAGATAAATAATATTGGTTATAGTTCTTAGTGACATTATGCCAAAACAAATTAGCCTAAAAGATAATTATGTCAACATAAACTGTATGCCAAAAATAATAATAGCAAATTATATTATGATGCTTTCTTGGCATCATTTTTGCTGGTATAATATAATATACTTTGCTATTATTATTTTTGGCATACATGCTAAAGTATATTAGGAAAAAAAAAACATTATGCCAAAAGAAGGTCACTGGTAATATTCACATCATACTCGTATGCGCGCAGAGTGGTGAATGTTTACCGACATTGGTTATGCAGAAAGGTACCTATGTAAAACGTTTTGGCAATGGCTTACCAAAAGGAATGTGAATGTTTTAATATTTTCGACTCCTTAAATTTTATTTAGGTATTATGTTATTAATTTGCGTTCATTCATACACAAATATATAAAGTTCTAGCTGTTGCCCGCGGCTTCGCCAGCGTGTATGTCGGTTATCGCTGTAAAAAGTAGCCTATGTGTTATTCCAAACCATAATCTATATCTGTGCCAAGTTTTATCACATTATTAACATTTACATCCGTTCTATAGTTTTTACGTGAAAGAGTAACAAACATCCATCCATCCATCCATACATCCATCCACCCATTTTCACAAACTTTCACATTTATAATATTAGTAAGGATATATACAGTAGAGTAATTTAATCATACATTTGACAAATAATACATTCTAGGATTGAATGAATCCCAAAACATTACTTTCATTACTTTATACTCTTAACTAATGAAGACAAGTACAAAACAATGTTGGAAAGAATACAAAATAAATTTTTAAGGTTTATTTACTTGAAAGTATATGGGGTGTATCCAGGATATCCGCAGATCTATCCAACATTGTTTTTACTTGGTATGATGGGATATTATAAACTGGAAGTCAGAAGGGAGTTAGCACTAGCTACATATTTATTGAGAGTTCTTCGGGGGAACACCCACCACCCTACTATATTAGCAGAGATTAGGCTGTGCGTCCCGGATGAGTACGTGGGGCGGCGGCGGCGGCCACGACTGTTAGTGGTGCCAACGGCACGCACTAACCTCCTACAACAGGCGCCCATGACACGCGCGCTGCGTACGCTTAACACTGTGGCTGAACACGTTGACGTATTTACGTGTTCGCTGAGTGAGTTTACGAGGGTTACGTGCAACATATTATGTTTGTGAATAGTTATAATTTGTTATTATTTACTTTGTTTAGTTTTGTGTAAGTGTTAGTATAAGTATAATATAATTGTGGCTTCTCTATCGCAATGGTGCACATACTGTAAAGATAGATGTAAGTGTGATTGTAAATAAATAAATAAATAAAACTTTTTTATTTTCTTCATTTCAAGAGGGGTATTTGCAAAATATTGCCTGTTCACCTACTCGAAAAAATTAAGTATATACATATACAGTGCAGTATTTAAATCATACATTTTTTAATACTACTAGGTAGCTTATAAGCATACGACCCCCTAAAGGTAAGCAGTTAACGTGGCCTATGGACGCTAGCATTAGTTAACTAGGTTAGCAGTCGCGTTTTGTTCACCCAACCATTGGTAACACTGTTTTGTGATAGGGTCTCGCTGAGATATAAAAACGTTTCTTTGAAAGTGAATCCTGAAATGAGCATCGGAGACCTGTACTTAAGCACAGGAATCCAACTTCACCACTGTGTGTAGGTATTTGGCTGTGATTATCTGTAAGGTGAAGGTCTCAATGGCCACCTTGCTGCGTTATACATATGAACTACGGACTATGAGAATAGATTGAACTAGAGTTTGGAGTTTGTGCTTATCGAAGAAAAGTAGGTATATGTTCAAGAAGTCATTAATATGATCTACATAAAAAAAGTTGCCGATTTTACGCACTGGCCACTTAAAGTGTCAGATTTTAGAGGGAAAGTTAAAGCATTCCAAAATTAAATAAGACTAAAAGCTTTTACATTGTAGTTATCATATCTCTAGTTATCATTGGAGTTGTATTGCAGAAATGTAGTTATACCCAACGAGGATAAATGCGTTAATTAAATAAATACAATTATCGTACAAAGAAAAAATTGCAAGGTGATTTTACACTGCAACTTACAGGTTTAATATTTCTAAGTAGGTTCTTTGTGGTTCACCCCGAGCTGTGAACTCACGAACCCACCTTGAAAGATTTCACTCATGTTTGAACTTTCCTTTGTCTCAATAATTCACCTACCACATTTCACGACGTTTCTATAAAAGATACCCGAGTTATTAGGAACAAACATACATAAATACAAATGCGGATTTGCTCGCTTCCTTCGCTTATTCAATACTAGCTGTTGTTGTGTATGTCGGTTATCGCTGCAAAAAGTAGCCTATGTGTTATTCCAGACCATAATCTATCTCTGTGCCAAATTTCATCCAGATCCGTTCAGTAGTTTTTACGTGAAAGAGTAACAAACATCCATCCATCCATCCATTCTTACAAACTTTCACATTTATAATATTAGTAAGGAAGTGTTCATTTAGGAATGCGGTTTTTAATAAAAGTTTTTCGTATCCCAGGGATATGCGCTCCTTTACAAAACCCAGGTGATATAAATATTTGGGGCGGCAAGCTGCGAATGTTGCTCCAGGATACTGCAAGCGTGATAGGCTATGGTAACTGCTTACCATCTAGCGAGCCGTATGATGGTTTACTTCCATAAACATATATTAGCATCAAAGGTGTTAGAGAAACTGAACTAACTACATACAGCAGTGTAGTTGTGTTCCTGTCTGTGAGTACAGGTCTCCAGCGCTCATTTGGGGATGCATTTTAAAAAGAACGTATTCATATCCCAGGAATACTCCGTCTTGAAACGCTGGGGTAAAAAAAATAGGTCGACAACATGCAAGTGTCACCTCCGATGTTAGGTGCGTCCAAAGCCTGCGGTAACTGCTTAATATCAGTCGAGCCGTATGCTTGTACGCCACCCATGTAGTATAAAAAAATAACGCCCAGACACAGAATTAAGGTACTAAGAATTCAAGATAAATCTTAAAAAACATTTGTCTGATTTATTCTGGGTAGGAATCGAACTCACGACCTCCAGCTTAGCTGCTAGGATTACTACTACACCAATAAGCCAGTCAAATAAAAACGGTGAAGCAAATTTTCCTCCCACGTTCAAGATTCTTTGATAATTATGGTAGGATGAAAAATATTCAGAGCATTTGACTATTCTGCTAAATAAGGCTGTCGTGATAAATAAATTTCCCTTGCACAAAATTTTAAGCTCTGTATTTTCATTTTGAATGAACTCACTCGGATTTGTATGAACGCAGCGCAGTCAGGTATTTATACAATGTTCTTAACGTAGGCAATTAGTGAATGCACGCCAATGAATAGTGTAAAGTATATTCGAGGACCTCCAGGTATTTCTAATAGAGTGGAAGTGGAGGTATTTTGAATTATGCAAAGTAACATGAAATTATTATGAAATGTCCTCTTATTTGCAAGTAAAACATTAATTCAACTTCGTTGGTCTGAAAGTTCCTGCATTTTTCTTTTGTACGTACAATTGTAGGTAGGTAATAATTAAATCCTTAATCATTTTGGAACTTTTAAGGTGTAAGCAACAAAACAATATAGTAGGGTAATATCAGTCTAGTGGCGTTTATTCTAGAGATTTGTCTAACTCTTGATCAAGAGTATCTGATCTGACCCTCTAGACAAGTGGCATAAACGGTAGTCGAATCGAAAAGTCAAAAAAGCAAATGTATGGGATTTGACTTAAGTTTACGATAGAATGTCGCAAACTTACGTCGAATCCCATATATTTGCTTTTTTGACTTTTCGATTCGACTACCGTTTATGCCACTTGTCTACAGGGGCTGTAGAAGTGACCCAAAGGCGTTTCTACCGGTTTTAGACGTTGCTGTATGTGTGCGTCATCAGTATCTACTACCCCACGATTACGATTTCGTAATTAAAAGTAAGTATTCATTTTTCGTCGTCGCTTACTATGATTATACCTACCATAGGTATCTTACCAAAGTAACAACTTGTTATTATATAGTCAGCGCCATAAGCAGCTTAGTATCTGAATGTTTTTTTTTATACTACCAAGGTGGCAAACAAGCATACGGCCCGTCTGATGGTAAGCAGTTACCGTAGCCTATGGACGTTTGCAACACCAGGAGTGTCACTCACGCGTTGCCGACCCTTTAAAAACCTTATAACTCCTTTCTTGAAGAACCCCATGCTATAGTCTCTTGGGAAAACCTCGGCAGGGAGCTCATTCCACGACCTTATCGTACCTTATCGTCGCATCGTAATGTTACAAAAGAATTGATCTGCCAAACACATCAAAATAGTTTGACACTATAACTTTGCAAAAGTGTATGATAAATTTAAACTACTACATATTTTTACTTTTTTTAACATTAAAAAAAAGTATTACAATACTGTGGTTCTATAAAATGTTTCCAAAGTGGTATCTGAAATAAGAATAACATTTCTTCGAACACAAATCTTTTTGGAATGTTGAGGTACCTACCTATAATCACCTCATGAAAATATATTGCGTCAGATTATTCTAATATCATTTTTTATTATTATTTTGAAACATTAACTAGTCTTTTTTTAAATGAGGATTACAGGTTATTTTGAAACTAATAGGAGTCATTCTTTTTGAAAATTAGTTGTTGAACAGCTATTTATAACCCCGACAGTACAAGTCTTCTAGACAATTGATTTATTTCGAGTACCTATTTTCAAATCACCTATCCGAAATAAATCATTTCAAATCGAAAATTTTGTTATCAAAGAACTCAGGTTGCGAAGTCCAGATTGTCTTATTTCCGCTATAGACGCCTGTTGCAAATAAACGGCAAGAAATGAAAACATGATTTCGTTTCTTCAAAACGGTCAAAACCAATCATAGAGTTATGATTGGTTATCTACAGGAAAATATTGGTTATAGTTGGGTGAGCAACGTAAACAAATGCAGTGCGATGACATACATTCGTGAACATGCTCCACTGGCGTAGCAAATAACTACGAGTACGAAATGAATGCTGTGAAAATTTCCGCACGTGACAAATATTCGTATCTGGGAATCGAAATGAAATCAAAAATGTTGTAAGCACACTATTGTTGTTATAAACGGCACACGTGACAACTTACTTATCTAAAGTTATTCTATAGATCAGAAAATAGTATGAACTATTGATTGTTCCAAGTTTGGTTGTTTTAGTGTCCGTGATTTGTTATTAGTTATTATGTTTGAAAAACGCTACGCAATCCGAAATTACTTCCTAGCCTATTATACTTATTATATAGATTATTATATAACTAAATCGGCTAGAAAATGGGACAGCTATAATAATATAGCTGACGGGTGCCCACTTCGTTGGGCATTTTTCGGGTTAATATAATAGCATATGACATTAACAAAAAACGTGGCTTTCTATAGGTAAATGAATATTCAAAATCGGTTCTGTAGATTCAGAGATTACGCCATACAACCTCACAAAATTTACCTCTTTATAATATTAGTAATGGAATGGTGGCAAAGATTCAATATAAATGTAGGTTTTTCTATATATGAAACACTAGCTGTTGCCCGCGGCTTCGCCCGCGTGGATGTCGGTTATCGCTGTAAAAAGTTATGCGTTATTCCAGACCAAAACCTATCTCTGTGCCAAATTTCATCCAGATCCGTTGAGTAGTTTTTACGTGAAAGAGTAACAAACATCCATCCATCCATCCATTCTTACAATAGGATTATCTGGTAGGTATATGCGCAATGCAACAATATCTGTTATATCTGTGTTACTACCAACAGATGTACGAGTTTGTTTGTGTAGTTGGATACTGCCGGCTATGTGGTGAGGAGGTACGTAGTGCTCGTTAACTACCTATGTGCAGAGATATGCATGGATGGGTGTACCTCCTCGAATTACAGGCTGTGCATCAATGTTATTGTGTAATGGTAACAGTGAGAACAATCCTTCCTAAAATTACTAGCTTGTAACGAGCCATTATGTTTACACAATATACCTAATATATGTTTCTAATTTCACCTTCCCCTTCTAGTTACTTAATGTCCTATTTCTAATACCGCTGCTCAGTGCATGATCGGAACCTACGTTCTTCTCATAATCTACTTCTAGCTTGTCCCTCTCATACTTCTGATTTTGTTCATTCTTTTTTCTTCATACAGTCGGTCTTGCTCTGGAATGCGCTCCCTCTTGGAATCAGGATGACAACTAACAAATTCTTGTTTAAAACGAAAGTTCAACACCTCCTCTTCGACAAACTGACAGAATTATCACATCAGTAATGCAGTATTTGTAATATATATGTATTAGTCTATATATAAAATAAATAAGTATTCAGGTTTACACGTAGTTTATGTAATTGTATTTGTACGTATATAATAATCAATAAACATATTATTCCCTCTCAGTTCAATATTACATCTTATTCTTGCACCTACTTCGTATATCTCTGCATCACCCTAAGGTTGGCTGGTAGAAAATGCCTTTGGCATTAAGCCCTCCATTGTACAATTAGTGCATAAAGTTCTAAATAAATAAATAAAATATCTGTGTTATTAATTATATAGTTATAATAGTCCGTCGAAATTCACAGTCACGTCACGGTAATAATACTATTATCGTCCGTCCCCAAAAAGTATTATGCATAAAAATAAATCATAGACGTACATAGTTCTATTGTCTGTAATAAATGAAAATTGTAACCGACGAATTAGTAATATAATATAATCATGTTCATCAATGACTGCCTCAGTACCTCTGTGGTCGATGTGTGTGACTGCTGATCACGAGGTTCTGGGTTCGATTCCGGGTTGGACAAAAATTGGTAATGCGTTTTACTCTCAAGAAATTTAAATGTGCCTTGGAAAGCACGTCAAGCCGTTTGTCTTACGCCTGATCTCTTTCCAGTCACGTCGGATTGCCGTCCCATCGGACTATGAGAGTGAGGGAATAAAGAGTGCAGTTTGGTTTGCACACACGCTTGTTCACTATAATATCTCCCGCGCATAGGACCGAAATCCGGTTAGGAGGAGTTGTCTTTTCAAAAATAAATAATTTTTATTTAATTAATATTCTTCTCTTAGTTAATATTTAAAAAAATACTCATTGGTGTTTTTTTTCCTTTTTCGTTCTTAATAGTGAAAGACATTAATTACGTCTAGTCATTAAAAACAGTATTAACAAAAACTTTTTTCAATGACCTCTCAGCTCTCTTGATAGTAGAGAGGAGACATGCCCAGCATCATCATCATCTCAATCCATAAACGTCCCACTGCTGGGCACGGGTCTCCTCCAAACATTTAGAGGGATATTAGCCTACCATACCACGCTGGCCAGACGGGTTGGTATAGGTTTTGTTTCGAGTTTTTGCTCTCTTGCGGTGGATATTGTCTGTTAGACTTACTCCCGTGACATTTGTATTCTTAATCCGTCACCACACGGAGTCATAATTATATATGTAGGTTGTTATTATTAATTAATTATTCATTTAAAACAAGTGAGCTGAAAGCACTACGGAATGAAATAAATTTGAAACAAACCAACAAACATTTCAAAAGTTTGCTGTTTTTTGTGAACTAATCACTCTCGTCGCTCGGCTCCCAAAACATCATACCAAAGTTTACTGTGATTATCATTGGTGGAAAGAGTGAGTGAATTAGATTCATAAAGTTGAAATTCTAAAATCATTGTAAGCACTTAACGTAATTTTGTTGTCTAAACTATAAATGACTAGCTGTTGGATGTCGGTTATCGCTGCAAAAAGTAGCCTATCCGTTCAGTACTTTTTACGTGAAAGAGAAACAAACATCCATCCATCCATCCATCCATTCTTACAAACTTTCACATTTATAATATTAGTAAGGATAAGAATGTGTTAGCACGTAAGTGGCATGTATATTAAAATAAATATTACATATATATCGGCGCGACTACAACAATTCGTCTACAAGAAACTAGAATAATTAAGTTTAATCATTTGATTGTTCTAAAATTAGTTCATAAACCATTAGTTGGTCACTTTGTGATTATTACGATGTAAAATTAACGTTAAACAGAATGTAATTATTCCTATAATTGCAATTTCAATACTTAACCTAAAAACTTGACAACACTTGTACGTGTTGAAAACTGTATAAATACGGTCGCACTGTCGACGTTCGGGCATTCGCACTCGAGCTGTCGTACAGTACGGACCTCTCTGAAACGTCGTTACGCTGCCGGTTAAATAAACAAAGCTTTTTAAGAATTCGTGAAGTTTTCTTTTGAAGATCCAAAAATGAGTTATCCTCATGGAAATAACAATTGGGACGTCAGCGACAATGACGTCATACTGTTTAATAACACTACGGAGGTTCCTCATGCGTTATCAGAAGTGGGATTGCAAGAAGCTCCTACCCAAGCTACATCCTCATCAGCTCGTTCACCACCTAATCAAATGCGACCAACCAATACCCAGCAGCAGGAACATGGACCATTTGAAGGAGTACCCCAACCAAGCCCGCAAACGGGAGGGATACCACCACAATTACTGATGCAAATGATGGAGACGATGCAGAAAATGTCGGAGCGTTTATGTGCTCCAACTACCGAAGCAAAAATAAGGATTAAGGACGTCTATTTACCATCATTTGATCCGGACACCCACATCGGTGTACGTGAATGGTGCCAGCACATAGATCAAGCGATTGAAGCATACAATCTGGATGATTTTGATGTACGTATGAAAATCTGCAGCCTGTTGAAGGGCCGTGCAAAAATGTGGATTGATGATTGGATGGTGACTACTTCAACGTGGGAAGAGTTGCGGAAAAATCTCATCACCACGTTCGAACCCGAAAATAGATACTCTCGGGACATCATCATGTTTAGAGAACATGTTTACGATTCAACAAAAGATATCGCGGAGTTCTTATCACGTGCTTGGATCATGTGGCGAAGAATCACCAAAGACAAACTTGGAAACGAACACGCCGTGGAGGCAGTGATTGGATGCATTAATGACGAGCGCTTACGTATCGAACTGTTGAATGCCAGGGCAACCAGTGTTCCTGAGCTCATTTCAGTTGCAACATCCATAAGAAAGAAGCGTAGTCACCCAAGCTCCAATTCCACAACATATAACAAACGTTCACGCTTTTCGGACAATACACCATCGACATCAAGATGCCGTACATGTAAGAAGACAAACCATTCCACTAACGAATGCAGATTCAAACCTGCGGAGTCTAAGCCTGAAGCTAGCAATAAGGTTTCAAAAACAACAACCGCACTTGCCTGTACCTATTGCAAGAAGCCAGGCCACACTTACGAAACTTGCTTCAGACGCGAACGTTCGTTGACTTCAAACGTGAACTGCGTTGCAAGCAGTAAGCTGGCTCCTATTACCATCAAAATAGGTGAAAGGATTTTGCAAGCCGTCTTCGACAGCGGGGCAGAATGCTCAATTATTAGAGAATCTGTTGCTACAGCTTTACCTGGTCAAAGAAGACCAGTAGTCAATTACTTGAAAGGGATAGGTCAATTCCCCGCACTATCGTTGACCAAACTTACGACTGTATGCGCCGTAGACACCATCAACGTTGAGCTGGAGTTTTACGTATTGCCCGACTATGAAATGTCAACAGACATTTTAGTGGGCATGAACCTGATCCATGACACTAATTTAAGTGTGATAATCACATCCTATGGGACGAAGCTAATTCATAGAACACTCATCAATCAGGTGAGTATGAGTTCTTCTCTCTTCAACAACTTGGACTGTGACCTAACCAATGAAGATGACGTCGGGCAACTACGTCGACTTCTGAATAAATACGAACATCTGTTTATTCGTGGATATCCTAAGACTCGGGTCAACACCGGCGAACTTGAAATCAGACTGAAAAACCCTGATAAATTCGTGGAAAGAAGACCATACCGACTCAGCCCGGTGGAACGAGAGAAGGTTCGCACTATAATCCAAGAGCTTCTGGAACATAACATCATTCGTGAGAGCAAATCTCCCTACTCAAGCCCCATCATTTTAGTCAAGAAGAAGAATGGTGACGATCGGCTTTGTGTGGACTTTCGAGAACTCAACTCGAATACTCTACGCGACCATTATCCACTACCGTTAATCTCTGATCAGATTGACCAGTTGGCAAACGGTTATTTCTATACAAGCCTTGACATGGCAGCTGGTTTCCACCAGATTCCCATTGGTGAGGCCTCCATAGAGAAAACTGCCTTTGTTACACCAGATGGACTATATGAATACCTCACCATGCCGTTTGGTTTGAGCAATGCTTGTTCAGTTTACCAACGATGCATCAACAGAGCTTTGATATCATTGCTGGGAACAGCTGCACAGGTCTACGTAGACGACGTGTTAAGTAAATGTACAGATTTTCCTGAAGGAATCTCACACCTGGAGCGGATCCTCATAGCACTGCAAGACTCGGGCTTTTCTATCAACGCAGACAAGTGCAGTTTCTTCAAACGATCAATTGAATATCTCGGAAACGTAGTTTCTGATGGACAAGTACGACCGAGTCCGCGAAAAGTAGAGGCCCTCGTCAAAGCTCCAGTACCCAAAACTGTCAAGCAAGTCAGGCAGTTCAATGGTCTTGCTGGATACTTTAGGAAGTACATTCCGGACTTTTCTCGAACAATGGTACCTTTGTACGAACTAACGAAACAAGGAGCAAAATGGGCATGGACAGACAAACAAGAAAAAGCTCGTAACACAATCATCGAATGCCTAACATCTGCTCCAGTACTTACATTATTCCAAGAAGAGGCACCCATACATCTATACACGGATGCAAGCAGCCTCGGATTTGGTGCAGTACTGGTTCAGGTGATCGGTGGACGTCAACATGCGGTTGCCTTTATGAGCATGAGAACTACGGAGGCTGAAAGTCGCTACCACTCTTACGAATTGGAGACACTGGCAGTGGTACGCGCTGTAAAACACTTTCGCCAGTATCTTTATGGGCGAAAATTTACCGTGATAACTGATTGCAACGCGTTAAAAGCGTCAAAACACAAAAAGGATCTCCTACCAAGGATTCATCGCTGGTGGGCGTTCTTACAAAATTATGACTTCGAGATAGAGTATCGCAAAGGTGAACGTCTCCAACACGCTGACTTTTTCAGTAGAAACCCAGCTGAGTTTGCAGTCAATGTTATGACAAAAGACTTGAACTGGCTCAAGGTTGAGCAACGACGGGACGATGAACTGCGACCAATAATGGACAGCCTCAGTGACAATAACCCAGTAGGAGACTATGTCTTGGAGGACAATGTCTTAAAGAAGAACGTCAATGATCCTGTCTTCGGTCAGCAGCTCAGTACTGTCGTTCCCAATTCCTTTCAGTGGAGCATTATAAACTCTTTCCACACTGCACTAAAACACCCCGGCTGGGAAAAGACACTGCAGAAGATCAGGGAAACTTATTGGTTCAACAAAATGAGTTCTACTGTTCGAAGATTTGTGGATAACTGCGTTATATGCCGAACATCCAAAGGAAGATCCGGGGCCATTCAAGCCCAGTTACACCCGATACAAAAACCAACTGCTGCATTCCAAGTTATTCATATGGACATAACAGGGAAGCTGGGCACTCCAGATGATCAGCAGTATGTCATAGTCACCATTGACGCTTTCTCGAAGTACGTTTTACTGTACTTCAGTACTAATAAAAACCCACACAGTACATTGGCTGCTCTGAAACGTACTGTGCATCTATTTGGAGCACCGGTCCAAATCATAGTCGATGGAGGAAGAGAGTTTCTAGGCGAATTCAAAGAGTACTGTGACAACATCGGAATAAATATTCACACTATCGCTCCAGGAGTCAGCCGAGCAAATGGCCAAGTTGAAAGGGTCGTTGCAACGATAAAGAATGCTTTAATAATGATAAAAAACTACGAGGCAGAGCAGTGGCACGCTGTACTCGATGAACTTCAACTGGCAATGAACTGTACCACTCATCGGGTTACCGGTGTTGCTCCACTTACACTTATCACACAACGAAAGCACTGCGTACCTCCTGAGCTTCTCAACCTGGTGGATATTGACAAGGAAACCGTTGATATTGAAGCGCTCATAAAACAGGTGCAACAGAAAATGATTCGTTCCAGCGAACGAGACAGACAACGCTTTAATCTACATAAGGCCAAGATCCACCATTTCCAAAGAGGAGATTACGTATTGGTTAAGAATAATCCTCGCAATCAAACCTCACTTGACCTTAAATTCAGCGAGCCGTATGAAGTATGTGGAGTACTGGATAATGACCGATATTTGGTAAAGAAGGTTGTCGGCAGAGGACGACCTCGCAAAGTTGCCCATGATCAGCTGCGCCGTGCTCCACAACCTGGTGATCAGTTGACCGTATCGGCGGAAAACGAATCACCTATTCGCCGAGATCCTGCTGTGGAATTAAACGAGCCCATTCCATCGACCTCACAAGAAGAGCCGCAAATACAGCCAAACCACGACCTACGTGATCAAGACGAGCCATCAGAATAAATGGTAAGTTAACCAATTTAATAAATTTACGAGAACTCTACGAGAACCTCCGAGAACTCTACGAGAACCTCCGAGAACTCTACGAGAACCTCCGAGAACTCTACGAGAACCTCCGAGAACTCTACGAGAACCTCCGAGAACTCTACGAGAACCTCCGAGAACTCTACGAGAACCTCCGAGAACTCTACGAGAAACCTCGAGAACCTCCGAGAACCCTTCAATAAAACCTACTAATATTCTCAAAAGATAAAGCTATGCAAGTTGATAACAGGTGCGCTACTCAGAGGAAGTTATTTCTTGTCTTGCAGGTCAACTAGAATCAACGAGAACCAACGAGAATCTACAAGAATCCACAACAATCTACGAGAAGCTACGAGGCTGGTGCAGAGCGCGCACCGCCTGTCAGTATGGCCGTATCGGCGCGACTACAACAATTCGTCTACAAGAAACTAGAATAATTAAGTTTAATCATTTGATTGTTCTAAAATTAGTTCATAAACCATTAGTTGGTCACTTTGTGATTATTACGATGTAAAATTAACGTTAAACAGAATGTAATTATTCCTATAATTGCAATTTCAATACTTAACCTAAAAACTTGACAACACTTGTACGTGTTGAAAACTGTATAAATACGGTCGCACTGTCGACGTTCGGGCATTCGCACTCGAGCTGTCGTACAGTACGGACCTCTCTGAAACGTCGTTACGCTGCCGGTTAAATAAACAAAGCTTTTTAAGAATTCGTGAAGTTTTCTTTTGAAGATCCAAAAATGAGTTATCCTCATGGAAATAACAATTGGGACGTCAGCGACAATGACGTCATACTGTTTAATAACACTACGGAGGTTCCTCATGCGTTATATATATACTGTGAATAAACCAATTAAATAAATGTTATCCTTATAATCATCATCTCGGCCGAAATACGTCCACTGCAGGGCATTGGCCTCCCACAAGAATTTCCGCATCATTCGCTCCTGGGCGGATCTTGATTCATCTTTAAAAATCCACCTTATGAAGTATCTACGGCTGACGCGACGCAGCAACGAGACATACTCATCATTAAATGTTTTATATTAGTTAATTTGGTCTTAATATGAACAATAATCTATATTAATATTATAAAGCTGAAGAATTTGTTTGTTTGGTTGAACGCGCTAATCTCAGAAGTAGAAGAAGAAGAGTACTGTTTTGATTGTTTTTTGTTGAATAGTGCATTTAGGAATAAGGAAGGCTATAGGCGATATAACATCACGCTATGATCAATAGGAGCGGAGCAGTAGTGAGATATGTTGCAAAATCGGGGAAATGTACATTCCAAATTACCACGCGGACGAAGTCGCGGGCGACCCCTTTTACTAGTAATTGAATCTTTAAAGAACGTCATGGTACGGCTTCGGTACATAAATGTGATGTGTCCGCCGCATGGCTCTACCTTTGTGCTGTGGTCTAGTTAGTGATGTTAGTGACTCTGACTGCTAAGCCGGAGGACGTTCGGTCGGGTTCGATTCCCACCTAGGACAAATATTTGTGTGATGAGCACGGTTTTTGTTCTGTGTCTGTGTGTAATTTATCTATAATATGTATGTATTTAGGAATAAGTATGTTTGTCAATTGTCTGGTTGCCATAGTACAGGCTCTGCCTAGTTTGGGATCAGATGGCGGCGTGTGCGTTGTCCCAAATATAATATAATTAATTAATTAAATACAATTACTTACGGTTGATAGTACTGGGTACTGGTATAAATTAGAGGTAGATCTAAATTATGACCACATCCAAAACCCCAGGACAAGATGCCAGTAAGATGTGCCCCAACGACAAGCGGCGCACCGGGCACGGCCAAACATCGAACCACTGGGTCTTCTTCCCGAGCGGTCCCTAAGCACAGCATACCCGGTCCTAGCCGCATCTGATTCTGACAAAAAATGCTAAATATGAAACAACAACAAAGGAAAACATAAATAAAGCGATATACATATTAAATCAATCGAATAAAATCATTTATTCATATCGTAGTAGTTACAAATAAAAACATAAAGCTTATAATAATAAATTACATAGGTGTACTACATTTTCGATGCATGTACTTGGATAAACCTGTGTTACAGGCAGTGGGAGCTTACATTTTAATAATTGAAGGGAAAAGATAATAACAATTTTGTAGTAAATGTTATGTATGTACTAGTAGCATAGTATAAAGAATCCATGTACAGTGAAACATTATTTATTTATTTCACTATAGATAAATGCTGTTACCGCGTGTTCTGATCGTTGCGAATATATATATATATATATATATATATATATTTATTTATATTTATTTATTTATCAATAAACACTTACATCTATCATTACAGACTAAATCTAATGCGATAGTGCAGGAACTAAGAAATGTAACTAATACTAATATATTATATCTCTCTCTCGAGAGAGAGTTTTTCCGTCTAACGTGCCGCGGCGCTGCTGTGCTTGTTCGTTCGGAAACTCGTTTAGGAACTATGTATGACCTATCAGCAAAGACATAAGGTACACGTATAATAAGGGCTATTCTTATGACCCCAAACAAGCGAAAGCTTGTGCCTTAGATGCCATTGAAATTGCTCAGTTTACAGAAATGAGGAGGTCCGTAGGAGAACTAAAGTAACTGACATAGCTCGAAGAATTGCCTGCATGGGCCGAGTACATAGCTCGCAGAACTGAGTATCAGTTCTGCGAGCTATGTACTACCATACAACTTATAACATACCTACATACATTTTAATGAACTAAACACTAATATATTGTTTGTTATTGTATAAAACGTTGGGTCTATATATTATGTGATCAAAAAATATACAATTATGTAAATAACTAAAGAATATCAAAGATAAAAATAAAATAACATTTATGTAATAAATTAATATCAAACAATTAAAATACCATAAAGAATTTTCCATATGTAGAATTGTATTATAAACAGGTTTTTAATAATGTCAGAATTTCCGCTAAATGTCACTGCTGGCTCAGAAAGCCGCAGTCAGGAAACAACGTCAACGCCTCGGTATGTTTCCTGACGTGGCTACCGGCGCGCCGCCGCCGCCGCGTCCTTTGCACCGCTGCGCCGCGCTCCCGGTAGCTCGATGTGAAGCCAGACGTGTTATAGAAATCCCGTTTAGAAATATAAATAAAGGCACTAAAACATCGCTTATTGAAATTTTAATAAGAGATTATAATCGAGGCTTCACGTGACCAGAGGGCTGGCTTATTTTTGGCTCAAAGAATAAGCATTGCCATTCAACGTGGCAATGCTGCCAGTCTTCTGGGCACGTTTCCAGCAGACGTCGATGCGGAGGAATTTTATGACGCCTACTAAGCAGTCCCTCCCGTTTTTCGTGTATTTTCTATGTATATATATATTTTTTTCTTTTTTTTAAGAAGTGTAAATATATTAGGTATATTGTATATATAGATGTAAATAATTGAAATATTATATAGAGAGAGTTAATTTCGTAGATTTTATTATAAAAGATTTCATGAATACGTAGTCGGAAGACGTCCACTGCTGGACACAGGCCTCCTCCAAAAATTCCACAGCATTCGGTCTAGAGCTGCCCTTGTCCAGCGTTTGCTCGCACCCTTCAGTAGGTAATGAGAAAGGAAGAAATAACGAAAAATATTTATTGTTGGTAAATTGGTAAGTAGATAACATAACTTATACAATACAATAATCCACTAACAATAGAAGCTGAGTGGGGTGGCCCACTCAGCTATTTGCTGTGACATAAGAACTTAATAATACCACCAAGGCTTGGCTTTTAAAAGAATCTTCTTGGAGGTTGTCCGTCGTCCACCTCGTTCAAAGCCTGCCCTCGTTGCGTCTATAGGTCGTGATCACCACTCCGTTACTTTTCTGCCCCAACGTCCATCGGTTCTGCGAGCTTTGTGCCCTTCCCATAACCACATCTTTGAGATTATTATTATAGATCTATTATAATAAACAGAGACACGGACAAGGAATAAAGTAATAAATTATAATACAGAAAATAAAAACGACAGACAAGAGTAGTAGATATTTCTTTTTCTTATTTGCTCCAGTGTACCTTACACTGGAGCAAATAAGAAAAAGAAATATCTACTACTCTTGTCTGTCGTTTTTATTTTCTGTATTATAATTTATTACTTTATTCCTTCCTAATCTTGTTATAATTTTCTGTCTTCCTTATTATAATCATGTGTCTTTTGTTCAGCAAAAGAAATGTTCTTTCTTTCTAATACCCAATCCGATATTAATTGGGATTTGAATATATATAAACAAGCGTATTACGGTTAAGTGGATTTTTATAATGTATTCCAGCTCTTTAGTTAACTGACCCCGCTCTAAACTGGTCCCGTGGGATGAGTTGACTATTTCATTAATTTTATTATATTTCTTTGGTCAACTGGACCCGCTTTTAAATCAAGCAAAATTCTATTGTATATGTGTACAGGCGCGTTGTCAGTGCCCAATAGAACAAATTTATTTGTTCTCATACCTACCCAACCCGCCTCTCGAATCGTAACAGATAAATAGATAAAACATTTTTTATTGTATACAACATTATGTAAGTACTTATTTATACTACTAAGATGGCAAACAAGCATACGTCCTGATTGATGGCAAGCAGTAAAGTAAGTAGCAAAATTTTATAACTCCTTTTTTAAAGAACCCCATGCTAGGCAGGGAGTTCATTTCACAACATAATCGTACGTGGGACGAATTAATCTGTACAGTACGGCACAATGGAGGTGCTAAGATGTGAGGATGAACTCCCTGTCAATGGCGGGAGGAGCGTTGATAAAACTTAAAACTAAAACTTAAAAATAAAACTTAAAACTTAGCAACACACCCCTGCCAAGTGAATGCATTCGTATTCTCAAATATTGGTACGGGAACCAAGTCAACGTAGTTCGGTGGTCGGGAATGCTATCTGAACCATATAGGTTGGAGTGCGGGGTGAGACAAGGGGGGTTGACCTCACCAACGCTCTTCAACCTTTATGTAAACGCACTCATCGAGAGGCTGAGCAGCACGCGTGTTGGATGTCACGTTGGTGGAATTTGTGTAAACAACATTAGCTATGCGGATGACATGGTGCTGCTGAGCGCCTCGGTCTGTGGCTTGTCCAAGCTGCTCGGCATTTGTGAGGAATATGCTCTCAGTCATGGTCTGATCTATAACACCCAGAAAAGTGAGTGTATGGTTTTTCTGGCCAGGGGTAAATGTCCAGATAGTATCCCTAGCATCAAGTTAGGTAATGTATCACTAAAAAGGGTTGACACCTTTAAATACCTTGGGCATCTAGTGACCTCTGACCTGAAAGACGATACGGACATAGAGCGGGAACGTAGGGCGCTGTCTGTTAGAGCTAACATGATAGCTCGCAGGTTTGCACGATGCTCGAATGAAGTTAAAAACACTCTTTTCAGAGCGTATTGCACTAGTTTTTATTCGAGCGCCCTGTGGGCTAACTATACTCAAAAGCAGTACAGCGCCTTACGAGTCCAATACAACAATGCCTACAGGGTGTTGTTGGGGCTGCCTCGGTACTGCAGTGCGTCGGGGATGTTCGCCGAGTCACGCATTGACTGCTTCTATGCGACGATGCGGAAACGTTGTGCATCCTTGGTGCGCAGGGTCCGCGCTAGCTCCAGCATCATCCTGAGGATGATGGCTGAGAGGTTCGACTGTCACTACATTAACCATTGTTGTATGCTTAATGTAGTGACAATAACCATAAAATGAAATTATCAAAACACAATACGTTCATTATCTGTCGCGCTTTTATATTATTTACCATTATTCCTCTAAATTACATTTTTAATACATACCAATTACCATTATTATTATTATTGTTTATTTTTAAATTAATTATTTATTTTTTGTATTAATTATTGTTTATGATTATTTTTAAAGTAATTTTAATGTACTGACGTGGCCAATTTGTAATTATTAATGAAATTGTGTGTTGTGTTTTGTCTTATATATGTACCTATTTCTACTATATGATCTAATTGATGATTGAAATAAATAAATAAATTGAAAAATTGAAAAAAATTGAAAACGTGGTCGTGGCCATTATATCAAACAATTCTTCGGAACACAGCCCGTTGTATTGGCGGTGTAACAAACACAATGAGGCAAAGTCTCTCCTTAAACTTTGTAGTTCAATACTGCGTGTGAGCTTGGGCTCGTCCTCACAGTTGGAATCTCGTTGGGATCCTCACAGCGCGTCTGTGAAGCGAGACAAAAGGTTCAAGCTGGCATCCTGGTGGTTTCTTTTCTTGTGCAGTCCTTGGCAAATCCTTTACCATGTTTTATACCTCGACCTTTAAGAGTAATCATACAGTCTTCGAATATTTTAGTTAATGGGTATTTTGAAATTCTTCTGAACACCCTTTGAACACTTGTCCATTTGTATTTTTATTTCAATATCTGCACCGTCCGTTATAAGTTTATTTATTAAATAAGTTGATTCATTCATTACGATCGTTATCGTTGCAGAACATTGTGAACTTTATTTTTGTGCACCGCCGTAAGTGTGTAAGTTTTTCATCCTGTTGTTGAAGGACCATTTTCATTCGTTTTGTCGGTTTCACAATAACATTATAAATTAGTAAGTATGAAATTTTAGTGCCGCGAAACATATATACTTTCCCGTTGTCAACTTGCCACCCGTTGAAAACAGATAAATTAATTTGACATAAAACCGATAAGTACCATCAAAAGACATTTTAACGTTATTGCTTTGTTGTGAAACAACTTTTATGTGACGCCTACAGAAGCTTTCTGATTTGACATACATGAATAAATGTTCAAAGTAATTATAAAGTTTGTGCGCTCAACGATGACTTGACTTACTTTTAGTATGTCTTCTTTAAAACTTCTTTCTTATGCTAATTAATGTAAGTGTGTGTTACGATTGAGATATACATAAGCATCTACTCATATATAATTATAATCTATACTATCTACACTAATATTATAAAGCTGAAGAGTTTGTTTGTTTGTTTGGTTGAACACGCTAATCTCAGAAAGTACTGGTACGATTAGAAAAAATCTTTTTTTGTTGAATAGTGCATTTATCCAGGAAGGCTGAAGGCTATATAACATCACGCTATGATCAATAGGAGCGGAGTAGTAGTGAGATATGTTGCATAATCGGGCAAAATATTATTATGTTCTAGGTCATCTCGTACATCATACATTAATTCAAAAGAAGTGCAGAGTTAGCATTCAGGATATTTTGTTTAGTTATGTAATTACTGTAACGCCCCGACAGGCGTTACAGTAATTAAGTTTTTTTTTTAAACTCTTCCTTTGTTGATTACTTGTGTCACGTGCGTGCTGCCGACCCAGAAAAAAAAACTTTTTAAGTATTTTAAAAATGAAACCGACTGCAATAAAATATCATCGATGTATATACTTGTACAACTTTTAGTTTTTTGTTGATTTATTTTTGATTGAAATTGAATTTTTCACATTGGTTCTGGCGTCTTCGAATAATCGGTGAACATACATAAAAAAAGATCCCGACAAATTGAGAACCTTCTCCTTTTTTGATGTCGGTTAAAACGCATCTGCATCTCAAACTTACTCCAAAAACCTACTCACACACAGGAATACAACTATACTACTATGTGTAGTAATTTGGCTATGGTTAAAAGAAAGAAACCTTACAGAAAGCTTATGTTGAGGAAATAAACTTACAATATAACAGCGGTGGGGGAAAGTAACCGACCTGTACGCAAAAGTGTGAGTTCAATCCCGGGTGGCAGTACCAATGTGAATTGCACTTTCTGGAATTTATGTGAACTAATCAAGTGATTTACTATCTTCTAACAGTAAAGGAAAAGATCGTGAGAAAAACCACATGTCTTAGAAAAATTCTAAAAACAGCTATCCGTTGGAGCATCAGATATGTTTTTAGAATTTTCTTTGAAATCCAACCTTTAAGCCGATTTACAATGCTCTGTAAATCCTTGGTAGAGGGTATATATTTTACGTATTTAGGCTGAAAACATGATGATGATTGATTGAATTTGAAGTCAGTACTGATACTGACATCAAATTCGACTGATGGACACCTGTCAGCTACCTACAGGCAAACCAGAAACGATAGACTGGCCTGTTAGTTTAGTGGTTAGTGACCCTGAGTGCTTAGGAAATATGGGATAATGGAAAAAATATCTCTAGATTTTTAATGTCCCTTAGTTTAGATATTACAGTGTACAAGTGTGTGCGCAACACACAGGTGGATTGAAGATATTACTTCAATCACATAGTCCAATGAGACGTCAATCTGGCTAGATTTGGTGTCTAGGTGTACGACTAACGGCTTTTAGCTTTCTGAGGCACGGGGTGTTAATATCGCCAATTTCTAACTTCGGACATCTGAAGTGCGTTACGTGATTTGGAAAAATGAAACACTGAATGTCACGATCTCGTAAGTTTACTAATACTGTTGTGAGTCTTTTGTTAGTAAAACCCAATCTCTATTTTTGGCGCGACCCTGGAATCTAACGCGAGGCTGTTTTAACAAGAAAGTCGAACTTCTAGTTTAATTTGTATAAGTATAATAAATAGGTACTAATGTTATAAAGAGAAAATATTTGTGCGCTTCTAATGAATAAACTCAAAAACTATTTTATTAAATAAAAATATTTCACCTATAGAAAGCTACATTATCAGAGTTACATAAGCTAAGTATAATAATATATTATTAAAAAAAAGATATATAAGTAAGTAAGATAAGTATTTTACGGATGGCGATTAGTAGTAGAGAGGCCAATTGTAAAAAAGTCGCTTATTTACGATTTTCGTAGGACTGAAAAGGTTTATAGCGACAAGTGGTATCATTGGAATTGGCATGGTCTGCTGATACTCAAACTGCTTGTTGTCGCTTTCTAAAGTGGTGGAGGGGGTAACTATGACGTCATTTGTGACGTCACTCCTGGTTTTAGATTTTGTCGATTATTGCGGTAACTATTCATCCGATTTAAACAATATGGGTATCAAATGACAGGTAATTAAATTTCTAACAAAACATGCAAAGCTACTTTTATCATAGGTATTATATTTTTAAAGATATTTTAAAAAATGTAACTTTTTTGCCGTTTTTTTTCTGAACAAGAAATGTTTGGTGCGCAATATACCTCATCAATATGAATATTAGACCAACACTTGGGCAGTAAAAAATTAGCTGCATTATCGTAGTATACAAAAAACTTTGAATTTTGTAAATTGCTGTAAAAAAAACAAAATTATGATGAAATGAAACGCCGCCATGCCGGGCCCAAAGATGCGTGCCGGCGCGTTGTTTCAGCGTCAGTCGCTAACAAGCGATGATTTTGTTGATACGTACGTACATGCATTAGTCTAATCATTGCCATGTGTTAATGTAAATTTTAGTAATTCATGGATTTATGCAGTGAAATTAGTTTTTTTTTTTTTTATTAAAAATCTGCATTACAGACAAATCACGATGACCCTGGGAGAACAATTTGTAGATATGGTTAAAAAGCGAAATGGGTCTAGTTTTTTAAGAAAAGAACCACCATTCTTTTGGACCATTTTTTTATACAACTACGGTGGCAAACGAGCGTAAGGTAAGCAGTTATTGTAGCTTAAGGGCGCTTGCAATGCGAAAGTTATCACTTGCGTGTTGCTGACCCAAAATTAAGCAGGGTTTCATAATGCAATTTCCCTGGCACAGGAAAACGTTCGTTAATTCGATAGTATAGTAGACGAAACGATAGGAATACAACTACACCGCTGTGTGTAGTCATTTAGTTATGGTCTTCTGTAAGGTATAGGTCCTTCCCCAGTTGGGCTTGCTCACTAGTATGATGCTCTACTCCTCTTATCCATATCTTCCATACTTTAGACTAGGTTCATTCGACGATTACGGAATTAAAAAGCTTCTGAAAGACTTGAAAACCGATTTATCATTTTGAGCTAAACCTTTATAAATTGAGCTAAGATATTTTTTCTAAAAGCTTTACTACAACCACTTAAACTGCCAACCCGTCATTTGAAGGTTGAGGAGGTTGATCACAGTGTCGCTCAGTTTCTTACGGGTCATGGTAACTTTCGGAGCAAGTTATACTCATTTAAGCTAGTTGATTCGCCGAACTGTCAATGCTCAACACCTGGCTCCGATCAGGAGCAGTCTGCTCATCACATACTCTGGGAGTGTAGTCTCTGGCATAATGATCGTACTATTATGTTGATCAGCTTACATGTATCATCTGGAGCGGCCTACTATGGGGATTAAGTCTCATCTGGAGGGAATTTCCGTGCATTTAAACGTTTCTGCCATACATATTATAGCAAAAAGATACTTATGAACGTCATAAAACAAATGCCAGAAAAAAAGTATGCTGGCATTTGTTTTATGACGTTCATAAGTATCATGTATTTGATCTAGTTTGTCTAGTCTGAGTTTGACTTGACTTGACTTGAATCAAACTTAGCTCACATTGGTCCCGTAGTTTAAGGTCCACCGTAGAGGGAAGTGGAAACTTTTCTTTCTAACTCATCCTATTTACTTCTGATTAAATTCGTTGCGGTGTCCAAGACAGTAGATTTAGTTGTTTACGGGACGCACGAGTGTCAAAACTCGGTGTATCAGTTGGTTACTCCGCTGTTTATCCTGGCTCACAGGAGTCACAGTGGTGGGCATGTGGGTGGGATTGTCCCAAAAACCCGTCATTTATTTTTTTCCGGTTTTTTATGCATTAAAAGTGATTGTGGACTTACCAGAGCTGAACATTTACAACACCTAGACTTTTTTAAGGTCTAGTTTATATTTAGTGTGCCTCTTACCCCATTGATAACAGATACATCGCCATAATATTTGCTTGTTCTTCGAATTCATGAAATAAAGGCTTTTTCATTAAATTAAAAAAAAATCCATAAAGTCTGCTAATCTTTGTCTCGTACATATCAATTTGTGAATAATTAATAATTCGCGGTAGTTTAGGTTAAGTTACTGTCATTTTAATAACTATTCATATAAAGTATATTGTATGGTATAGTTATATTAGCCAATATATTCGTGAATTCGTCATCGTGAATTCAGTGAATACCTGTTGGTGTTTAAGCACAAGATACGCTACCCTAGTCGACACATTTTCGATGGTCTTGGCGTTATTTGCTTATTTATATTACTAAAAAGCATACGGATCCCGCCTGATGGTAAGGAGTTGTTTATAATGGACTTGTAGACGATAAACCCGATATCACTTAAGGACAGTTGTCCCCCCGGTAGTAGAACAAGATTCAAGTAGTATCGAGTCCTGCTCAAGGACTTCAGATAGTCCAACGATATTGTACTCTAGTTTTTCTCCCAACTCTATCTTTTTTTCAGATCACAACGTGCGTGTATTGTATATCACTAGGGCCAATCCTTGTTGGGGATGGTAGCCGGTTCTCTGTCGAGGATTTATAATATTCCCTGCCCCGCCGTACCCTTGATCGCTACCGTAGCTAGGATTAGCGGGGCTATCGGTGACTAAAGACCGTGGTAGTGATGTGTCTGTCGTTAACGGGGTTTTGCGAATAATCACCATGCCTGAAATGTAGATTTTGATCTTAGATATATAGTTGAAGATGGCGCTGCTGCCCCTCATACCTATAGAGCATCATGTTCCTTACCCTTTTGCGAAACCCTCGAGATGATTAGGAATGGTGGTATTCTAACACCCCGGCACCGCGAAACTAGTATGTTATGTACAAATGATAGTTGTTAAGTTTGTAATAAAATAAATGTTTCGCTCTAGGACCGAAAAGGCTCAATAAGTAAAAACAAAACAGATCACAATTGGTTGCGGTAACTGAAAATCATTCACATCGCGACATTCATGTTATTGGTTTAATTAAAACACCCATGACGTATAGTGGCAAACACAGAAAGACCACATAGCGAAGTTCATAGGTATATTATCTTGAATATTATGGTATATGACCACAACGCGATAAGGCAATATAGAAAACCTATAATGTCTTTTAGTCGATGCAACCTTTTCACGACAGAGTTAGAGCGTAAATGCACACACAATTATTTTTGTCACTCAATGAGCGTTTTCGGTCTATACTATGCGTTAAATATGTTAGTATGTACCTAAATGATTTTAATAAATATTTTTAGCATTTTTACTATAAGCTCTTTCTACAACACTTGCATGGATTTTATTATTATCTTTGCACAATCTAAGATTGACTGGTAGAAAATGACATTAAGTTTGCCTATGTACCCGTGTTGTTTTTTAATACATAAAATAAAATCAACTAATTTTCAATACATAAATCCATGACTTACTGAAATTTACATTAACATAGGTAATGATTTGGCAAATGTACGTAAGTACGTATCATCAGAATCATCGCTTGTAAGCGTCTGACGCTGAAACAACTCGCCGGTTCGCGTCTTTGGGCTGGGCATGGCGGCGTTTAATTTCGTCATATTTTTGTTGTTTTTAAAGCAATTTGCAAAATTCAAAGTTTATTGTATACTTCGATAATATAGCTATTTTTTTTACTGCCCAAGTGTTGGCCTTATATTTATATTAATTAGGTTTATTGCGCACCAAACATTTTATGTTCAGAAAAAAACTGCATTTTTGCCGTTTTTTATAAAATATCTTTAAAAATATAACACCTACAATAAAAGTTGCTTTGCATGTTTTGTTAGAAATTTAATTACCTGTCATTTGATACCCATATTGTTTAAATCGGATGAATAGTTACCGCAATAATCGACAAAATCTAAAACCAAGAGTGACGTCACAAATGACGTCATAGTTACCCCCTCCACCACTTTAGAAAGCGACAACAAACAGTTTGAGTATCAGCAGACCATGCCGATTCCAACGATACCACTTGTCGCTATAAACCTTTTCAGTCCTACGAAAACTTTTTTTTAATGCATTGGCCTCTCTACTATAGATAATTCTCGATTAAAATTGTTAAGCAACTTTTACTAAGCTAATGTAATGTAGCAAATGAAAATACCACAATTGCACGGAACTGACGATGAAGCCGGAAGGTAGGCAACGGAACTCCATAATTAAACATTGTAATTTAGCCGTGTTTGACCGTTCAAATACACTTATTACGCCCATATTTGAACGGTCATGAGATGCAGTTTAGCTGTAAATGATCAGATTAAAATAAAGGGAAAGGAAGTGAGATTAAGTAGATTTTGTATGAAAGTTTATTCTGTTTAAATACTGTAGACGTGGGTTTATATTAGAGCTTTTGAGAATTCTACAACTGGACGTATTAAAGTCGGCTTTTTTTGTTGAAGTTTTAATCATAATGTGTTAAGTGTTTTCGTCACTATTTCTTAACTGTCACTATACTTAAGTGAAATAAAAATATAATTATTAAGATTTTATAAATAAAGTAGATAATAATAATGCATTTGGCCCAAAAAAATACTATCAATTTAAAAAATAATGTCCTGACTCGGTTATATATATGTACCTAATATGTCATATTGAAAAATAGTGATGAAAACACTTTGCGTCATGTGTTGTTATTGTGTAATTATTGTATAATAACATATTTGACATACTTTATGATTAAAAATATACAATACTTATTTTCCAATATTCAGGTTTTATAATAAATTATACTATCACTGCAACGTTTGTTAGTGTTAGCGCTTTAGTTTGCCGAGGGAAAGTATCTAGTGTCGCGCTATCGTTCGTCGATCAAAAGTTCCGTCAGCCTAAGATTTTATCGTATGTTTGTTTGTCACAACTTTGATTCGGAGTCAGGAATAGCGAGGTGAAATGCGGGCAGCTTTATATATTATAAGCTACACTTAAGTTATGGAATGAGCTCTTTACAATATATTTACTCATTTATGTACTTGCATAAATGCACACATCGGCTTGATATTAGCCAATGGTCAAATTATGTAACGTCCGCAATCAAAGCTTATTAATTGAATTCTCATGAATGGCAAATTAAACGGCCTATAGATTCTACGTTAATATACTGTCAGACTATTTACAATTGTGCACGTGCTCATTCTAGTTGCTTTTCATGCCTCAGCGAACATTATATGAAGATCAAGTTTGGTAGAATGTCTCACAGATTAATCATCTACGCAGGCGAGAGTTTCAATTAATTCACGTTAATTTGTGTCCAGTTGGCGTTAAGTTTACATATTCTGCATTAGAGAAGATTTTTTTATTTTTGTAGAATTACTTAGGTATTTCGAAAAACGCGATTATTTTTTGTTATTTAATTTACCCACTCCTCTTTCATATTAATGGAGTGTGGACGAATGTAAGATTTGAATTTTAAAAAGCCAACTCCCGCTCTAGTCAACAAGCCCTGCGTCGCGGGGTACTTTACAAATGTACAATTCACGGACACAAATTACACCCAATTATACACACTCTAGCACAGTTAGAGTGAGATTTGAAAGCTTCCAAGCTTCGGAAAGCACGTTGTAAAGCCGTTGATTCTACGCCGGAGTGCCGCTATGAGAGTGGGAAATAAAAAGTTCAAGTTCCAAGCAGATGACTACTCTCTATCGCCATTGAATACGCAACAGCAAATAAAAATAGATGTATTGCCCCGCGTATACAACTACTAAACTACGGTAACTGATAACAGGAGATCATATATGGATACATATATATAGCAAAACTTCATTTTATTTTCTAAAATTTATAATAACTAACTTCAGCTATAATTATTCAATTTATTTGACAACAATATATCTACAAAAAAAAAAAAAATATTATTCAATAAAATTTAGTAAAATCCGTCCTTCCTCTCTCCTATTATACCGACTATGCTGTGCCCGACAGGGTCCATGATTGTTACATAATTATAAGATACCATCTGTTATACATTGTGGAAGCAATAAACGATTGAGTATTGAGTGTTGAGATCCGTATGTTTATTTACCACCTAGGTAGTGTAAAAAGGTCCGATATTAATAATGAACATTAATATTTTTGTCGGTAACAACATGTTGTGAATATATTACACGTAATTCAGTCTAAACATTGTAACCATAATTTGTTATAACAAGTGCGGTAAAGTTGTTTATTGTGCAGTATTAAAACATGAACATGCACATCCTACGAGGCCATGTTTGCGGTGTATAACAACCATGAAACATAAGATGTGTTATATTATAGCAACCCATATATGTCCCACTGCTGGGCACGGGTCTCCTCTCCTCTATCAAGAGAGAGAGAGCACGCTGACCTAATGCGGGTTGGTGAATCAGACATGTCTTTAGAATTTCTTCTAAGACATGTGGGTTTCCTCACGATGTTTTCCTTCACTGTTAGCAGATGGCGAATCATTTGATTGGTACATATAAACTCCACAAAGTGAGATTCACATTGGTACTGCCACCCAGGATCGAACTTGCACCTCTTGCGTGCAAGTTGGTTACTTGCCCACTCGGCCACCACTATTTTATTACAGGAAAATACTTGTTAAACATACATATGTGTATATATAGATAAAGACATACATTTTACAATGTTATTCTTGGTATATGCTAAATCTGAAAACAGATTGTTCGGAATCAGCAATAGATCTGAGTACAATAATTTCATAAAGTATAATATACTAGCTGTTGCCCGCGGCTCCGCCCGCGTGGATGTCGGTTATCGCTCCAAAAAGCCTATGTGTTATTCCAGACCATAATCTATCTCTGTGCCGTAGTAGTAGTAGTTTTTACGTGAAAGAGTAACAAACATCCATCCATTCTTACAAATTTTCACCTTTATAATATTAGTAAGGATAAATGAGCCATTTTTTTTATTTAAAAAATGCACTAAAGATCGAAATGGCTTGTTTTGCTGCATTGCGCAATATTTGTGCAGAAAAGACTATATTATTTAATCAGCCTATAACGTGGTGAGTATTTTTTTTATTTCTTTGAATCATACTCTTTTAATAAAATCAAATTTGTGCTTTTTCGGTATTTTGTTTATACCAAAATCATTGATTAGCATGGGTTTCTTAAAGAAAATAGTTAACAGATTTTTAATGGTTTGGCAATATGCGAGTGATACCTACTCCTGAAGTTCCAAGCGTTCATAGGCTACAGTATCTACTTACTATCAGGCGGGTATGCTTGTTTGCCTCCATGGTATAAAAAAAAGAGAGGTAGGTACAGCACCATACAATCGAGCAAGCCTGACCGGGGAAGTACCTCCATCTATCACAACAACCACAGCCAAATGACTACACATACAAATATTAAGCCACATACAATGGTGTGGTCAAGATCCTGCGCGTGAGTATCTGACCAAATCTCGCCCGATCGGGGGAGATGGCACAAAATAATTTAATTTATTTTTCTTTTCGTCAACTCGCACGACAGTTAAAATCATTGCTGATTTGGTACAGTCAACTATTCTGCACTGCAGCTATTCTGTGTGAAATATATTTTTTATTTGACTGTACTTTACACCGGCGCGGCGTCGTGCGAGTTGGCGAATAATAAGAATAGGTAAAGTCAAAAATGTGCTGTCTCCCCCGAACGGGCGAGTTTATTAGGGGGGAGTTGATGAATAACTCGTAACCCTTAAGCTTAAAACTAATTTTTAGAGTGCTCAAGTGTTTGTTTGTTACTTTTCCACAACTAAATCAAATTTAGAAAGGAGAAATATGGTATCCTGGGGTAGGGTAATTTTTATCGCGATAACATCCACATGGTTGGAGCCGCGGGCAGCAGCTAGTTTCATACATATAATACATGAAAATATGTGTAGGTAATGTCAATAATTAATTAATTAAATATTGACTGCATATGTGGTGTGTGACATACTGTGGTTAAAGTGGTTAGCTCACTTCTGACGGCGCCATCGCTACCGGCGGAGAGGTGCCCAGTTTTGTGGGTTGGATACAAAATGAAAAACAGAACAAATATTTGTGTGACCCATAAACAGTTATAAAGCGTCAGGTTGACTGAATATTTCAATATTCATAGGCTACGCAAACCGCAGGCTAACAGTATGCTTGTTTGCCACCTGAGGTATTTGCGTTTTTGTATAAATTCAACGAGCCCTAACACGGTGGGCTATCTTATTTTGTTGCAGTGTTCCTATCAGATACTTTCTGATTACATTATCAGACTAGCTTGACACCATATTTTAACCGAATAACAAGCAACCGAAAGACAAGTAACCAACAATACGAAAAAAGTTAAAAAAATTTAACCGAATACTACATAGTACCTAACTGAAGTAACGGTCACGCTCAGTCTGACACAAAGACTTACTTCCAAGACTTAACCTTTTTTCTTAACACTTCCTAGAACAGTGAGTGTCTTCGCATCAGTGTAATTAATAAAAATATATGGAACACTATTTTATGTATTGTCAATAGGTTTAAAAAATAATTACTTTTATAGGAGACTTTTTGATACCTTGGTTTATATTGTTTCATTTTAGGTAGGGATCACACATTTTTTGAAAGTATTATATTGTATAATATGTTGTTTGGCACAGATGTAGCTTTCTAATAGTGAAAGAATTTTGGTAATCGGGCGAGAAGTTTTTGAGTTAAATCGTAACAACCAAACAAAAACATCAAATCTTTTTAAAAATATTTATTAAGTTTTTGTAGGAATCTCGCTATAGTCTTTTTATAAAATAAGGCCTATGTTACCCGCTAATAATGTAGCTTTCCACAGGTGAAAGAATTTTAAAAATTGGCCGAGTACAAACAAAAGAAAAATCAAATCTATCCTCTTATTAGAATAAAACACCTATTCTGTCCACGAAAGTATTAACAAACTAAAAAATATTACAAATTAAATAAAAGTCCTTTCTATCTAGTCAATAAGAAGATTGCAAAATACTGTAGTATAATTTAATGTTAGGTACTGCGTAGATGGTTCTACAATCGGACAAAACATCATTTATTCATTTTAATATACAGTTGCAGTCTTATAAAATAACTAGTATCAACCTACCTTGCATTTATCTTGGCGTAAATACGAACCTTCGAGGATTAAAGATATTTGACACGATGGAAATGGCAGCCTTCTATTTGAGATTAACTATTTCCTCCTAGCTTAATGCATTGTTATCGGATTGCCTTTTACATTATTCGCGCACTAATCATTTTCCCGGATTTAACTGCATTAATATTGGATTTTGTACCATGTAACGTTTGTTGCTCGGAAATGTCATAATCATCTTCTAATCGAATACCTTTAAACGAGCAATTCTTGTTATATCTCGAAAACAGCTCCAACGATTTTAATAGTATGCAAGAGGTTTCAGGAACGATTAATCGATCTAGCTAAATTTCATTTTTAGAAAACGTTAATTTCCAAAAAAAAATACAGAGCAAAGCTCGGTCATCCAGGTACTATCATAATATCGTAGCCTTGTCTGGACATACAATATTTTTTCAAAATAATAATTTATATACGTCGTGTTTATGTTAGCGAAGCGATAAAAGTAGTTTTTAGATTGTTTGTCTGTTCGTCCTTGCGATATGAGAGGTAGGGCACCATACTAGCGAGCAAGCCTGACTGGGCAAGGACCTCCACCTTACAGAAGACCAAAGCCAATTAACTACACGCGGTGTAGTTGTGTTCCTGTGTGTGAATACTGTCTCCAGCGCTCATTTAAAAAAACAACAGACAACAACTTTATTTAGATTTCAAACAATTTTCCGTTTAGTTTTCAGAGAAAACAATGTGTGTCATTGTTTTCTCTGAAAACTACTACAACTGACTTTTACTCACGATTTAAATTTGTTCATAATAGTTATCGATAATCGAGTCGTTAGTCAATTGTACTTCATTAGCACTCTTCTTTTTGACAGGTGTCAAATAGGACCTCGTTAATGAAACGAATTTACTACTATTACAGGCAACATTATTTGTAGAGCACATTGAATATTTTGTAAAATTTGAAACTATAATGTACCTACATATATTTTAATGAATAAATGATTATGACTATGATTGTTACTCCCATGCTCCGCTTGAATCGTCACGTGATGATATTTGGCCTATAAACTCCAACACTGCCACCTAATCCCTAACTAAGCAGAGCATGTACGATAGCAACCAGACAACTGGTAAACATACTAATATTACTAAATATATATCGATATACATACTCGTACTATAAATGAACGGGTAAGGGTGGCTTATGGACCCGCGGGCCCAAATGCCACTTTTAAATTTAATCATTATTTTTTGTAGTCTTTCGGGCCCACGAATAAAAATAAAAGAGTATGTCTTAGGAAAGTACGGTCAACCAAAAAAATTGTATTAATGAAACTATGACGAACTCCTGCCAGTTTATGCTCCCCTAGTACTTTTTGGATAGCAGAGTGCATACATCATAACAGGAAATACAAGGCGTTTAATTTTATATTTTACCTCCTTAAACAGTAGGTAGTATTACATTTTCATTCCTTCCATCTCTATGACTACTTTCTCTTACTTTCCTCTGCACTTTCCATCACTCAAAGGTTTGCTGTAAGAGAACTCATCTTTGAGTTAAGCTCGCCTTTGTACATAATAATGTTATATGTTTGTTATCTATCCTGTATTTTATTTTGTATACATTAAAGAATTAAAGACTACCTTCAGCCAGTTTATGCTCCCCTAGTACTTTTTGGACAGTACATACATTATATAACAGGATTTTTTTTTGATGAAGTCCTTCCTGCTCTTCGATATCTTGTTTACAATAAACTTTACAGCGGAACAAAACAAAACTCATTTAGTCCCCTAAATGAGTTTTTAAGTAACGTTTTGCTATCCTATGAAAATGTTTGTGTGTGTGATTTGTGCGTGTGTGTGTGTGTGCGTATATGTACGTATGTGTACCTACCTCAATTTTATATCACATTTAAAAGACAATATGTTCAAAAGTTAACCGTCCTCGAATTCGTAGTCTACGTGATATCGACCGTTTGAAATATCGCTGTTAGTAATAACACTAAGAGGTTTATTTTAGAAACATGCTTCCCAATATGGATCAACCCATTAGGTATATTTATAAGTGAATGTCTAGGTCTCTTTTATTTCAAATGTCAAAGTTTTACAGACTGCAAACTGTGAGGGGTTATTTTGAAATGACTACTTTTACCTGTGACTTTGTTTGCGTTTATATCACTCATGATTAGTGTCGCTTTTCATCAGTCTCATATTATTTTAAGGCGCTGCGCCGTATGAGGCAGAAAGTGTTACCACCCACACACACAAACACAAGTACGCAAAGTACATCCAGACTTGGGACTACCATTTATGGATCGCACAATTTTTTGTCCTGCGTGCAATAATATAAACCCATCCCAACCAAAAATCAAACCCATAACAAGCCGCGAATGGTAAATGGCGAGGTAATCACTTAAGCCACTGCAGTCAGATTAATTCATACAAACATAACCCTCTTTTAGTGTTGTAGTTATGTAAAAATCACCCGTTGTCACGAGCAACAACTACACAAAATTAAAACAGAAATTTTATTGCCTTGGTGGTCCAGTGGCCTGCTGTGCACTAGATTGTGGGTTCGATTCCCACACAGGACGAAACTTAGTGTGACCTACACACAAGCATGCTGTGCACGAGGGTTCGATTCCCACACAGGACAAAAGAGTTGTGTTGAGTCTGGGTGTAATTTGTTTCCGTTAATTGCATGTTTGTAAAGTCCCCCGCGACACAGCTTGTGCGGGAGTTGTCTTTTAAGAAACAAAAAAAAAACAACACAAAATATATTTAAATGACTTTTCAATTCCAACTTCAATTCCAGTGGTGTTTGCAATGTAACAAGCTCTGTGTCGCGGAGGACTTTACATACATACATTTCACGGACACAAATTACACCTAGACTCAACACAACTCTTTTGTCCTGTGTGGGAATCGAACCCTCGTGCACAGCAGGCGCATACTGAGGCCACTAGACCATAAGCCAGTCAAACATTACATTCCATTTGAAACTAGGTATACATCAAACTTACCTAAAAAGAGAAACTACATTTAAAGCTAATAATTCCTGAATCCTTTCCGGATCTACGATATTACGGCGTGTTCCTGTGTTTGAGTACAGGTTTCCAGCGCTCATTTAGATAATAATTTAATTTAATTTGAATCTACAGTGTTTTTAAGTTTGACTTTAGATCCCAAGCTTCAGTGGGGTGCTCATATATCGTGTCTTGCAGGCAAACTTAGTTCCGCAGCTTTCGCAGTTAGAAAGGTAAGGCAATTTACAAACATAGAAACAGCTAGGCTTGTCTATTTTAGTTATTTTCACAACGTTATGTCATATGGCATACTACTGTGGGGAAAAGCCGCTGATATTGAAACTATATTTATACTCCAGAAAAGAGTTCGTTCTATTTACAATTTAGGAACTCGAGTTTCACTTAGAGAAAGGTTTAAAGAAATAGGCATTCTGACAGTTGCATCGCAGTACATTTTAGCCAACATCATGTTCGTTAAACAAAATATACAACTGTTTTGTAAAAACAGTGACATTCATACAATAAACACAAGAAAATAACACAAACTTGTTTGTACATATCACCGCCTACATAAAGTCCACAATTCATTTGCGGGACTCGGGGTATGTTTTTATAACAAACTACCTCTTGAAGTTATGAACCTACCCTTACACAAATTCAAAGAAGCAGAAAAAAATCATCTTTTAAGCAAGGGTTATTATACTATTAATGACTTTCTAAATGATAAAAAGTCATGGGGTTAGTTGCTAATTTTGATACAGAATTATATAAGAATAATTACTACAAATTTGTAAGGAGACGTTTTGTAATCATTATTGACTTTCTATTTAGTTTTTTTTTAATTAATATGTCCTGGATTGTCATGCTCACTGAAATGCCATTGCTTATGGTGTCGTATTGGCCGGGTCATTTCCTTCCCTCTAATATGGCGAAGGAAATGATGGCTGGTCCGCGCGTCATGCTCGTGAACGGGTGCTACTTGGGGTGGCTGGTCAATCTTGGCATGATTTATTTTTAAATAATAAAGATATAGTTTTTAGATTTTAACTAAGATCGCAATAATATGATCTCGACACGTTTCTATCTTATGCATACAAAAGGAAAGGATCCCTCATTGCCATACAGTGGAAAGCTTAATTCATTAATTGTTTTCTTAATTGTACTCTGGCGATTAAAAAGAGTGACCCGAGTTTCTTGCCAATTCTTCTCGAGAACCTACCCTAGTCAGCGAATTGGCCGTAGGAAAAAAGTATGCTGGCATTTGTTTTGATGACGTTCATAAGTATCATGTATTTGAATAAATGAGTTTGACTTTAACTTTGAATAACGATTTCCTCCTCTGGTATTGCAAGCGTCCATAGGCTACGGTAAAGTTGTATAAACCGTGTTACCTAAGTAGTATAAAAAAGTCTATTATTCCTTTACAAGAATACATACATACAAAGGCTTCTTAGGCCTATTTTCTATGAGGTAGGCAAGACAGAGACAACAGATTTAAAATTGTTGCAATGTTGTTAAATCAACATCTTTTGTTTCTTTCATACTCGTAACACTCATAATGCTCGTCGATTCACAATACTTTATTTTAAATTGCGGAGGTAACTCTGTTTGTTTATTTATGTTTGTTTGTATTTTACCTTTACACGATCCAACGTCTAAACGGATCGGAATGAAATTTGGTCAAGAGATAGATTATATCCTTGGGAAGGCGATAAGATACTTTTTATCGCGATTACCGCCATTGTAGCGTACGGAGCCGCGGCCGAGAGCTAGTACAACCATTTTAAAATATCGTATTGTGTCAAGTGGCTTCCTTTTCGCCGGCAGAAGTATACTATTCCTATTCAAATCTCCCGTCTCCCTTATAAAACGTCTGCCAGTTCATGAACGACACGTAAAAGCTCGGGAAATTTGGATTTGAAATTCAATCAATTTTTATATCAAGTACAGTAGAACATCATTTTACGAATTCCTTTTTTGTGACGGGGAAATGCTTATCGCCTTGCTCACGAAAATAAGACAGTTATTATGTCGGGCTGTCCGGCCTAGAAATGGTAGGTCAGTATAGCAACTAAAACCTCATCTGTGGGAGCCTATAATAGCACCTACTCTAGCCTTCGTTGACCACCCGCCGGCTGATTCTCTAAGAAACAGCGATGGCAAACTAACAGATGTGATCGCAAACTGACAGTTGTGATTGCTCGGTGACAGCACAATCTATTGACTATACGTGAAAAAGGCTCGGTTTTCGGTGCTCTTACGGAATACCGATTTTAAATCTGACAGCCAGATTTTGCTCGGCTTTCGCGGTGGCTCGATATTTGCTCTTACGGAATACCCCTGCCATAATCTAAAAAAATATCAGCTTTCAACCCACTATAATTATTTTATTTAATACACAACATTGTATTTAAAGTCAAAATTCGTTTATTTATTTAGGTTACAAAGTAACACTTATGAAGGTTTAAATTATGAATAAGCCAGAAAGATGACTAGTTCGCTGACGTGGAGCCTTGAGAAGAACTATATATAGTTCTTCTCAAGGCTCCACGTCCACGAAAGGTTGCAACCTTTCGTAAAATACAAGTTTTTATTTAGTTTAGAATATTAGTAGTGGTTTACCCCGAACTGTGAACTTGACAGACCGCTTGACAGATTTGGCTCATATTCAAACTGACATACAAACTCCGGATTGTTCCAGTAGACTGAAACAGTAGCTTCGTTCGCTTGTTGAATAATTATGAAAATTATTTGTATATTATAATAATAATAGCGTTATTAATATACAAATCAGTAGATTCCCAAACGGGACAATATTTGTGTGATCCATAAATGGCTCTCTCGAGTCTGGGTGTGCTTTGTGTCAGTAAACTGTATGTTTGTGAAGTTCCCTAGTGCAGAAATTGTATTGTTGTTTTTACCTAAATTGCACCAAAACGGCTAGACAGGTCTGGATTTATTTCCAGAGTCCAATACAATTAACATGAGACTATACCTTGAGGCTAAACCAAACCCATCGCATAAAGCACATTATAAAAATGGGTTAATAAACAAAGGAGTTACAAACAAACATTTTCGTCCATTTCTAAGTTATCCCCTAATCAGATACAGATTAGGCTACAACAAGACCACCTCGAGAGTATACCCTCATATACAAAACAAAAAAAAAAATAGATCCACAATTAACTGACTAACGCTAAATAGGTAATACTTGGCGTTTATCCTTTACTAGGGATTGCCCGCGACTTCGTCCGCGTCGTAATTTGGAATATTTTCCCCGATTTTGCAACATATCTCACTACTGCTCCGCTCCTATTGATCAAAGCGTGATGTTATATAACCTATAGCATTCCTCGATAAACTGTACTATTCAACAAAAAAAAGAATCTTTCTAATCGAACCAGTACTTTCTGAGATTAGCGCGTTCAACCAAACAAACTTTTCAGCTTTATAATATTAGTATAGATTAACCGGCTTCCAAAAAGGAGGAGGTTTTATGTTCGTCAGTATGTATTTTTTTATCCATTTTGTTCAACTCAAACCTAGAAAAAAATGAATCCAAGTATCAAAATGTGGATTTAAGTAAAAACTAACAATTTTTGTTCCAGGCTCCAGTGCCCAGTCAACCGCAGCCAAGTAAAGAACAAGTTAATTAAAAATTCAATTTCCTCCAAACCTTTGTAATAGTTATAAATCTTTGTTATAAAGTTTCTGGGAGTGCATGCAGCAATTCAAAGTCACCAAGGATTTAGTAATAGTTCTTATTCTAAGTTTAAGTTTGAATGGTACTGCGCTAGTCTCAATCCACCAGTTTTCTCAAGTATAGTTGTATAATTGTGCCGAGAGCACTTAAGTTTCTTAAACAAAAGTCAAAGTCAAACTCATTTAAATGAAATGCATAATACCTATAGGTATATGAAGTTAAAAAAAATTACAGCATATTTTCTCCTACAGCTAATTCGCTAACTAGGATAGCTCATGCTAACGCGGATCCTATATCCTAGTTAGCGAATTAGCTATAGGAGAAAATATGCTGACTTTTTTTTTGTATACGAGAAAAATTGGTCATTAATACAAAATAAAATTTTTGGTGGACGGGTAACAGGGACGGTCGGGACGGAAGCAACACCATCATCATCTCAGTCTAAAGACGTCCACTGCTGGACATAGGCCTCCCCCAAGGATTTCCACAAATCTCGATCCTGAGCCGACCTTGTCCATCGGTTGCCCGCAACCTTTACCAGGTCGTCGTTCCACCTTATTGGAGGCCTGCCCACGCTTCGTCTTCCAGTTCATGGTCGCCACTGTAGAACCTTTCTGCCCCAACGGCCATCAGTTCTGCGAGCTATGTGCCCGGCCCAATGCCAATTAATGGAGGCAATTCTTGAGCTATGTCGGTTACTTTGGTTAACATCATACGATAATAAAATCAAAAAATTATAAAACAACGTATTTGCCGCTGAACGGTGACGCGCGCGGCATCTTATAGAACATTTTGGTACATTTTGTTCTTACCGCTCGCCACCGCCGCGCCGCTCGCCGCTGCTATTGACAGCGGTGAGGCCGTGGCTAGGCTGTAAGGCCGACACATTAGAACTGATCCGCACTCAAAGCAAAATGGCCGCGGTGTGCTTGCATAATATTGTTATATCAATAACTAAAATCTGCTTCAAGTTTTAAATGATTATGGCGATAATAAAGTAACAGAGTACCCATCAGTGAAAATAAAATTAAAATCAGATCAGTATTACGTGACTAAGCAAACTAGACGCTCGGGTGACTAGGCGACCTTTTATCCAAGCGTCTCTTTGCCTTGGTCGGGTGATAATGTAAGCTCGTTTATGCGTACTAGTAAAGGCTTAGGTATAAGTAGTATATACTTGATCAACCAGATACGCGCTCGGATGTAAAGACGGCCTTCTCGCCCAAGCATCTAGGCTAATTGGCTTGGTCGCGTTCATAGAATATCCCCTACTCGACTCAGAAACAAACATGGACCTCTTTACAGTATACTAGTGGCCCACCCTCGCTTCGCTTCGGTATCTTTATTTTTGTACTAGCTGCTGCCCGAGGCTCCGCTCGCGTGGATGCCGGTTATCGCTGTAAAAAGTAGCCTATGTGTTATTCCAGACCATAATCTATCTCTGTGTCAAATTTCATCCAGATCCGTTCAATAGTTGTTACGTGGAAGAGTAACAAAAATCCATCCATACTAACAATCTTTTGCATTTATAATATTAGTAGGATTTGTACAGATTATTACTAATTTCATGAGCGGCTGCTTAGTAACAGTAGGTACAATATCCTAATCTATTGAATTACATAATACAGCGCCAAATCATCTCCTAATTTTATATTTATTTTCGACATAAATTGCGTTATTGTGGCTCATTTATAACAGATAGGTATATGGTACCACAAACTTTTTAGACCTACTTATTATAGACCAACATTTTTGTAGTATACAGTATTTATGTACGACGCAACGTTCGGTCAGCACACGCGGATAAAGCGGCTCTTCAGCGCTTTTTTTTCCGGATTGCTTCACAAATACTCGTACTATAATTTCAGACTGAAATATTATTCTTACTGAAATAAAATATATTATTGCAAGATAATGTAGCTTTTGAATAGTGATAGAATTTTTAAGATCGGTTCAGTAGCCTCGGAGTTTATCCATAACAAACAAACAAAATATCTTTCCTCTTTATAATATTAGTGTAGAAATATAGCTGTAAGCTATAAGCTACATATCCAAATGGATAAAGAGTGGTCAGCGTCAGTACCCGCTACTATTTACCGGTCACTGAGCTGGTGGACGTACCATTCTGTCCGGGTACATCATAATGTACATGACTGCCTCGGTGGCTCAGTAGTCGATGTGTGTGTGTGTGACTGCTAATCACAAGGTCCCAGGTTCGATTCCCGGGCCGGGCCAAAAACTGATATATAAGAAATTCACAATAGATGCCCGGAGTTTTGAAATTGGCGCTATTTACACCCCCGTGCCTCGGAAAGCACGTAAAGCCGTTGGTCCTACGCCTGATCTCTCTCCGGTCGTGTCGGATTGCCGTCCCATCGGACTATGAGAATGATGGAATAAAGAGTGCACTTGAGTTTGCGCGCACTCTTGTGCACTATAATATTTCCAACGCAGATGGCTAGTGTATGTCGAGATTAGCCGCCGTAACCGAAATTCGGTTAGGGGTCCTTCGCTGTTTGACACCACGGATTATTGGCACCATGGTGTCAATCGCAGAAGGACGTTTTTTGACTTACCTGTTTGGGACCACGGTGTCAATCGACGAATATCTTATTTGTCTTCGTTGATTGACACCATGACGTAAAACAGCAAAGGACGGCCGAATTGGTATTATATTATAACATAACAATCATGCACAAAAGTGTTTACATGTTTTTTATTTAAATTATACATTTTTTCTGAGAGTGCTTGGCAAGGCAAAACTGTTTAGTTACCCACAACAGTTTTGCGATAGCAACAACTACTACGTTTTACTACTACATCTCTTAAAATTTAATTTTAATATTCAAGATATCAGCAAGTTTTTTTATTCACACTATTATTAATTATATTTATTGACATTTTTAACACTATTCTTAATTTAAATTTATTAAAATTTATTTTATATTTTTTAGTTCGGTTTTTTATAAAACGCGTTTTTTTTTAATATTTTTTATTTTCTACTTTTTATCAAATTAGTGTATTGTCATCGGTCCTCGATAAATCTACAAAGTTTGAACGAAATCTGGCCGTTTAAAGTGGGTCAAAATCGCGTCCAAAGAAGTCGGTTACAAACATACAGGTAAAGCTAATAAAAAGCGTGTAATAAAAACGTTTTAACTTCAATAACGCTCAATTCATTGTAAGTAGCTATAAATAATGTAGGTATCATCGAATTATAGGTAAAAAAAATAAACTATAGACTTGTATATATTTTTTTTTAAACATCAACGACTTTGAAGAAATTAATGAATATAGGTACAACTATTTTTTTTACTCTTGTGAAATTTGCATGACTAGCACAGTAATATATCATTACACGTTTATTTGTGTAACGATACATAACGAATAAAACGCACGGTAATGTTACACTATTATTCGTTAGAAAAAAAATTAGAAATACTTTAATTTTAATAACCTATTTTTATTCAAACTTCCATTTTGTGGGATAAAACATTACTAATAAAATTTGCATACATTTTTCACGAATAAACGTGTAAGAAGATTAAAAAACTTTACCCAAATTTAAAAACAATCAGTAATTCTCAAATCGTCTGTAGGTTTTAACATGTTTATTCTTGCATACTTGGTAACTCAAAAAGCATGTAATAAAAGCATAAACTATTATTCCTGTATTATTTAATATTTTTCCCTAGAATAAAGAAATTCACTATTATAATAGGCATGTTTTGAGTCTAAAATTCATAAAAAATATTAGGTAGGTGCAAGATAGGCAAAATGCGAGAAAATCGTTGAACTCTTGCACGTTTATTCGGTGGGACCATCGAAAATTGCTCACTTCAAAGTGGATGGTAAGTATGGATTTGTTTTCACATTAAAATTATTAGTTTTAATCTTAAGATCTTGGATATAATAGGCCCAGGCAATAATAGTGAAATAAGTTAATTTAAAAGGTGAATCAGGTAAAAGTTTACTTATTCCTATTTCGAAGATAATGTTCATGCATTTTTGACACAATGCAATATTTTGTATTTCTAACACATTCATTTGTATTTCATATATTATAAAGTGCAAATGCAAATAAATATAAAGACGATGTTTCAGAAATGTATAGAACCTGGGCTAGGTCTTGTACAATACATTTTTATGTGGTTTTTGTCCGAAAACATTGTTGATGCTAATATCATAAAATTATAATATAATTGACGAACCAAACAAACTGTAGGACTATTCCACGAAACTCAAAACGAACACTTTTGACTTTTATTTTGGTCTGTTGAAATGTCAAACTGCATTCGTTCAGTTCTTAATTTTAACTTATTGTTTGTTATTCCCTTTATTTACGGTTTATTAAAATATGATTTGTACTAATAAATATGTATTCCATAACAACCAAGATTCCATTAAACATTTGATTGTAATTGTTTGTTGTAATAACCGTTTTCTTTTCGTCAGTACACAAATCACACTTGACCTTTAAATTGTTAAAAGTGGTCCAAATCAACGAAGCCAAAAGCGCCTTTCGCAGTTTTAAACCGTGGTGTCAATCGACGAAAACAAAATAAGATATTCGCCGTTTGACACCACGGTCGATAATTAATATGAAAATGGTGCCAAACAGGTAAGTCAAAAAACGTTTTTCTGCGATTGACACCGTGGTGTCAATAAGTCGTGGTGTCAAACAGCGAAGGACCCTTAGGAGGACATTAATGTACATGGCACATAATTCTTAACGAATGTAGCTGGTGAATTGTAGATGATACTATTGTGAAAAAGAGTGATTCATATTATAAAAGCGATACTAATATTATAAAAGCAAAAGTAACCGTGTATGTCTGTATATTTATTCTAATAAAATTTGGCAAGGAGACAGATAGATCCTGGGAAAGGATATAGGGTACTTTTTACCGCGACAACCGACATTCACGCGGGCGGAGCCGGGCAACACCTAGTACAAATTAGTACATACATGCATCGACCTCGGTGTTCTCCATTGAAAATGAAAAGCAAACAGTAACATGAATAAAAAATGGTACGCGTCAGAATAAATTGATTTTATGGATAGGAAAATCCAATTGTGTTAAATACATATGTAAATAAAACTTTTTAGTTGAATAATAAATAAAATAAAACAGCGTTAGGGCACCATACAACTATGCTTACTGTGTGTGTGAAGAACCTCTACTTTATAAATGAGCGTCAACCAAATATATACCTAGTATAGTCAATCAATCAATCAATCAGCCTATCGCAGTCCACTGCTGGACATAGGCCTCTCCTAACACGTGCCACAGCACATGGTACTCCGCCTTCCGCATCCAGTCCGTCCCAGCGACCTTTTTTAGGTCGTCGGTCCACCTAGCTGGGGGCCGCCCTACCTTACAGTCGCGGTCTCCACTCTAGGAAACGTCTGCTCCATCGGCCGTCGGTCCTTCTGCAGATGTGACCAGCACATTGCCACTTCAGCTTGCTAAGTCTTTGAGTTATGTCGGTAACTTTGGTTCTTTGTCGGATTACCTCGTTGCGAATTTTATCCTTCAAAGAAACGCCGAGCATAGCTCGCTCCATAGTCCGCTGTGCAACTTTCAGTTTGTGGACTAGACCCACTGTGAGCTCCACGTCTCGGCACCGTACGTCATAACAGGTAGAACGCATTGGTTGAAAACTTTCGTCTTTAGGCATTGTGGTAAAGGCGAAGAGAAAACGTGACGTAGTTTGCCAAATGCTGCCCAATCCAATTGAATCCTACGGTTGACTTCTTTCTCAAAGTTGTTTCTACCAAACTGGACAGTTTGCCCAAGGTAGATATACTTCCTAACAATATATTACAAATATATTTATAAAATTAACAAGTATATTTATGTATACCTATTTATATAACATTTTAAACAAAAGTTGCCATCTTTATTTTCAACTAGCCGCCCGCCTCGGCTTCGCACGGGTGGTATTTCCCGGGGTCCCGTAATGTTTTTGTCAATAAAATATACCTTATGACACTCACAAGTAAAGTGGCTTTCTATTGGTAAAATAATTTTCAAAATCGGTTAAGTAGATCCAGAGATTGACACAACATCACACTCTCTTTATAATAGGTATAATATGTATAGATTGACATTTATTTTGAAATAAGAGTGTAGCACATACCTACTACCAAAGAGACATAAATAAATGACAGAGTGAAAGGTTTATTGTTTCTGAATTAATGTTTGTTGTCGTTATGATTACAAATAAATAATAAATATAAAAACGCTTTCTGTGCAGCAATTTAAAATTGCCGGTGATACCTAACATATGTACAGTGATGTAACGTGTGTTTCTAACTATTAATAAAATAGCGTGTTCGTTATCCCGTGGTTACGCTCAACACAACACTCGAGTGTTACAAAATGAAGGGTTGACAACGCGCGAGTACTTAATTCTCCTGTTATTGCAAACCTCCGTTAGTTGCGGTTGCGGTAATTGAGCGAACGGCGCGCGCCGTGCCGCGGCGTTTTCTTTTCGTAAAATTGCATTTCTTCTTCAGCAAAAACACATAAATAAGTTACAAAACCTTTTTTGATCCAAATCAAAAGAGCTATTTCTCCACGAAATATTTATACTAAGTTTACAGGAATTGCCCGTTTTTTATTATATTTCTATAATGTTATAAATGCGAAAGTTTGTAAGAATGGATAGATGGATGGATGGATGGATGTTACTCTTTCACGTAAAAACTACTAAACGGATCTGGATGAAATTTAGCACACAGATAGATTATGGTCTGGAATAACACATAGGCTACTTTTTGCAGCAATAACCGACATCCACGCGGGCGGAGCCGCGGGCAACAACTAGTATTTCTATAGATTTATATATTTCGGTTGCAAATAAGCATACGGCCTGCCTGATAGTAAGCAGTTACCGTAGCCTGGATTTCAAGCGTATCGACGCCTATAGACAATAATCTAAACATATCACTTGTGTAGTATAAAAAAAGTCTCCTTGGTAGTATAAAAAAAGAAACTACCTTTTACAGGTAAGCACCGCAAGGACTTTTTTTTACCTGCAGTTCAAACAAAATAACAATTTTCATGGTGCCCTAACTCTCTTTCATTTTATTGTTATTAGAATAGATGTTTCACATTGGTCATGTACAAAGAAAATTCTCTTCGTAAAGTCTCTGGTATTTGAAACATTCGTTTGTTATTATATTAGTATTTGCATTGTACGTGCACTTTGAAAGAGGCTATTTTGTACTTCTAATGTAAGTCTATAAATGTACTTGTGTTCTGTCTAGTTTGTCTGTAAAGTGAACAAACAAAAGAAAAAAGTAAAATGTAAGGCAAACTGCTCGAGGTCTGCGGGACGGATAGCGAATGCTCTACGCCGTGGGTACACACTTACCGCGTGTTGTTATTAATATTATTATTTTAAAATACCACAACAGTCAGACAAAAATCTGCATATAAAAACCTGACATGATGAACTACATATGTAATTATATATCATTACGACTGTATCCCATTGGGGTAGACAGATACTATGGCACGCTAATTGCAAATTTCGATCCAGAAATACTTATTTCGCTTCCTCTACATGACGAAATAAAAGCTAAGTTTAATATATTTCAAAACAGTTGAGATGAGATTTTTCAAAGACTTCAAACCATAAAGGTTTAGTAGCTTTAAAAATATGTCATACTATAACGTAGGTAGGTATTTCATATCAGAGCCGGAGCGTTCGTTACCCGTGCACAAACGAATTCCGGTCTTATTCCGTATGTGCACGCCACCCGAGTCTGTAGGTAGCAAATTCCTACTAGTAATACTTATTATCGGATTGCGCATAGGTATTATGCGCTGTCTCTCTCCTTCTCTCTATTTGAATTTACTAGAAAGCAAAAGCGAGTATAGGATTCAAAGTCGAAAAATTGTGAAAAAAATAGTTTTTATGTATTATATATATACAGTCGTTTATCGATTAATTTTAGAATCCGGATTATTTGTAGAGGCATATTCTAGGTAGCATACAAAATTATAGCTACGCAAATTTAGGTGTTATTGCAACTGAAAAAAATAGATACCTACTCGACATGATTATGGAAAATAGGTACCACCTTTTAAAAACTTTATATAGAGGAAAAAGTGGTAATGTAGCCCCGGCAGGTATATTGGCCTCCTTCAATTTTAGTACTTTTTGGATAGCAGAATGCGTACATTATAACAGAAAATACAAGACGTTTAATTTTATTTACATAACCTCCTTAAACAGTAGTATTTTAATTTCAGTTCTTCTATCTCTATGACTACCTCCAGCCAGTTTATGCTCCCCTAGTACTTTTTGGATAGCAGAGTGCATACATTGTAACAGGAAATACAAGACGTATAATTTTATTTACATATCCTCCTGCTAGCTACTACTACCAGGGTATTTTTAGTAAAGCAGGTCTTGTTTGTTATTTTAATTAGTATGTTTTATCATTTACCTAATAAAACTAGTTTTATTTATACAAATTCAAAATTTTTTGGTTGACCGTACTTTCCTAAGACATCCTTTTTTTTTATTCGTGGGCCCGAAAGACTAATAAAAATAAATTCTTAAATTTAAAAATGACATTGGGTCCATAAGCCACCGTACCCTAACCAAAATGGGTAGCATACATGAGCAAACCCATACAATATACATATGTCAAAATATTGAAGCCTGCTTTTCCCATTATGCCATTATGCCGACGTAGTTTAGAAACAATCAAACATTTAGAAGTGAACATAATATATCTATCTCTTTTACTCTATTTCGTGAGCACTATGACATAAACTCGATATGACAAAGACAGTGATATTACTTGCATCGACAAGCTCAGTGTTGCATTTCATATGAATAACAAAAGACACTCCGGCATTTGCCCTGAATCTGATTTTGTTTTGGTAGCACGTTTTCGCGGTTATTCGTATCCATACCTAAACCAACGTCAATCGACGTAATGCTAGAAATTAAAAAGAATGACATTAAGTTATTTTTTATACTTACTCGTTTATATGTATTACAATAGCTGTTATCTTCTTTGATTCTAAAGATCACGGTCCTCAACATCGGATCAAATCTCTCGCCTTCGGTATAACGGGTGGATCTAGGGAGGCACAGCTCTCTTCCCTGCAACAATCCTGACATCAATATGCTAGAAACTAGAAGCAATGGAATGAAAAAGCAATATATCGTATACCTTACGTCAAATCATTTTGCTTTTTGATTTTTCGATTCACTTGTCAGAGGGGCTTTACTAATACAAGTGTGCATTAAGAAATTCGTGTTCAATGAAATGTATTCCTATCCAAAGGATTCTCCATCACAAAATCCTGGTGGTTAAACTTTTGGGTCGGCAACACTCAAGTGATAACCCTAATATTGCAAGCAAATATATTAGGTGGGTGTGATGCTTGTTTGCCACCTAAGTAGTATATACGCGGCAGGTTTGTCTGTTACTTCTAACGATCACTACTCAAATGTTTTTATGCTTGATTCCCGCGGAATGAAGTCTAAATTTACCCTAATATCATGTATCCTCATATATATATTTTCTCAATTAAATGTATATATTTTATTTTTGAAATTGATTTACAAATGACCGGCAAATTGGGAACCTCCTTCTTTATTATACTTAGTCGGTTAAAAGACCGAGAGTAAGAGAAGGCTAATTAATGTACATAAAAAAAAAAGTTTTTATATTTGAACTAGTGATTCAGACAGAAAATAGTGATTTAGGTAACATTTCAAACAAGCAAGGCACTCACACTCGCTTTTAAAGTAACTTCACCAATTTAATACTTGAAATAGATTTGGAAAATGAAGATTAATGGTCAGAGAAACTAATAGACGATATTTATAGAGAAGTTTAGGTTAAATTGCACCTTCATAATCTAAATGACTGCCTTGGTGGTCCACCCACTGGGGGTGTAGTATGCGCCTGCTGTGCACGAGGTTGTGGGTTCGATTTTCACACAAGGACAAAACTTTGGGTGACCCACAAAGAGTTGTTCTGAGTCTGAGTGTAATTTGTGTCCATTAATTGTATGTTTTGTAAAGGCCCTCGCAGCACAGAGCTTGTTCTTCAATGCGGGAATTGTCTTTTTAAAAGAAAAATATATATTTTGCTATGATCTTGAAAATATTTCAGTTGATAGCGAAATTCTTTGTTAGATTCCTATTATCCGGTTATTTGCAATCTTCCTACGAATTCGTGAAAATCTGTTTTATCCAATTATATTGCGATATACACTTTATGTACGTTTGTCCAGACTAAACCTAGAAAACTAAAATTTGGAACATGGATTTTGTTTTATAACGTGGATACTTATAACCTTTGCTCCAAATCGTAGAAAAGAGAATAAGTCAAGACAACCTCTTGTAATAGTAATAATTGAGTAGTTCTCCAGATCAATTTCGGCCATATTGGCCAATCTCAATAAGGATTTGAAAACTGCACCTTACAAATTATAGAGAACAGAAGACGCTGAAAACAATACAGTTGTACGCACAAGGTGTATTTTCTATTCCTTCATTCTCATAGTCCGTTGGAACGACAATCTGACACGACCGGGGAGGCCAAAGTTTAAGTGCTTTCCAAAGCACGAAGAGATCTCGCTGCGTTTTTAGAAAATGGAAACCATCTATGGAAAAGCCGCGACAAGCTTATGTATTAATTAATCCCAACGGCTAGAGTCAACTATGAGCCAGTACTTGCATTACCAGAGATATATACCTCTATTTTTTTTATTTAATAACTTTGCTTAGGCAGAACAAAAATAAACACAGTATCTGCAGCATTAATTTAAATAAATACGGCAAATACGACTCTCGGTTTAGATGTAAAGACGAAATTAAATAAAGGATAGATAAACAGTTGGAAGCAAACGAATAAACCGGCCAAGTGCGTGTGTCTTTTTGGTAAAAGTCTTGAAATATGTCGTCTTAAAAGTTGTGCGGGGAAAAGGTGGAAGGAAGGTTCCACCTCTTCCCCCGCACAACTTTCACCGTTACTCCTTTTTTATTTTGGCATATTTTTCACATTGAATATTGAAATTTGGTAGGTAAGTTTTATGCTAACTTTAATTAGCTGCCCCGGAATAAATACTTCGTACAGAATAGAATATAGTTTTTTTATTTAGCTAACCAGCTGACCGCCTGAAGTCAACTCCGTGAAGCCATCTCTGAGTGAAGGAGTAACAAATGATTTTTGACTGCCTTGGTGGTCCAGTGGTCGCAGTATGCGCCTGCTGTACACGAGGTTGTGGGTTCGATTCCCGCACAGGACAAAACTTTGTGTGACCCACAAAGAGTGTTTCTGAGTCTGGGTGTAATTTGTGTCCGTTAATTGTATGTTTGTAAAGTCCCCCGCGACACAGAGCTTGTTCTCTAGTGCGGGAGTTGTCTTTTTTAAAAGAAAAAAAAAGAAATATAAACACATATAACGTTCAAATTCAAGCGTCTCATTATATTCCTAATCTTTCTAAATTCTGATGGTATTTCAAGTTTGACTACAGTATAAATATTACACAGTTAATACTTTGAAGTTTATATCGATAGACATTAAAAAGTAATTTACTGCCAGTTCCTGGAAGCACTTTTTTTTTTTTTTTTTTTTTTATACTACCAAGGTGACAAACAAGCATACGGCCCGCCTGATGGTAAGCAGTTACCGTAGCCTATGGACGTTTGCAACACCAGGGGTGTCACTCACGCGTTGCCGACCCTTTAAAAACCTTATAACTCCTTTCTTGAAGAACCCCATGCTATAGTCTTTTGGAAAAACCTCGGCAGGGAGCTCATTCCACAGCCTAATCGTACGTGGTAAGAAATTCCTCTGGAATCTTACGGTACGGCAAGTTTGAGGTGCAAGGATGTGAGGATGAACTCCCTGTCGGTGGCGAGAGGTGCGTTGATAAAATGTGGCCGTGGGCATCATCTCGAACAATTCCTCAGAACACAGCCCATTGTACAGGCGGTAGAACACACACAAGGAGGCGAAGTCTCTCCTTAGACTTAGTGGATCAATACCGCCTGTGAGCTTGGGATCGTCAACAATCCTCACAGCGCGTCTTTGGATAGAATCAAAGGGTCCAAGCTGGTATCCAGGTGCTCCCGCCCAAAGGTGGCAGCAGTACTCCATGTGGGGCCGGACTTGCGCTTTGTAGAGCAGCAGTCTTTGGCCCGCGGTGAAGTACCACTTTGCCCTGTTGAGCACACCTAGCTTTCTAGATGCCAGCTTAGCCTTGTCTTCCAAGTGATGTCGGAACTGGACGTCACTAGAGATATCGACGCCGAGGATCCCAATGCTCTTGGATATTGTAAGGGCTGTGTCTTGGAATTGTGGAGCCATAGCAAATGGAGCTTTCTTAGCGGTGAACGCGCAAACTTGTGTCTTACTGGGGTTAAATTGGACTAAATTTAGTCGTCCCCAATCAGAGACTCTTTCTACATACGGTGGTAGTCGAGTGGAAAAATAACCGACTTGCACGCAAGGGGTGTGAGTTCGATCCCGGGTGGCAGTATATTTCACTTTGTAGAATCCATATGTAGCTACATCTAATGATTTACCATTTGCTAACAATGAATAACACTCTAGGCCAGCGTGTGAATCAAAGCCTAATCCTTCTTTCTCTCTTGAACGAGGAAAAGGGACCCGTGTCCAGCAATGAGACATATATGGGTCGCTATTATTATGATTATATATATTATTAATATACGAATTCACGGTTCAGTTGCTTTCAACTTTCCCATTTTATTATAGATGTTTGATCTAGACTTCTTAAGGCTTGGGATATCGCCAACGTCCTTGAGCATATGGGCGAGGCAAACACGACTCACCACACACTAATTCGAAGTATTCTTCTTTCGGCACCAATTTTTTGATCACCAATGGTTTCGGCACCTAAGCTATTCCACTTACAGCACCAATAGGTATATGGGCTTGGTGCTGAATCCAAGCCCATATACCTATTGGTGCTGCAAGTGGAATAGTTTAGATGCCGAAACCATTGGTGCAAAAATCTGGTGTCGATAGAGGAATACTTCTTCACTAATTCTCTAGGTGAGCGCGGGGATACAAACAGATGTACTCTTTGAATGGACGTCTTATTAATCTTTATATATAAAAATGAATCCCTATTTCCCTTAGTCACGGCATTGCGGGTGAACGGCTGGATCGATTTCAAATATTATTTTTTTGTTGTGTTTGTTATTGTCAGGAGAAGGTTCTTATATAAAAAAAAAGTTGAGCTGAAAATAGTTTAACCCGGACGAAGTCGGGGCGGGCCGCTAGTTTTTAATAAATTAAAATTCAAACTTATTCTACTTAAATATAACATTACCACATTATAGGTGTATGTTTTTTTCAAATATTGTTTTTTTTTCGTATTATTTGATAAATACTGAAGTCATAAAGTGGTTACATCTCAATTATTTAGTGCTGATTTGATGATTTTTTTACAAACTATTTAGAATTAATATACAATTTATGACAAAATCATATTATGAAACTCATCTTGTAGATTAATACTGAATTCTTTGGCAGTCATTTGCCTATAAATGCCAACAAAATATGGTTTCATTTACACCTCTCTTCCATCATTTTTTGAAAAAAATATTTGTGGATTTGTTCTAGTAGAAACTGTTATCCTGCGCTACCAAGCTAATTAAGTACCAACCTGGTCACCCATCTGATAACTAATCTTGACAAAGTTGCTAAACTTTTACACTGTACAGTGTAAAAGTTTAGCAACTTTGTCAAGATTAGTTAAAATTTTACTACTTTTAATGAGCTCGGTAGTATTACCGAGCTCATTAAAAGTAGTAAAATGGTCGCCCGTCTCCTGACTAATCTTGGCAATGATGCTTAAAATTCACCGTGCGCTATCAAGGTCATTAAGAACTAATACGGTAGCCCATCCCATCCCATGAACAACTGTGGCAAAGTTGTTTCACTTTTACAGTGCACTACCGAGATTATATGAATTTTATCGTGATTACTTTAGTAATTCTTCTATTCGAGAAGAATACAAATCCAACAAATCTAAGATCGTGAAAATCAGTTTTACTTTTCTAAGTTATGTAATTGTACTAAGAGGAGACCCGTGTCCAGGTTTGGTTAAATAAACTTTCTTTTAATCATATTGATCTCATAACTATTAAAAAAATATATCATAAGTAATCAGGACTACTTAAACATAAATTATTCATGAATATTAATATAGAAAAGAAGAAATGGCTTGGCTATCATAGAAAGTGTGTGTTTGTGCGAGGTTCGGGAGTTTAGTGTATCGAGATTTTCGGAGGTGTATATGATATCGATTTGGAGTTCAAAGATGGCTGACGCGAATTTCTGGAAAAAAACTGTATTTCCTGACTAAAGATGGCGGTCGCGATTTTTTCATAAATGTCAATATGTGTTTAAGGATTTCATGTGGAGTTCGTGGTATTTTTAACCGACTTCAAAAAGAGGAGGTTATCAATTCGTGTGTATTTTTTTATTTTTTTTATTTTTTTAAATGTTTGTTACCCCATAACTCCGTCATTTATGGACCGATTTGAACAATTCTTTTTTTGTCTGACTGGACATACTTCCAGTTTGGTCCCATTATCATCAAAAGAAAGTTCCGATGATGGGATCCATGAGGAATTGAGGGAACTCCTCAAAAGTTATAGGCACATATATAGCAATTTCAATATTTTTAACAACTAATCAATCATTTGCATTCAGAAAGTGTAATTTGGTGAAGTAAAACTGATGAAGAAGACCACAGATGGCCATCTGAACTTTTCAATAATAAGTATTTTACTGATGGCGATTAGATAAGTTTCGGTTATTGTTGCTAAGCAACTATTAATAAGAAATAATGACGTGAATGAATTGAGCGCGGATTGCACAGATTAAATATTGCTTTTAATACCTACTTGACCTGTTCAGCCCGACGCTCAGTCGATTTTATTCGATTGTAACAAACAAATATCTGAAAATTTTACAACTTGCCGTACTGAAGTCGGTTTTTTTTTGTTAAAATTATGTTTAATTCGATATCTTTCAAACTGTTTTTTATAAATATTTTTGTATTTTTGCTTCGTGTACAATAAAGAATATATACATGATTAAATACTCGTAATTAAGCTTCCATCAAACTAAATTTTGCTCAACACTGCCCGTGCCTCGCAGTTGGACATTAAGGGTTGCTATTATTGTTATTATATACACAGCATGGCATGTTTGTGTTTATGTACCGCCAAGTTAATCCTTTGAGAACTGTAGCTGCAGTTCCCAAAGGATGTTGTTATTGATGTACTTGGTATTTTCAAACTGAGAAATGCATGAGTCCTGTACGAATTTCTCTAATTTGCAATTACTGAGAAATCCTTTCAAGACGCTTAGATTGTTTTTAAGAGTATTCGTATAATATGAACACTTAGTTAAGTTGGCGCTTGACCAATTTTAGAATGTGTATTTATATATTAAACATAATATGTGACACACAATTCACGGACACAAATTACATCCAGACTAGGAACAATCATTTATGAATCCCACATAATTTTCCGTGTGTCGACCTCCAGTTAAGCAGTCAGGATCAGTATCCATTAGACCAACAGACCAGTCAAATATTTTTCTATCCCAGGAATAGTCCATCACAAAACCCTGGGGTACAATTTCTGGTTGACAATACGCGAGTGATGACTCATGCATTGTAAGCGTCTATAGGCTACGGTAACTGTTTATCATTAGGCGAGCCATATGCTTTGCCACCTCACTATGTGAAATTTATACATATTATGTTTTAGTCATACGATTTTCCACCTGCTAACGGTGAAAGAAGTGTTTGTAGCAATTCTAAAGGCATGTCTCATTCACCAATCAGTATTAGGCTAACGTGTGTAGATCAAGGTCTTTACCCTGTCAATTCTCTTGATAGAGGAGAGGAGACAAGTGCCCCACCGTGGATCATATACAGGTTGCTATGTCTAATTATAATATAATAAGTAGCAATGATGATATTACCGTGCGGTCACATCTTCCCCAACCAGTAACAAACGCCTTCCGGCCTTCCAACGAGCGTGACACACGAATCAGTGGAATTGATTTTGCTGATCCTCTGTAACAACATTAAGTATGTTTGTCAACAAGCTGTAACTGTTGCAGAACTTCCAACTTACACAAGACCACAGCCAAATAATACACAAAGTGGTTTTATTGTGTTCCTGTGTGTGCGTACAGGTTTCCAGCGTTCATTTAGAAAAACATTATATTTTTCCATCAAAGTGATACTCTATAACCAAACCCTGGTTTTAAAATTTATGGGTCGGCAACATGCAAGTGATACCTCTGGTATTACAAACGTCCATACGGTAATTGCTCACTACCACCATCAGATGGGCCGTGTGCTTTTTTTACGTAATTAGTTATAATCCGGCCAAGTGCATGTCGGGACACGCGCAATGTAGGCTACCGTAATTTACAGTCATAATAATGCAGACTAAGAAGAAGGTACGATTTCAGCAATATTTTTAAAAAGCCTATCCAAAAGATGGAGTAGTTGAGAAAAGAAAAAAATCCGCGCTGGTACAGGAGGTGCCGATTTGCTCCAACAAAAACCAAATGTAATATTTTTGGGGCTAAAACGGAATAAAATTTAGGACGAATACGGATTTTTTTACGTAGGGCAAAACTTCGTGAGGCGAACGCGGAACAAACCGAGGTACGCCAATTTTTTCACTTTCTCTGCATGACTATCTTATACTGTATAATCATGCCAATTGACAGCTTACTAGTACCACAGAATACATAATAGTACAGGTAATAATAGTACTAAGGGACTCCGAGCTAAGCTGCGGACGGAGGGACGAACGGACATGACGAAACTACCTATAAGGGTCCCTTGTTTACTTCGGAAATGCTATAAGTACATGAGGACGTCATGGTACGGGCCCAGGGCTCGTATTCCTATGGCAAAATCATTCAAAATTAATGTAAGATATCTAATAGTCAGCCTCATTTAGGTAAGTCAGTATAAGACAAACTTTGAAACTCAAACTATTCCTACTTATTCCGTCAAAATTCTAAATACTATTTTGTTAACACACATTCTTCATTCATTCGTTCTAAATAAACATATAAATCCATTATGCAAAAATTTCCAGCTGCCAATCGCTCTGGGTAACAGCACGAGTTTATACAATATATGTATGGACTGACACAGGATTTTAATTCATGAAAAGACTGGTAGTCTAAAAGTATATCTTCAATTTGATTCAGATTTACAATGCAATGATTTTTAAAGAGCTTGGCTATGTTCACATTTAACGCGCGTTTACGCACGTCAACATAATTTAAAGAGAGTTCATATGGCGAGCGCTAATGTGCGTTCTGAGAGTACTCACCACAACTCATTAAATATCAAAATTGAAAAATTGTAGATCACGATGACAGCGCGCGTTTATCTGAACAGCAAACAGATGATACATTAGTATCAAAGACTGCGTCTAGAAACCTTTTTTCTGAACGCTGCGTTAACGTACGCACATGTGTACGGTAGTTAAGTAAATATCAGGATGCCTACGCGCGCGATTTGAGATCGCGCGTCACAATTTTACCATCTGAACAAGGTTTTTAAAGAGTCGGCAACGCGTGAGTAACATCCCTGTTGTTGCAAACGTCCATAGGCTACGGTAACTGCTTACCATCAGGCGGGCCATATGCTTGTTTGCCACCTTGGTAGTATAAAAAAAAACCTTTGCGTAAAATGTGTCAGAATCTAATTTCAAGACAACTAACATATTATTTATATTGACTGTTTTTATTTTATTTTACATTTTACTTGACTGACCTGTTGGTCTAGTGATGAGTGACCCTCACTACTAAGCCAAAGGTCCGTAGCTTTGATTCCCACAACGGACAAATCTTTGTACGATGAGCACGATTCCAGTGTCTCGGTATTACATGTACCTATATATAAAACAAGAACCTGACTGAATGACAAATCAGCTTGGACCATGAAAGTTTGCCGGTTCCTTTTACACTGTTGTTGTCAACCCTGGTGGTGAAAAGGAAGGAAAGTTTGAATAAAGTTCCATCATTATTAATTGAAGATAAAGTTATGAAAATTATATAGTACATAAACGGGTAGAAAATTGCTTGTCTATCTATAAATTTTATGTATTTAGTATGTTTTTTTTCTTTCTTGTTCTTTAAAAAAAAAACAAATTAAATTAAAAAAAAAAAAACAAAACACAATTAACGAACACAAATTACACCCAGACTCAGAACAACTCTTTGTGGGTCACACAAAGTTTTGTCCAGTGTGGGAATCGAACCCATAACCTCGTGCACAGCAGGCGCATACTGCGATCACTGGACCACCAAGGCAGTCAAGTAGTAGTATGTAGTATTAACCAGAATGGTTCAGATGACTGTGTGTAAGTTTTATCAAGATATTATAGAAGATATTATTAGGTGCGGGGATAGCCATTATGTTAATAAAATACGATTTTTATCCCTACTCCAATTATAACTGAAGACTTCAAATTTTACATTTTAAATTTGTTATTCTGTTATTGTGGTCGTCTGTCAGGCGAAAATAAAATCAAATAGTACCCAATATGTGCTTCACCCCACATTCGCTTCGAACGACTTTTTCGATAGTCGATTCTGTCGATTTTTATTTCATGTTTCCATTTTTGTACTTTAACTAGTTTCCGCCTGTGTGTACAACTCCACTGGTACATGTTTTTTTGCGGGAAAAAAGTAGTATTCCAAACTTTGATCTATCTCTGGGAAAAATTTATCCAGAACTCGTTCAGTAACTTTGGCATGATTGAACAAACATCCATCCAATCTCTCGCATTTATACTATGTATTAGTAGGATGTATGTTATATAACATTAATTACATTTCTTGTCTATTTACCTACTCATCAAGTAGATACCAACATGGTCACTTATGCAATGACTGACCTGCACGTAATAACATAATAACGTTACTGTGTAAATGGGTCAAATCCTCTTGGGGAAAAAGTGCTAAAACTATATTTCATGAACTTTGACGAACTTTTTACATAGTTCCTGTAGGATTGTTATGATATCCCATAAAAGGTGTACATTTGCCTGGATAAAAATAAGCCTATGTTATTACTGGACCTCTAAACTACGACTATATAACAAATCTTTCCCACCGTACATTATTCTGGAATAAAATGTAGCCTATGTGCTCTTCCAGACTATAATCTCTATATAGAGAAAAAATTATTTAGAACCGTTCTGCCTTTTTGCTTGATTGAGTAGCAAACAACCATCCATACAAACTTTCGCATTTATAATATTAGCAAGAAGTAAGACAGTAAAATCAGTTATAGACTACAGGTACACCTCTACCTCAGAGAAATCCTAGCTACTTACTAATAGGTAAATACTCGCACTCTCCGGGCTCCCCCGCACGCCCTACACTCTATTAGACACTGTTTTAGAATGATTTAAAAAAAACTGTGATACAGGTGTCTCATAATTAACGAGTATATGTATGTACATTTAGAAGTCAATCGTCATAATCGAATCCAAATCGAAAGTTTCATAGAAAATGCAACCCTTCATTTCACCTTCTTAGGGATAGAATTTCGAAAAGCCCTTTCTTAGTGGTACACTTCACAAAAAACACACCCTCCAAATTTTATGTCTTTAGGACCAGCTGTTAAGGCTGTGGGTTGATCATAAGTCAGTCAATCAGTCATGACTTTTAATTTTATAGGTATATGTATATAGATCGTACCAATTCCGATGACAAAATTTGAAAAATATCAACGCGAGGAATATGCATTCAAATATTTTCATGTAAGCTATAAAATCACGACGGATACAAGGATATGAATAAGGAGGAAATACCCTACCACCACACTCTATTTACGTTTAACAGAAAAATTTCATTTTGCTGCACTTCACACGGGAGAAATCCTTGATTGTAACCTGGAAATGCGGCGCTAGCCAAGTAGGGGAGCAACCGATTTATACACATGAGATGTGCGTTCGACGAGTATTGAAATTTCATTTTAAGGACTTGATACGTCCTAATCATGGATTACATTACTATCAGCGTTATCGTAAAGTCATAACCGTAAGATGAAAGAAGGCACTGTGAGTAAAGCCACATATATTGAAATAAATTCTAAAGGAAAATCTAGTCCATCGGATTTTTGTTACTTTTATTATAACCTGGGGCCTTACCATTAATTATTAAAACGTGAGTAGTTCGAGCGAGAAAAAGGGACGGAGCTATGTAGCGTGTATAGCGCCGTTCCTCTTTCTCGTTCTAGACTCTCGTTAAACACGTCATGGCAGGTCCCTGAACTATTTAAAATTCTTAATCTGCCATCCACTAAAACAAAGGCTGAGTACGTAATTTGCTTACTTATAGGTTATATCTTCAAATATTCTCAATAATGCAATGTCGTTTCCCAGAGTAGAAGGGTTGAAATCCTCGTGAACGATCATGAGGATCACAGTGAGCAACATGGAGCCGCGATCAGCGTAGTTCTCGCCAACCACCACACTTAATTCTGCTATCGACACACTGAAAACACAATGACTCTATGACAATCCTACTAATACGAATGGTTTAATGTTTGTTACATAATCAACCCACGATGGCTGCATAACATTTGGCACAGAGATAGAGGTATTGAATACGCAGGTAAAGCCGCGCGTGAAAAGTTAATCTTATATATAAAAACTCTCGTGTCACGGTGTTTGTAATTAAACTCTTCCGAAATGGCTCGACCGATTTTCGTGAAACTTGTGTGCATATCGATCAGGTCTGTGAATCCGAATCGAATTTTTATTTTTTTATAGTTCAGCATTAAAAAATGCATACAACCCTGAATTTTCACTCCTCTACTATTTTTTAATAGCGATATTAGTATTTTAGTAGCAAAACAACGTTTGCTTGATAAGCTCATCTTATTAAAACGTTTACTTTCTACGACTTTTGATCTCAAACGCTCTACTACATCGATAGACATACGACTTCAATGCGAATGCAACGTGTTTGTATCGATAGGTATCAATAATCAATACATCGTGCAAAAGGCTGTAGTGTACCACATGCGTTTGGTGATTCAATGAGTTTTCTTATATAAATATTATAAACTAGCGGCTCGCTCCGACTTCGCCCGGATTAAATTATTTTCAACTCAACTTTAATATTTTTTTTTACATAAGAACCTTCTGACAATAACGAATTTAGCAAAAATTTGTTAAATTAGAATTAGCGAAATCGGTTCAGCTGTTCTCGAGATTTGCGCTTAGCAACACATTCAGCGATTCATTTTTATATTATAGATTGTTGGCTTCGTAGCATAAGCACGACGGACATAACAGCCGCACGGGACGTAACACCGCCGGCGCCGCCGCCCGGCGCGCAGCGCACGAACCGACATTGACTGTAAAGGCGGAAATCGAAGTGCAGAAATCGAATCTACAACACCCACCGCGTGGTGTTGATGACAAGGTAATGAAAGACCACACGTGGCGACATACTTACTGCAGCATTTTACATCAAATGTATGTCGATGCTAATGTCGTAGGTAATCAATAGTGTTCGTGCATTATTTAACGGTTTTCAAAACATAATACTAGTGGATCGATCCAAGCTGCGTTACCGATTTGGCTTTTGTCTTCGAACTTAAAAATTCTTAATTCGCCTACTAAATTTCATTACGTTCCATTAACGATACTTGAGTTATCGTCAAACAAACATTATTTTTTTATACAATTTATATACATATAGGTACGAATGCCGTATTATTTCAGTACACTCGGAAAATTTCGCTGATGCAGTCAGTCCGCAGATAATACGCCATCCACATTCTAAATGGATGAACGACACGAGATCTAAAATTTTAAATTGAGAAGCCTACATAGACAGTTAATATTTTTGTGTTTACTACCATCAGACTAAACATCCTTCTCCATCATACCATGATGCACGATAACTATAATGGTTACATTGTTAAGCGCGAGCTCCCCAATACGCTACAGCTAATTAATCAATCCAGTGGAGGGTGAACATAATTATATCTGGGTTTATATCTAATGAGGCACGGACTTCCTGATCCCGCGATAATCACATTTATTAACTCACTTGATCAAAGGATGTGCCACAGTCACCAGAACATTCTTGGTCACAATAGTTCCCACGGAGTAGTGAGCCACGTTACGTCGAATACTAGCGACATACGGGTGTTCACGAATCGAAACTCTCTTACCTCTAAATATCTGCAAATGAATAAACTTTCTGTTTACAACTAACTTTTTTGCAGACTAAAGTTTCAAAACAAAAACATGACTGTTTTAAAACATTATACAAACTTTCAATTATTATACTGTGCTTTCAGTATAAAAGAATATATAAGTAGGTAGATATATGTATGTATTTTTTTTGAGGTAAACATTTTGTATGTTGTTGTCTGTCTTAGTTATTACACAGAAATATTCAAGAACCATGTTTTTTAAAAAGACAACTCCCGCACTAGAGAACAAGCTCTGTGTGTCGCGGGGCACTTTACAAACATACAATCAATGGACACAAATTACACCCAGTCTTAGAACAGTTCTTTGTGGGTCACACAAAATTTTGTCCTGGGTGGGAATCGATCTACAACCTCGTGCACAGCAGGCGCATACTGCGACCACTGGACCACCGAGGCAGTCAAATTTGTTATTTAGACAAACAATGTGTTATTTAGACAAACCTTTCTGTTCAGCATTGGTATAATTCCTGGTGCTGGCAACGGGACTCTATCAAAGAGGTGAGGAAGCATTTCTTTTTTTTCGTAAGTGTATGCTTCATTTGACAAGTCTGGATTAAAACACTCGATGATAGGCAGCACTATAAAAAAATATTAGGTAACTTCGTCAATATCGCTCCATGACACTAAAAGTTAATGTTATTGAAACGCTATGAAGCCCCGGGGCTGTGCAAATCATATTACTGTGACAACATGTAACCTACCCTTTGCAATTTTCCGAATTTGATTAAAAACGCCCGGCAATGTTTAAAAGCATTTTATAGCAGAAGTAGCTACTCATAACATTAGACTCGTTCGCAGTCAGCTATAGAGTAGGTATAAACAAGCGTTAAGTGATTCAATGAGTTTTTTTATATAAATATTATAAACTAGTGGCCCGCCCTGATTTCGCCCGGGTTAAATTATTTTCAGCTGAACTTTAATATTTTTTTTACATAAGAGCCTTCTGACAATAACGAACATAGCAAAAAAAATAATTAGCGAAATGTTTCAGCTGTTTTTTGCGCTTAGCAACACATTCAGCGATTCAAATTTAAATTCATTTATTAACTAGAAATGCGGTACATAGAGGTGGTAAATTAATAAAGTCCATCACATTCTCATAACAATGTGGTGTGAAAATAGTGCAATACAATAAAAATAAGTAGGTTTCTAAATTATCATTTTTATATTATAGATTGTTGGCTTCGTAGCATAAACACGACGGACATAACCGGGACGTAATGCCGCGCCGCCCGGCGCCCAGCGCACGAACCGACGTTGACGGTAAAGGCGGAAATACAATTTACGTGATGTGGCGTGTCGAATATTTAATATTATGTACATTATAGTATTTAATATTATATATTTTAATACCTGATATTATTATGTATATTGCACCTATGTACGCGCATAACTTCCGATCGACTGCACCAAATTAGATAATTCTCCTTTTTGTGTTTCTTATTGTTAGGCATAGGTTTGTGTAGAAATTTTATTTAGAAAATATTCAAGAAAAAATAATGGCTCTACAAAGTTTGCTTGGTCAGCTAGTATAGAATAATCGTATATTATAGAATACTAGATTGTACAGATAAATCGGCAACATAATTATTATATAAGTATTAAGTATATAAATGTGTAGTTAAAATATAAAATATTGATATAGACGATATAGGTATTAGCTGCTCTTGATGTTGGAGAGCCACCGTGAAACCTTTGGCGTACCTTGCTTGCAAAGTAAGCAGTACTGCAACTGTGGCTTCCGAACTCTGCGCTTGTAACAGTTTGCAAACTTTTCCCGTTAGTTTTGTCGACAAACTGTACAATATGTATTAATTTGCCGACAAAACTAAAAAAAAAACACTTTTGTTACAAATATAAAATAATAATAATAGCAAGGCATATTTGTCCCAATGCTGAGGACGTGTCCTGCTCTCCTCTATCAAGAGAGAGAGAGGGTTTAGACCTTGATTCACCGCGCTGGCCTAATGCGGGTTGGTGAACCAGACATGTCTTAGAATTTCTTTTAAAGACATATGGGTTTCCTCACGATACAAATACGAATACAAATATAGAATTACAATTGAGCTATACATGCAACTTATGTGTGATCATAAACATAAATCTATAGGTTTATATAAAAATAAATCCCTATATTAGTCACGAAACGACTTTACCGATGTCATTAAACTTATTTTTACTTCAAAAGTCTTTTTTCTTTGATTGTACTACTTGAAATGCAAACAAGTATACCGCCTAATGTTAAGCAGTTACCGTAGCCTATGGACGCACCGCAATACCAAGGTATCACTTGCGTGTTGCCAACCCATTTCTATAGGAGTCCCTGGGATAGGAATACGTTTCTTTCAAAACGCATCCCTAAATAATAATAGGTATCTGTTTTCTAAATTAATCTAAATTGACGGATGCACGAACTGCATTATAGTACATACAGATGTAATCTCAAACTAGCAGAACATCCATCAATTAATTAACCTGTGTCTATCCATAGCTGGTCAGGCTCACGTCTGTTTTCCAAAGGGTTAAACTAAAATAGATTTTTATAGACGCGAATGTTTGCTGGATAAATATTTTTATTTGAATGTTATTCTGTATTATGATCTTAATATATTTATTTATTTATATTAAGACATTAATAACAGTGTGCAGTGTAGACACAAATATTCCTTATAGGTACTTAATTCTTAATTTAACAAAAAGTATGTGCTACAGCAATTACAGGTATGCACAGCATTAACTTGTAACAACCAGCAAGAGAGGGAAAACTCGAAACAAAACCCTATACCAACCCGTCTGGCCAGCGTGGTATAGTAGGCTAATATCCCTCCAAATGTTTGGAGGAGACCCGTGCCCAGCAGTGGGACGTTTATGGGTTGAGATGATGATGATGAACCAGTAATTTGTAGGTAGGTACTAATATTATTATCTAAATTAATATAAGAATAAAATCGTAATTTATTTGTTTAAAAAGCGTTCAAATGCAATATTATTATTATATAATGATAATTTTTTTTCTAATGATAACATTTGGAATTGTCGTGAATTATAACTATCTATCGGAGCTTGTTTTCTTAAATAAATTCGATGTATTATTGGTACTTTGAATAATATATATAAATAATGTATTATAATATATTAAGTGCTCATCAGTGAATATTATAATAATATAGTCGACAGGCAGGCTTTAGTTTACAATATTCAGTTATCTGTATGGTAACTATAACCAAGCCGCAGTTTTAGTTTTTTTATGTTTCTTTCGGTCTGTTCTAGTTACACTTTATGAGCCTAGATCGATTTTTATGAGACTTTCTTATGCAGGTAGCCGGGCTTTATAAGTTTGTCCACACACGGGCCACACGCGACAACCACTATACGCCGCCACTGACCTGTTTCTTGTAGTTTTCATACATTGTATATGAACTCACCGCACACGGTTAACGTCGGTAGTCGCCACTCACTACAAATAAAATGTATGAAAACAGAGCCTCTAGACAAGTGGCATAAACAGTAGTCGAAACGAAAAGTCAAAAAAAACAAATGTATGGGATTTGACATAAGTCTACGATATCCTGTATATCCCATACATTTACTTTTTTGAGTTTTCGATTCGACTACCATTTATGCCACTTGTCTAGAGGGTCTGGTCGGTGGCGGTGTGGCGGCGTTTGAAGCTGTCGCCTGTGGCCCGTATGCGGCCACCCTAAGATGAGTAGCGCAAATCACGGGTTCAGGTTATTAATTTTTAGCGTACCTAGCTTACCTAAAGGGTAAAACGAGATACTATTACTGTCTGTATAGACATGACTGACTGATTCCAAAGCACGGAAATGCTGAAATGAAATACCACTCAAGGCAGGTCGCAAGAATAACATATAACCGTGCGCGCGGTAACTTAACAGACGATTACCGATTAACGAGTGCATCTATTATTATTTTTAATTTAAAAACACGACAGGCAGGCTATACAAGGCTTACAAATTGATTTGTCAACACTTAATTAATTAATCCGTTAACTGTTGTGTCAACACGTGCAAGCAAAACCACAATAAAACAACAACGACATCGATTATGAAGTCCGGAAAAACACCGAGCAGCAGTTTTAATTAACGTACCGCGTTAATTAAAACTTTATACGTCATTATTTTTACAAAAAAAAGGCATTAGAAATGTTGTTATAGTTATAGATTAAAGTTGATCTTTTCGTACATTTTCGGAGAAACCAGCTCCCTATGTTTTTTTTTATACTACCCAGGTGGCAAACAAGCATACGGCCCGCCTGATGGTAAGCAGTTACCGTAGCCTATGGACGTTTGCAACACCGGGTTCACTCACGCGTTGCCGACTATTTAAAAACCTTATAACTCCTTTCTTGAAGAACCCCATGCTATAGTCTCTTGGGAAAACCTCGGCAGGGAGCTCATTCCACAACCTTACCGTACGTGGTAAGAAATTCCTCTGGAATCTTACGGTACGGCATGTTTGAGGTGCAAGGATGTGAGGATGAACTCTCTGTCGGTGGCGAGAGGTGCGTTGATAAAATGTGGCCGTGGGCATCATCTCGAACAATTTCTCAGAACACAGCCCATTGTACAGGCGGTAGAACACACACAAGGAGGCGAAGTCTCTCCTGAGACTTAGTGGATCAATACCACCTGTGAGCTTGGGATTGTCAACAATCCTCACAGCGCGTTTTTGGGTGCATTTTAATTGAGACGAGACGCAGGAATGCCTTTATGTCTTTGCTAAGGCACATATGTGGTTTTTTATTTGGTTGATTGCGGTTACCTTGCATTTGCTCGCATGTATCTCAGTCGATTTAGCTATTACCGAGCTATAAAGGGTTTGTTATAGTTTATACTAAGGATGAAAACATCCACTAAGAACATGCGTCTCCTAATTTAGAGCAAAGTAGAGTCGGGGCATACCAAGTAGGTAATTTGCTTACATGTTGACCCATGTGTTCCTAAGCATTTTTATTAACTACTATGAGCTACTTATTATACTTTCTTGGTCTTATAAAATAAAGTCACTGAAAGCACGTGTTATCAAATTAATATTATGTAATAAATACAACAAGCTATATTATATACGAAGCGGTGGTGGCTGAGTGAGAAATGATGATGATGTGATCGATTCCGTGAATTTCACTTTGTGGAATTCATATGTACTAATCAAATGATTCACCATCTGCTAACGGTAAAGGAAAACACCGTGAGGATGTATCCAACGGTCAGCACAAATGTCCTAGACTAAATGCACTGTTCCTTGTGGGTGTGGTAGGAATTCAATCCTTTTATAGTTCAGAAGTAGGATTATAAAAGGATTTAATTCCGACCACACCTATCCATATGTCTTAGAAGTAATTCTAAAGACATGTCAGATTCACCAACACGCATTAGGTCAGCGTGTGTGAATTAAGGGCTAAACCTTATCTCTTTTGATAGAGGAGAGGAGACCCGTGCCCCGCAGTGGAACATATATGGGTTGTTATTACACAACATTCATCATTCATCGAAAACCTGCGCCGTTTAGTTGTTTATTATTGCTGGGGTAATTTATTAATCATGAATTGCGCCTGACAGCAGGCTGTCCAAAGATAATATCTAACTGCATTTCGATATGTTTAATTTCGATGTGTATGTGTTATAAAACGGGTTAATACTCACATAGGGCCAGAATTAATATTATTTTCATTATAACTACACAATATGACATTTTCAATCAAAGTTTATTGATCAAACTATTAAATTTTAAATTAAATTTAAAATCGAGCATGATTCTTTTGCGACAGGTTTTGAACGACAATTAATATCCGAACGAAAAGTTCGTGTAGCGCACACGAACTTTTCGTTCGGATATTAATTGTTAGTAAATAATATAAAGTTGAAAATTAAATATTGTACGTAAGTCAAAATATACAAAACTAACTTTATAATTTTACAGCTCCCGCCACCCACTAAATAGTGAGGTGAAATTTATGTGAGGCATATATGGTTGTCCAAATTTGAATGTACATATATACTTTTTGACCGTTAAATATATGTTTGTAAAGTACCTCCAGGGTTTGTCCCTAGTGCGGCAGTTTCTTTTTAAAAAGACAAAGAAAAGTACACATAATATAACCCAACGAAGCGGTGGTAGCCGAGTGGGAAAGTAACCGACTTGCACGCAAGAGGTGCGAGTTCGAACCCAGGCGGCAGTACCAATGTAAATTTCACTCTCTGGAGCTTATATGTAGGTACTAATTAAATGATTCGCAGAGGAAAACATCGCGTGGAAACCCACATGTCTGATTTACCAACCCGCATTAGGCTAGCGTGTGTGAATTAAGGCCTAAACCCCCTTTCTCTTGATAAAGGAATGAAAACCTGTGCCCAGCAGTGGAACATATATGGGTTGCTATTAAGTCATTTATATTACCTTCCACGTCCGTTCTTGGGGAACATAGGAGCCACTTTTGTGAGCTATTAAAGCAAACTTTAAAAAAATATGCGAATTAAGAATAATATGGTGTAAGGTGTAACGTATCAAATGAAAGGGCTCGTTGTGAGAATCATAAATAAATATATATTTTTTATAATTCTAAAAAAAACGTCAATCAAGTCACTCATTTTTTTTTTCATTTAGATCAAATAAGTACCTACAGTCATAAAACAAATTTCAGCATTTTTGTTTTCCTACGGCCTGAGAATAGAAAGCAAATAGGATCAATAGGGCAACAATTGTTAGGCATAAATTCAACGTTAAACACGCCTAGTGACCGTTCATTCTGATGGACACCAATTCGCTGACCAGAGTAGGGCCTTGAGAAGAATTGACAAGAAACTTGGGGCACTATTTTTAATAGCTAAAATAAAACATAAATGGCTTGGAACTTGGTTTACAGTTAAACCAAATCTGTCAAACTAACTTTTGATTAATTCATGTAGTAATAGACAGAGATTGCCTCCTTGAGGCACACCAAAGCCAAGATTACGCCAGCTCAATGACGATTCAGAGCAGATCAGTTGTGAACATTCAAAGCATTCTAGTGCATCAAGAGATATCTCGGTATAGGAGAGAATGAATAGTAGGATATAGTGACTGACGGTATTGAAAGCGTCTGGGAAATCAACCACAGCCTTTGTCAGACATTGGTGTTCTCCATTAAACAAACCGGCACTATTCATAGAACATTTTAGTAACCTACCTACTATAAACAAATTTATAAAAAAATATGAATCACCGCACTTGCCCGGTTTTTTAAGCCGGTAATTTTTTTTTTTTTTGGTCCCTTTTTGGTTTTGGATTGTCATAAACCTCATATTTGGTTTTAAGCAAATTGCTGGCATATCTTCGGAGTCTAGGGTCCAATACCAATGACATTAATATAGAACAACCTGGAGCTTGACCAAACCCAACACAAAAATTCATATGTCATTAAAATCGGTTCATAAACAAGGGACATTTAAGCTGTACTCGCTACGTAAAAAATAAATGTAATATATACAGACGAATATTTTTGGGAATATTGGGAACCTTCTCCTTTATCGAAGTTGGTTAAAAAAACAATGCATTTTCATATACATTTTTTTATTACTGAAGACTTATAAATAACTATAATTAATCTAAAATTAAAATATTATTAAGAACTCTATAAGTATAAGGTATTCAATAAAACGACGTTCACATGTACTATAACCAAATAACTAAGTATAGGAATACTGCCTTATTATAAAATAAAATAAACAAGGATTACCTATAACAAATACCTACGATATAAAACACGCTTTTATACATAGTTAAACATACATTTACTTAAATATTTTTTTACCTGAGTATTAGTATTTAAAATTTGATAACATGTTATATAAAATATTATTTTTATGCAAAAACTATTTTCTTTTAATAATTTTGTAAAGGCATAATGTTAATAATAAATAAGAATAAAATGAGAGACTCTTTAAAAACAATGCTTTATGTTATAAAAGTATGGAATGAGTCCAAAAATAAAATTAATTTTCAAATAATATTCGAAAATGCACATGCAAAAATTTACAATGAACGCAGAATTCATGCTGCGTTATAATGTAAAATACAGATGATCAAATATCATTTTCAGAATAAAATACGCCAGGCCAAAGCAAAATTAATTGTTACAAAGTGGGAACAAGATAATTTAATTGGATAGATATTCGAGCTACACAACTTTCCAGTGCGTCAATATTATCCGTGCAGCAAAATCCCCTTCGATCAGACTATATTTAAACGAGGAATATTCCTGTTTTAAATATTGGCGAAATAATTTAAAAATTACCTACAGAACATTTCACAATTTTATAGTAATTATGTACTTAGTAAAAGTCAAAGATTGGCTATACTATGACTAGTTGAAGGCCTTTATTGTCTTCACACGTGACTCAGTCATTACACATTTCTCGGTCTTAATAAGACATGGCTCAGTCAAAGGCGCGGTATATTTATAACAACTTAGGTCACAAGTTAGAATACAACCCACCTGATGGTAACCAGTTACTACTTACCACTAGAACACACTTACATTTCATTTCCTACTACCCTGTTGTAAGTTCGTTTGTTCAGTGTTTTGTGGTTATTTAAAAAAAAACGTTTTACTTACACGAGCACTGCGGTCACATGACAATACATCTAAGAGGATCCTTCCCCAAACTCGCTTAAATTGTGCTCTACCTCTCTACGGTATCTATGTAGGTACATTTTTTATACGTAAGTACCTAGTGGCATAAATAGGAAATCCGTTGACCAGGTCTAAAACTCTCGTTCTAAATTAAATTTTCCTATGGATCAAAAGTAATAGGGCAAGAAAAAAGTGTTTCATTTTAAGTTTAAAATTGATATTAATAACACTATACTGATACAACCAACATGTGCAACAAATGCAGGTTTACCACAGAATATATAGTTTTTCTGTCTGAGGGAAATACACATATAGAACTCAGCGTGCAGTAGCTATTTGATAGCACGTACCTAATTGTTTTTTTTGATCAAAATTGAATATTAGTCAATGGATAGATTATATAGATTTGTATATTACAGATACAGATGTATTGCAATGAAGGAATACGATTGGCGTTATAATACGTCTTATTTATTGTTGTGCGAGTGTTGTAGCTCCGCCGCGATCTGCAGTACTTGGAGTAGCTAGGTGCACAAAAGCCCTCGCCGGCCAGGCGGTAGGCCGTGACCGCTCCATCAGACCTAAACACGATGCCGCACTGCTGCCTACGCCACTAAAAGCCCGTGTACTTGTCGTAGACAAAGAATGCACTGATATCACCTGGAAGTACATAAAAAGAATATTACTGATATTGATATCATTTGGGTATTGTCCCACTGCGGGGCACTCTTGACAGAGGAGAGATGATCCTTTTCTCTGTCAAGAGAGCAGAGAGAGCTTAGGCCTTTAATAATAATAACAACGAAGTCATCATGACGAAGACGAAGTTATCAGACGAACAACTACTGAAAATAATTATCCTGTCCTTCAGGATATATACGTCACTGTCGACATATGCCAGGCATTTCACCGACCGGGTGAGTCCTTCAGTCATATTGTTTACGGTTGTTCACATATTGCTAAACGCCAGTACTTGCATAGGCATAACCGAAAAGCCAGGATAATCTATCAGCAACTTGCTCTGCGATAGCCTTCAAGCCTAGAGGATATCGAGGTACCGTACTATAAGTATGTCCCTGAGCCAGTTCTCGAGAATGGCTGAGTTACACTTGCTGGGATCGTTCCACGGAAATGTTGTAGCCAACAAGCCTGATATTGTGGTGGTGGATCGATTAAATCGCCTTACAATGATCACCTTCCCCATGACCAGAATCTTGTGAAGGTTGAGAAAGATAAACAAATAAAATATCTTGACTTGACCAACGAGAGATTGTCGACATGTGGGAAGTGGATTCCGATCATTGTACCGGTAGTCATTACAGTAAATGGATTAATAGGCGTGAGCCTCAACCAACACGCTAGGTGGATGGGTCAAGGGTCTGATGCAGAAGGCAATACTTCCTCAACACGGCCCGTATTGAGAGGAGGTTCCTGTCTCTAGTCCTTACCGCCACCGGTAGCTTTCTAGAATAATAATAATAAATCTTATTTCGGATTTTAGCCATAATTGGTTAGTTATAATTTCTTAAAAACTATGTTAGTATACTAACCAAATTGTTATATTGATTTATTTATCATTAATTCATGTATTATGTACTACGAGACGGTTACTATTCCAGTCGGCTACAACGTAATAAATAATTTAAAGCTGCTCTATTTAATATAAGGTATCATCATACAATATATGCAATATTTATTGTAACAGACAAAAGGATGCCTATTGACCGTATTTTAATTAAGGTATCGGAAATTATCCCACTTAACAGTAAAAATTATAATAAAGCTGGTACCATACGAGCGCTCGGAATATAATGTCCATCACAAAGGCAACTAACTAGTATTAATTGTAACGGTATGCGGACCTGCGCCCTTTGTCTCTATGTACTTAGGAATTCTCGGCACCAGCTATTTTGTGAAACTGACAGATTTTAGTCCTCCGTCACACTTGACCGAAATTCCAGCCAATCTAACTCAGCGGAACAAAATACTTATAAATGACCCGCCGATGAAGCAACTGATCTTTCGCGTAGTAAACCCGTTATTTGTCAAATAAATGCAATTAAAAGTACCTACGGGCGTTCCGCTGTGAAATCTCGGCGACAGAATTTCCCTCAAGTGTCGCTAAGGCTTTGGAGTTTCGAAAGCTGTAAAGGGTTTTCTCAAACAATCCATATTGAGAATTTACTATTCAACCAACGTGTGGACTAATATTGTTATCATTTCAAATCAAATAACATCAAATAAACTTAAGAACTTACGAAGACAGACTTACAGCCGTCGCTTATGTACTCTTTTTCAACAAATAATTGTACTAGCTGTAAGTTTCCTTAAAGCGGTGGTGGCTGAGTGGGAAAATAACAGACTTGCACGTAAGAGGTGCGAGTTCGATCCCGTGCAGTACCAATATGAATTTCTCTTTGTGGAGTTTATATAATGATTCGCCATCTGCTAACGGTGAAGGAAAACATCGTGAGGAAACCCACATCTTAGAAGAAATTCTAAAAACATGTCTGATTCACCAACCCGCATTAGGCCAGCGTATGTGAATTAAGGCCTAAACGATCTTTCTCTCTTGATAGAGAAGAGGAGGCCAATAGCAATGAGACATACATATATGGGTTGCTATTATAAGTTTTTTATTTTTTAATGTAATTATACCCCATAACATTAACTATCTGTCAAACTCCCGTTAAAATCCGTCCAGCCATTGCTGAGATTAGCGGCAACAAGTAGTATAGTGTACAATAAAGAATTATTTATCTACTGTACTGTAATTCTATATATCTTACCTTTGATCGGTGATGTAACAATGGTCGACTTTCAGTCGAAGAGCCATCAGCTTCAATATTTCTGAGACGATAGTCTTGCGTCATGCGAAGAAACACAATCATAGCTATCGCCAGCATCCCGGCGTACACGAAGAATTCCTTCGCCTGCAAAATTTTATAGCAGTTTTACAAAATTCAAATTGAGTTTGTTGCCTTCAAGAACCGAGAGACGAAATACGAGTAGACTGTAACATTTTTCAAGTATGTTGTTAAGGCGTACAGTTATGATACGAGAAAAGATTTTTATCCCTGGTCTACACAGTTTGTTGAAACTGTATTATCTATTAATTTTTGGTTTTATTTTTAAATTGGCCGATGTGCTATTCCAGACTATATTCTATCTTCATGCCATAGTTCAGCCGTCTTGACGTGATTGAGTAACAAACATCTATGTATCTATGCATATTAAAACTTTGCCCGGATGAATGGACGGATAAATGTACGGCCGGCTGATTCTCTAAGAAACAGCGATGGCAACTGACACGGAATACCGATTTTCAATCTGATAGGCAGATTTTGCTCGGTTTTCGCGGTGGCTCACGGAATACCATTGCGGATCTTTGTTACTCAATCACGCGAAAGCGGTGGTCTTTGTAGGTTCATAAGGTCCGACTGCTCGTTTCCATTACAGGGCCTTAGCGAAGCGACTTAGCTATGCCGCTAGCAGCCACGTTCCCAGTACACAGTGATGTTGAGCAATATTTCGACGCTTAATACAATAAATGATTATTTGAACGACAAAAAGTCTTAGAATTAGTTGCATTATATAGTTGTTTGTTTAATTTAGAATAAATCAGCTTAGTACATAAGTTCTAATTTGTGACGTGAGGCACATTGTGAATTTTAGAGATAATTTTCCTACTTTTTCTTTTTTTTTTGTTTATTTATTTAGTAGCAAAACGTTAAATTTTACAGTAAAAATTGACACTATTCACATATTTATTCTTTAAGCAGACCTTTACACTATACTTATTTTTTCTCGCACGACCAGCACTAAGTACGATTACCTTATTTTATCAATAAAGTAAGTATCGTATTTTGACTGCATCAGCTTGCATGCTATCATATTTATATTTTACAAAAGATTGTAACTATCTGGCGATTAAATAGCTCCACGGCTCCACGTCAGCGAACTAGCCGTAGGAAAATTTTGCTGACATCATCTTTTGACCTTCATAAGTGTTACTTTGTAACCTAAATGAATTTTGAGTTTGAGTTTGGGTATACTATAATTCGTACCTAGGTAATAATGACTCCTGTTCTCTTACATATTTACTTAATTCAGATATACACTTCATTTTCTCTATCTCTTTTTATTTTCCTTTGCCACTCTTTAGGTTTGTTGGTAGATAACTCACTATGAGTTTAGCTCGCCTTTGTACATAATATTTTCTTAATATTGGCTTTCGAACAAATACATAAGAGATTTTCTATTACCTACTTTTAATAATAAGTATGTAATCCTTAGTTGTATATTTCAATGAGAACTTAAGGAGAAAAATAAGTTTTATTAAAGTTTTAATTTAATTTGTTTTAATTGTTTTCCGTGAATGTTTAGGTATTCTGGTCATGTCGGTTTGCCTCGGACTATGAGAGTGAGGGTACAAAGAGTGCACCTGTCGACGACACGGTGCACGGTGGAGTGTATTAATAGCATAGAAAAAAGAAAAAATCGTTGACCGACTACATCAATTATTGTATGCGCACCTCCATCGACTAAATAGTTTATTTGTGTGGAATTCAAGAAAATACAAAACTCAACTAATCGTCGTAAAAGTTTTATGTATCATCTAGCCCTTATTACGTAGCACGGCGGTGATGAGGGCTACAAGAGCGACACAGGTCTTACCTTGGCAAGGCCTCAGCCGGCACTGAGCTCAAGCGTGATTTTAAGCGAATATAGGGATAATAAATCATTCATAGTAAAATTAATACATATATAAGTTATCGATAATATATATATATATATTGGAACATAAATGTCTTCATGTACAAGGACAAAAAAACATAAAAAAACTCAAATTTGATCATAAAATGACATGTTCAATATCTCTAAAATGACTAAAAAAAGACAGTTTTCACTAACTTTTTTTAGAATAAAAATTTGCAGGATACACTTTTTTTTAAAATTTAAGTTCTGATGAATGTCAATTATTGTTTTAAATGATATTATTTAAAGTTGGTGGTATATATTTTGACTAATATTCGGCATCTGCGTAGGCTATCAATATCTCATTTACAAAACCGTCTGAAAGAAAACTGTTCTAATTAATAAGAAGACAATACACATATATAAAAATATTTTCAATACCAGCCATAGATTACCAAATTCTAATTTACAAGACGTCGATATCTCATCAAACATTTAACTCGGAACAGTTTTATGTTCCGTCCGTCGTAAGTCATCAATCTAGAGAGCCTTCGTGATTCTAACGGATGAAGGCTCTTAAATTCCAAATTAGTACTTTACTTACTGTATTTTACTTGTGTAAGTAAATATCTAATACATATATCGTTTGTAAAATTAGAACTAGAAACCTTCTCAGTTACAATTTTCCAGTACTGCCGCCGGTGTAATTTCACAGACATGAGTTTACCACTATGGGCTTAGCACCGGTAACACTAATTTATAATTAACTGATAATCAGATTACTACATATGACAGGCTCTATCCCTGGACGAATCAAATTGCATCGTAATCCATTTAACCATTTTGGAATATACAATTATATGTTATATATGTTGCTATAATTATGTTAGCGCGATCGGTTCAATGCACACACATAGCAATACCAGTCCAGCTGCAGCTATCTTACGCACACAATTTCAATTTGAGTCTCACACTCTCAGCAACATAGTTATTTGTTTAAATATCTATTGTTCCAATACCTATTGTTTAAATATTGTGCCCGCATTTCCTCCTCTATGGCGCCACTCTACCGAACATGTAGAATATAGTAAACTGATTGCAAACTAAGGTAAGCTGCTATTGACAACAGTCTGATGGAATTCGGTAAACGGGGAATACGACACAATGCGAATGGAAACTATTGTTTCCAGCCCATTGCTGCAGTAATATATTACACGTTGGAAGTGTTTTGCAAGGCTCTCAACGATACATTCCATACAAAGCCGACTATTAAAATGCGTATTTTTTACTACTTATTTTTTTAGTTTTCATAGGGGTACTTTACTTTTTCTAAATAAAATAATTTAGCTGTCTATAGGTGAAAGAATGTGTGAAAGTTAAATTTATTCATAACAAAAATACTTTTTTTTCTCTTTATTATTAATTAATTATTTATGCGTTTTGAAAGAAACGTGTTCCTATTCCAAGGATACTTCCATTACAAAACCCTGGTGTCAAAAAATGGGTTGGCAACACGCAAGTGATACCTCTGGTATTGCAGGCGTCCATAGGCTACGGTTACTGCTTAACATCAGGCGGGCCGTACGCTTGTTTGCCACCCAAGTAGTATAAAAAAAAAAAAAAATTCCAAGTAATATAGAACAATACAATATCACTATAAGTATTGATTATTTTAGATAACTAAACACAAGTTTTTTGTTAGATGAGTTAACAAAAAAACCGTCTTTAGTAATCCAAAGAGACAAAATCAAGATACCTACCTATAGTAGTCGGGACTCATGAGTTGCCACCCATTACTTTCCACTTTGCAATCCTTATATTATGCCTACAGACGTCCTCTATTTTGCTTTTTGTAAGATCACTGCAGTAGGCAATGTTTGTTTTGTTTTTCCCATCTTTTATACCGCAACAACTACATACTAAAAGCATACGCGCAACATACTCGCTGGATAATAAGGTAGCTATGTAGCAATATCACTTATGCGTTACCACCCTGTTAAATATTGAATTATAGACTGCAGACTTTCCAGGCACTAACTTTCATACGACGAGCAACTAAAACTTCCATCGTAGAAAGTCGCTTTAATAAGTACATATATAGTGAAGTGGTCTGAAACTTTGAAGTGGCCACTTAGTCTTAACCATAGCTAACCACGTCATTGTTGGTGTTAATTTATAAATTAGCCAAGATAAATGTTATTGAGTTTGCTGTTAGATTTTTTTAATAGCAGCTTTGAGTCTAGAATTGTGACCAGTAATGACAATAGACACGCCATGTATCCTTATTATATGGTTTACGTCATTTGATATTAATTATCGTGTTACTTAGCATTGAGTATATAAAATTAGATATTAATTATCACGTCTCTTGGTATTGACCGTCACGTAACTAAGCGTTGACATTCACGTCATTTGGTATTGATTACCACGTCATTTGGTATTGATTATCACGTAATTTGGTATTTATTATCGTGTCACTTAGCATTAACTTTCACGTCAATTCAATGGTCAATTTGACTGCCTTGGTGGTCCAGTGGCCGCAGTATGCGCCTGCCGTGCACGAGGTTGTGGGTTCGATTCCCACGCAGGCAAAACTTTGTGTGACCCACAAAGAAAAGTTCTGAGTCTGGGTATAATTTGTGCCTGCACAGAGCCTGTTTTCTAGTGCGGGAGTTGTATACAAAAAAAAAGGTTTTGGCATTCACGTCACTTGGCATTGACATTCACGTGTATTGGTATTGATTATTACGCACTTGGTATTGGTAGTTTCTGCCTACCTTAATAGAGGGCGAGGGTGGTGCCCCGTATTGTTTATTAGACAACTATAATATACTTTATACTATAGTTGTCTAATAAACAATATTGTGTAAAACGTAATAAGTGCAATAAATAAACAATAGAGAACAAGTCAATGTAAAGAGAAATCAAATGCTCTTTACATTGACTTATTGTTTATATACACAATATTGTTTATAAAGTATATTATTTAGGTTTATCATTATGTAAATTGATTAAATGAAAGTAAAAATGTAGTACCTTTTAAAATTAAACTGTACGCTCTTGTATTGCCTGTGATACAGGACTATTCTATCCTAGTACAGGCAAACTAACATTATATACCCATATATTTTAGAAGATTATATAAAAATTGTACCTTCTTTTGAACTTTAATAAAGATTTATTATATATTATTATTATTGTTAAACGCTGTCCTGCTTCTTATATGAGATATAATATATAATATAAGTTGATATATATATATATATATATATATATATATATATATATATATATATATATATATATATATATATCAACTTATATTATATCTCACTGGTACGCACGAGTTTTCTCCCCTTTATCAAGAGACCTTAGAGAAGACCAACTGAGACCTAAACCCATTCAGCTCTATTAGCAAATTATATTATGACGGGCCTAATAACTGCACGGTTGGTTCAGTGGCTAAAGTGGTTATCGGTACGGTAGCCCTTACATGACTCAATAATATTGATGAATAATTGTGCCGTCGTTTTACGGAGGATGGAATAATATTCGCTAGCTCACAATAATAATAATGACCGTGTAAGGTAGGCTTAAAACCAATGAACAATAAAACGTAGCTATATATACGTCTCTTTTCATCTGCTACGCAAGCTACGGTATATGCTTCGGCGTAGCATTTTGCTACGAACTATTATAAACTTATACATATGTTACTAACTGTGCCCGCGACTTCACCTGCGTGGAATTATCTATAATAAAATAAAATATCGCTGAATGTGTTGCTAAGCGCAAATCTTGAGAAAAGCTGAACCGATTTTGCTAATTCTTTTTTTGCTATGTCCGTTTTTGTCAGAGAAGGTTCTTATATAAAAAAATAAAAGTTCAGCTTAAAATAGTTTAACCCGGGCGGAGTCGAGACCAGCCACTAGTTTATTTATATAAATTAATAAAATATCTAAAATAAGTGAATAAAGCTATCTGCCAGTGAAAGTCCCGTCAAAATCGGTCTAGGCGTTTCAAAGATTAGCCGGAACAAACAGCCAGGTAGACAATACTGTAAAAATGTTATTTTGATATACGAGTATGAACCGTGTACATCCATATGAATTTAGTAAAAAGATGTTACAAATAGACACTCCAATTTTATTTATTTTTATAGATGTACTTTTATTTGTTACTGTGCTTACTGAAAGAAGACTTGTGTATAATCTCATTATACTTAATAATTATATGTATATTATATAATTTCTTCTTACGACTTATTACATTATCAACGCATAGTTAAAACTAATAAGCTAAATTTCGGCTTTCTAGAAGCCGAAATTTAGAACATACGAGAATCTTCCGCCAAGAACTGACTTTCAGAAATTCAATTCCTAAACACGTAGAAAATAGTTTAGCCTGGGCGGAGATATGATTATTATGATTATTATTATTATTATTATAAGCCTGTACTGTCCCACTGCAGGGCAAAGGCCTCCCCACTCTCCTTCCACTTCTCTCTGTCTAAAGCCGCTGAGGACCAGTCATGGTTAAATGAAACCAACTCATCCCGCCATCTCCGCCTGGGCCTACCGCGATGTCGCTTGGCATTTAGAGGCACCCACTGGGTAGTGAGTTCAGGCCATTGATCATCTGACATGCGGCAGATATGACCAGCCCAGTTCCATTTTAGCATGGCAGTTTTCCTGGTGACGTCAGTGACTTTTGTGCTTTTGGAGATATGATTATTATGTTATTATTCTGTATTAGAACAGATTAGAAAAAAATGTGTCTATTGTTATTAATCTATTATTTTTTAATTATTCTAAAATATAATTTTATTCATTTTCATTTTGAAAGTAATTTACAGTTTTTGTACTTTTATAAATTTACAATGTTGCTCTTTGGGTCTGTGGTTAGTGACCCTGATTGCTAAGCTAGGGGTTGTGGGTTCGATTCTCACTTAAGACAAATCTGTGTGTGATAAATACGGCTCTTTGTTCTTATCAGAGTGTGATTTATTAATATGTATGTATTTAGAACGTCGATGTACTAGTTATCGGGTGACCAAAGTACAGGCTAGGCCTAGTTCAAATTCAAATTCAAAATTGTACACATATACAGGTCAATAAATAAATGTCAAATGAGACGTCAGCTTCCCAACTTGACTACTGACGGGTTCACTGACTGAACAGAGGTAGCGCCTAAGGGATGAACCGGCAAGAAACTCAGGTCATCCCTTTCAACAGTTGGTGATCAGATCGTCCCTGATGTCAGGGGTTCGCATTGAAAACCAGCGCTATCCGCAGTTCACCCCGCGAACAGCATTAAGCTGAGTTTGAAACCTTTTGCCATTCCGATAACGGTGTTCAATTGATGTCCTGTACATTCAAAAGATGTATAATATATTTTTTATTAATCTGTTAAATTATTTATTTACATAATCAGAACGACAAAAAACATCAATTACACTGATTAATCAGAAAAAGAAAAATACCTTTCATTCTGTCAACTCACAAAACCTCATAACTCCGACAAAATCATCTTCCATTCATTCTTTAACCCTTTAACATACACGGTATAGGAGACATCGACCGCGCCACCGTTCGACAGTGCGCCACCGCAAATAAAGAATGCCGCCTCGCTCTGTTGTAATTGTTATGCACAAAAAATGTACTTGTACTCTGTTATTTGGAATGTCAATAAATGTATTTTCTTTCTTTCTTCTTTCAGATGGCAGAGTGTTAAATGTCCCAAGATATTATTATAAATATTAACGCCCCAAATTCCTCTTAAACTGTTAGTGTACTTAAGGGTGGTTTCTGAGGCTCGTAACTACAGAAAAAGCCTATTTTTACTATTTTGTTTAGTAATTCATCAATTTTATGAATTTATGTTTAAACTATCTTCCATCCGCGCGAACAATACCACGGAACACTTTTTTATCCCGGGATAAAAAGTACCCTATGTGCTATTCTACATTATAATCTATCCCTGTGCAAAATTACATCCAAATCCGTTGAGCCGTTTTCACATGAAAACATACATCAATTCATCTAATTATTCACATTTATACTACTAAATTTTGGACTTGTAATATCCACAGAATTTAATGTCATACTTCATTTGTATGAAAAATAAGCAGCTTGTGCAGCCATTCGTACCACCCAGGTTATTCGATAGCCAATAAGGAAGCTCTTGGCTGCGAATATATTACTTTGTCACATGCTATAACGTCAAGACTGAGGAGACACTACGACGGTAGGTGACAAGGTATTGAGTTACCATTTCTTGTTTACCATCTTATTCATACTAATATAATAAAGAGGTTGAATTTGTTTGTTTGAACGAGCTAATCTTAGGAGCTTGCTAATCCGAATTAAATAAATATTTTTGCTATGAATAGAAGAGTCCGTGTGGTGACGGATCAAGAATACAAATGTCACCACCCCGTTCTATCCCGAGGGTGTCGTAAGAGTCGACTAAAGGAGTCAGGCAGACAATATCCACTGCAAGAGAGGGAAAACTTGAAACAAAACCCTATACCAACCCGTCTGGCCAGCGTGGTATAGTAGGCTAATATCCCTCCATATATATGAAGGAGACCCGTGCCCAGCAGTGGGGCGTTTATGGGTTGAGAAAGAAAAGTAAGAATAGAAGAGGAAAGTATAGGCTATAATATCACGCTACGAGTCAAGGGGAGCATGGCATTAACAATAAACTAAACACATGATGCGTTAAATACAATTTCAATGCAGGTGAAACTTGAATATCTATAATTATTATACTACTATAGGGGTCGCCCGCGACTTCGTCCGCGTGGTAATTTGGAACGTACATTTCCCCGATTTTGCAACATATTTCACTACTGCTCCGCTCCTATTGATCATAGCGTTATGTTATATAGCCTTCCTGGATAAATGCACTATTCAACAAAAAAATATTTTTTCTAATCGAACCAGTACTTTCTGAGATTAGCGCGTTCAACCAAACAAATAAATTCTTCAGGTTTATAATATTAATATATATTTTAAAGAGGGAATGTTCGTAATGAATAAACTCAGAAACTACGGGACCAATTTTAAAATTATTTCACTAATAGAATGTTACATTATTACTTAAAAAACGATTTTTTACAATTTATATTATTTATAATAATAGCAACCCGTATATATGTCCCACTGCTGGGCACGGGTCTCCTCTCCTCCATCAAGAGAAAGAGAGGGTTTAAGCCTGAATTCACACACGCTGGCCTAGTGCGGGTTGGTGAATCTGACATCTCTTTAGAATTACTTCTAAGACATTTGGGTTTCCTCACGATGGCGAATTATTTCTAGGTAAGTAGGTACATATAAACTCCACAATGTCATATAGCTATATTTTATACAAATTATATTATTTAAAAGAAATGGACGTCCTTAAGAAAACTAAATAAATATCTACCCGAGTGAAGCCAAGGAAAGCCGCTAGTATCCTCTATAAATAAAATTATCGTTCGCTGTGTCATCGAGACGTAAATAAAATATAAAATTTATTTATTTATTTAAACTTTATGCACAAAACTGTACAAAGGCATTCTCTACCAGCCGACCTTTGGGTGATGCAGAGATGAATGTAGTAGGTGCAAGGTGTGTTAAATTAAATAAGTGGAAAATTATATATTTATAATAAATATTATAACACATACTAAATATATCAATCAATCAATCAGCCTATCGCAGTCCACTGCTGGACATAGGCCTCTCCTAACACGCGCCACAGCACAGGTCCTCCGCCTTCCGCATCCAGTCCGTGCCAGCGACCTTTTTTAGGTCTAAATAAATATATATATAGGTTTAATTAAATACATATTCATGAATATATAATAATATTATATATATTTTTTTTTATTTTTAAAAAGACTACTCCCGCACTAGAGAACAAGCTCTGTGTCGCGGGGGACTTTACAAACATACAATCAACGGACACAAATTACACCCAGACTCAGAACAACTCTTTGTGGGTCACACAAAGTTTTGTCCTTGTGTGGGAATCGAACCCACAACCTCGTGCCCAGCAGGCGCATACTGCACTGGACCACCGAGGCAGTCAACATATACATACACGCTATTACGTTACTGATGTGATGATTTAGCCAGCTTGTCAAAGAGGAGGTCCCTTACTTTTATTTTGAAAGTGTACCGATTAGTGTGGGTGTGTGGGTACTAGCTATTTATAGTAGAAACATACATACATGTCATCACGCCTGTCTACCATTGGAGTAGACAGATACTATGGTACGCCAATATAATAATACTACAGTATATAATATACTTCTTTGTTTTTTTATACTACCAAGGAGGCAAACAAGCATACTGCCCGCCTGATGTTAAGCAGTTACCGTAGCCTATGGACGCTTGCAATACCAGAGGTATCACTTGCGTGTTGCAAAGGATTTTTTACACCTGGGCTTTAAGATGGAGTATCCCTGGGATAGGGATACGTTCATTTTAAAATGCATCCCTAAATTAGCGCTAGAGCTGTACTTACTCACAGAAACAACTACACCGCTCTGTGTAGTTATTTTGCTGTGGTCTTCTGTAAGGTGGAGGTCCTTTCACAGTCAGGCTAGTATGGCACCCTACCTCTTTTACTTTTTTATTACTGTCCAAAACGTGTCCATAAAGCTAGCCACAGTTAAGTTTAGGAGTTAATCCGATCCGAGTCTGATCCATTAAGGGATGAGTTTAATTCTAAATTATTTTTTAATCCGATCCAATTTGCCATGTCTAATCCTTTGCGTTTTATTTATTTTCAACATCATCCGGATACATTGTGCTTCCTACATGTACAATCGGCGAAGTTATCGTTCGACGTGACTTAACATTTAAATCTAGCAATTTTGGTCTAAGCGGACTTAACTGCTTTACCTACTAAAATGTTACAATACCGTGTTTTATTAATAAATAAACATTAGTATATATGAATAACAATTATGTGATAAACAGATCTGCAGCGCCGATCGACAGATCTGCAGCGCCGATCTACAGATCTGCAGCGCGGATCAACAGATCTGCAGCGCCGATCGACAGATCTGCAGCGCCGATCGACAGATCTGCAGCGCCGATCGACAGATCTGCAGCAGAGCTAACAGAGTGAAGGAATAGTGAGTGCACCTGTTTTCGCGCACACACTTGTGCATTATAATACGTCCTGTGCAGTTTGCTAATCTCTGTCGAGATTGGCCGCCGTGCTGAAATCGGTCTGGACGACTATTTCTATAATTATGTAACACGAAATTGTGATGGTCTTTGAATATTGTAAGTTTTAAAAAAAGAAGACGTTTTTCAAATTATTTTCTAGTAATTATACATACCTTCTACAAAAGTTAGGAATTCAGATCGAAATCGTAAAACATACAGTAAGTTTGGTTTAGTTATTTTTTAGACTATACATACGAGTACCTTTTAAAAACTTATGAGGTTCCAAATCGCAGTCTCATAATTTACAATGAATCAGACCGGTATTTAAATAGTTATTTATAATTACTTATTTGGGCGAAAGATCAGAGGGACCCACTAGAAATAACTTAAAATTTAGTAAGTCAATTTTTATATAATTTAAGACAAGTATATATGGCCTGCTGATAAGCAATATTATTATTGACGCTTGTAATTTCTGGGGCGTAAATAAGTAAAAAAAAATCTGTACCAGAGTTTTCTGATTTCCATTCAACAATACGGCCATCATGATGACGTATCGCTGGGATAAAAACAACGTTTGCTTATTAGTAGGCACTTGGAGACCTGTACTCACGCACAGGGACACAACTCACACAACAACACCACTGTATGACCGTTTATGCCACTTGTCTAGAAGGGAAGCCCTCTAGACGAGTGGCATAAATGGTAGACGAATCCAATAGAATAGAAAGCCAATGCATGGAATTTGACATAAAGTTACGATATAGTGTCGTAAGCTACCCCATCATCCGCGCTTTCTTATCAGCTTTTTTGCAACCAAAATATGTATATATTTTATTATTTATTACTATGAAAGTAAGTGTAAGTAGAAATAGGTACGTATAAAGAACACAAAATTTGTTGACATCTATTCCCAATCGAATTTGAGCGAAATATTATTATCGATAGGTCCATTCCCAATAGTACGGTTTCTAGTTCGGCTTAGCCAACTTATTTATAAATAATAAAAGCTAATATAAGTAATGAATTACTAAATACATACGAAATATTAACTCTTGTAGGTGTATTTATGAAGGTTTGCCGAAAAAGTATCTTACAATATTATATACAAAAGCCTCAATTCCGTGAGTACAAAGGCCAGGTTATCATAGAGTGTAATTATAGCATGAATGGCGAACTAACATAAATTATTTCCATCGTATAATAAACTATAATTACTTTTCCTCATTTCCCGAGACGTGAATAAACTCAAAGTCTTTGATTACGACCAATAAGCGTGTCACATTGACCGTAAGAATTATTAGTAGTAGTATAGCGTATTTTTAACCGAGTTCAAAAACGAAGAGGTTATCAATTCGTGTATTTTTTTTTGTTTTTTTAATGTTAGTTACCGCAGAACTACGTAATTTATGGACCGAGTTGAAAATCTTTTTTTTCTGAGAGACATACTTCCAGTGTGATCCCATTTTCATCAAAATAAAGTTCTGATGATGGGATCCGTGAGGAATCGAGGGAACTCCTCAAAAGTTATAGGCACACATATAGCAATTTCAATTTTTTTAACAACAAATCAAACATTTGCATTGTGTTATTTGGTGAAGTAAAACTGATGAAGAAGACCACAGATGGCCATCTGAACTTCTCAATAATAAGTATTTCGCTGATGGCGAATAGATAAATTTCGATTATGGTTGCTAAGCAACTATTAATAAGCAAATAAGAATAAAAAGTAGCAAATGAAAACTGGTACATTTGAACTAAACTGATGATGAAGCCGGATGCTAGGCAACGGAACTTCATAATTAAACAATGTAATCTAGCCGTGTTTGGGCTTATTTGAATGGTCATGAGATGCACTTTAGCTGTAAATTTATCAGATTAAAAAGAACCTTTTTTAAGGGAGGGAAAAGTGAGATAAGAGTTTGCATGAAAGTTCATCCTGTTTTAATACCTACATATACTCGTATGTCAGACTAGGAGTTTAAAGGTATTTGAAAATTTTACAACTTGCCGTAGGTACTGAAGTCGGTTTTTTTAGTTAAAATTATTTGTCAATAAGTTTCAACATGTTTTTTTTATCCTTCAAACAAGCTAACCAATCAGATACTGAGACGCTTGCAATATCTAGGACATTACTAGCATATTGCCAACCAAAAAGAATATAATACCAAGGTATTGTATCGAGTTATTTATATATCTATCCCTGCTATAGGAAAAAGTTTGTTTTAAAGTGGCCTACCTAAATGAGCACTGAACTGTACAGGTACACAATTACTAAGCATACGGCTCGCCTGATGGTAAGCAGTTACCGTAGCCTATAGACGCTTGCAATACCAAAGGTAACAATTCCGTGTTGCCGACCGAAAAAAAAATTAACACCAGGGTTTTATGAAGGTGTATCCCTGGTATAGGGAAACGTTTAATTAAAAACGTATTCCTTAATAAGTTAGGGCTGGAGTCGGCAACCTGCGGCTTGCGAGCCGCATGCGGCGATTTCGATGTTAAGTTGCGGCTCTCCAGTTCCTTACATCCATTATGTAATCACTAGCATACTATAATATAAAGAAGTGGCTCTGTAAATATTGGAAATTTTATAAAGTGTAACTTTTGGCTCTTTCACTACAAAAGATTGCTACTTACGCGTTCCGTTGCTACTCACGCGTTCTGTTGCTACTCACGCGTTCTGTTGCTACTCACGCGTTCTGTTGCTACTCACGCGTTCTGTTATTTGTATAAAACTTACCCTTGATTCAAAAATCTTGGTCTGCGCCACAAGTATTACGATCAAATTTCCAAAAGCGACCGATACGTACCAGGCAGCTATGGTTATTGTTTTCATACTTTTAGGTGCCTGAAAATAACAATTGTATCACTGAATGGCCTGTTCGTCTAGGGGTTAGTAACACTAGCTCTGCTAAGCAGGACATGGGTTCGATTCTCACACAGGAGTATTTTTGTATGATTCATTCTTCTGTGTACTTTATTCCCCTCTACAAAAAGAAAGACCACAGCCATTCTCTATATATCCTTACTAATATTATAAATGTGAAAGTTTGTAAGAAAGAATGGATGGATGGATGTTTGTTACTCTTTCACGTAAAAACTACTTATCGGATCTGGATAAAATTTGGCACAGAGATAGATTATGATCTGGAATAACACATAGGCTACTTTTTGCAGCGATAACCGACATCCACGCGGGCGGAGCCGCGGGCAAAAGCTAGTCATCATCATCTCAACCCATAAACGTCCCACTGCTGGGCACGGGTCCCCTCCAAAAGCTAGTAATATTATATTTTTATCTCATACTATTCAGAAAGCGAATTTTATTGCATAGACACTAACAAATAAAAACTCAATACTCTCAACATTCATACACTCCCAGCTCTTTGATCAACATAACATTTTGTTTCTTTTTGCGACAAGGATTAAAAAATACATGGACATTTTTTTGTATTGGTCAACTGCGTGGCGTGCGAAATCCACACAGTGTCGGTTTACATTGTACCTAGTTCATCAAAACTTGTCCAATCTAACTTTCATTTCGAAATTTGGAACGTACTCTTTTTTGATTGAAGTGTTGACAGTAAAACTATCGACACTTCAGTAAAAAAGATATTTCATGTTGTCATCTCGTCACCTTTTGCGTAAATGTTAAAATGCGTACCGATTTAAAATTAGTCAATACGCGTGTTGGGCATTATGCGTCAGAACGTTACCTTTGAGGAAATAAAAAAAAAGAATAAAGATAGATGAGCTGGGAAGAATAGAAGAAAAATTATGCTGACAGAATTCGACCCTGCGCCTCTCGGGTTCCGGCCCAGCACACTACCAATTGTGCCATCCGAGCTCCTACTGCTATCTAAGCTGACGTCATTCCAAGACCTTAAAAGCGGTGGACAAATTCGAACTCCGGAGTACATGCAGCTAGGATGGTACAAATGGTAGTCCTGCTCCGTACTCGTCTTTTTCCACATTGCTATCATATTTATTTAGGTATATATAATAATGTTGTTACTTAGGTAACAGCTTACTTGAGTAAAAGAAAATTCAAGTCCAGACACAGCAAACATGATCTCAGCGACTGATACAAGCAGGTACTGTGGGACTATCCATGCGAGGTGAAGTTCATTGGGAGGGTTGGGTGCGTGGAGTACCGCACCATCGAGACGCCCCAACCGCTCTCGGAGACAAAGGACGTAAACTCCACCAGCACGAAGGTAGCCCTCGCCAGAACCTGACACTTCACCTCCCGTACTTGACGCTTGCCATTTGAATCTGTAGCTCAATAAAAATAAATATAGGGTTAGCTTGATTTTATTACTCTGCAGCTGCCAATGTCAAAATATTGCCATGTTGGCTGCATTGGAACAAACATTTTAATTGATACGTAGGTACAGTAATGTGAATAAAAGAATATTTTTTATTATAACAAAGAGCGATATGGATAATTTAATAGCGCAGACGACACGAAAGTGCAAACCATACTAACAGTGAGAGGCTTCTGCGAAGAAGTAGAAAGGGAAGCGGGCGGGTGATTTCAATCATGCCAACCTAACGATTTTGACAGCTCCAAGTGCACAGTTTTAAAAATCGGGTTATACCATTTAAAATGCCATCCTAATATATAATTCTTTTTTACGTATGTTTGTCGCTACTCCTCCTAAACTGCTGGACCGAATTGGAAAATAAAAGTATATTTTAATGGATTAATAAATGATTTGAAAACACAATTAGTAAAGGTAGGTGGCGCTGCTGCTGTCTCCAAATTTATTAAATATAAAATATCATATTTAATTTGGCGCTAATTTTACGGTTAGGAGAACGTCTGCCGTGTCCGCTAGTATCTACTCGTATATAAAAATTTAATTGTTTCCAATTATCTTTAATCGGATATTACGTACGGGGTTCGTAGATAAGTAAGTAATAGCCGCCGCTGCGATCAGCCGCGACCAATAGATCTGTGAAATTGATCCACCTTTCATCGGTCTGTCTATCCATTTAATGGATTCTAAAAATGCACATCGAAACCGTCCGTGCCTCAAAGCACGTCAAACCGTAGGTTCTATATTAATCTCGCTGCGGTCGTATCGAGATGCCGTCACATATATTTATGAAGGAATAGAAACGATATAATGTGCTGAAGCCGTACTCCACCTCATTATAGCAATATAATATTTTTCATCTAAATGTTTAATTCTTAAGATTACTTTAGTCTAGAGGCACTGTAATGGTACGGCCTGTATTTACACATACATTTTAATGTTATATCCCGTACTAATGTCCTCTGAGACAAGCCAACTGGCTTGTCTCAGAGGACATTAGTAAATAATTAATTGGTAAATTCATAGATATTATGTCTTATTTTGCTGGAACAGATTCTGTTGTAAACAGTTGCAGAAGTAGAACACGTGCAGCACGCCCTTTCATTCTGTCCACATGTAAACGCGTGTAAATCGAGCGCATGGAATCTCGACATGCGCGTTTAGCGCGCAAGTTGAAGTACTAGGTACACAGTTGCTGCGTCGAATAGGTACGCGATTTTGCCAGAAATCGACGTATTAACAAGAATAATACGTATTAAAATGGAGCGTGATAATTTGACACCGGGCTTTTTATAGCTATATTTGGTATATTTTTGTATAATTCATGCATAAAAACAATCTTTTAAACAAGTTTTTTTTAAATAAAGTATTTTAGCTCTACGAGTATTATATCTGAAACAAATTATTGTATCTCAAACTTCCTTTAGTAAAGCAGTGTTGTAGAACAACTTGACGAAGTCTGTGTTTCCTAATGAGAATATGCAATTTGCGAGTCTTCAAGTCGCGAGTGAATAGATTATGTAAGTATCCTATTCACCACCCCGCTTTGAAAGCACGTCTTTTAGGGAAAACGTGTTTCAACGTAGACTAACTATTTAGCATCATATAAGATCGTTAATAAATTTGAAGCATACTTTGACAAGCTTTTCAGCAAGTATCATCGTTGAAATGGTTCCAACATTGTACAGGCTAGAGTTTTGAACTCCAGATTTGTTGTAATTTATGCAATAGCTTATTGTGACCACATTCTTATGTACAGCTGCTTTTTGTTTTTGTTATACCGGCGGCTATTAGGACTATTTTGTTGCATTATTTGATCTCTTGAGTAATCTAACAGCCTAGCAAATTTAATTTAGGAGCAACAGAAATTTCATACGCGCGAGCAGACTCGTGCGTATGAAATTGTTGTTGCTCCCAAATGTCGCAGGTTACGCGCTTTCATTATGGTACGAATCCAGACAGTAACCGACATGAATTCCGACAAAGCGGTTACGTTGTGGTTTGCGTACCGTTGTTGGAAAAGACGCAAGGAAAGAGAAAATCGAATATATATAGTGCACAAAAATTTTACAAGATACTTTTACAAGATAGAGCGACTTATTAATAGCCTTTGCAAATTCATAATTATCATCATTCTCCTCCTGTCGGCCTCCCGTAGTCCACTGCTGGATATATACAACATTACGAGTACATTTGTCGAGCCGCAGTAAAAACACCAACATAACTCGATCGATTTTTCTAAATTAAGTATTCAAGAGCGATAAGGCACCTTACAAGTGAGCCATCATGACTGGGAAAGGACCTCCACCTTACAAAAGGCCACAGTCAAATGACTTCACACAGCGGTGTAGTTGTGTTCCTGTGTGTGTAAGTACAGTTTACGTACGTTTTAAACGTTTTCCTAGTCCAGGGAAATTTAGTTTTATTTTTGCATCGGCAACATGTACGTGATACGTGCGGCATTGCAAGCGTTTCCAGACTACTGCTTACCGTATGCTCGTTTGCAATCCAAGCAGTATTTAAAAAATCAAGCAAGTCAAATCTTTTTTGCTTTTTTTAATTAATCGTTTTTCATTTTTTAATTAATCGATTTGATTTTATAGGGTATTAAATTGCTATAACGGCTCGGCCACGAGTTCTGCGTCAGCATTAGCGTCTGCGGCGAGCGGCGCGGCGACCATGCCACGAACACACCTAGAGCGATGGCGGCGGCCACCGAGGTGGACGTATTTAGGTAGATAATGGCGGTATCCAAAATGCCTCGGAGTTGTTCTAACGTATACATATTTTAGAGAAGATATTTTTAATACCTTAATAAAGAGCGATGTAAGTATTCAAAATTGTATACAAAGAATACAGGAAATATCCCGAAAAACTCTACCAGTACACGAGAGTGAACGTAGGAACTTTTGATTTTATTCTTTAACACATAACAATTCTTTTACAATCAGCAGATCAAAAAGGGTTTATCACCAATTCAGGAATGTTGTTAAAAACAAACAATCATAACGTTCATTATTTATCTACTTCAAACTACTCGTATAATATACTTAATCATCACAGATTTTGATTTTAATTAAGTACTTAAGCATTTATCTACTTATTTGAAATAATCAGCCTCCACAATCCTAATTTCTCATAATTATATGGTTAGGTTACGCGTACGTTTGTTTTTCGCCACGCCGCATCGCGCGCCGCGACCGCACGACGGCGACGCTCGGTGAAATTCGCGCGCTTTGAAGCCGTGCGCAGCGGCTCGTAGCGTGTCGTAGAACGTTTGAGTACATTTGTTCTCACTCGACGCTAACGCTGACGCGGCAGCGGCGCGGCGTGTTCGTGGCCAGGCGGTAAAGGTGGGCAAGCGTTGTTCCTCTAAAATATACTATTATTACATACGTCGTGTATATTATCCGTGTGGTGACGGATTAAGAATACAAATGTCACCACCCCGTTCTATCCCGAGGGTGTCGTAAGAGTCGACTAAAGGAGTCAGGCAGACAATATCCACTGCAAGAGAGGGAAAACTCGAAACAAAACCCTATACCAATCCGTCTGGCCAGCGTGGTATAGTAGGCTAATATCCCTCCAAATGTATGGAGGAGACCCGTGCCCAGCAGTGGGACGTTTATGGGTTGAAGTGCACGTCGTATACTAATTGTTCTGTTCTAAGATTTGATATGAAACCCTAACAAGTTATCCTAAAGGTAGGTACTTTCCTAGTTCTAGGTAACATGTCATACACGAGTACATATTATATTTTAACATATTTAAAGAACGCTAAACGCAGTCTAGTATTATAAATAACAATAATAACAGGATAGTCTCTTAACCTCTCACTGCGAGTAGCTTGAACCCTGGTCCTGTTACCGGTGGTAAACAGTTTTTGTTAATATTTTTAAATGTATACATAGAATGTAACCTTTCTTTTTTGAAATCGTTATCTATAAGTAGTACTAAATTATAAAGAGGTAAAGTTTGTGACTTTGTGACGTTGTAGAAATAATCTCTGGATCTACTGAACCGATTTTAAAAATTATTTTACCAATAGAAAGCCATGTTATTTGCGAGTGTCATAGGCTATATTTTATTGACAAAAACATTACGGAACTCCGAGGAATACCACCCATGCGAAGCCGTGGTGGGCAGCTAGTCGGTTACAAATGTAAGTACTCACTTGCCCGGCTGTAAGCTCATGTACGCAGATTCACCTATGTGGTCTATTGGTGCGTCTGACACGTAGTAGATGTCACTCAGCCTCTTGTCCGTCTCCACAGTAATTGATACGTTTTTATTAGGTCCTGTTTCTCCTATGTAAACAACTCTGTAAGAAGAAGTACATTTTATAATTATTGCAGAACAAACAACTTAATTAGCCTCTATCTACTCGTATATTCCTGTGGCAATAAGGGATAACCGTGGCTTGTCGGAATAGAAGAATAGAATTTAATTTATTAGCACACATATAAAGGAAACCAATAAATAAAGAATACAATAGCGATATAGAAATACAATAAAACCTGAAAAGCGCGAAATGCTCTTTGAGGATAGCTGTATAAATTCATTTTTTCTCGAACTTGTTAGTAATTAAAGAGGGGTTTTAATTAGACCATAAGAAGTATCCTGCCTGCTACCGCCTCCGTGGATCAGTGGTCGATGTGTGTGACTGCAAATCCGTCCGATGCAGTCCCGGATTCGATTCCCGGGTCGGGCCAAAAATCGATATTGGGTTTATCTGTCAAGAAATTTACAATAGATGCCTAGAGTTTGGAAATTGGCGGTGATTACACCCCCATGCCACGGAAAACACGTAAAGCCGTTGATCCTACGCCAGATCTTTCTCCGGTCGTGACAGATTACCGTTCCATCGGTCTATGAGAGTCGGAGAATAAAGAGTGCCCATGTGTTTGCGCACACACTTGTGATAAGCCGCCGTGACCGAAATTCGGTTAGGAGGACATTATTATAATTATTTATAAGTATCCTATTAAAAAGACTGTAACCTATAGATACTTGCAATACCAGGAATTAGTATCACATAGCCGAACCTACATCTTGTAACATCAGATTTTAATGTTAAATAAAAACGTTGTTTTCAGGCTTTTCAATCAATTTCAAACAAAATTAATCAATCAATCTAAATTGAACACTGGAGACTTAGAATCGCGGACACAGGAAGAAATACAACTCTTTATAGTACTTAGGTGGCAGATAAGCATACAGCCCGCCTAAAGCTAAGCAGTTACGTATGGACGCTTGCAATACCAGAGCCTCTAGACAAGTGGCATAAGCGATAGTCGAATCGAAAAGTCAAAAAAGAAAATGTATGGGATTTGACGTAAGTTTACGACATTAAATCGTAGACTCACGTCAAAATTCCATACATTTTAATTTTTGACTTTTCGATTCGACTATCGCTTATGCCACTTGTCTAGAGGCTCAGAGGTATCACTTGCGTGTTGCCGGCCCAATGTTTTACACCAGTGCTTTAAGATGGGAGTAAATATCCCTGGAAAACGTTTCTTTTAAAACGGGATGCGTAAACGAGCGCTGGAAACCTGTACTTACATACAGGAACACAACTACACCGCTGTGTGTAGTTATTTGGCTGTAGTCTTCTGTAAGGTGAAGTTCTTTCCTCAGTCGGGCTTGCGTGCTAGTATGGTGCCCTACCTCTCTTAAAAACTACTTACCCTAGTTAGTAATATAGTAGTAGCCAAATAACGAGTGCTGTACCTATACAGCACTAGTTATTTGGCTGAGGTCTTCTAAAAGTCCAAGGTTGCCCCATCGGGCTTGTTTACTTATATGGTAAAAAAAATAAAAAGAAATCGCTTTTTAAGGAGCTCTGAAAACGTTTCTTTTAAAACGGGATGCGTAAACGAGCGCTGGAAACCTGTACTTACATACACAAACACAACTACACCGCTGTGTGTAGTTATTTGGCTGTGGTCTTCTGTAAGGTGAAGTTCTTTCCTCAGTCGGGCTTGCCTGCTAGTATGGTGCCCTACCTCTCTTAAAAACTACTAACTAGGTACAGCACTAGTTATTTGGCTAAGGTCTTCTAAAAGGCCGAGGTTGCCCCATCGGGCTTGTTTACTTATAAGGTAAAAAAATAAAAAGAAATCGCTTTTTAAGGAGCTCTGCAAACCCGACAACAACATTACTAAGATATAACTGTTATTGGTGCCATGATGCAGGCATATTACCCCCGCCCGGCTGCCAATACTACTAGGCTACCATGAGGTCCTCTCACTTTCAGGGAAATTAAGTGCCTACAGGGTTTCTTTGACGAGATTCCTATTTTACGTGGAGTTGTGGAGAATGGCCTGCCTCACCATACCATTCAGCATACCAAAACAAGAGAAATAAATCTTGATACTTCTCATTGACACCCATAAGTTTTCTTGACTTATGACTAGACAATTGTAAACAGAAACCTCACAACTTCTTACTAATAGGTTCTGTTACATTTCTTCGTAATATTTCGACTTTTTGTGTATAAAGAGAACAAAATAATACAAGCTTAAAGGCTAGCATAGACAAGGGAATTCTGTTCGCGGTTGAGTAAATCACTCAGTAGGGAAAATAGTTAAGAGAATTGTGATCGGGGAACAAAAGTCTCTTGTCTGCGCAAGCCGTAATAAGAAATACTCAAAACAATTGAAACGAAACCGAAAACCGCGAAAGTGCGTGTTGGGTCATGCGCAATGTAGGGTTCCAAAATCGCCAGTCACAATAATGCTGAATAAGGTACGGTTTCAGCAACACATGACTTCTAAGAACACACAGGACGATGATAACAGTTTTGGTAAAAGTTTTGAAATAAGTCGCCTTAAAAGGGCTGGAGGGAGAAGGTCGCAGAGAAAGGGGAAGGGGAGTTTCTCCTCCACCGCTTATGATGTTTCCTAAACATTGAATGTAGAAATTTGGTAAGTATAAAATTATAGGTATCAAACTTGTAAAGCGGTATAGACAAATATAGATTATCGAAACGTCATTCAGAAATACATAATATATAGTTTTCGTATGTCACATTAACCGCTCACTTATATTCCTCAAAACCATAATTAATCCTATAATTACAACGTTACAAAACTAATATGATTTTTTCTTGTTTGTATATAAATATAATTAAATAGTACTTATACCTACTCCAAGACCTATGACTCCGGCTCATTCCTACTATTCGTGTTTTTTTTTATTTAGAAAAATAAACTCAGCAATTATAATTACCTTTAAGGAAAGGCTGGACACAAAACCCCACAGTTGCAGATTTCTACTTGATTCAACACCTAATCTAATTTTAACTTCTCCAATAACATTTTAAAAGTTAATCGGCTATTACTCGTAAACTTGTGAAGTCTACTTAGCTGTAATAGTTTTCCTTTTAATTTCGTTTTATATACTACTACCGTGATTTTTTTTCACATATCGAAATACTAACATTTGGCTGTCAGGGAGGGGGGAGGACACTTGACTCTAAGAAAAAATAGCACTTAAAAGATCATTCAATGATACCCCACACTATGGGGTGTTTGAGAAAAAAATAAACACCCCCACTTTACATGTACCGTAGCTGCGTAGGTACTCTACAAAAGCATTTTTCAAGATTTTATTTTACCACTTTATAATATAACGGCATAACTAATGTGTATATTCGTGCCAAATATTAGCTTTCTGGCACTAAGGGTCTCTGATCTAAACTGCCGACAGACGGACGCTAAACTATAAGAGTTCCTTGTTTATTTCGGAACCCTGAAAAGGAATACGGTGGTCCTAAGATATTCATGAATATACACTTAGGACCATCGTATTAGAAAATCATAACTGTTATTCCGAGAAAGCAAAATATCATTATTGCAATACTTATTTATTCGTAGTTGGTTGCTGTTAGTATTTCACAGTAAAATTGTGGTATTGAAACGACGGATAACGGTTTGGTTTGAAGCTTGTTAGCGTGTCTAACAATATTGATGAAATCCGATCGGATCGCTAACGAAGGCCACTTAAATAAAATAACAAATTCAAAACGCACTGCGCCGCCGTGCTCGTTGCTGTATTATTTTGTTAAATTATTTAGCAGCGATGCAATGTTTATTGTCTTTAAAGTTCAATGGTTCGATGGTGCATGATGGTTTGACTTACGCATTACAGCAGTAAGTACATCAGTTAGGTTGGAATCGAACCTATAACCTCCGGCATAGCAGTCAAGATCACTTACGACTAGACCTATAGGCCTTTCAAATATTAATATTATCTTCAGCGTATCAGCGAGTAACAGCTGATAATTACGTATCTAGCTTTAATAGTTAAAAGAATTTTAAAAATCGATTCATTAGGTTTTAAGTTAATTCATTACAAACAAATATATCTCTTATAATATTAGTATAGATAAAAATAATATAAGTACAGATTAGGGTGACAGTATATAGTACTGAATGTTGTAGCGCAATTACAATTAGTTTGGTTACCGAATGCAGCGACCGCAGACGGTTCAATCGAATCGGTTTGACAAAATGGCCCGTTTACAGAGGTCGACTAACCGCATGCGGGATCGTATTCGGTGACCACACAACACTGCACTGACTGGCAATAAACGTGCGAGTATAATAATAAATATAATATAACTAATTAAGACCATGCTAATGAGCAAGCCGGACTGGGTATCTTACAGAAGACCACAGCCAAATAAATACACACAGCGGCATAGTTGTATTTTTGTGTGTGAGTACAGGTCTCCAGCACTAATTTAGAGATGTGATACTCAAGTTGAGTACCACATTTTTAACTACTACTTGGGTAATATTATGCAGTTACCGTACCCATAATGGACGCTTGAAATAACAGATTTTAGCACTGGGGCTTTATGATGGAGTATCCCTGGGATAGGTTTCTTTCAAAACGCATACCTAAATTAGTGCTGGAGACCTGTGCTACCACACACAAAAATACAACTATGCCGCTGTGTGTATTTATTTGGCTGTGGTCTTCTGTAAGATCCCCAGTCCGGCTTACTCATTAGCATGGTCTTAATTAGTTATATTATCATCGAAATATACTAACTTTAACTTATAAATAATATTAAATAGTATTTATACTTACTCCTAGACCTATGACTGCGACTCCACTATTCGTGATTTTTTTTTATTTAGCAAAATAAACTCGGCAATTATAATTATATGGAAAGGCTTGACAGAAAACCCGACAGTTGCAGATTTCTACTTGATTCAACACTTAATCTAAATTAGTGCTGGAGACCTGTGCTACCACACACAAAAATACAACTATGCCGCTGTGTGTATTTATTTGGCTGTGGTCTTCTGTAAGATCCCCAGTCCGGCTTACTCATTAGCATGGTCTTAATTAGTTATATTATCATCGAAATATACTAACTTTAACTTATAAATAATATTAAATAGTATTTATACTTACTCCTAGACCTATGACTGCGACTCCACTATTCGTGATTTTTTTTTATTTAGCAAAATAAACTCGGCAATTATAATTATATGGAAAGGCTTGACAGAAAACCCGACAGTTGCAGATTTCTACTTGATTCAACACCTAATCTAAATTAGTGCTGGAGACCTGTGCTACCACACACAAAAATACAACTATGCCGCTGTGTGTATTTATTTGACTGTGGTCTTTTGTAAGATCCCCAGTCCGGCTTACTCATTAGCATGGTCTTAATTAGTTATATTATCATCGAAATATACTAACTTTAACTTATAAATAATATTAAATAGTATTTATACTTACTCCTAGACCTATGACTCCGACTCCACTATTCGTGATTTTTTTTTATTTAGCAAAATAAACTCGGCAATTATAATTATATGGAAAGGCTTGACAGAAAACCCGACAGTTGCAGATTTCTACTTGGTTCAACACCTAATCTAAATTAGTGCTGGAGACCTGTGCTACCACACACAAAAATACAACTATGCCGCTGTGTGTATTTATTTGGCTGTGGTCTTCTGTAAGATCCCCAGTCCGGCTTACTCATTAGCATGGTCTTAATTAGTTATATTATCATCGAAATATACTAACTTTAACTTAGGCTTGCCAGTTAGAGACTTGCTGAAAGGATTTGGGTCCATAAAATACAGCGACAATTGATCATTCGAGTTTTGTCCAATCACAACAGGCATGAACTGAAAATTAACATGGTATGTTAGCTAGGTTCTTTTTTATTAATTAATGGTATAGCGGGGGTGGCCCAGTGGTAAGGTAACCAACTTGCACGCAGGAGCTGTAAGTTCATTCCTGGGTGGCAGTACCACCAGTAATCTAATGATTTACCATCTGCTAACGGTGAAGATAAACAGGAAATGACATTTCTTATAAGTAATTCTAAAGTGATCTCAAAATCACCAACCAATTGAACCAGCGTGTGTTAATATATAATGGTATAAAAGTGAAATACACCAGCACTTAATGATTGCAAGACAACTGGAAAGTATAACTGTCGGGAAACAGATTTAATTAAATCGAAACATCTTGTACAATTTGTGCGCCGACAGTAAACGTTAAATAACAGGAGGGTGACGACATCAAGCTTAGAGAACTCTGGAGAAATGTAAAAAGATTGTAGTAACAAAGTATTTAAAATTGAAATCGTCGCCGACAACCTAATTGGATCCACTAGATAAAGTAGTAAAGGAAAGGAAAGTAAACAGAGATGAATATTATGAACTACGTTCTAGTGATTTGTGTTTTAAATGTTTTTTTAACGACAGTGTGAAGATATTCTATCGTATACCTAATAATATTTATCTGCATCGGTGGCTCATTGGTCGATGTAATTATCATTATTTAATTATTAATTAAAAGGTACGGTAATATATTTTAATCTGTAGGTTTAGATATATTTCACACAAATTCATACATTGGTTTTCCTAAAAACTAATCTTCAAAAAGCGGCCTTCTACAGCTATCGCCATGGCTCACCTTTACTTATGATAATTAAATAAATAAAAATAGTATTTGACACAGGTTTCCTCATCTCTTTCAAGAGAGCTGAGAGTTGATTCACAGACTTAATATATCTAACATTCATAATAAAATAATAAAACAAAAACAAAAATATTACGATAGTGTGGGTGGCACATTGCTTACCTAGCTAGGCTAAAAAATAGCCTGTATTAAGGATTAGCAGTTTGCGATTCCTGGTAAATTGTACAGCTAATATAAGTTTTCTCTTATGGTACACTTGCTAAGAGTTGCATTTTAAGTACTACAATATCTTAAATTGAGTAATATACTTTCGCAGTCCTAAAACGCCGAAGTCAAAACACTCAAAATTAAGGCGATCATACACATACTAGGTACTACGCCGCCGTATATGCCATAAGAGAATAGGGATGACTACGTAATCGTCGACTCATCACACAACTATAGATACGACAAAACGCACGCATGTCTGAGTAACGTAGCCCACAAAATGAACAAGACGAGCAAGACTGTGAGATAAAACCAGCGGTATGCATTGATATACACAAAATCCAAGATACACAATCAGCGTCGCAAAACCGTCTGAATATAATACGCGTCTATTTCAAATAGTATCTTTTTTTTTAATACTACCAAGGCAGGCCTGGTTCACTCCGCTGTTTAGGTATGAATCTACAAGTACCCGGCCGGTCCATTTCTAGGGGGATTATTTAGTCGAGTGTCGCGCGCGCGCAATGCACCGGTCGCGTCGTCGCGTCGATTCGCTTCGCACGAACTAACGTAAGTACCTATCTACGTTACGCACTCAAAGCCGTAATTCGTCACCGATTCGTGTTCGCTTTTAAATATTTTAAATATGACACAGTACTCGGCTGCTTAAATAGTGATAAGGATCCTAACCTCTCGTTTTTCAATATTCCAAAGGATATTGAAAAGTAATGAAACACGTTATCACTTACAAAAAACATAATTTGTAGGTAGGTACCTAGTTGTAGCAAGATTTTGATATGTAGACTATACAGCACAGTTTTTGTAGAGACGTAGGTATTATTGATTTGTCCAATTAAGTAGGTACTTATTTAATTGGGTAAATATATTATAGCCGCTTATCACTCAATAGTTTTAAATTTCAACTGGACAAATGGCTCCAAACTAACCAATGACAAACTCTTATTATTTTTAATTTAACCGTGAACCGAGTACTTGTACTATTAAGTATACTAAGTAAGTACCTACATTCCCTACATGTCCAGATTTATATAAAATGTCACTCGTTTAAAAAAGTATAGTAAGTAGGTACCTAGCTACCTAAACCTAACAGGTACTTAAGATCAAAATTGATCTCTAAGTGACAACCATAATATTTAGAAATACGCGATACAAAGAGAGCCAATTTGTAGGTTAATAACAAAAGTAGGTAAGTTAGCGCTGGGGAGCTGAATTGCGCTCTATTGTGTGCCAGCAAAGTTGATATTTGTTTAAATGATTTTGCGAAGTGAACCTTCTGTACTTGTACTATTAAGTATTCTGTGACCAAGGTGGCAAACAAGCATACGCCTGATGAGCGGGTTATTCGTTGTATACATATTGTTTCCTTATTGACTGAATACCTACTTTTACCTAAATTTCATTCTGTATGGTATACATTGGTTTTCGTCCCTTTTTGTAATCATCAAAACTAATCACATCTTATGTATAATTGGCGACATTTTGAGTGTTTCTTTAATTCGAGAATGTGTATCTTTGGTATTTTGTATATCAATGGCGGTATACGATCGTCCACCGACCACTATAAAAAATGCAGTTATCACCGCGAGTTTAAAAGGTAGGCTTTTAAGACATGATTGATTGATTTCATGAACTTACCTTGGACTTGTGTAATTCACATTTAATTTAAATATAACTTATGCTATTCTTGATATCAGAGTGCAAACCAATTTGGTGTATTGTGCATTTGTAAAATTAGAATAAGAATTTAAACAATTGTCATACATTTTTGGGACAAAATATAATATGGGTTTAAAATTATTGAACTCAAATCAAATTTTGAACAAACAGCTTTCAGGTTTCGCCTATACTAGTAAGAGCATTGTATACATTTATAGGTATGTTATAACCTCTTTGCGGAATGACTGATTTAGTCCAAGTTTTATTTATTTCATAATAATAATAATTATAAATTCTTTATTTCAGATATTTTACATTCATTTTGTTAGTAGAAAATACCTTGTTAGTAATAGTAACGTGTTTAACATGATAAATTACAAAGACACTCCGAGGAGAACACTGTCAATCAGACCTATCTAATTGACAGTCCAAACATCAATTTAAACTTTATGCACATAAAATAATTGTACAACAGCGGACTTCATGCCTGAGGCTTTATCTACAAACAACTTTTGGGGTGCAGAGATAAAATATAGTAGGTGCAATTCTAAAATTTATTATTTGAAATAAAACAGCATACACAACGCACGCACGCACGCACGCACGCACGCACGCACGCACGCACGCACGCACGCACACACACACACACACATATTATTATTACCTAATAATACATATTTATAAATATTAAATATACATAAACTTACTACATAGTTACATATATACAACTAAGATAATAATAGTTGTTATGATTATTCTGCTAATAATTTAAAATAGTTAAGTAAGTTTGACAAACACTTTTCGGCAAACCATTGACAATTCACACATCGCTATCTGATCCCAAACTAGGCAGAGCCTGTACTATGGTAACCAGACAACTAATAAACATACATATATATTTCTAAATACATACATATTATAGATAAATTACACCCAGACACAGAACAAACATTCGTGCTCATCACACAAAGATTTGTCCTGGGTGGGAATCGAACCCACGACCTCTGGCGTAGCAGTCAGAGTCACTAACCACTAGACCAACAGGCCAGTCATTGATGAATATATATTATGGCTATTGACTTTATGTCATCTTTCTAATACCCATGGGTGAGGTGCATATTGGACAGACTTCCATACATTACTTATTGTACAACTGAGTAGGTACATAGTAAAATTAAATTGGCTAGTATTTAAACGAGCGACTATAAATTCAATTTATGGGTGTAAAAATTACTGAATATGGCGTACAGAAATACTAAGTGAGCGAAAAACTAAGAGCGAACACAAATACAATTTATGGGTGTCAAAATTACTGAATATGGCGTACAGAAATACTGTATATGGCGTACAGAAATACTATGTGAGCGAAAAACTGAGGGCGAACACAATTTATCAAAATTAGCGCTTGGCCGGCCGCTGCCGCGGCACGTTCGCTTCGCTCGCTCGGCTCGCGCGTTGTTGGGATCACGTAATAATCTAACGTAACCTAACCTTTTTTTTTTTTTTTGAAGACAGCGTCCGGGCGCACCGGGAACACTGTCCCTCCGCGGAAGGGTGCGGGTGAGACTCTGCTGCCCCAGTCTCTCGGCACCCTCACTATGGCGGCATCAGACGCTCGTAGGCGCGCCGACGCCGCCCAGTTCGCCGGCGACGGATCGGATCAGCGAGGAGACTTTCCTCTCTGACCTAACCTAACCTACTTGTCTGATAGCATCTCGTTTCTGGTAGCAAATGCATGAATATATAATTATATTAAAATGCATGATATTCTAGTCGCTCACCTAGTTGTTTAGTCGCTCACCTATTAATTTAGTCGTACGGCTAGAATTTACAGTATCGTATCATCAGTCGCTAAGTTTTTTTTTTATTCGCTCGTTTTATAATTTCCCTATTAAATTTACATGTACATGTCTTTGTCGTTTTCCACTGCACAAAGTAGTAGACAGTATAAAAGAAAATTTGCCTTATATGCAATAATATAATATTTTTGCGATAACTCACACAACGCCATTTGATCCCAAACTAGACAAAGTCTGTACTACGGTAAACGAAAACTCATAAACATTAAGTATGTTTATGAGTTAGTTATTTCTAAATACATTTTATAGATAAATTACACCCAGAACATCAATCATGCTAAACACATGTTTGTTTGGAATCGAACCCACGACCTCTGGCTTAGCAGTCAGAGACACTAACCACTAGACCAACCATTCTGAGGAATTGTTCGAGATGATGCCCACGGCCACATTTTATCAACGCACCTCTCGCCACCGACAGGGAGTTCATCCTCACATCCTTGCACCTCAAACTTGCCGTACCGTAAGATTCCAGAGGAATTTCTTACCACGTACGATTAGGCTGTGGAATGAGCTCCTTGCCGAGGTTTTTCCAAAAGACTATAGCATGGGGTTCTTCAAGAAAGGAGTTATAAGGTTTTTAAAGGGTCGGCAACGCGTCAGTGACACCCCTGGTGTTGCAAATGTCCATAGGCTACGGTAACTGCTTACCATCAGGCGGGCCGTATGCTTGTTTGTCACCTTGGTAGTATAAAAAAAAAAAAAAGGCCATTCAATAAATAAAAAATATACGTACAGCGGTGGTAGAAACAAACCGAAACTGAGATAGAAAGCGACTTGTACGCCTGAGGCTTGAGTTCGATCGCTTTGTGTAATTTAAACAACCAATCAAATTATTTAATATTTAAATAAAACTTAAAATTGTTTACTATGGAAAAATGGGGTGGGGACCTGGTGATCTGTAATACGGGTGCTAACCTACATCAGACACCAGGTCTTTACAAAACATATTATAACGTAGTTATATTTCATTGTAATGTTACTTTTAATATATATTTTTTTTATCCAATTTTTTTGTGAAGAGAAATAAATAAACATTATTATTATTATTTACAATCTGCTGACGGTGCAGTAGCGACATTTTTAGGAAACTGTCTCAGAAGAAATTCTAAAAGCATGTCTGATCCATCAACCTGCTTAAGCTCAGCGTGTATGGATTACGGCCTACGTCCTCTCTCTCACTTGATAAAGAAAACGAGAACCGTAGCCCTGGAGTGTATACGACTTTCTATTATTATGAAAACAATATCTAAATAGCAGCAGCCTTTCTCAAAAGAGGAATAGTAATAATTTTATACACACATATATAGGTAAAGTTTTATGCTACTCGTATCTATTAAAAGACATGAATGTAAATTCTAAAATAGTACGTTAAACAGAATTGTTTTGCTTGTAATTGTTATGAACTGTTTAATGAAATGTGTCGCGCAAAACTTTACTATTCCCTTTCATGCAACACAGACGCTAAAAAGATCTCGTGCTGCATAGACTGTAATTTGAAATTTAATTAAGTTCAGTTGAAAGGGGACATAGAAACAGAAATATGTTTGCGATATCGTATGCATACGTTAAATAGGACAGCTTTTACAGAGTAGGTACATTTCAATTATTCGATTTAATTAAATTTCAGCTTTGTCAGTTTCCCTGTCCGGTTGGGCTGAATGTTTCTGTTAGAAAATTAATTATCGGTAATGGAGTCTAGAATTATGCCCGGTATATATATTATGTCAATATAAAGGCTCATCCATCTATACAAAATAATAATTGCTTGTCCAGACTAACTGAATGATTTGTAAACGCAGAGCCTAAGTCGATACAAACTTTGCACAAAGGTTCCTTAAATGGCGTGAGTGAGCAAGAAGGGATTAAATAAAAGATGCACGTTTGTATAGAAGTCCATCATTTTCAAAGTAAAAAGCATGAAATTTCATATTTGACTCACCTGTTGGTGTAGTTGTTAGTGACTCTGACTGCCAAGCCGGAGGTAGTGGGTACGATTCCCACCCAGGACAAATATTTGTGTGATGAGCATGATTGTTTGTTCTGTGTCTGGGTGAAATTTATCTATAACTAGCGGTGTACCCCTACTTCACCTGGGGTTAAGTATTTTTTGCCCCTTTAGGGATTTTTTCTCTGCGTAAGAACCATGCTCGTGCTTCAAGGAATATCTACTAAAAAAAGAATTAGCGAAATCAATTCAGCTGTTCTCGAGATTTGCGCTTTGCAACACATTCAGCGATTAATTTTTATATTATAGATATAGCACAGCCTCTGCCTAGCTTGGGATAAGATGACGGTGTGCGGGCTGTCCCAAATATATTACTATTTATGTCTGCTTAGGGTTAAAAATAAATGTATTTGGTAAACAACTTTTTTATTCGGGGTTTATAAAATGTTACCCTTAAGAGAGTTAATTTTTATTTTGTGATGCCCATGTTTTTTTAGCCACGAACTTTTGCGGGCGCACGCAGAACAACTTTTCAAAGTTTCATCACAATCGGATGAATGTTTTAGGAATGCTTAAAGCAGAAACATGCATAATAGTTGATTAGGTATGGTTATTTGATTTTTATATATAAATATTTGCACCTGATACCATGTCACGATAAGATGTAGGACGAATTAGGGAGGAAAGTACGACGACTAAGTAAAATTTCACAAAGTTCAAAATCTAATTACGGAATCTATAATAAGAACTTTATATGGTGGCTTTCATGTTATTGGGGTTCATTTAACATAATTATTATGGAAATGGCCGCATATTGAGTAGGTAGGTACTTACAGTTAACATATGGATATTTATTTTTGGGTACCTATTGTGCATATTTTTTCTTTTCAAAAAAAAGTACGTAATGGTAATTAGTTGGTTAGGTTAGAACTGCGACCTATACACGAGTCAGGCAATCGAAGCCGAGCATGCCAACGAAAATATTATTTTTCAACATACACTCAACATAGCTCTAACCAGTTGCACAATATGGTACCTAATACACAAAAAACTATCAAAACATCTATTTGTCAACATTTACCATGTCGATAAATAAAACCTAAAATTACCAAGTACCGAATACTCGTAAACACCCGAAATTAACGATACCTAATCGTAGAACAGTTTCGTTACAACTTAGAGTAGGTAAATCTTAGGAAATACCGTAGTTCTTGCTTTTACAATAACATAGAATTATGTAAAGATTTAAATTTGGAAATGGAGAACTCGAATGTTATTTCAAACGGCTTCATTAGTGCATACCACACGACATACGTAATTATCAAACATAAATAAATAGACATTTCATTTACAATTTTGAATGCAGATTTAAGTATTTGAAATACGAAACCCAGCACTAAAAAGACTAAAATAATATGCTTCTCGCAATTGAAACGTTCAGTCCTTTTCAATTTCAATGTATTTGAGGTAACTTCAAAAGGTGTGGTGGTTCGTTCAAATGAAAATAAATAGCATAAAGACTTAAAATTGTAATGATAGAATTACTTGCTTCCGGCCGCGGCTTTGGCCGCGCATACTATCTTACGGGAACAGGATTTTTTTCTGGTATTAAAAGTAACCTTTGTGCATTTTCAGACCATATCTGACTATCTTTATCCGGATCAATTCTGCGTTACAGCGTAACAAATATCCATACTGCCATCCTTCTATATATCCAAAGTAAACTATCGCATTTATAACATTAGTAGGTAGTTAACAATAGGTTAGTATAGATTATTAGCCTCCCTTTCCTTTTTCCATTTAACCTACCTTTAACCAATAGATTTTAATAATAAGTCTTGTGAATCTGTATGTACTTTAAAAAGTTGAATATAAAATACTGATTTATGACGTGAACTTGTACATTGTAAACTAGCTACCTACAGTTATAATGTGTTTACGTAAATAGTAGGTTAATTTAACTACTAGCTGTAACTAGCAGAAACGCGCCTGCGTGAATGTCGGTTATCGGTATACTATTTAGGTGTCAAACAAACATACAGTGCGCCTGAAGTTAGGCCTATAAACGCTTGCATTTCCAGACACACTTGCATATTAACGACCCAGGTTTATTTCAAAACTCATCCTTAAAAAATATGAGCTGGAGACCTATACTATACTCACATATACGCCCACAACAGTTGTGCCCCTGTGTGTAGTTACTACACGAAGTATAGTGTGTAGTTATTTGGCTGTAGTCTTCTGTAAGGTGTCTTATAGTAAGGTGTCTTATAGTATGGTGCCCTACCTCTCTAGAAAGTCTACTATCTATATCCTTGTCAAATTTCAGAGTCCGTCTACAAAATTGACGCGCTCGAGTTTAGATAAACTTTAATCGCCATTTACGTTAACTTTAACTGCCATTTACTTAAGTGTAAAGGCAACAGATAGACAGAGCTACTTTCGTATTTAAATTATGAGTAGAGATATTTATGTCACGACATAAAATCTATTGACAGCTTTAGCAGTCGATAAAAAGCATTGACCCAATATGTTTTGTACCGTGTGGGAATAGTACTACTCGGGAATCGCTCTTACAGTCAATGCTAATGAGGCTAAGAGCCGTTACACACATACGGTTTCAGATTCTGAATTTGAATCCAATTTTTCCATACATCCATACCATTCAGAATTAGATTTTGAAAACCAAATGTGTGTGGTTCTAAATCTAAATATCTACTTAAATAGTAATTAACGACACGCCCCGACTTTGCACGGGTACATGAACGGGTGATTTTTTTTAACTAAACATCGACTGTTATATATTTTCTGTAAATAATAATGCATGTAAGTATTATACCTGTAAACCACTCTGAAGAAATTATCTAAATAATATTAAAAAACTACATCTAAATCCGTTGCGTCGATCAAGACGTAGGTACCAACTAAACGCTCGATCACTCATAGAATGTTTACTAACATGGTCTACGACTAAATTAAAATACACAGAAAAGTCTTTTTTTATACTACCAAGGTGGCAAACAAGCATACGGCCCGCCTGATGGTAAGCAGTTACTGTAGCCTATGGTCGCTTGCAACACCAGGGGTGTCACTCACGCGTTGCCGACCCTCTTTAAACGATTTGGTTAAGTAATTTTGTTCTTTATGATCAAAATCGGGAGATTAAGGTGTTATGAGGTGTTATGATCAAGGTACTAGCGTCAACTTGGTCGGTCCTAGTACATAGCGATGGGCAACGATAAGCAAAATATATATTTAAAAAAAATTGTATTACCATTCCAGCAACTGTCTTCAAATCCTGTTTAACGACGTGTTTCGTCATGACCCTGCCTGCGCACCTAACGGGGCATGAGGCGGTAACAACCAGCATACGGTGCGGGAACGGTGTCATGAGCGCTGTTCCGTGCAGTTCTACTGAAGCCACACCCTCGCCGCGAACAGTCACGTCCACTGGACAAGCTAATGTGTTCAATATCACCAGCCCTGTTTGATGGCGCCCTGGTACTTGCAGTGTAGAACGCTGATAGAAAGAAAATAACGTTCATTTATTTTAATAGACAACTCCCGCATGGGAAGAAGCCCTGTGTCGCGGGAGATTTTACAAACATACAATAACGGATACTAAGTACACCCAGACTCTGGACTATCATTTATGGAGCACACAAATTTTTAGTCCCGTGTGGGGATCGAACCCTCAACACGCAGAAGAAAATGGTGAGGTAACCACTTAAGCCACTGAAGCAACCGTGCAGTCAAATCATTGATGTATGAGAGTGAACCGGGTGTTGTGGCGCGAATTAGGAGAGGTCTATGTCCAGCAGGATCGAATCAGGCTGATTGATTGATGAGGTATACTACATTTTCACATTAGCCTGACTATTTAAAATATATTATTTAGGTGGCAAGCAAGCATACAATCCGCCTGATGTTAAGCAGTTACCGAAACCTATGGACGCTTGCAATACCAAAGATATCACATGCGTGTTGCCGACCCATTTTTTTTAATGAGAACGTTTACGTTATTTTTAGGCAAACTAACGTACAAAACAGTGATTATGTATTATTGGGGACAGGTTGTAGAGATGGACCTACCTACATTAACTTATTTATACGTCGCATACGTGTATATTCAGACCAGTATTTCAGACCTTCAGAAAAAAAAAATACGTTTATGCAAGTACAAAAACCCATTATTCGTGTTTCTTTTTTGTCAAAATCAGGACAAAAATTAGAAAACCTAAATTAAATTATTTACAACTTTGTGTATAATAATTCCTTGTGATTTTTTTTCAATTTTTACAGTTGTACCAATAATATAGTCAAATATATAGTTAAAATTTATTCAACACACCTCAATTCCAATTTGTAGGATGCCAGCAGAAACAAAAGCGAGAGCCGCAAGCATACCTCCGATGAACATTTTATGTAGGGGCAGTATATCAGGCAGCAACGGCCAGGCACCGCCCGGGCACATTGGAATCATAAGTAATACCATAGCTGGGTTCATCACTTGTAATTGATCGGGCATCAGAGTGACACCAAACACCTCACTTCGCAATCTAGAAGCTTGGAAAGTCCAACGAGACCCCTGAAATTGCACACACTCACGTAAATTACCTCCACTTGAGAAATTTTTAGAAAAATAAATCTTAACTTGTTCAAATGGTATAACCCGATATGACCCAGTTATGTGAAAACTTGGGAATAAAGCGAGTAGGTATGAGAATATCAAACGTACGAGTTAACGAAAGTTTTCACGTAGTTTATAGGTATTCTTTAAAAGGAACTGTTGATGTTGAATTGGGAAGACCTGTAAATGCCAACTTGTAATACTTAATCAAAGGTCGACGTTAGTCCAACAAAATTCTTGTTTATTCCGATTCAATAAGCATTATATTTTAAAGGTTTTCATACCTTCTTGTTTCCCGACGTTTCGGTCGAATTGCACCGACCGTGGTCACGGGTTGACTTGACTAGTTGAGTACAGTCAACCCGTGACCACGGTCGGTGCAATTCGACCGAAACGTCGGGAAACAAGAATGTATGAAAACCTTTAAAATATTACGCAATTTAGACCCGTTGTCTATTATAGTTATAATATGTGTACAAATCGTGAAAGTTTAAAAGAATCAATAAGCATTTATTTAATAAATCAAAGTGACTAGTTAGAATGAAATAAAAAAAGCTTTTTATCGACATAAACAGGATAACAAGCAAACGCCATTTAATGTAAGCTATTGTGAAGATTCTATTATATTTAAAATGAAACAAACCTGCTGATCGAAAAGGGACCAAAATATGGGCACGGGCAGGTAAAGGTACAGTATGGAGAAGACCACCTTCATATCAGCAACCAGTTTCTCACCGTACTCCTCGACGGCATAATCCAACCAGTGTTCGCAAGGTGGACCGTCAGCCTTCGGATTATGGCTAATACGTTTTCTTATAGCATACTGAAAGTTTATTCAGAACAAACAATATAATCTTGTTCAAGGTAAGAAACCAGAAATCTGCAATCTTGGTGGTGGTGATCAAAAACTGGTGAGCACTCCTGTCCTAGCTTCTATTACTAGAGCTAAATAGGTTGTTAAAAAGGATGCTCTTAAATTGTTCCTTAAAAATTCTTTAATACACAATTTAATTACAAAAAGGATAGTTTTATTTTGGCCGCTCCGGGAGAATGTTGGACAGACTCTCAAAGAGTTGCTTGCCGTAGTTAGATAATACGTACAAACGTACGCTGCGTTTAAAACGTTCATTTAGGACCTTGCAATAAAAATATTTTCTTCATTAACTTGCTTATCCGCCGTCTGAGAGTAAAAAATAACGTTTTATTAAGTTTAATTTTACAAACGAAACAAAAGGCTGTCTATTATTTTATTCGTTAGATGAAGGGTATAAGGAGACACACCTTTGACTGCCTTGGAGGTCCAGTGGCCGTAGTATGCGCCTGCTGTGCACGAGGTTGAGGGTTCGATTCCCACACAGGACAAAACTTTGTGTGACCCATAAAGAGTTTTTCCGAGTCTGGGTGTAATTTGTGTCCGTTAATTGTACCTTTGTTTGTAAAATCTCCCGCGACACAGAGCTTGTTCTCTAGTGCGGGAGTTGTCTTTTTAAAAAAACCGTGTGGTATCTGGTGTCAAGTTCTATTCGAGGTATAAAGAAAATAATTATTCGGATATTTATTTTGTATCATGACTTTTTTATCAATTAAAATAAAAAAACTACTTTACAGAATAATCTACACAATTTTATTTTATTTTCTATGTTATAAACAAAAAAAAACTCAAAAATGCGATATTAGTAATAATGTGCGAACCATTGCACTTTATAAAGAAAAAAGACTCCTGTTTTATTATAAACTGTCTAACTCAGCGAATTTTGTACCGCCTTATTTTTTCTTGAATATTTTCAAAAATTTTCTTCTATACAAACCTTGTAATGACTATAACAAACAAAAAAAATGAATTATCTAATTTGGTGCAGTCGATACATTTGTATGTGTGCGCATAACTTCCGATCCGGCTTCATTTTTATTTCTAATCAAAAACTGAATCATGATTATGAAATTTGAACTACATTACGTAAATAGTTTTCACTAATGGCCTCTCTATACACGGCTGGAAGATTACCGAAGAACATCAATCATAACAGATATTCTCTTTTTTACAGTCTATTGCGCAAAAAAACTTGTGAAAGGGATGTGCACGGCAGAGTGATGATTGATTCATCTTACTCGCAAGGCTATTGCCGTGATGAATGAGGCCAAATATGGACCTCCTTAGAATTATAAGGCACATTTCTGTGTCATCAATTATACCTGTGTAGGAAACACATATTGCGGCCCGTGTAATGGACCCTTCTAAACATATTAACATGATAAATAAACTCCATTAGCCACTTCCAGCCTCCATAAGAAAAACACACACATAAATGAGAATATAATCTATCTACATAATGACATACTTGTCCTGCGGATTTGTCAATGCAGAACCTAAACCGCTGGGCTACAAACTTTAAATTTTGCACAGAGGCTTCTTAAATGTCGTAACTATGTTTCAAAGCAAGAAAGAAGCACGACGAACAAGGGATTTGTTTTCAAAAATTTTATTCCGAAATGGTTAAAATAAATAAATTACTACCGGCACGGAACAAGGATAGACGGCTAGTTAGCCTAGTTATAAAATAATCTTAATATATAAATCTAATATAAAAATGAATCCCTAAGGCGGTACAAAGTTCGCCGGGGCAGCTAGTCTGTATATAAAAATTAATTTATAATATATTATTAGTAGCAAATGTTCGTTTATTCCCCAAACATTCGCTTGGGCCTTTTCTACCTACGCAGTATTCTCGGTAATGTACACTCTGATTTGAAATTATTTTAAAACTCAATAATTTCAAAGTTTTGTGATGGAGTGTCAAATTAATAATTAATTAATAACAATATTGCATTATCAATAATTTAAAAGATTATCATAAAAAAATGAAAAGATGATTAAGAATGATGGCAAATCATTGATATTTTTGTATAGGTAGTTATGAATACTGAAGAATAGTATTCGTTTGCAGCGCTGTAAAACCTTAACTAATGAATAAAACTTAAAAAGTTTACAATGAAAATTACTCCTAAAAACATCATCTATAAAAATGATCTGATGACATATTCTGTAAAATGATTGGAAAAAAAGTTATATCGAACAATTGATTTTTTTTTTCAAATTTTCATGGATTTTCTCTTATAACTTTTTTATTTTTGGTTCTACTACCAAAGTTACTCGACAAAAGTTGTAGATAATCTTATTGGCAACAAAAAATGCGCACATTTTTTTGTTGTAAGACCTATAGTTCGTCAGATAAATCGTAAAAACCATTTGAACCTTTTTTTCCAAGATGGCAGCCGTGGGACAAGGATTGCCTAGAAACTTGGATTTAACTTTAAACTCATCCTCGTCCTCTGACAAATACAACCCAAATGTAACTTTTCAATGGACTAAAATTTTGTTTGAAATATAGCACATAAGCAGCATGGTGTAGGTTTGTGTTTGTTTACACGGCTCGAAGGCACCAGCTAGTATTATAAATATATAAGTTTGGATGGACGTGTGTTAATTTACCTCAGAATAGATAAACGAACGCAGAGTTTAGAATGGAATAGCACATAGGAAACATTATTACAAATAATCACTGTTCCCGTGGAATTTTTCACGTGGGCGAAACCGCACGTGGCATCTAGTATTATTCTTTACTTTAAGCTTTACGAGAATAATTGTTAGTTTACACGCGAACGCTTACACCGATAACTAATTAGTACCAGTAGACAGCTAGAATCAAAATATCTATATTTCCAATTTAAACTTCCAATTACAGACAACTAGAGGAGTCGTATTTAGTGAATTGGATAGCAAAAGGTAAAGCAAAATGATTGCAATAATTGTATTTACGAAATGCGCGCTGAATTTACTGAGAAATACAAATGCTTGTTAGCATGGAAAGCATTGGATATTATGAAATAAGAGCATTGAGTAACAATATTTATACAAGGTAAAAGCAATAACGTAGGTTTATTTACACAAACAAAAATTCTGCAATAATCTTTGTTATGTTGAAACTTCTTTCTCTTCTCTGTTTTTTTAAACTACTAAAGTGGCAAAACTGTATACGGCCCGCCTAATAGTAACCAGTTATCGAAGCTTATGGACGCTTACAATTGGCAATGGGCACGGCACGTAGCTCGCACAACCGATGGCCGTTAGGGCAGAAAGGTTCTATAGTGTCGACCACGAACTGAAAAAGGCAACGTGGGCGTGGGTAGACCTCCAACATGGTGGACCGAACGATCTGGTAAAGGACCGAATGACGTGGAAGGCTGATATGGAAGTAAGAAATGTGATAAATAGGGTTAAATCTAAACAAACCATTTTGTGTAATTAAAAAAAAAGTTAATTAAAATTAAAAAAAGCTTTATTTTTTTTAGAAGTATTTAATATTTATATTTAATAACACCGAATCCAAGTCATCATTTTACATATTTGAGTATCTATCCATAGTACAGAAATTGTTGTTGTTAATAAGTAACAAAGATGCATGCACCCAAAACTTTAACTTGGAAATATAATTGGTCAGTATCCAATTACTCTACAGCTACATGGTATGTTGTTTAGGCCCCGAAGCCATGGGCTAACTTAAACATTACCTGCTATGGTTAAAGTACCCTCCATTAGTCAGACACTGCTCAGACTTTGAGCAGCGTACTAAATACCCACTAGTACTTATAAGTTCTATAACTTGGCGCTCGACTACTGAACATTTTAACTACACGAGTTTTACCAGCTTATCTAGTGTATTTTGTAATGGCATATTATAGCAACCCATATATGTCCCACTGCTGGGCACAGGTCTTCTCTCCTCTATCAAGAGGGAGAGGGTTCAGGCTTTAATTCAGAAACGCTGCGCTAATGCGGGTTGATGAATCAGACATGTCTTTAGAATTTCTTCTAAGTCATGTTTGAAGGGTTTCCTTCGCCGTAAGCAGATGGCAAATCATTTTATTAGTACATAGATACTCCACAAAGTGAAATTTACATTGGTACTGCTACCCGGGGTCGAACTCGCACTTCTTGCGTGCAAGTCGGTTACTTTCCCAGTCAATGGCAAAGTGTTTAAAAATTGATGAAACATTATAAAGGTAGTCCAATGCCAACTTTATCGATGATACCCACGGCAACAAAGACTAGTTTTTAGATAAACCAATGTATGGCTTTGTGAGAAATATATTTTTATCTGTAGCTTTAGTCTATTGTACACTGTTACCAAATTCGTTAGAAATATATACAATGGTTTTCTTAAACTAATCTTCAAATAGCGGCTCTGTATACATATCTCCGTTACCGTGTGTACATGTGTTAGATAGATAGGTTAGATATTTAAATGTAGAATGGACTTACACAAGCACATAATATAAATTTGACAGTTACGTTGTCTCGAGGCTGTTTTATTCTGTACGACGGTTTTCCTGCTACGAAAATCACTGAAAACAAATAAACACTTTCAATTATTTGTTTGACTTGACAGATTATTCTGAATTAAGGCTTGTGATATCGCCAACGACCTTGAGCATTTGGGCGAAGCAAACACGACTTAATTCTCTAGGCTAGCGCGATATCCCCGCGCTCGCCAAACAGATGTACTCTTTGAATGGACGTCTTTTTAATTTTTAATAAATTAAAATTTAAACTTATATATTTTTTTTTTTTATACTACCAAGGTGACAAACAAGCATACGGCCCGCCTGGTGGTAAGCAGTTACCGTAGCCTATGGACGTTTGCAACACCAGGGGTGTCACTCACGCGTTGCCGACCCTTTAAAAACCTTATAACTCCTTTCTTGAAGAACCCCATGTCTTTTGGAAAAATTAATTATTCTAAATATAACATAACCAAATTATAGGTGTATGTTTTCTTCAATATTGGTTTTATTTTTTCGTATTATTTGATAAAAATTGAAGTCATAAAGTGGTTACATCTCAATAATTCGGTGCTGATTCGATGATTTTTTTACAAACTATTTAGAGTTATTATATAATTTATGACAACACCATATTATAAAACACATCTTGTAGATTAATACTGTATTTTTGGCACTCATTTGTCTATAAATGCCAACAAAAAATGGTTTCATTTACACCTCTTTTTCAAAATTTTTGAGAGAGGGGCCTTAGTGCAGATTTCCGCCACGGCATGCGCTACGTTCATCGTACATGTACTTTTAGCGGGGGACATGTACTTCACACAGAGAATAGGTACCTAAGTACACAATGTAACTTGCAAGTCAAATCTCATACCACCTGTATTATCCTCGGCGAATAAGACAATGACACCAAGACAATTGCCTCGTAATACTTGCATGGTATAAATTAGACTTTATTATTCAATTTACTGAGACATTGAATGTTATATGAATGAAGGAAAGACGTCGACAATTCGTCTGAGCATAATTCGACTGAGCATAATATATTTATAACGTTCGGATAATAGAATGGAAGGGGAATAAACGTTTTAGTGTATAATTTTGTAGGAATTTCGCATACAGCGAAAATAAATGTGTATTCAAATTCAAAATTATTTATATTTATATAATCAATAGCGGTGGTTTTTCCCGTAAAATGTAAAGGGAAAAAAATGGTTGTTGCGGGTTATCCTTAAGAGATAGACATAATATATACCATTGCGGGCTTTTTTGTTGACCTTTTTAAGGTGTACAGCATTATTTAACATAGACCAAATCACTAAAGAGTCCTCAAGTTCTTTAAAAGATCAAGTCAGTAAGAATATAACGGCATTTAGTACATTAGGCGAACCTGTTAAACACTGGGACAAATTATTCATTATCTCAGCCAAAAGACGTCCACTGCTGGACATAGGCCTCTCCCAAGGATTTACACAACTCTCGATCCTGAGCCAACCATGACCATCGGTTGCCCGCAACCTTTACCAGGTCGTCGGTCCACCTTGTTGGAGGCCTGCCTACGCTTCGTTTTCCAGTTCGTGGTCGCCACTCTAGTACCTTTCTGACCCAACGGCCATCAGTTTTGCGAGCTATGTGCTCGGCCCATTGCCACTTAATGGAGGCAATTCTTCGAGCTATGTCGATTACTTTGGTTCTGGTATGAGCTCTGGTATTAAGTCATTTGGCTGTAGTCTGCTGTAGGGTGGAGGACCTTCCCCAATCGGGCTCACTTGTATGATGCCCTCTTTTATTATTAAAAAAGAAATATTATCATAATCAGGTACTTATATATTAAGAAATAACAATCATTATTCCATACAGTGACTGCAAAAAACACTGAGGTAACAACATATAAGGCAGCAAACTATACAATATACTCGTATCTCAAAATATTGAAGCATGCTATGCCCACTATTTCATTATGTCGTAGCTTTGAAACTATCAAACATTTCAAAGTAAATATTGAGATATTTTATTCGGTATTGCAGATACATGATATTGCTTGCATCGACAAGCTCCGTGTTGCATTCCATATGAAAAACAAAAGACGCTCGGCATATGGCCGGTGTCCTTCAATTGTTTTGGTAGCACATTTTTGCGTTTATTGCTCACCTAGTGGAACACATATAAAATAGCAATTGCTGTAAACATACAATACAATGAACAGTCTTTCATAAAGCTATCGATTTGTAACCCATGAAGTATGAGTTTAATCTAATCGATCTGAAATTTACTTCTTCTTATCGTTTGGTTAGCGGCCAACCTAGTTATAGAGTTTTTAGATCGCCTATATTTAGGCCTCCGTCGTGATTTAACGACTGTTAATAGCTGGTACCGACTTAATAGCATCTATACGTAGGTCGTAGGTATTAATCAAATTAGTTACCCTCCGCTAATGGTGAATGAAAACATCATGATGAAGCCTACATTACCAATTCAATGGTCAAAGTATGCGCCTGCTGTGCACGAGGTTGTGGGTTCGATTCCCACACAGAATAAAACTTTGCGTGACCCACAAAGAGTTGTTCTGAATCTGGGTATAATTTGTGTCCGTTAATTGTATATTTGTAAAGTCCCCCGCGACACAAGAGCTTGTTCCCTAGTGCGGGAGTTGTGTTTAAAAAGAACATTTCGTAGACTAGCGGATAAAATGCAAGAATCTTACATACCTATGGAGACAAGCACTAGTAAAGCAGGAAAGCCGAAGCCGAGAGCGTAGCAAGCATCATCACCGAAGCACATAACGCTTCTACGCAGCGCAGGAGTAACAACCATACCCATAAACCCGCCTAGGTTCACCGTGCAGTAGAATGTCGAGAAAAATCTCTGCAGCAATTGATTTTCTTCGGGAAGTCGAAACTAAAGGAATGAAAAAACTACAATTAAACAGTACCACCATGCCATTTTCCCTGAATACGATGACGTCCTATAAGCGATTTTTTTGATCTTAATTTGAATTTTGTGCAATAACAACGCTAAAAATGGATTATCCCTATACGGACGCATCGGTTCTCTGATCATTCTTAATAAACGCCAATTGTAATTTATATCGTAATATTTTTGTATGAACTCATTTTTAATTCAAAACTAGCGGCCCGTCCCAACACTTTTGTCTAAACATTTTAAATTACTGCGCATTTTCCTTTTTTTCTGTAAATATCTTCAACAAAGCAATAACAACTTTCAAAATAGATGACTGTTATGAAGGTACGGTTGAAATAGGGATTCATTTTTATATTATTCGACTATTAGACTAGCTGTTGCCCGCGGCTCTGCCCGCGTGGATGTCTGTTATCTCTGCAAAAAGTATTCAATCTCTATCTCTGTGCCAAATTTCAACCAGATCCGTTCAGTAGTTTTTACGTGAAAGAGTAACAAACATCCATCCATCTATTCATCCATCCATTCTCACAAACTTTCACATTTATAATATTAGTAAGGATAAGTTTATTTTTCATATCTACATATATTCAATGTCCACTACATTGAATATACATAGATATAAAAAATCAAATCTGTGTTCCGTATTACAGTTGGGTACCGACGCCAAATTCAAACACATTATGCATCTACGTATAGTAGTAGTGTATCTATGTATAACAGGCGCCGTCCGCCAAGCTCTGTCTGGTTTATATCCTGGTAATAATCACGCCACCCATTGTAATAACAGACCAGGGTCGATATTTTTTATACCAAAAAAAAATAGTAGGATGAAACCCATTGGAACAGGAAGAGAATAAATAATATCGTGTAAATTTCGTTGGGAAAAATGTTATTTTTGTAAAAGATAAAAATAAAAAAACCCTTTTCCACTTTCCGACCTTCGATCGCCCGTAAATTATTTTCCATTTCATTATTGTTATATTCTCTTCCTTTTTCAATCGGGTTTCATCCTACTATAATTATTTTTTCACTTTTTACCATTTTCAAAGGCTTTGGCACTGGTTTATAAGTGTACATCTGCATTTCAAATTTCCGCCGACCGGTCTGTTAAATGTTTACAAATGCACAGAAGAGTACGGCAATAAAATTGTTGATTACAAAGGCAATAAAATTGTTGATTACAAAGGCATCCGTACTGGCTTGTTTACAAGAGAATCAATGATGAACTACTTAGACTAGTATCCGTTTACACTTTGAACGCGGGGCAGGGGTTAGAGAGATTCCTGTTCGAAAAATAATATTTTTCATTTTATTTTTGTTTTTTTTTTACGTGGCTATGAAATACGTCGCTTGTTACCAATGGTCAGGCTCGAGATGGTGCTGTGGCAGCGTGGTACATGGCATGGCATGTTGATGCTTGGGTGTTTACACCTCACGTAGGTACGGTCGGCAACGGAGTTAGCTGTACAGGGCCCCTATTTGAAGATTAGTTTTTTAGGAAAACCAATGTATGCATTTGTGTGAAATATATTTTTGTCTGTAGGTTTAGTCTAATTGCACACTGTTACCAAATTCCACAGACATATATACAATGGTTTTCTTAAAAAACTAATCTTCATATAGCGGCCCTGTACAGCTAACTCCGTTGCCGTGTGTACCTATATGTATATGATGACCTTAATCGTTTAGGGATTGAATTTTCATAATGCTTTCTTGACTTAGTAGTATTAGCTGTGCGTTGATTGTCAGTAAAAGAAACCTTCGGTTCATTTTAATACAGTAGCTCTACCTCTATTACTTTAAATTCAGTCAGCAACTTATCACCGAACTTAGGCTGAGATAGGTAAGGCACCATACAAACAAACAAGCATTTTTAAACAATTTAAAAGACACGTTTCCTTTTTCCCGAAACACCTCATCACAAATCCCTGTTGCTACATATCCTTCCTCACTCAGGCTAGGTAAAACGATCTTAACAAGATGGCTCAATGCGGGAAGCCGATAACCATTGCTAATAAGCGTACACTCGGAGAGGCCTATGTCAAACAGTGGACTGCGATAGACTTCACTGATGATGATGATGACATTTCCTTAAGTCGGCCACTCCTAAATGATGCTCTAAGCATTATAAATATCCATGGGCTAGCCAACAGGCGAGCTGTATACTTGTTTGCTACCTTAGTAGTCTTCTTCTTATCGTTTGGGTAATGGTAAATCTGGTGACAGTGTATTTAGATCACGCCATATTAAGGCCTCTGTCGTGATCTAACGTCTGTTAACAGTAGAAACCTACTTTTAACGTGCCCTCTGAAGCACGGAATCGCTCTGAAATACCACTATGGGATATAATATATGAAATACTACCTATCAACCCTACCATATATGGTTACCGCGCCCTCGGAGTGCACCTCACCTAAGTAGCATATAATAACAATAATATTTGAGAGATTATAAGAGAGGTAGGGCACTATACTAGCGAGCAAGCCCGACTGGGGAAGGACCTCCACCTTACAGAAGACCACAGCCAAATTACTACACACAGTGGTGTAATTGTGTTCCTGTGAGTGAGTACAGGTCTTCAGCGCTCGTTTAGGGATGCGTTTTGAATGAAATGTTTTCTTATCAATGGGATACTCCCATCATAAAGCACTGGTGTAAAAAAATGGGTTACATGGCAAATAAGATCATATCACAAGCTTGTTACGTTTTACATGGCATAGGCGTAACCTGCGTTATTTCATTCATCCAATGTCCTAAAACGCACTAGTAAAAACTATACGTGACTGAAATATTTGGCTATATCAGAATATCAATGTTGAAATAACGCTGAGATAGGGGTCTGCAATTGCCGATATCGTTGTAGTCCAGTATTTCAATGACCTAAAACGTTGTTGAATATGGTAATTAGTTTTCGCCTACAGACGTTTGCAATATCTATGTCCTAATAGCAGAACTTCGGTAAGATGGCTAATCTCTATGAAGACCAGCTTTCCAAAGTTTGGGTTAGTTTCCATTAATTGTGGATTTCTTGACAGTATTTTTGGTTGGACCCGGGAAACAAGCACGGGACCTCGTGATCAGCAGTCGCACTCAACGAAGCAAAGCAATATGTAATACATTATCCAAGTTGCCCTACCAAAAATTGCATTTACAATGAGTGTTACAATTTAAAAACGAAAACTAATATATTAAAATTATTATTACCATGCATATATCTAATGATCATGATCTAAATATTCTAAAAGAATAAATACTCGTAAGTCCAAATGCTTTGATAATTTATAGCTGAAGTGCATCTCATGACCACTCAAATAAGCCCAAACGCGGCTAGATGACATTGTTTAATGATGAAGTTCCGTTACCTAGCTTCCAGCTTCATCATCAGTTTAGGCAAATTTTCATTGGCTACATTACATTTGCTTAGTAATAGCTGCTTAGCAATCATAATCGAAATTTATCTAATAGCCATCTATGAAATACTGATTATTGAGAAGTTCTGATGGCCATCTGTAGTCTTTTTTATCAGTTTAACTTCACCAAGTTACACTTTCTGACTACAAATGTTTGATTTGTTGTAAAAAATATTGAAATTGCTAATTCCCATCATCAGAACTTTATTTTGATGTAAATGGGACCAAACTGGCAGTATGTCCGTACTCTCAGTCAAAAAAATATTTTTTCAAATCGGTTCATAAATAACGGAGTTCTGCAGTAACAAACATTTAAAAAAACACACGAATTGATAACCTACTCCTTTTTGAAGTCAGTTAAAAATAATCTGCAATGGCTATTATAAAGCTCTATTACCGACAGCGGGTAATAAGTATAGCCGATTTTATAAATTAACTGTCGAGAGTGCAGCTGCTGGAGTCGCACCGTAATGAAAATTTCAAAGCATTCGTTATACAAGTAGCGACATGGTACTTGCACCTCGTCATGGAAAAGGACATTTGGCAGGTTGTGGTGACCTTAAAGTGCAAGTGATGTAGTACTATTATTGTTAACTAATTCGTGGGTATCTTATTTTGTTAGGGGCTGCCCTTGTGGCCTAAGCACTTCTAACCTTTGGGAATTATAGTGCGTCTTTATTTCTTGGTAATAGGATCCCGTAATCTACATATTATATAAAAATCAATTGCTGCAAGTCTCGCAAACTCGAGAACGGCTGAACTGATTTGGCTAATTTTAGTTTTGAATTATTTGTGGAAGTCCAGGGAAGGTAAATGGTGAGTAAATATGAAAAAAAATCTTTCGAAAATATTGTAAGTTTCCTAAGACAGTTTTTTTGATTGAGCGATTCGTTTGTGAAATATTAGGCATTCAATGCTAATTTTTCTTAGAGTTAAGTGTGTGTGTGTGTGTGTGTCCCTGCCAGCTTATTGGTGGTATTTGGAAATGTGAAAAAATTCACGATAGTACGAAATTAAAAGGAAGATTATCACAGCTAAGTAAACTTCACAAGTTTAGAAGTAATAGCCAATTAAATTAACTTATAAAATGTAATTGGATAAAAGTTAAAATTAGATTGGGTCTTGAATCAAGTCTCTTGAATTATAGAAATCTGTAACTGTGGGGTTTTGTCTCATGCCTTTCTATGTAATTATAATCACCCGTATTTTTTTCATAAATAAAACAAAACACGAGTAGTGGAAATGAGTAGGATTTTTTGTAATTTTCGTAGTCTACGTAGGAGTAAAATACCTGACCATATTGATATAATCAGTAGGTTAGGTTAGGTGGACCTGTCGCTGCCGGCTGTGGCGCGGTCCATGATCGCCAGCGACAGGGAGTGGACGGCGGTTGCATCCTTCTGCGAGGACGTCATCTCGCGGAAGGAGGCGGCGGAGCGGATCAGAGAGGAAAGTCTCCTCGCTGATCCGATCCGTCGCCGGCGAACTGGGTGGCGTCGGCGCGCCTACGAGCGTCTGATGCCGCCATAGTGAGGGTGCGGGGAGACTGGGGCAGCAGTCTCACCCGCACCTTTCCGCGGAGGGACAGTGCCCCCGGTGCGCCCGGACGCTGTCACCTGGAATGGAGCCCGCGTAAAGCGGGCAGCCGCTGGGTGGACCACTGACGTCATATCAGGTTCCAGTGGTCCACTCGTGAAGGCGGGTGTTGGTGCACAGGGGGGTTTTAGTCGGTATGCCAGCCGCCTACCATCTTTGAGCCGGAGAGTCCGACATAACCGCCTCGCTACCCCAGGCGGGGCGGTATGCGTAAAGCATTTCCCCTCTACAAAAAAAAAAAAAAAAAAAAGGTTAGAACTGCCATCGCCTACGACCCAAGTCATAATCTAATATTATGGTAGGTACATACGAACAAGTAAAAAAACATAGGTATCATATAATTTTATACCTACCAAACTTTAAAACTTCAACATTCAATATGAACCGCCGCCGCCGGGCGGAATGACACCCCTTCTCCGCGACCCTATTAATGCCTCCATTGTTTTGAGAAGTCATGAATGCTGAAATCACACACCTTAGACACCTTATTCTTAGTCCGCGTTATTACATTTTTTTTTTTTTTTTTTTTTTTTTTTTTATACTACCAAGTAGGCAAACAAGCATACGGCCCGCCTGATGGTAAGCAGTTACCGTAGCCTATGGACGCTTGCAACACCAGGGGTATTACTCGCGCGTTGCCGACCCTTTAGAAACCTTATAACTCCTTTCTTGAAGAACCCCATGCTATAGTCTTTATTATACGGAACCCTACATTGTTGCGTGCATGCACTTGGCCGGTTTTAAAATATTAGTTTAGATTATGCATGGATATATGTATATGGAGATATCGGTATGGGCCATCTTATGCGAACATATATCGACCAAGTAGGTGATATGCTAAAAAAGGGCCAAATTAAAAGTAACAGGAACTAACGTTTATGCATGAAGAGGTTGATGAATGTACTCGTAGAGGAAGCGAAATAAGTATGTCTTAATGGAAACCATTGGCGCATAGTCTCTACATCCTCTCTACGTGAGGTAGTCCACTTAGAGCACCCGTCCGAATAGCTGCTCTTCGTGGACTAGGCTAGGTGCTATTCGCGCAGGTGCTATTCGGACGGGTGCTCTAAGTGGACTACCTCACTCACCGTGAATTTTTTCACATTTCCAAATACCACCATTAAGCTGGCAGGGACACACACACACACACACACACACTTAACTCTAACAAAAATTAGCATTGAATGCCTAATATTTCACAAACGAATCGCTCAATCAAAAAAACTGTCTTAGGAAACTTACAATATTTTCGAAAGATTTTTTTTCATATTTACTCACCATTTACCTTCCCTGGACTTCCACAAAAAATTCAAAACTAAAATTAGCCAAATCAGTTCAGCCGTTCTCGAGTTTGCGAGACTTGCAGCAATTGATTTTTAACCGACTTCAAAAAGAGGAGGTTATCAATTCGTGATGAATGTACTCGTAGAGGAAGCGAAATAAGTATGTCTTAATGGAAACCATTGGCGCATAGTCTCTACATACTCTCTACGTGAGGTAGTCCACTTAGAGCACCCGTCCGAATAGCACCTGCGCGAATAGCACCTATCCTAGTCTACGAAGAGCACCCATCAATATTTTTAGCAGGTGCTCTTCGTGGAATCAGATTTATAATAATACTGATGGGTGCTCTTCGTGGACTAGGCTAGGTGCTATTCGCGCAGGTGCTATTCGGACGGGTGCTCTAAGTAGACTACCTCCTCTACCTACATACCCCAATAGGAGACGGGCGTGTATGTATTTTCATATCGGAACAGGTAAATTTTTCATGTATTTTCAACGTTCGCATAACATGGATATATTGGAAATGACAAGTTAGATTTTGTTATTTCCGGTCTCCGGAAAAGTGCAATATATTAAATATTTTCAAATGAAAAATATATTTACCTGTGGGTGCGAGTGGGATAAATAAATATGTATAAAGATTTCACTCATATTCAATATTGTTATTTCAAATACAATCTATACATGATAACTGTCTTGGTGGCTCTGTGGTTGATTTGTGTGACTGTCAATCACGAGATTCCGGGTTCGATTCGTCGATCCAAAAATTGTCATTGAGTTTGTTGTCAATTAATTACAATAGATGCCCGGAGTTTGTGATGTTTACACCGCGCGCCGTGTCTCAGTAAGCACGTAAAGCCGTTGGTCCTACGCCTGGTCTTTCTCTGGTCGTGTCGAATTGCCGTCCCATCGGACTATGAAAGTGAGGGAATAAAGAGTGCACTTATATTTACGCACACACTTATGCACTAATATGGGAGTATCTCTTATATATGGTTATATGTTTCTTTCAAAACGCATCCCAAGATGAGCGCTGGAGACCTGTACTCTCATACAAAAACACAACTACATCGCTGTGTTTAGATATTTGGCTGTGGTTTTCTGTAAGTTGGAGGACGTTCCCCAGACGAGCTTGCTCGCTAATATGGTGCCTACCTCTCTTATTATATATCAATATTTGAAAAAAAAAGTGTCTGTGAGAGTAGCACAAATTAAATTGAGTTTTTAAAAAAACCCAATCTTGAAATACAGTTTCTGCATCGCCTCCTACGGTCCCATCGTCTAGGTACCAGATGTTAAATTTAGAATTAGTTTTTTCAATGATGGGGTGGATGGCTAAACTGAAAATAACTGGCCCAAGAGGGTCACCTTGTTGGCAACCAACTGCTGATTCTAAAAGTTGTTCTTTGTATAGTCATTTTGATGGATGCCTATAGCATTGCCAAAGAAATTTGAAAATTTTGGGGGTTTCCAATTTTGCCTGTGACAACAAGGTGTCCCTATCCAACGAATTAAAGGCATTCTTCAAATCAACCTTAAGGATGACTTCACCATCACCACAGTCAAGGTATGTTGATAATTGAGCGCGCAACGAACATCGAAACAAATTAGATTTACAATATTTTCAAATCGGTAATAAGACGGCAGTCCTTTGCTGTGATTGGTTGCTCGTCGCATCGAATGCGCTAGAGATTGACGCAACGTGTCGTGTCGTCACAGTCGTTGTATTTATCGATAAATAAATCATTTATGCAAAGAACACATGATCTTAGCTCATCTGTTTATTTATTATAGTCTCTTTGTGATTTACGTAACATTTTAAATGAAATTGGTTTTAAGCATGCATTACATCGATTTTCAATAATAAAGTTATTAGGAACTATTTTAAAAATTGTTATTTAAAAAAATTGAGTTAGTACTTAATGTAACTTATCTAAAATATGTAGTTATATTTGTGACTTATCTAAAATATTCAGTTATATTGCACGTTGCATAGATGGCTGTCGATAATTGGGTAAATGTGTCTCCTCACTACTTCAGGCTCGCTAAGAATCGATGACGCGCAAATTGGGTGTGGCTTGTTGAAATAGTGGCACGCGCGAAATATATGCAGAAATGTGTTTGTCACCATTCTATCTCTATCTATTTCTGTGGGCTTAACCATCTCGACCGGAACACCCATCTAAATATATAGTTCCCGTCAAAAAAAATCATAGACACCCGAACCCGACGCGGCTATTCAGCTCCATCAAACACCGGGAAGTACTTCAAATCTCCCTTACAAGATTTGCCTCTAACATACAAACTAACTAACATACATTGCAAGCTAAATAAAAGCTTGTAAAAATGGGCTAACCTGGTCTCCTCCGAATGCTGCGACGCAAGGTTTGATACCACCAGTACCGGTCGCTATCAAAAGTAATCCGATCATAGACGTTGTCCTGTAAATAAAAAATGTATTTATATATGAACTTTTCTAAATTTTTATTTTATTTTATTTCTTTTTCTTTTATTCCTATATCTCAAGCATGGAATGAAATTGTTTGTCACCGTAACTGAATAAAAATTAAGACTATAACAACCTGCTGTGCCAGTAATACGTGCCATTGCAAGCAAAACGACAAAAAAATCGTGATAGGTGATTCGCCTCTTAATCATCACACATCTCGTCACGGCTATGGTCCATACATCATCATCGTCTCAATCCATAAACGTCTCACTGCTGGGCACGGGTCTCCTCCATATATTGTGAGGGATTATATTAGCCTACTATACTATGCTGGCCAGACAGGGTTTTGTTCCGAGTTTTCCCTCTCTTGCAGTGGATATTGTCAGCCTGACCTACTCCCTTAGTCGACTCTTACAACACTCACGGGATAGAACGGGGTGGTGACATTTGTATTCTTAATCCGTCACCACACGGACCATACATCGTCATCATCTCAGCCAAAACACCTGGACTGCTGGCCTTTTAAGGATTTTCAGATTTTCCCTTAACCTTTACCAGGACGTCAATTCACCTTGTTGGAAACCTGTCTACGCTGTGGTCACTCGGTCTATTTATTTATTGGAAATCTAATCCTAAAAATATATACCTGCATAGGTACTTACGTGGGGGGCAACATGAGGGGAGGTATAGCAGCACAACAGGTCAATATTGTTCCAATCAAATATATTATTGAAAAATATAATATCACCCTGAAAATAAATATTGTAAATAAGTGCACAACTATACTAATATTATAAAGCTGAAGACTTTGTTTGTTTGGTTGAACGCGCTAATCTGAGAAAATACTGGTTCTTTTTTTGTTGAATAGTGCATTTATCCATGAAGGCCCTATAGCCTTCATGGATAAATGCACTATTCAACAGGGGTTCATAGGTATAACATCACGCTATGATCAATAGGGGCAGTAGTGAGATTTATTGCAAAATCGGAGAAAATATTCCAAATTACCACGCGGACGAAGTCGCGGGTACCCCAAGTGTGGTATATAGGTACTGGGTAAGATATTACCTCGCCACCAATACCACACCGACTGTGGTGGGTGCGATTCGATTCGACACGGGACAAAACTTCTGTAATCCATAAATAATTGTTATGAGTCTGGGTGTACTTCGTGAATAGTTATTTATAAATACTATAGGTAAATTATCTTAGAGAGATTTTTGTATTTGTAGTAGTGTTCGTATATGTACACGGATTCAAAATTTGAAATTTGAATTTCACTATACGGTCAGCAAATAAGGTCTGTCACATTTTTATTATTTAAGTATTTATTTTGTGTAATATTTTTTGATCAATATTTTATTATTTTAACATTGTTATATAAAAATGTTCCGATGATGATATATGCCCGAGGTAAACTTTGGCATCGTATGGTAAAATTAGTTTCGAGAGATTTTTGCAGATGTAGTAGTATTTGTTTATGTTTATTAACAGGGATTCTAAATTTAAGATTTGAATTTCATTGTACGACCAAAAAAGGTTCGACACAATTTTAAGAAGAATATAATATTGACTGTCAAAAGTCAATAAGTCAGTGAATGTCAAATTTTACCTAAATAATTATATTGTTCAGGTTCTGACTATAAATAGTATAAAAAATATAAAAGTTCTCAATTATTTATTTCCTTATGTGCTGACCGTACACAACTACAAATGCAAAAATCTCTCTAAGATAATTTACCTATACATAGTTACTTGTTCAATGATAAATAATGTCAACCTACTCGTATAATAAATATAAAAGCTGATAATATTTGTACTATTTAATTTAAAAGTAACTGTTGCCTGTGGCTTCGTCTGCATGAATATTTCCTTTTTCAGGATACCATCGACCTTGTTGCCAATTTTTTTAAAGATCCATTAAGCCGTCAAGTAAAGCCGTCAAGTAAAAAAGGTAATAGAGGGACAGAAAGAGTTAAGTTCAACCACAGTGTGTGTAGAATTAAAGCCTATATCGGTAGAACAACCTACAGAATGCGAATGAGGTACCGACCCGCAAGTAATGTCTCACCTCATGTTCTGCTCTTTGTGCCCTACCACCTGCACTCGTGTGGTGTGGAGCGAGCGCGCTGTGGCCCTCCCACAGCCGGTGGTGACGGGTCGGACGTCACACTCGGTAACTAATTTAAGCGTACCATCGACACAAAGGAGAGGAAGTAAGGATTTTTAGTTAGATAAATGTAACGTGGTGCACACAAACAACTATTTATATTTTTTCTCTATTTACAAACTTTTATTTATCTTTTTTTTATACTACCAAGGTAGCGGTGGCAAACAAGCATACGGCCCGCCTGATGGTAAGATATTATCTCGCCGCGAGGTAATATCTTATCTAATATCATATATCTTATCTAATATATATGTATAATAGCATACCACACCGACTGTGGTGGGTGCGATTTGATTTGACACGGGACAAAACTTCTGTAATCCATAAATATTTGTTATGAGTCTGGGTGTACTTCGTGATGCTTGCAATGTATGTTAGTTTTTTTAGGTCAAATCTTTTATAAACGTTATTATAAGCTAGATTTGAAGCACTTACTGGTGGCTGAAATTTGTAATACCGACGTAACTTCGATACAAGATGTCCGTGTCGTATTTGGGCAGTTTAAAGAATATTTAATGCGTAATTACAAAAATACATTAAAAAAGCTTGTATTTAAAAATATAAACTGTTCCCGTACTTAAGACCAAGCCCTGTGTCACGGGTGACTTTACAAATATACTATTTACCGACATTTTGTCGGTAAATAGTATATTTGTAGACCCTCGCAACACACACCAAAACAACGCATGCATGCATCACTTTACATGTTGTTTTCAAGATTTCATTTTTTTTTTATTTGACTAATTTGTATATTCATGCCAAATGCTTTCTAGTATCCTACAAATAATTCTATGATCACGATGTTTTTCTTCGCCGTTAGCGGCAGGTAAATCATTTGATTAGAAAGTCACATTGATGCCACTCGGGATTAATCTCGCACCTTTTGCGTGCAAGTAAATAAAAATGGCCGTGCAGCGGAATATCATAGAAATAAAATTAAAACTTCTCAGCGGAACGACGTCCACTGCTGGACATAGGCCTGCTCAAAAGATTTTGACAACACACGTCTATCGGCTGCCCACAACCACGTTGTCGTCATCGTAGGTCGTCGGTACACCTTGTTAGAGGCCTAAATAAAAATATGATTGTAACCAATCATTATTATCCTTACTAATATTATAAATGTGAAAGTTTGTGAGAATGGATGGATGGTAAAAACTACTAAACGGATCTGGATGAAATTTGGCACAGAGATAGATTAAAGTGTGGAATATTACATATGCTGGCGGCATTGTCACGTTGAATGATCATTAATTGTAACAAAAACACAAAACTCATACTTGTATCGTCCAATGAAGTTATCAGCCAATATAGCTATATACTATTTACCGACATTTTGTCGGTAAATAGTATATTTGTAGACCCTCGCAACACACACCAAAACAACCATTTATGGACAACACAATTTTTGTCCCGTAAGAGGATCAAACCCATAACACGCCGCGCATTAAAAATTGGCAATGTAGCCACTTAAGCCCGTCAACCAACCGTGCAGTCAAAGACATATCGTCATACATATATATCATTAACATCATATACATAGATAACATCAGGCACGTGGCCATCAGGCAGGCACGTATCAGGCATTGGGAAAGGCATAGACTATTCAAACTCGAAATAAATATTATAGCATCACACAAAGTTTTGTCCCATGTGGGAATCAAACATACTACCTCCAGTGTAGCAGTAGCTTTATCGCGATGACCTACAACCACACGGGTGAAGCCGTAAGCAACAGTTAGTAAAACAAAAATTAAAAATAAGCATGCAAACTGTTTCATAAACAAAATCTACGTGTGCCATATACAAACTAAGCAATTAGTTACTGAAAATTTTCATTTGTTTCTGACTGCTGCGGCTGAGTTAAAAACTTTTTAATTTTTCCGGGATAATAGTAACTTATGTGATATTACAGTGCTAAGCTATAATCTTCCCCTATGCTGAACGACATCCAGATCCGTTCAAATCTTTTGGGTTATTATATAAATCCTTCGATTTCAATTATCCTAAGAACAATAGTCCCACATCTAAGGCGAACAGCACTCTAAAATGTTCCTTAAGCTTGTGCACTTACCGGATAATAAACTTCCATTTATTCTCATATCTCGCAGTTTCAAATTTAAAGAGAAAACGTAACCCATATACGAATATTTATTTGGTCAAATTTCAACGAATTTGTTGCATTCGTCGTCAAAAGCATTTTATTTACATTCAGGGGATCAAAGGCTTTGACATCGGCTATTTTCGAAATAGAACGTTTTAGAACTTGCCCATCAAACGCAATATTTTGTATTTTTTTAATACGAGTAATACGACCCGCACACTTGTCGCTGGGGAATTCACTAAGTGCCTGTTCACACCAGCGATTTGCCCGGCGATTTTTCAGCGATTACGCGGCAAGGCGAGATTTATCTATCGACGCGTGCGGCGGCGATAGATAATTCTATCGCCGTTCTATTCGAACCTAACCTAACCTACTGATCATTTTATTAAATGGTCAGGTATTTCTACTCCTAGACCTAGACAGACTACGAAAATTACAAAACCTCCGACGCATTCCACTATTCGTATTTTATTTTAATTCACGAAAAAACAACGGAAATTATAATAATATAGAAAGGCTTGAGATAACCCCTTGACACTCCACCCAACAGTTGTAGATTCCTATATTCAGGTGACTTGATTTAATGACCCATTTTTTTACTCCTCTAATAACATTTTATAAGTTAATCGGCTATTACTCGTAAACTTCTGAACCCTACTAAGCTGTGATAGTTTTCGTTTTGATTTTGTTATATACTACAGACTACCGTACCGTTTTTTCACATACCAATATTAAGCTGGCAGAGGGGGGAGGGGCACTCCACTCTATCAAAAAATAACACTTTAAATCTTAATATTTTCCAAATGAATCCCTCAATCAAAAAATTCTGATCAAACCAGCAATATTTAAAAAAAAACTATTCAAAGATACCCCACACCATGCGCATGCATGCATCACTTTACATGTTGTTTTCAAGATTTTTTTTTTTTTTTATTTGACTAATTTGTATATTCATGCCAAATTACAGCTTTCTAGTATCCTACAAATAATTCTATGATCACGATGTTTTTCTTCGCCGTTAGCGGCAGGTAAATCATTTGATTAGAAAGTCACATTGATGCCACTCGGGATTAATCTCACACCTTTTGCGTGCAAGTAAATAAAAATGGCCGTGCAGCGGAATATCATAGAAATAAAATTAAAACTTCTCAGCGGAACGACGTCCACTGCTGGACATAGGCCTGCTCAAAAGATTTTGACAACACACGTCCATCGGCTGCCCACAACCACGTTGTCGTCATCGTAGGTCGTCGGTACACCTTGTTAGAGGCCTAAATAAAAATATGATTGTAACCAATCATATTATCCTTACTAATATTATAAATGTGAAAGTTTGTGAGAATGGATGGATGTATGTTACTCTTTCACGTAAAAACTACTGAACGGATCCGGATGAAATTTGACAGCGGCACAGAGATAGATTATGGTGTGGCATAGCACATAGGCTATAATTATAATAAGAAAGACGTAGATATCTCACTAGCGCGCGGAAACTGTTGCCTGCTGAGAAGTAGCTTCCTTTAATCTATCTCTTTCCGTCATTACTTACCTTCCGAATTATCTATCGCATTCATATTTAAAAACTATAAGCAAGTGCGAACAAAAATATGGGAACAATATAGTCAGTAAGATTGTTCATATTCCACTCTTTCACTATTCCTCTTCGGTTGTACACTTCGCTTACTCTCACTTTTATATCTTTTTCCTTTGCCACACTGGTTTGCTGGTAGAAAACTCAATCTTGAGTTAAGCTCGCCTTTGTACATGTTATATTTATGTGTATTTGTTTTCTAAATTTATTGTGTACAATAAAGAATTTAAGAATTAAGAACAAAACTGAACTCAGTGTGAAGGTAGCTTATCTTTCTTTACACTAATATTACTAATGGACTGTGCTGTACATATATACTCGTATATATAAATATAATAAAAACTTATTTCAACTAACTAAACTTAACTAATTAATTAAATAAAAGGCAATAGTTTAGGCGTCATAATATTTCTCCGTATCACTATCAACCAAAAAGTGCCCAAAATGCTTGCGGCATTGTCACGTTGAATGACAATGCCGCCATTATCATTAATTGTAACAAAAACACAAAACTCATACTTGTATCGTCCAATGAAGTTATCAGCCAATATAGCTCCCATGAACGGCATTGTGTAACACATCATAATGAATATGTGATAGACCACGGTGGCGGCATTCTCATGTAGACATAACACGTTTCTTAAATACAGCGATAATATCGCTGAAAATAATAAACATGGTTATAAAACTGGGACGTCCATATACAATTTATTTGTGATTATAATTTAAGATTTGAATGTGTCAACTTAACATTTAAATTGTTCGAACACTTATAACTCGAGAACGGCTAGACCGATTTTCATGGTTTTTATTTTGTTGTATTCGTCTCCATTTATATTGAGTCCGACATACACGCAGGCCGAGCCGCGGGCAACAGCTAGTTCAAAATCTTTAACTCACCTTTTCCGCACTTACAAACGAAAGTTTCAAAAATAAAATGAAATAATTTAAAGCTAGATAATAACAATTTCAATAAGCCTAAACACGGCTAGATTACATTCTTTAATAACGGAAGTCCGTTGCCTACCTTCCATCTTCATAATCAGATTAGTTTAATGGTATGTTTTGCATTTACTTCATTACATTTGCTGTGTTATGTAGCTTAACAACCTTAATCGAGACTATAGATTATATAATCACCATCCGTGAAATACTAAAAAATCTGCTTCATCGGTCAGCAGATTTTGACTGCCTTGGTGGTCCAGTGGCCGCGTATGCGTCTGCTGTGCACAAGGTTGTGGGTTCGATTCCCACACAGGAGACAACTTTGTGTGACTCGCAAAGAGTTCTTCTGAGTCTAGGTGTAATTTGTGTCCGTTAATTGTATGTTTGTAAAGTCCCCCGCGACACGGAGCTTGTTCTCTAGTGCAGGAGTTGTCTTTTTAACAAAGAAAGATTATTTTTTATTCCGATAAATTATTTTTACTAAATGCAAATGTTTGATTTGTTACAAAAAATATCAAAATCGCTTTAGGTATGTCTATAATTGAGAAGTTCTCTCAATTCCTCATAGATCATATCATCAAAAATCTCATTTAGGGATACGTTTACATTGTTGAACGTATCTTTTAATTACACACGGCAACGGTTGAAACTAGATAAAATAGTAATTTCCTGCAAAAACTGTCTCTCATCCATGACAAGTCTCAGTTCGTTACCTTCGTGTAACAAGGCATCTGAGCTCATCTAAACTGAGGAAATAGCGCAATCTGTCGCGCGGAAACAAAGCGTTATTTGAATCTGCCAAACTCACCTGCACTAGCTCAAGCAATATCTTTTAAGCGCCGTTCCACTGAATATAACTTTTTATTCTCACAAGCCCTATTTTGAGAGCCTTTATAAACATACAATTCATGAGTACAAAATAGGTACACTATAATTTTATTTTTTTTATTTGATTTCATTTATTTATAAGTCAAACATGGACCACATTACACATACATAAATTATACATTAAAAATTACATTAAATGACAAATAAAATTAAATAATAATAAAATAACAAAATAATAATAATAAAATAATACTTAATTAAAATAATATTTCGACACTAGCCCGTACTTGTACTATGTCATAGCGTGCATATACAGGCAGTCAAAACGCTCGGCGAAAGCGCACAAGATACTGTTCGTGCTGACCCGCACCCTGCGCAGATGCGCACCAGTGATGTGCACCGCTTGCGCATGGTTGTATAAAAACAATCTACGCGCGCTTCGGCGAGCATCCCCGAGGCGCTACAAAAGCGAGGTAGCCCCAACAGCAACCTAAATGCATTATTGTATTGTACGCGTAGAGCGTTGTACTGCTTTTGCGTATAACTCACCCACAGACTGCTCGTGTAGAAAGACGTGACGCAAAGACGCAAAATGCCTTGAATAGGGTGATTTTGACGTCCTTCGAACAGCTAGCAAATATGCGAGTTATTATATTCGCACGAACAGACAACGCCCTACGCTCTCTTTCCATGTCAGCTTCGTCTTTTAGATCCGGGGTTAGAATGTACCCAAGGTATTTAAACTGTTCTACCCTGTTGAGAGAAAAACCATTCAATCTAAGTTTGGGTATTTGACTTAGGGACCTTCCCCGAGCCAGAAAGACCATCTTTTTTTAACATTGTAACTCAAACCGTGTTGCTTAGCATATTTTTCGCAAATATCAAGCAGCTGCGACAATCCACCTACAGGGGCACTGAGCAGCACCATGTCGTCCGCATAACTAATATTATTAAGGCAGTTTCCAACAATATGGCAGCTGACATGCGTGCTACTGAACTCCTCCACAAGCGCGTTCACATATACGTTAAAAAGTTTCGGCGATGTCAGCCCCCCCTGCCTCACGCCGCACTCCAGCCCGTATGTTGTCGAATACGCCTCCGACCATCTAACAACGTTGATCTGGTTCCCATACCAATAGTCAAAAGTACTGATTAATTCCTCGGGCATCGATGTTTGACGTGGTTTGGACAGTATAATAATTTTTAATTTAATGGTGACAAGCGTCCATAAGCTACGTCCATAGCTGCTTTCCACGAGTAGTGGTAGTCCGACAGCCGTCGCAAGTACCTACTATGTGTCAATGGCGAGCGTAGCAGATCGCTTTCATACATACCTACATATCATCACGCCCGTATCCCATTGGGGTAAGCAGAGACTATGGTAAGCAAATTGATTCAATCCAGAATTAATTCTTTCGATTCCTCTACATTCATCACTTTCAGTAGGTACAAATTTGGAGGAATATAGGACTAGCCTTGTTAAAAAATTACTCACCCATACACCGCCACGCACACTTACAATTACGACACAAGTCACGTAAGTAAAATTGTATTATTTTTATTTCTTACTAGCGACCCGCCCCGACTTCGTCCGGGTTAAACTATTTTCAGCGCATCTTTCTTTTTTTTATATAAGCTTTTCCTGACAATAACAAATACAACAAAAAAAGAATTTCTGAAATCAGTCCAGCCGTTCACGCGTGATGCCGTGACAAAGGGAAATAAGGATTCATTTTTATATATAAGAAGATATTTTTGTACCTTCTTAGGTAAACTAATTTTGTATAGTAAGTTTTGATTAAAGTTTATTGTATAATGCGAGTTGAAAATAACTAGACCCCACGGACAATAGGCCTCCCTCAAAGATTTTAACAGCACACAGTCCTGAGCTGACCTTGTCCATCGGTTGCCGTCGCCGGTAGTTGCACCTGTCCCCCTTGTTGCAGGCTTGCCACTCTGCGAGTTCCAGAAGGTATATTACTTAGCTATAACTAACAGACTGAATACATACTTCTTAATCCACAAAAGGAAAACCTTTCACAAAATTCTGTTGCAATTATACAAAATATCGACGTAGGTTGGCTATAAATCATTTTTCTATGCTAAAAATAAACCTTTAAAATACAATTTGTTATATGCCACCAAAGAAAATATTCGCACATTCGCTACTTTTCTCTTTGTTTATAAAACAATGTGACAAAGAATATAGACTGGTATTTACCAAAGAGTATATAATATATTATAACCAGGGCTTATATAATATAAAAGCACTCTAGTTCTCTGTGGCAAACAACAAAGAGTTAATATATAAATATCTAGTTTCATGGAGTAAGGTGTCTTTGGAACAATGGTATGGATATGCTTAAGTTATTGTTCTGAGAAAGTAAACAATATCGGTGATACTGAACTTGTTGTAGGTTATTCCATACTGCACACAAAAGATACAGCATAGATAGCAAATACATGATACATACATTATAGGTAGTAATAGTATTATGTTACAAAGACGTCTTATAGAAAATGTCTTTGTGTATTCTTCATTTAGAAAGAAAGTAAAGGTACATTGAAATGTTATGCCTAGGCGTTTTTCACAAAAAACGATACTAGCAAAATCGTACTGTCCCACAACTTCAAACATATATGACACAAGTACCTATAAGTGAAATTTTAAATTGATTTTGTTCAATAGTTAAAAATCTAATTGCATTAAAAAGTACCACAAAAAGCGGATATTTGTTTTTATTATATTTAAAAATAACCGAAATAGGAAGAAAAAATTTCGTGTGTCCCTCGGTGCTTCCGGAGATTTGAGATATATCACACTTGTAAAATATTAGTCTGAGTATTCAAATTTAAATTAATTTATAGTGGACCATAGGTTACACATATGATCACAGTTATAATAAAAGCTCAGCTATGTCCCGCCATTAAGGCATACAAAATTAATAGACAAATGACAAAAAGTATGTTTTAGTGTTTGAAAATAATTATGTAGTCTCTGTATGTCTAAAAGTGTCGTTGCAGGTTATATGTGATTAAAAATATAGTTACTTCAAGAAATATCTTTTTTTTTATACTACTTGGCAAACAAGCATTCCGCCGCAGTTACCGTAGCCTATGGACGCAACACCAGAGGTATCACTCAGGCTTCAAATTGGAGAAATCCTGAGATACGAATATGTTTCTTTCAAAACGCATCCTTAAATGAGCCCTGGAGACTCACACACAGGAGCACAACTACACCGCTGTGTATAGTTATTTGGCTGTGGTCTTCTGTAAGGTGGAGGTCCTTTACAGACGGGCTTGCTCGCTTGTAAGGTGCCCTACCTCTCTTGAAATAATTATTTTAATGTTGTCCTACGAAAGCCATAATCGTAGTACCGGAAAATCCGGTTTCGTCACGGTGACTTTGATATCTTACACAAGACAAAATCTACTAATTTGTGTTTCATCTGCTTGCCTGACTTCATTGTGATCGTAAATAATACCGCTGTTCTTGTGTTAAACATCAGTTGCGACAACAACTGACGAATGTTTTGGTATCTTTGGCATGCAGAAATAGTTTTCTGGATAGGGCCTAATTTTGAATATAAAAAAACACGTTTTCTTTACTTTATCATATTGTATTTAAAACAATAAACTAACCTATATTAGATTAGTAAATTTAAACTATGCGGATGACATGAGCTTGCTCAATGCCTCAGTATGTGGACTGAGGAAATTGGTGCACATTTGTGAACCTTACGCGAAAACGCAAGGTCTTTTATATAATGTTAAAAAGAGTGTCGTTATGGTCTTTGGGGCTGGTGCAAAATACCATGAGACGATGCCACCAATTAAATTGAATAGTATACCACTAAATAGAGTACAAAATTTCAAGTATCTAAGACACATATTGACCGCCGGCCCCAGGGATGACGACGATATTCAGCGAGAGCGAAAGGCGCTATCGGTGAGGGCGAATATGATTGAAATTGGTTCCTCTCTATTTTCTAAATATTTTATTGTTCTCTGATTATTTATTGCCACCAAATATCTTATTTTATTAATTAAACCGTTCACGAATACATTTTACATACATACATGTCATCACATCCGTCTCCCAGTGGGGTAGGCAGAGACATTTAAACCGACTTAAAAATAAGAAGATTAACAATTCATGTTTTATTACAATTATTAGTAGGTATTTAAAGTCTTTTTCATCATCATCATCTCAGCCAAAAGACGTCTACTGTTGGACATAGGCCTCCACCAAGGATTTCCACAACTCTCGATCCTGGGCCGACCTTGTCCATAGGTTGCCCGTGACCTTATTTGACTGCGTGGGCAGGCCTTCAACAAGGTAGACCGATGAAGTCTTTTTATTTTGTTAAAATTATTTAAATAGTTTTGTATTATGTAAGTACTATTAGGTACCAATATATGTATGTATGACACAAATTGCTTGTAGCTGTTTTAACAATGTTCAACTTGCGTAGTTTTGACGAAAAAAATACTATTATTTTTATACTAATAGGCTTATATCCCTCCAAGTGTATGGAGGAGACCCGTGCCCAGCAGACCAGCAGTGGGACGTCTATAGGTTAAAATTATGACGATGATTTTTATACTTATCGTACGTACATACCATACGATAAGTATAAAAATCATTATTTTCTCTACTGGTCGTTTTGATCATAATCAGTCATATAATATATAATCAGTCTTTTAATTTCATTTTACAATAAATGATTGCAAAATCTTTGCCTTTTCAATCGTTGTTATATACCTTTGAATTAGTAAACATTGTTAAGAGGTAGACTTCCTAAATTAAAATGATTAAATTGCATTGCATTTAAATTTTAAAAGACTGATATGCTGTGGTAAATTGTTAACATTCTGTATTTTACATGCCTATACCGCGGAATTAGGTGCCCATAGAACGTAATTCCAACCAACTATACATCGGAATTAGGTTTTGTACTAAAAATCACGTTTCCTAATTCCGATCCTAGTATTAACGAATGCAACATTTTTGCATAATATATACCTACAAATTAGTGCTCAGTTATAATATCTTCCTAAATAGGTATCATACTTGCTAAAAATTACATTGAATTGTTAATAGGTAAACTTAGTTTTTTGTCTTGACTTACTCATACAACGAATTAACAAAATACTTAAACACACCACCTTGGAAATACTATAATTAGTTAATGCTATGCAAAAGTGTACCCCGAAGTTAGATTTTTATACTTATAGACTACAACATTTTTGTGTAAAGTGCCTAATCATGAATACAACCCAGAAAATTAAAAAATGAAATCAAGTCTATGAAATTATTCGCCGATCTCAGAAAAGTAAAAGAAGGTCAAAACATCAAACCAAGATCACTTAAGTGTTTTCAAAATGATGTCATCTTATTGGGATTAATACTTGGCCTAATGAACGGTAAAATCTGTTCAGGTCATTCAATGGAATTAATGAAGTAAGGTAATGGGAGTATCTATTTTGTTATAGTTTTAAGCTTGATATTTTATTTCCATGAAAATAAATCTTAATAAAATTATTTTTATAGTTTACCTACTTGTAACAAAAAACGTGCCCAGTATTTATATCCATCGCAACAGTGTATTTTTGTTGTATATTCCTAGTTGTTATACATATAACAACTAGGAATCAATAAATAATATTACACTGCCAAAGTGGTGACGATTTCTTGTCACACTCTATTACTTTTACTCGCAAAACAAAAATTATTAAATATAAATATTTAATTAAGGGTCATGAGTTGCATCAGGTGGAAATGGTTCGAGATCTCGGTGTAATTCATGACTCCAAACTAACCTACGAACATCATGTAGACTACATTGCTAAAAAAGCCAACAAAGCCTTGGGTTTTGTTATGAGATCAAGTTCCCAATTTACGAACTTAAAAGTAGTTAAAGTACTGTATTGTTCTTTGGTGCGTAGTATCCTCGAGTATTGCTCTCAATTAAGGAATCCTCGATACAACATTTATATTGATAGACTTGAACGTATTCAGCGTAGGTTCTTGAGGCACTTGCAATACAAGTCAAAAAAAATTGACCCCACTTATGAAGCTCGTTGCCGAAGACATCATATCCTGCCACTAAACGAAAGGAGAAAGTGTGCGGACATAGCTTGTATGGTGAAAATTGGTCAGAACGCTATAGACTCACCTGATCTATTGTCGAACATTTATCTCAAAGTTCCAAATAGATTAACGAGACATCAAGCATATTTAGATGTACAACATAGCACATCTAATTATAGGCAAAACTCTTTCTTTGTCAGAACTGCGAAAGAAATAAATAACCTGGTAGCCTACCCCGAACTGGACCTATTTAATACAAAGGCACATAAATTTACGAAAACAGTAGCACACTCGTGGTTTGGCTCTCAAACTGTGTAATTTAAGTTATTGTTTATTTTTTCCTTACTTGATCAAAAAGTAGATATGTATACCTAATATATTAATATTTAGTAATACATATCAATATAAATTTGTTGTTATATATAAGTATATTAGTCGTTTAACTGCGAAAACATGTAAATGGTGATTAGTTGTTACATAAGTTGTATTATTAGTTAAACTACACTGTATGTTTTCCCAATAAATAAAAATAAAATAAAAATACGTCATAGTAGAACAGATATGTTTTTTTCCTGCTTGTTCTACTAGTATAACAAAAAGTAGAACAACGGTGAAACGACCAAAAATCCAGATCCTTTTTTGATTGAGAAGCCGAACTGTAAACCAGTCCCATCTCTGATCGAAGTGCTGAACTAAAAAAATAGGTTAATAGGTCACCCGGGTCCAGGTGACCTACATATGGATCTAGTGCCATCTGTTACTAAAAGTCGAAATAAAAAAGAAAGACCCATCTATGTGTAAAGAGCTGAACTGAAATGTAGATCCACCTATGTGTCTGCATTTTTAGTTCCGCTCTTTACACATAGATGGGTCTTTTTTAATTCGACTTTTCAATAACAGATGGCACTAGGTCCATATGTAGGTCACCTGGACCCGAGTGACCTATTAACCTATTTTTGGAACGAAATTCCTTATTAGCGAAATCTCTAAACGGCCAATAATAAAATGTCAAATTTGTGTAAGGAGGTTTTTAATCTAAGAGTAAAGTAAGTAAAAAATAAAGTAAAAGTCAAATACACAAATAGTAGCTTCAAATTTAATGAATTAAGGCTAGACCGCACTTTGCGACGCGGCAGTGGAGCGACGCGACACGTCACGACACTTTAGGTATCCATCCATCCATCTCAGCCATAAGACGTCCACTGCTGGACATAGGCCTCCCCCAAGGTCTTCCACATCATTCGGTATACCGCACGTGAACTGCAGTGCCGCGACAGTTTGCAGCAAATTTTGTCTGTCAGTCGTTTGGCAATTTCTGAGGAAGATGGAAGAATGTTGTTTTTCCTAAGAGAATTCGTGTATTGTACATTTTGCTGATCATAAATCTCAGGATATTGACTGACTATTATAATTAATTTCTCTTTGTTGAAAGCCATTTTAAACACTTTTTTAAATCTGCTACTTGGGTGGCAAACAAGCATACGGCCCGCCTGATGTTAAGCTGTTACTGTAGCCTATGGACGTATGCAATACCGCAGGTATCACTTGCGTGTTGCCAACCCATTTTTGTACTCCAGGGATTTAAAATATCCCTGGGATTTAGGGATGCTTTTTGAAAGAAACGTAAGTATTGCTAAATACCTAAGTTTCTTTCAAAACGCAATTGTAACTGCTCTCTTTAGTTATTTAGTAATGCTGAAGGTGGCGCTGTTGACACTTTCTCTAGGAGTTGGCATAGATCTTCGCCCAAGGGGCAGTGTTAAAGCCGGCGCTCATTATACCTACATTTTCTTAGTCTAGGAAGAGGTGAACTTGGCATATCTACAGTGAAGAGAGCAAATCAGGAGTAGGTATCTTTTATATCAAACATCGGTGCCGCCTAGATGCCAACAGGCTCGGCTCTAATGGGTGATCCGTCGCTGAAGACACCAATAATACACATTTTAAACTCTTTAATAGGTACGTACATTCCTCTAGCAATATTGCTTGGCAGTCGAGCCAGCGCGAGCGGCCCATCTGATGGTACCTATCAAAGAAGTGGTAACTCTTGGCAATTCCATTGGCATTGCCAAGCTGTTGCCTATGTATCAAGAAGGATATGTCATACACTCAGGAAACGATGCTACGTCAAAATGAATGCAGTACCTACTTAGAAGTACCTACGAATCAAGGGTATCCCTTAATAATAGGTGTACCTAGCCTTTCACAATCAAACAGCATATCGCTGTTTGTGCCTAAGTTTGTTATTTGGTAGTATGACAGTCGTCCATCTCATTCGGGCTTATGTGTTTTCGACTTCAGGTTTTCGGAGCCTATATAACTCTACATCGCAGGTGTTCCCCGGCGACCCTGAGGCAGCGGCTGCATATTATATACTTTTTTACTCATCTCCATAAAGGGTTTACCTTGGCCTTGTTAGCCACGTAAGTTTCATTGGTACCCACCGCGTGACTGTCCGTATTATAAATAAAAATCAATAATGTGTTTTGAAAATAATATATTCATACAATATTTTATCAAAAAACGCTACTTAAAACTAACTAATAATAATAAAAATAAAACGAAAATCTCCTTACAAGCAACATCAGCAAATTATATAAACAAAAATAACAATTATTAACACACAAACATTTAACACAGTAAATAGATACCATTGGGGCTTTTATAAGGTTTCTTCACCTCCATTACCAAGACAGTAAGTTTTTGTAACATCTAGACTGTTAAAGACTGACTGAAATTGTTTGCAAACTTTGAAGTCAATTTTAGAAGAACTGAAAGTTTTAGTTTTTAGCATTTTTAAAAAATCGCCTGTCTAAAATGTTTTGACATGTCGAGCATATACTTTACCGAGACTCACTACACCAATTTAGGCTAAGAGTACATCCATTGTATATAGTATAACACGGAAGCCGACAATAACTGCAAAACGTATACGAAAGTCATACCTTCTAATGTTAATTTTATTAACAAATGAGAGGGGCTCATTATATTATTAAGTAAACGATCAGCAGGCTATCTCGACTGTAAGTTGTTACAGTCCTACCTCACCGAGACGCCAGGGCTACGTTTCCAAACAATTCATATTAAAATGTATGACAGATAACACACTTGGCGACGGTTTGGCATCATCGCCAATTTGGAAGCGTAGCCAAGACTAACGGGTCACTAGCACGCTAAATAGAGTACAACATTTCAAGTATCTTAGACACATATTGACCGCCGGCCCCAGGGATGACGACGATATTGAGCGAGAGCGAAAGGCGCTGTCGGTGAGGGCGAATATGATTGAAATTGGTTCCTCTCTATTTTCTAAATATTTTATTGTTCTCTGATTATTTATTGCCACCAAATATCTTATTTTATTAATTAAACCGTTCACGAATACATTTTACATACATACATGTCATCACATCCGTCTCCCAGTGGGGTAGGCAGAGACATTTAAACCGACTTAAAAATAAGAAGATTAACAATTCATGTTTTATTACAATTATTAGTAGGTATTTAAAGTCTTTTTCATCATCATCATCTCAGCCAAAAGACGTCTACTGTTGGACATAGGCCTCCACCAAGGATTTCCACAACTCTCGATCCTGGGCCGACCTTGTCCATAGGTTGCCCGTGACCTTATTTGACTGCGTGGGCAGGCCTTCAACAAGGTAGACCGATGAAGTCTTTTTATTTTGTTAAAATTATTTAAATAGTTTTGTATTATGTAAGTACTATTAGGTACCAATATATGTATGTATGACACAAATTGCTTGTAGCTGTTTTAACAATGTTCAACTTGCGTAGTTTTGACGAAAAAAATACTATTATTTTTATACTAATAGGCTTATATCCCTCCAAGTGTATGGAGGAGACCCGTGCCCAGCAGACCAGCAGTGGGACGTCTATAGGTTAAAATTATGACGATGATTTTTATACTTATCGTACGTACATACCATACGATAAGTATAAAAATCATTATTTTCTCTACTGGTCGTTTTGATCATAATCAGTCATATAATATATAATCAGTCTTTTAATTTCATTTTACAATAAATGATTGCAAAATCTTTGCCCTTTCAATCGTTGTTATATACCTTTGAATTAGTAAACATTGTTAAGAGGTAGACTTCCTAAATTAAAATGATTAAATTGCATTGCATTTAAATTTTAAAAGACTGATATGCTGTGGTAAATTGTTAACATTCTGTATTTTACATGCCTATACCGCGGAATTAGGTGCCCATAGAACGTAATTCCAACCAACACATCGGAATTAGGTTTTGTACTAAAAATCACGTTTCCTAATTCCGATCCTAGTATTAACGAATGCAACATTTTTGCATAATATATACCTACAAATTAGTGCTCAGTTATAATATCTTCCTAAATAGGTATCATACTTGCTAAAAATTACATTGAATTGTTAATAGGTAAACTTAGTTTTTTGTCTTGACTTACTCATACAACGAATTAACAAAATACATAAACACACCACCTTGGAAATACTATAATTAGTTAATGCTATGCAAAAGTGTACCTCGAAGTTAGACTTTTATACTTATAGACTACAACATTTTTGTGTAAAGTGCCTAATCATAAATACAACCCAGAAAATTTAAAAATGAAATCAAGTCTATGAAATTATTCGCCGATCTCAGAAAAGTAAAAGAAGGTCAAAACATCAAACCAAGATCACTTAAGTGTTTTCAAAATGATGTCATCTTATTGGGATTAATACTTGGCCTAATGAACGGTAAAATCTGTTCAGGTCATTCAATGGAATTAATGAAGTAAGGTAATGGGAGTATCTATTTTGTTATAGTTTTAAGCTTGATATTTTATTTCCATGAAAATAAATCTTAATAAAATTATTTTTATAGTTTACCTGCTTGTAACAAAAAACGTGCCCAGTATTTATATCTATCGCAACAGTGTATTTTTGTTGTATATTCCTAGTTGTTATACATATAACAACTAGGAATCAATAAATAATATTACACTGCCAAAGTGGTGACGATTTCTTGTCACACTCTATTACTTTTACTCGCAAAACAAAAATTATTAAATATAAATATTTAATTAAGGGTCATGAGTTGCATCAGGTGGAAATGGTTCGAGATCTCGGTGTAATTCATGACTCCAAACTAACCTACGAACATCATGTAGACTACATTGCTAAAAAAGCCAACAAAGCCTTGGGTTTTGTTATGAGATCAAGTTCCCAATTTACGAACTTAAAAGTAGTTAAAGTACTGTATTGTTCTTTGGTGCGTAGTATCCTCGAGTATTGCTCTCAAACATGGAATCCTCGATACAACATTTATATTGATAGACTTGAACGTATTCAGCGTAGGTTCTTGAGGCACTTGCAATACAAGTCAAAAAAAATTGACCCCACTTATGAAGCTCGTTGCCGAAGACATCATATCCTGCCACTAAACGAAAGGAGAAAGTGTGCGGACATAGCTTGTATGGTGAAAATTGGTCAGAACGCTATAGACTCACCTGATCTATTGTCGAACATTTATCTCAAAGTTCCAAATAGATTAACGAGACATCAAGCATATTTAGATGTACAACATAGCACATCTAATTATAGGCAAAACTCTTTCTTTGTCAGAACTGCGAAAGAAATAAATAACCTGGTAGCCTACCCCGAACTGGACCTATTTAATACAAAGGCACATAAATTTACGAAAACAGTAGCACACTCGTGGTTTGGCTCTCAAACTGTGTAATTTAAGTTATTGTTTATTTTTTCCTTACTTGATCAAAAAGTAGATATGTATACCTAATATATTAATATTTAGTAATACATATCAATATAAATTTGTTGTTATATATAAGTATATTAGTCGTTTAACTGCGAAAACATGTAAATGGTGATTAGTTGTTACATAAGTTGTATTATTAGTTAAACTACACTGTATGTTTTCCCAATAAATAAAAATAAAATAAAAATACGTCATAGTAGAACAGATATGTTTTTTTCCTGCTTGTTCTACTAGTATAACAAAAAGTAGAACAACGGTGAAACGACCAAAAATCCAGATCCTTTTTTGATTGAGAAGCCGAACTGTAAACCAGTCCCATCTGTGATCGAAGTGCTGAACTAAAAAAATAGGTTAATAGGTCACCCGGGTCCAGGTGACCTACATATGGATCTAGTGCCATCTGTTACTAAAAGTCGAAATAAAAAAGAAAGACCCATCTATGTGTAAAGAGCTGAACTGAAATGTAGATCCACCTATGTGTCTGCATTTTTAGTTCCGCTCTTTACACATAGATGGGTCTTTTTTAATTCGACTTTTCAATAACAGATGGCAGTAGGTCCATATGTAGGTCACCTGGACCCGAGTGACCTATTAACCTATTTTTGGAACGAAGTTCCTTATTAGCGAAATCTCTAAACGGCCAATAATAATATGTCAAATTTGTGTAAGGAGGTTTTTAATCTAAGAGTAAAGTAAGTAAAAAATAAAGTAAAAGTCAAATACACAAATAGTAGCTTCAAATTTAATGAATTAAGGCTAGACCGCACTTTGCGACGCGGCAGTGGAGCGACGCGACACGTCACGACACTTTAGGTATCCATCCATCCATCTCAGCCATAAGACGTCCACTGCTGGACATAGGCCTCCCCCAAGGTCTTCCACATCATTCGGTATACCGCACGTGAACTGCAGTGCCGCGACAGTTTGCAGCAAATTTTGTCTGTCAGTCGTTTGGCAATTTCTGAGGAAGATGGAAGAATGTTGTTTTTCCTAAGAGAATTCGTGTATTGTACATTTTGCTGATCATAAATCTCAGGATATTGACTGACTATTATAATTAATTTCTCTTTGTTGAAAGCCATTTTAAACACTTTTTTAAATCTGCTACTTGGGTGGCAAACAAGCATACGGCCCGCCTGATGTTAAGCTGTTACTGTAGCCTATGGACGTATGCAATACCGCAGGTATCACTTGCGTGTTGCCAACCCATTTTTGTACTCCAGGGATTTAAAATATCCCTGGAATTTAGGGATGCTTTTTGAAAGAAACGTAAGTATTGCTAAATACCTAAGTTTCTTTCAAAACGCAATTGTAACTGCTCTCTTTAGTTATTTAGTAATGCTGAAGGTGGCGCTGTTGACACTTTCTCTAGGAGTTGGCATAGATCTTCGCCCAAGGGGCAGTGTTAAAGCCGGCGCTCATTATACCTACATTTTCTTAGTCTAGGAAGAGGTGAACTTGGCATATCTACAGTGAAGAGAGCAATTCAGGAGTAGGTATCTTTTATATCAAACATCGGTGCCGCCTAGATGCCAACAGGCTCGGCTCTAATGGGTGATCCGTCGCTGAAGACACCAATAATACACATTTTAAACTCTTTAATAGGTACGTACATTCCTCTAGCAATATTGCTTGGCAGTCGAGCCAGCGCGAGCGGCCCATCTGATGGTCCCTATCAAAGAAGTGGTAACTCTTGGCAATTCCATTGGCATTGCCAAGCTGTTGCCTATGTATCAAGAAGGATATGTCATACACTCAGGAAACGATGCTACGTCAAAATGAATGCAGTACCTACTTAGAAGTACCTACGAATCAAGGGTATCCCTTAATAATAGGTGTACCTAGCCTTTCACAATCAAACAGCATATCGCTGTTTGTGCCTAAGTTTGTTATTTGGTAGTATGACAGTCGTCCATCTCATTCGGGCTTATGTGTTTTCGACTTCAGGTTTTCGGAGCCTATATAACTCTACATCGCAGGTGTTCCCCGGCGACCCTGAGGCAGCGGCTGCATATTATATACTTTTTTACTCATCTCCATAAAGGGTTTACCTTGGCCTTGTTAGCCACGTAAGTTTCATTGGTACCCACCGCGTGACTGTCCGTATTATAAATAAAAATCAATAATGTGTTTTGAAAATAATATATTCATACAATATTTTATCAAAAAACGCTACTTAAAACTAACTAATAATAATAAAAATAAAACGAAAATCTCCTTACAAGCAACATCAGCAAATTATATAAACAAAAATAACAATTATTAACACACAAACATTTAACACAGTAAATAGATACCATTGGGGCTTTTATAAGGTTTCTTCACCTCCATTACCAAGACAGTAAGTTTTTGTAACATCTAGACTGTTAAAGACTGACTGAAATTGTTTGCAAACTTTGAAGTCAATTTTAGAAGAACTGAAAGTTTTAGTTTTTAGCATTTTTAAAAAATCGCCTGTCTAAAATGTTTTGACATGTCGAGCATATACTTTACCGAGACTCACTACACCAATTTAGGCTAAGAGTACATCCATTGTATATAGTATAACACGGAAGCCGACAATAACTGCAAAACGTATACGAAAGTCATACCTTCTAATGTTAATTTTATTAACAAATGAGAGGGGCTCATTATATTATTAAGTAAACGATCAGCAGGCTATCTCGACTGTTAGTTGTTACAGTCCTACCTCACCGAGACGCCAGGGCTACGTTTCCAAACAATTCATATTAAAATGTATGACAGATAACACACTTGGCGACGGTTTGGCATCATCGCCAATTTGGAAGCGTAGCCAAGACTAACGGGTCACTAGCACGCTAAATAGAGTACAACATTTCAAGTATCTTAGACACATATTGACCGCCGGCCCCAGGGATGACGACGATATTGAGCGAGAGCGAAAGGCGCTGTCGGTGAGGGCGAATATGATTGAAATTGGTTCCTCTCTATTTTCTAAATATTTTATTGTTCTCTGATTATTTATTGCCACCAAATATCTTATTTTATTAATTAAACCGTTCACGAATACATTTTACATACATACATGTCATCACATCCGTCTCCCAGTGGGGTAGGCAGAGACATTTTAACCGACTTAAAAATAAGAAGATTAACAATTCATGTTTTGTTACAATTATTAGTAGGTATTTAAAGTCTTTTTCATCATCATCATCTCAGCCAAAAGACGTCTACTGTTGGACATAGGCCTCCACCAAGGATTTCCACAACTCTCGATCCTGGGCCGACCTTGTCCATAGGTTGCCCGTGACCTTATTTGACTGCGTGGGCAGGCCTTCAACAAGGTAGACCGACGAAGTCTTTTTATTTTGTTAAAATTATTTAAATAGTTTTGTATTATGTAAGTACTATTAGGTACCAATATATGTATGTATGACACAAATTGCTTGTAGCTGTTTTAACAATGTTCAACTTGCGTAGTTTTGACGAAAAAAAACTATTATTTTTATACTAATAGGCTTATATCCCTCCAAGTGTATGGAGGAGACCCGTGCCCAGCAGACCAGCAGTGGGACGTCTATAGGTTAAAATTATGACGATGATTTTTATACTTATCGTACGTACATACCATACGATAAGTATAAAAATCATTATTTTCTCTACTGGTCGTTGTGATCATAATCAGTCATATAATATCTAATCAGTCTTTTAATTTCATTTTACAATAAATGATTGCAAAATCTTTGCCTTTTCAATCGTTGTTATATACCTTTGAATTAGTAAACATAGTTAAGAGGTAGACTTCCTAAATTAAAATGACTAAATTGCATTGCATTTAAATTTTAAAAGACTGATATGCTGTGGTAAATTGTTAACATTCTGTATTTTACATGTCTATACCGCGGAATTAGGTGCCCATAGAACGTAAATCCAACCAACTATACATCGGAATTAGGTTTTGTAGTAAAAATCACGTTTCCTAATTCCGATCCTAGTATTAACGAATTCAACATTTTTGCATAATATATACCTACAAATTAGTGCTCAGTTATAATATCTTCCTAAATAGGTATCATACTTGCTAAAAATTACATTGCATTGTTAATAGGTAAACTTAGTTTTTTGTCTTGACTTACTCACACAACGAATTAACAAAATACTTAAACACACCACCTTGGAAATACTATAATTAGTTAATGCTATGCAAAAGTGTACCTCGAAGTTAGACTTTTATACTTATAGACTACAACATTTTTGTGTAAAGTGCCTAATCATAAATACAACCCAGAAAATTTAAAAATGAAATCAAGTCTATGAAATTATTCGCCGATCTCAGAAAAGTAAAAGAAGGTCAAAACATCAAACCAAGATCACTTAAGTGTTTTCAAAATGATGTCATCTTATTGGGATTAATACTTGGCCTAATGAACGGTAAAATCTGTTCAGGTCATTCAATGGAATTAATGAAGTAAGGTAATGGGAGTATCTATTTTGTTATAGTTTTAAGCTTGATATTTTATTTCCATGAAAATAAATCTTAATAAAATTATTTTTATAGTTTACCCACTTGTAACAAAAAAGTGCCCAGTATTTATATCTATCGCAACAGTGTATTTTTGTTGTATATTCCTAGTTGTTATACAGTATAACAACTAGGAATCAATAAATAATATTACACTGCCAAAGTGGTGACGATTTCTTGTCACACTCTATTACTTTTACTCGCAAAACAAAAATTATTAAATATAAATATTTAATTAAGGGTCATGAGTTGCATCAGGTGGAAATGGTTCGAGATCTCGGTGTAATTCACGACTCCAAACTAAACTACGAACATCATGTAGACTACATTGCTAAAAAAGCCAACAAAGCCTTGGGTTTTGTTATGAGATCAAGTTCCCAATTTACGAACTTAAAAGTAGTTAAAGTACTGTATTGTTCTTTGGTGCGTAGTATCCTCGAGTATTGCTCTCAAATATGGAATCCTCGATACAACATTTATATTGATAGACTTGAACGTATTCAGCGTAGGTTCTTGAGGCACTTGCAATACAAGTCAAAAAAAATTGACCCCACTTATGAATCTCGTTGCCGAAGACATCATATCCTGCCACTAAACGAAAGGAGAAAGTGTGCGGACATAGCTTGTATGGTGAAAATTGGTCAGAACGCTATAGACTCACCTGATCTATTGTCGAACATTTATCTCAAAGTTCCAAATAGATTAACGAGACATCAAGCATATTTAGATGTACAACATAGCACATCTAATTATAGGCAAAACTCTTTCTTTGTCAGAACTGCTTGATTGAGAAGCCGAACTTTAAACCAGTCCCATCTGTGATCGAAGTGCTGAACTAAAAAAATAGGTTAATAGGTCACCCGGGTCCAGGTGACCTACATATGGATCTAGTGCCATCTGTTATTAAAAGTCGAAATAAAAAAGAAAGACCCATCTATGTGTAAAGAGCTGAACTGAAATGTAGATCCACCTATGTGTCTGCATTTTTAGTTCCGCTCTTTACACATAGATGGGTCTTTTTTAATACGACTTTTCAATAACAGATGGCACTAGGTCCATATGTAGGTCACCTGGACCCGAGTGACCTATTAACCTATTTTTGGAACGAAGTTCCTTATTAGCGAAATCTCTAAACGGCCAATAATAATATGTCAAATTTGTGTAAGGAAGTTTTTAATCTAAGAGTAAAGTAAGTAAAAAATAAAGTAAAAGTCAAATACACAAATAGTAGCTTCAAATTTAATGAATTAAGGCTAGACCGCACTTTGCGACGCGGCAGTGGAGCGACGCGACACGTCACGACACTTTAGGTATCCATCCATCCATCTCAGCCATAAGACGTCCACTGCTGGACATAGGCCTCCCCCAAGGTCTTCCACATCATTCGGTATACCGCACGTGAACTGCAGTGCCGCGACAGTTTGCAGCAAATTTTGTCTGTCAGTCGTTTGGCAATTTCTGAGGAAGATGGAAGAATGTTGTTTTTCCTAAGAGAATTCGTGTAATGTACATTTTGCTGATCATAAATCTCAGGATATTGACTGACTATTATAATTAATTTCTCTTTGTTGAAAGCCATTTTAAACACTTTTTTATACCTGCTACTTGGGTGGCAAACAAGCATACGGCCCGCCTGATGTTTAGCTGTTACTGTAGCCTATGGACGTATGCAATACCGCAGGTATCACTTGCGTGTTGCCAACCCATTTTTGTACTCCAGGGATTTAAAATATCCCTGGGATTTAGGGATGCTTTTTGAAAGAAACGTAAGTATTCCTAAATACCTACGTTTCTTTCAAAACGCAATTGTAACTGCTCTCTTTAGTTATTTAGTAATGCTGAAGGTGGCGCTGTTGACACTTTCTCTAGGAGCTGGCATAGATCTTCGCCCAAGGGGCAGTGTTAAAGCCGGCACTCATTATACCTACCTTTGCTTAGTCTAGGAAGAGGTGAACTTGGCATATCTACAGTGAAGAGAGCAAATCAGGAGTAGGTATCTTTTATATCAAACATCGGTGCCGCATAGATAAGCTCGGCTCTAATGGGTGATCCGTCGCTCAAGACATCAATAATACATTTTGAACTCTTTGATAGGTACTTACATTCCTCTAGCAATATTGCTTGGCAGTCGAACCAGCGCGAGCGGCCCATCTGATGGTCCCTATCAAAGAAGTGGTAACTCTTGGCAATGCCATTGACATTGCCAAGCTATTGCCTATGTATCAAGAAGGATATGTCATACACTCAGGAAACGATGCTACGTCAAAATGATTTTTAGAAGTACCTACGAATCATGGGTATCCCTTAATAATAGGTGTACCTAGCCGGCTTCTAATCAAACAGCTTATCGCTGTTTGTGCCTAAGTTTGTTATTTGGTAGTATGACAGTCGTCCATCTCATTCGGGCTTATGTGTTTTCGACTTCAGGTTTTCGGAGCCTATATAACTCTACATCGCAGGTGTTCCCCGGCGACCCTGAGGCAGCGGCTGCATATTATATACTTTTTTACTCATCTCCATAAAGGGTTTACCTTGGCCTTGTTAGCCACGTAAGTTTCATTGGTACCCACCGCGTGACTGTCCGTATTATAAATAAAAATCAATAATGTGTTTTGAAAATAATATATTCATACAATATTTTATCAAAAAACGCTACTTAAAACTAACTAATAATAATAAAAATAAAACGAAAATCTCCTTACAAGCAACATCAGCAAATTATATAAACAAAAATAACAATTATTAACACACAAACATTTAACACAGTAAATAGATACCATTGGGGCTTTTATAAGGTTTCTTCACCTCCATTACCAAGACAGTAAGTTTTTGTAACATCTAGACTGTTAAAGACTGACTGAAATTGTTTGCAAACTTTGAAGCTCGAATCAATCAATTTTAGAAGAACTGAAAGTTTATATTTTTAGCATTTTTAAAAAATCGCCTGTCTAAAATGTTTTGACATGTCGAGCATATACTTTACCGAGACTCACTACACCAATTTAGGTTAAGAGTACATCTATTGTATATAGTATAACACGGAAGCCGACAATAACTGCAAAACGTATACGAAAGTCATACCTTCTAATGTTAATTTTATTAACAAATGAGAGGGGCTCATTATATTATTAAGTGAACGATCAGCGGGCTATCTCGACTGTAAGTTGTTACAGTCCTACCTCACCGAGACGCCAGGGCTACGTTTCCAAACAATTCATATTAAAATGTATGGCAGATAACACACTTGGCGACGGTTTGGCATCATCGCCAATTTGGAAGCGTAGCCAAGACTAACGGGTCACTAGCACGCTGGTAATGTCGCCAATAAATTGTACACGAGCAAGCTGCGTCAGTCTCTCAATGGCCAACCGGCTGCTATCCTTGATACAAGAACTGACAGATAGTATTCTTGGCAACCAGAGGTAACCATGCCTGCGACGTCGCAATGGCGTTTCAGTGAGGTAGTAGGTACCCTTAGATCACGGGAGAGGCCTATAGGCGACAACTCTGCCAGCTATGTGGCCACAAACTTCTCGATAAATAAATAAGCATACAAAATGTAAAGTGATGCACATACTAACGTACAACTTCTACTTTTTATTGATACAGACATACAGATATAGACAGATTGTGCTACTTTTTTAAAGTCTACTTCCGCACTAAAGGGGACTCTCTATTACTGAGTATATATATAACATACATTTCCAGACTCGGACAAACATTTATGGATCAATCGAATTGTTATTTTTTCCCATTTAAGAAATATCCTAACAACATTTATACGTATACAACACTACCTAACTATAAATTAGGCTCGTAGTTACGGAATAGTGGTGCGGATTAATAGATCTATGTAATCTGCGTTTACCGCGGTCTATCCGTAGATAGGTAACCTTTTCAAAAACACGAGGGAGAGGTTGGGGAAGTTTTACATACATTTAGATAACTGTCAAAAAGTATCTACACCTATACTCGGGATATTAAATCGTAGATCACGCTATCTTATCTTATGTCCCGTGTGGGGATCGAACCCACAACAAGCATTAGACAACATAAACCACTAGAAAACCACCCGCAATCAGATTGGTCGCCAGTGTTTTAAAAACCTTTTTTTTGGACATCAATTCCCATTTTATTGGATAATCAGATAGACATTAGCTAGCTCTAGGCTGTTAGTTCTAGCCCCATTTAGCTAGCATATGTCCAGTATAGTCCAGGTATATAGGTATATTTTTTTCGGAAATATACCTATATACCTGGTTCAACGTTTTCTAAAAATTTAACCTAGCTAGATCGATTAATCGGCCCCGAAACCCCTTTTATACTAAATTGCATGAAAATCGTAAAAGCCGTTTCCGAGATTTAGATTATGTATATAATCTATACTAATATTATAAAGCTGAAGAGTTTCTTTGTTAGGTTAAACGCGCTAATCTCAGAAAGTACTGGTTCGATTAGAAAAAAATATTTTTTGTTGAATAGTGCATTTATCCAGGAAGGCTAAAGGCTAAATAACATCACGCTATGATCAATAGGAGAGGAGCATTAGTGAGATAGACCCCTAGTATATGTATATACAAGTATTTCTCGTTTAAAGGTATTAGATTTAAGAGAAGAAGAATTATCCTTGTAACTTGTTTTAGATTTAGGGATATACGAATTTTAGGGTTTTTAGATTTTCTTGTTTTACAAAAATCCGGACGCACGTGAACTGCAGTGCCGCGACAGTTTGCAGCAAATTTTGTCTGTCAGTCGTTTGGCAATTTCTGAGGAAGATGGAAGAATGTTGTTTTTCCTAAGAGAATTCGTGTATTGTACATTTTGCTGATCATAAATCTCAGGATATTGACTGACTATTATAATTAATTTCTCTTTGTTGAAAGCCATTTTAAACACTTTTTTAAATCTGCTACTTGGGTGGCAAACAAGCATACGGCCCGCCTGATGTTAAGCTGTTACTGTAGCCTATGGACGTATGCAATACCGCAGGTATCCTTTGCGTGTTGCCAACCCATTTTTGTACTCCAGGGATTTAAAATATCCCTGGGATTTAGGGATGCTTTTTGAAAGAAACGTAAGTATTGCTAAATACCTAAGTTTCTTTCAAAACGCAATTGTAACTGCTCTCTTTAGTTATTTAGTAATACTGAAGGTGGCGCTGTTGACACTTTCTCTAGGAGCTGGCATAGATCTTCGCCCAAGTGGCAGTGTTAAAGCCGGCACTCATTATACCTACCTTTTCTTAGTCTAGGAAGAGGTGAACTTGGCATATCTACAGTGAAGAGAGCAAATCAGGAGTAGGTATCTTTTATATCAAACATCGGTGCCGCATAGATAAGCTCGGCTCTAATGGGTGATCCGTCGCTCAAGACACCAATAATACATTTTGAACTCTTTAATAGGTACTTACATTCCTCTAGCAATATTGCTTGGCAGTCGAACCAGCGCGAGCGGCCCATCTGATGGTCCCTATCAAAGAAGTGGTAACTCTTGGCAATTCCATTGACATTGCCAAGCTATTGCCTATGTATCAAGAAGGATATGTCATACACTCAGGAAACGATGCTACGTCAAAATGATTTTTAGAAGTACCTACGAATCATGGGTATCCCTTAATAATAGGTGTACCTAGCCGGCTTCTAATCAAACAGCTTATCGCTGTTTGTGCCTAAGTTTGTTATTTGGTAGTATGACAGTCGTCCATCTCATTCGGGCTTATGTGTTTTCGACTTCAGGTTTTCGGAGCCTATATAACTCTACATCGCAGGTGTTCCCCGGCGACCCTGAGGCAGCGGCTGCATATTATATACTTTTTTACTCATCTCCATAAAGGGTTTACCTTGGCCTTGTTAGCCACGTAAGTTTCATTGGTACCCACCGCGTGACTGTCCGTATTATAAATAAAAATCAATAATGTGTTTTGAAAATAATATATTCATACAATATTTTATCAAAAAACGCTACTTAAAACTAACTAATAATAATAAAAATAAAACGAAAATCTCCTTACAAGCAACATCAGCAAATTATATAAACAAAAATAACAATTATTAACACACAAACATTTAACACAGTAAATAGATACCATTGGGGCTTTTATAAGGTTTCTTCACCTCCATTACCAAGACAGTAAGTTTTTGTAACATCTAGACTGTTAAAGACTGACTGAAATTGTTTGCAAACTTTGAAGCTCCAAGAAAGTCAATTTTAGAAGAACTGAAATTTTAGTTTGTAGCATTTTTAAAAAATCGCCTGTCTAAAATGTTTTGACATGTCGAGCATATACTTTACCGAGACTCACTACACCAATTTAGGCTAAGAGTACATCTATTGTATATAGTATAACACGGAAGCCGACAATAACTGCAAAACGTATACGAAAGTCATACCTTCTAATGTTAATTTTATTAACAAATGAGAGGGGCTCATTATATTATTAAGTAAACGATCAGCAGGCTATCTCGACTGTAAGTTGTTACAGTCCTACCTCACCGAGACGCCAGGGCTACGTTTCCAAACATGAATTGTTGTATTAAAATGTATGACAGATAACACACTTGGCGACGGTTTGGCATCATCGCCAATTTGGAAGCGTAAGCCAAGACTAACGGGTCACTAGCACGCTGGTAATGTCGCCAATAAAATGTACACGAGCAAGCTGCGTCACAGTCTCTCAATGGCCAACCGGCTGCCATCCTTGATACAAGAACTGACAGATAGTATCCACTGGCTATTCTTGGCAATCAGAGGTAGCCATGCCTGCGACGTCGCAATAGCGTCTCGGTGAGGTAGTACCCTTAGATCACGGCAGAGGCCTATAGGCGACAACTCTGCCAACTATGTGGCCACAAACTTCTCGATAAATAAATAAGCATACAAAATGTAAAGTGATGCACATACTAACGTACAACTTCTACTTTTTATTGATACAGACATACAGATATAGACAGATTGTGCTACTTTTTTAAAGTCTACTTCCGCACTAAAGGGGACTCTCTATTACTGAGTATATATATATAACATACATTTCCAGACTCGGACAAACATTTATGGATTAATCGAATTATTTTTTTTCCCATTTAAGAAATATCCTAACAACATTTATATGTATACAACACTACCTAACTATAAATTAGGCTCGTAGTGACGGAATAAAGGTGCGGATTGATAGATCTATGTAATAAGCGTTTAAAATACCGCGGTCTATCCGTAGATAGGTAACCTTTTCAAAAACACGAGGGAGAGGTTTGGGAAGTTTTACATACATTTAGATAACTGTCAAAAAGTAACTACACCTATACTCGGGATATTAAATCGTAGATCACGCTATCTTATGTCCCGTGTGGGAATCGAACCCACAACAAGCATTAGACAACATAAACCACTAGAAAACCACCCGCAATCAGATTGGTCGCCAGTGTTTTAAAAACCTTTTTTTTCGACATCAATTCCCATTTTATTGAATAATCAGATAGACATTAGCTAGCTCTAGGCTGTTAGTTCTAGCCCCATTTAGCTAGCATATGTCCAGTATAGTCCAGGTATATAGGTATATTTTTTCGGAAATTAACGTTTTCTAAAAATTTAACCTAGCTAGATCGATTAATCGGCCCCGAAACCCCTTGTATACTAAATTTCATGAAAATCGTAAGAGCCGTTTCCGAGATTTAGATTATGTATATAATCTATACTAATATTATAAAGCTGAAGAGTTTGTTTGCCCCGTCTAACTATCACCACTTCTATACACCATAAAATTTCACATCTCAATTCCATGAAATTTAGAAACTGACTTTTTAAGTTTGATCCGGTTTTTACATCGTTAGGGTTTTCACGCGCAGAAATATCTAATAAAAAATAAAATAAAATAGCTAATATCTATTTGATTATTCAATAAAAATGGGTTGCCCGAAAAATAAGGTTTGTAAAACACTGTGCGCTATGATCGAGATCGTTTAGAATATTATTAGGTACTTGATTTTTTTTTTTTTTTATAAAGTCGTTTTTTATGCGTTATAGTTGCTTAGTAAATGTCTGTGTCAAACACAGGCAGATAGACACCAATAACTCATATAAGGTTATGGCCACACTTGACGGCAATTCCGTCGCTAATGTTACGCAGCGGAACAAAATGCATATAAATGACAAGTAGTGTGCCCGTTATTAGTCATGTACATGCAACTAAATGAGTGGCGTTTCGCTGCGTAACATCAGTGACGCGATTTCCGTCAATTGTGGGAATGGCCTAAGTAGTCAATTTTTTAATGTGGTCACGGAACACTAATAACATTTAACTCACTCGTCGTCGTCCTCCTGGGGGTCTAAATGGGGCAATAAAGAGGTAAAGAACTCAAATAAAAGCGGCCGGGTATTAGGATTCTGCAACCTAGGGTCTCTGGCAGTTGTATAAGAATACCGATTTGTTCCCGCTTCGAAGTTTGGGTTCCAGGCAGAAGGAACAAGCGATTCGCCCAGGTTCTGTAACAAACAAAACATACAATTACGTTATTTATTTATGTAGTATGCGTTTATTAATAATTAATTTGTAAATTGGTAATTTTATATTAAAATAAGGGACGAATAAGAAAGGCCATCTAGGAAATAAAATAAGAGATCAACGGTGAATGGCAGTCCATCATTTTTCAATAAGAAGCACACAATTTCATATAGGTACACTTGTGCTTCTGGTAAGAAACAAAGGTCGGGATTTTTAAAAATGTTACCCCTTAAAGGGTAAAAAATCAAATGAACCCCGCTGAAGCCGGTGCCTGCCCCTAGTGGAATATATTCATAATTTAACAGAAATTAACAGTAGCTTATTTCATGTGAACCAGTACAGTACTTGTGTGAGAAAACAATTTACAGTATCGAAGTTAACGTTTACTTAACGGTTTATTTTAAGGAAAAAAATACTATACTAGCGAGCAAGCCCGACTAGGGAAGCCCCTTCACCCTACAGAAGATCACAGCCAAATAACCACACACAGCGGTGTAGTTGTGTTCCTGTGTGTGAGTACTGGTCTCCAGCGGTCATTTAGGGATGTGTTTTGAAAGAAACGTATTCCTATCCCAGAGATACTTCCATCTTAAAGCCCTGGGGTAAAAAATATGGGTAACAAGCAAGTGAAACCTCTGGTATTGCAACCGTCCATAGGCTACTGTAACTGCTTAACATTAGGCGGGGCGTATGCTTGTTTGCCACCCAAGTAGTACAAAAAAAATCCTGTACAAAGAGATAAAAGAAAATGGCTAGGCCCTTATCTTTGTACAGAATATTGAACCCTGGGGCCCGCCCATTGCTACAGGTAATCCAAAAGCCCTATATCCATTTATATCAACTACTACGTATGCAGATAATAAGATTAAGTGCAGCGCCCTTATACCGTAATGATTAAGCTTTCGCAGAAGCGTATTGAGTTCAACGCAATCAAAACTTTTAAGAGGCCACAGAATACACCAATAGCATCCATGTAATAAGTAATTTAATTATTAAATAGTTAACTTACTGTATCAATGAGGAGATTGGACATGGCACGAATGCATGATAAATGACGCACTATTTCGATGGGCGTCGATTGGAAAAGGTTGCTGCGCATCACAGCCAAAGCCTTCACAGACTCCTATAGAAATAAAAAAATAAATTAATTTAACATTATCACCATTCAAAACTAAAGAAAATTACAGTTTCAAGAGCAATTAAATTGGTCTTTTCAAACAATATACACATATATAACGTTTTAGAGAGCAAGCTTTTTTTGGGCTGAATATAGTACGCCATAACTGAATTTTACTTGATCAGGACAGCGTGCTTTATTTTTTAAATTGATTATTATCAATCAAATGTAATTTTGTTTAATCATTCATTTTACCAACTTCTTTTTTACAAACAAAAATTTTGGTTATGAATATTTTTGGAATTATATTTTAACGTTTAAAATATTTGCAAAGTGAAATACTTACGAGATCTGTATTTTGTCAAAGACTACTTGTAAAGTAAAATGTTTGCTAAATGAGATGTATGTCAAATGATTCTATACTTAAGTAAAACAAAATAACAGAATATTAATCAAACCCAATAAAAATAGATTGTTAGTCTTATGCACTAAGCTAAGATTCGTTTATTTTTTTAACAATATGCGTACCCAGTTTACGTAAGGCCCAAAGTTTAAAAAAAAATAACTCACAATTTAAAAAGTTATTTTTAGAGAATCTCTTATTAACTGCAGGCGAATTTATGAAAAATAATTTGTTTACATACTTTAGTTGTTATGGCAACTGAAGTATGTTAACAAATTATTTTTAGTAAATAAGTGTTTAAGAGCATCTTTTAAAATATGAACACAACGCACATAAAATCAATTGCTTTGAATAAGATAGTATGTAGCTGTTAAGGATTTTGAGGTTTAAGCATTTGTATCATGTTATAGAAAACAAAAATGAATTAAGTCAAATTACCCTGATGTCTAGGTTGTTGTCATAATTATCACAAAAATCAACGGCACTTTTGATAAACCAATCCAACACTTTTGGCTCTCGCCAACGCGGCCAGCACAATTTCGCATATATCATTATAAGCTCTTTCATACTTGTATTGGCACTGAAAAATAATATATATTAGCAACATATACATCAACATTCAAGCCACCATAGGCTAGTAAAAAATGTTTCAGTAATATATTATGAATTATTCAGCTAAGTATAACCCATAATGCGTAGGAACTATCTGATCTGATAGGCTTTGTCCTAACGATGTGTTGTGTTTTACGTTACACTTTAATAACACCTCTTTTGAATTAAGAAACTTTTCCGTTCAATTTTAATATGCAATATTTGAAAAAAGTATTTATTAAAGTAGATCGTTTGGATTAACTTAATGGAATATCTTTATTTGGCCCACATGTATTGTAAATTGAACGCTTAGCGCGTTAAAAGGTAATTATTTTTAAAGCATCATGAATTAATATAAAATTTGTAACAAATCGCGTAGATGACGCTAAATCGCACAGACCTGGAATGCGTGAAAAAAGTATGGTTCAGAACTCTGGGTTGAGATATATTGGCACACTTCATAAGTTCCACGACCACTTCGGGATTCGACATTATGGCATGTCGTAAATTCCTGTCCGCGTCTATGGTGCTTGCTGAAATACATAATTTGTTAAAAAAATATGTGCCAACTGTTTCAGATTTTAATGTAGGTACACTATACAACCAATAAAAATAACAATAATAAACAGAATATACAGTATACAATTGTTGTTGACCTAGTGCCAAGCTAGATTTACTATTTTTTTTAGATATCGTAATTTAAAAGAGATCCAACTTTTGTTTCTTTCCAAATAGAAGACAATGGACATGAAGTTCTGCTAAGCGTTAAAAAGTTTTTACAGGGTCAATTATGACGAATTTTACAGAGTCGGTAACTGCTTACTATTAGGCGAACTGTATACTTGCTTGTCAATACATACAATAGAGAAAAATAACAATAAACACTCACTTTTATTTTTAATCGCAACGTGAAACTGTGCTAGTGCGAAAGAGAATTGTATATTAATGAGCATGCCGGCTTGACGTTCTCTGTTAAAATAATTGATCGCATCTACAAGCCATTGATGTTCTCGAGCTCGTAACGCGATTGTGTCGATGACAAACAGTACTGCCAACGGATCACTAGGGTCGATATTTATCAGCATCTTGGCAATCTCCAGAGCTGTTCGGTGACAAGCCTTGTTGGTTAATAAATACATGTACTTTAACATCGCCACATGGAATGGCCGGTTTTCTATATAATTATAAGTCAAACGCACGTTTTCCTGTAAAAAAAATAACCACAGCATACATTTTTGTAAATGCTACATGCCACAGAGAGATAATTCTAAAATTCTTTATTGTGCACATTAACTTAAAAAATATAATTATTATAATAACATATACAACGGCGTGCTTAATTCAATATTGAGTTTTATACTAGCTAACTAAAGTGCAGAAGAGGGAAAATGTACAACTAGAACTATATAACTGTAAAAAATGTCTTAATATTTGTAGCCTTTGAAATACCCACATATTGAAAAAAATATTTCCTGAAATAAATACCATTATTATATGAAACGGTAACTTACACTGGCTAAGTTAAAAGATGGATGAGCAACAAATTGCAGGAACGTCACGATGTTTTCTACAATTTCGTTGCCTAAACCGTGTTCATCAATGCGAAATAGTCTATCTGCAATCTAAAAGCAAATATATATTAGAATTAAGAAAAATACATACATTTATTATCGTATATATATAATATATATCGTAAGGTGTTACAGAAAGAAAAAAGTGTTTAGGTAAACTTATAACGCAATTATGTGAGTTACAATATCTATAAATATTTTCATTTCATAACTGTCATAAGTTACTCAGCTTATTCAACCTAATAAAGCCATTCTCATAATAGATGAGCTCAACAGGAAATTTTGGGGATACCTTTGCCCCCAATTCTATACCTCTACCATAATATCTAAGACCTCTCTAACTTTGTTACAAGAATGAAATTACTCAAGGTTCAGATTTAGGTATGTCAGATTAATCACATGCTAAAACGCGTACATTTAAAAGTTAATATTTTGAAAAAATACCACCTTTTGGCTTCATAATATTAACCTGAACACCAACTAGGGGTATTGTAGCCCGTCAAGATAAATCCACCGAACCCAAACCACAGATTACTAAATGTAACTATTTAGTAATCTGTGGTTTGTAACGTAACAGATACATCACTCCCATACAAAAGCGAAAATACCTACGCCATAATAGCCTACAAAATCTTAATAATAGTACCTGCTGTTCGCAGCGAAAAGAAATGTACCATAAGTACGCGCACAAAGAGTCGAGATTGTGTTGCCCGCCGGTGCGACTCACGTGCAAGCTCGTCATCGCACGAATGCGGTAGGGTTGTCTTTCTAACTTTCTCGTAAATTTTTAAGGAAGAGTACCTACACACAAGAAGCATTTTAAAATTACTAGGTACTACTAACTGAAGCCAGCTAAAATGCGTCCCTACTTTCAAATAACGTAACGTACCTTTCTTCATCTTTCGGCAATGAAAAAAAGTAATTTTTTTATTTTTCTTTTGACTATGACATCCAACGACTTCACAATAATCAACCATCGTGTCGTTAGTCAAAACTTAATATACGTAGTGTACGTAAATATCGGAATAATGCGTTTTGAGCGGGAAACGTGTTGTGCGCGCTTTGTGTCGCGTGCGGCAGCCCACTGGCGATCGGCTCGGTTACGAGCTACATAGCGATAGGCACATAGCGCGTGACCTTGAGCGAGTGACGGAGGCCTGCCCAAACACTAGACCTTTGTGTCAAAGTTCCTATGGCAAAATACCGACTTGTATCACATCATGAACACCACCTATGAATGTAATAATGGAATGTAGTATCCGATAACATAAATCTAACGAGCCCAACAGTATTGAAGAGTTCCTATGTTATATTCCTATCCCTATTCGTTTTTATATGAATAGATTATTTCCTGAAATTTCAACGGAAAATTAAGAAAACTATCTTACGTAACGTAGGTAAGTACTATGAAACATTACCTTCTAAACGAGTAACGAGCAATATAGGCACGCGATAAAAACCTTTTACAGCCACTTCGCTAGTACACTTACAGGTTTGTAAATCCATTTTAACTATAAGACAGGCCATATGTTTGTTTGCCACCTTATATAGTAGTACTAGGGATCGCCCGCAATTTCGTCCGCGTGGTATTTTGGAATATTTTCCTTGATTTTGCAACATATCTCACTACTGATACGCTCCTATTGATCATAGCGTGATGTTGTATAGATAAATGCACTATTCAACAAAAAAGATTTTTTCTAATCAAACTAGTACTTTCTGAGATTAGCGCGTTCAACCAAACAAACAAACAAACTCTTCAGCTTTATAATATTAGTATTGATATAGATAATCGGAATGGATCATAATGAAGCCCGATTAAGTTTTAAAATACAGATTAATTACAATTCCGAAATATTTTCTTACAAAAAAATCTGTTCTAACGTAAACTAACTCAAAATATATTAAAATATAAGAAAAGAACACAAGACAATTATTACACGGACACTAATAACAAAGTAGACGTTTTTAAGTACATTAAACATTTCTTAAAGACTTTGAATATATGTATTTGTGTAACTGAATATTAATTCTAATTTTGGCAGTTTATTCTTAATATTGGAAAACCGGAATGTCGTTCTTCAGACCGTGATCCCATCGAGCATTTGATTCGGACTTATGAAAATCAGATAACAAACAAATCGTATTTACAACTCTCGGTAAAATAAATTTCGTGATTTTTTTATAATAGATATTGTAACTCTTAGGTATTATGAAATTCGGACTTTTAAAAGTCGGAAAAGTACATAAAATATACTTTTAAAAGTCCACATAATTAAAGTTCAAACAAGATTTCACTTATTATTTTTATATTTAACTTGCCTCTAACAATGGTTCCACATGCATAAATTTCCTAGCATCTTCCATGCTCAATAGAGGTGCGCCAGGTCTCATAAACGATTTTGCGTATTTTATCAAAAATGTTTGCTGCATTTTTTGATAATGTATATCATGGTCAAACACAAAATATGTGACATCTCCCACACGTTTTTCAATAGACATAGATAATCCTAGAAAAGAAATGCGATAACGTAGTATGCATCTGTGTGACCGTTTATAGCATTGTGGCTCCTAAATGGCTGAACTGATATGGATTTCGATTTTTATTAATAATTAAGGAGTTTTTAAGGATTATATGTATGTTTATTACATTGTAATTTTCAGTTTTTAGTTATGCCTGATAATATATTCAATTAAAGTACTTTAGGAGTTTTGTCTGGAACTTAGATTTTCTTTGGGCTTAAAAATTTTATATGCTTCTACTTTGATTTTTTTAAAACTATGATAAGTATTTAATGAAAAAAAAAATCTTACCTGTCTTCTTAAAATTGTAAATCTTTGTTTCATTCGTTGGGCGCACCATGATTCTTTTGAGCAGTCGAGCTCGATAAGGCTGGGTTTTGATTCTGTAATATATTTACGAGTAAAAACAAACTACTTATTTAATTAACCCCGACAACTTTATAGAGTATGATATCGGTGCATATTTTAATCAGTAACAAATTTACAAATAATCGTATTAAAACATACCTTTGTCTGACGTCTTCAGGATCGTCGGGGCCAAACAGCCTCCTAACCTCATTTTCAATATTTAAATATTTAGCTTGTACAGCCAGTACATGCTTTATGGGATTTGGTGTTTCTTTTGGCTTGGCTGGCTCTGGTTCGCCAAGCAATGCGTTTATTTCCATTATAGACTTGTCTATTTCATCAAGCTGTAAAAAAACCTTTATTTTTAACTACATTTACAATTTAAATAACATGATAAATAAGTTGTATTACAAATAAAACCTAGACATAGTGATTATCACTACATAGTATAAAACAAAGTCATTTCCCGCTGTCTGTCTGTCCCTATGTATGCTAAGATCTTTAACACTACGCAACGGATTTGATGCGGTTTTTTTTAATTGATAGAGTGATTGAAGACGATGGTTTATATGTATAATACATGCATGTTATAATTGAGAAATACTAAAAAATCCGAAGCGAAGCAAAGGCATGTCGCTAATGACTTTAAATATAGAATATCACAAACAAAAGTTAGTGCCTCCCACACCTGTGTGAGTGTAGCGAGATATATTTGCCTCAGTTATGTCACTTTTTAGGCTGCATAATAACTATCAACACCCATTGAAGTGAAATAACAAAGAAACAGTTTAAACCAAGATTAGTATAGTAGTAGTATCGCATGATTGTGCAAGCCACCACCAATAAAATTTTAAATAATGTTTTTCCATCATGATCTGTTCGTAGTCTTACTTTTGTTTCTATGTCATTCATATTTACAAAAATAAGTAACTCCAAACATTATACACTGACTTGTTCCAAGAAATGCAACGTTTTCACTTTGTATTATAGACATAGCAAGCAGTCTTTAGAAATGCATTTTAGTACCAAAACAACATGGGGGTAATATTATAATATGCGATTTGTTTATAAGTAGTATTAAGGAAAGGAGTTTTTATAAAGGTGAATGCACTGTTTTCCAAACTTGGAAATGCTGCACGCTAATTTTATAAAATTTCTATCGCGACGTTTATCCCGGTTTTTTTAACTGTGCTTCTGTCAAAATATTGCCACGTTGGCTGTATTGAACAAAATGTCATATTATTATAATCATTTTGATAGTGTATAATCATTGTGATCATGTGAATAAAAGCCATTTTTATTTTACTCAAAAAACGAAGACGACTCAAAAGTGCAAACCGTACTGACAGGAAAGACAGGACCAAAACCATCCAGGGCCCTACCCGAACACACACAAAATTTCATCAAAATCGGTCCAGCCATCTAGGAGGAATTCAGTGACACACACACGCACACAAGAAATATATATATATATATATATATAAAGATAATAAATGTTTCTATGAGGGATTAGTTCAACAGCATAAGTATTATATACAACTAGCGGCACCTCCCGGCTTTGCACGGAAATACTACAGGACCAATTATTATATTTTATTATAATTCTGAAGGAGATAATGAACCAGGGGATCCTTAATACTTATCATATATAGTGTGTATATAAATACCTCCTGGGAAGGGCCAGCTTTCCCCTTCTTGCCCTTTTTCTTCTTCTTTCTGTTGTTTGTTTTTTTACGGGCACCTCCTGGAACAGCTTCAACTTCTATCTCTGCCTCATTGTTTTTGGCTGCCACAATTTCATTTTCTGTTTCAGAATCGGAGCCTACCTCCAACTGTAAAGGACACATTATTCTAGCTTTTTTTATTATACATATATAGTATTAACTACATCAACGCTTAGCAAATAAAGATCTTATTGGGTTTCAAGTAGTGTTTGCTGCCAGCTCGCATGTGAAAATTATTTTTATTTTATTCAATTGCAGAAGCATTATCAATGACAAATAATATTAAGCTTATTTAAAACCACACACATGTGTATAGTATACACACAATTTAAACAAAAAAAAACAACTTTAAATTCTAATAAGTTCTACCTTTCTCTCCGCACTCGCTCATATACCTGCACCCACTCTGTTTAGACCAGACACAGCAAAAAATTAAATTGTGAGAGAATCCCTTTATGGGCTTATTTCACAGGCTTATTTTACAACATTTTTACAGAACATGATTACTTCTTTCCTTTATTAGTATGTATGTACTTACCCCTTCATAGGTGTTCTTGGTTTTTTGGACAATGGGAGCAAAATCATTATCGGAATCAGAACTCGCCGGCGGCGGCAAGTCGTTGCCGCAAATCCTCCTAAAGTTTCTCGAAGACATCGCCTGCAACACCCAATGGTGGTTACTATTTACATTTTTGGCTTAACTAATACACTTCTGAATTAAATCGGTTTTAATTACCTCACACAATCCTTAAAAGTTAGTAAAATGCAGGGCTCGCAACGCGATGCACCGTGCTTACTGCGCAGAAAGCATCAGTCAGTAATCTAGGGCGGGGAAGGCCGCAGGACGCTTTGCTATTCGCTAGGACCCAAAATATATCTAGGCACCTGATGCGTGCGCAATAAAAACCAATCAATAATCTCGTCTGGACCTGTCTGGACCCTCGGTCGTGGAGTAGGTACTAAGTTATGACTGTAGGCAAATTAAATTAAAAAAAGTACAGAACTTAGACAAGCTGTAATAAATTTAGAGATTTATTAATTTCGGTGTTACACGTAGGTATTATACGTGTATTTAAATCACCTAACCTATAAAATTATACCTATTAGTTGATAAAATATGTAGGTAGTGTACGTATGTTATAAAATGGCAAAATATTTATTATACAAATACAACGATTAAAAGAATTTTAACGGCGTTCTTTGTTAGATATGAATACATGGAGCGTATATCTATATACCTGCGTACCTAACAAAGTGAGTCAATTTTTAACTGCATCTAATAAACAAAATGTAATACTACTAAAAAAGTATATAGGTACATAACGTACTGACTGACTGAATTATTAGGTATCCTTTGACTTTGGTCTTTGTGACATGCATGTCACACATTATTGTGTCAGTCAAATACTGTCGATCGTGTCAACAATGTCAGTTTCTTTGTTTATGGTTTAAGCCAAAGATAAAGGATAACATAGATCGAACATATTTTAAATAAACTTACCCTCTCGGCCCAGCAATTTTCAGCCTTGCCATTCACCCCATCATCACCAAATTGAAATCTCATACTCTTTCATCAACTTTGAACATTAGGTTGGAAGGCCGTACTTGGACACAAACTTCTTTGCCCACCAGGCATGGAGGCTTAGGCATTAGGAAAATATCTAGCGTCAGCCTTCCAGCCTATTTATCTTCATCTCACAGTACTTTTGACCTAACCTGTAAAATTCTAAATAAATCTCATGTTTTTAATTCAGTACTCATACCTTTTTTAGCTAAGCCATTGATGCGTGGAAGACCAGTCGTGTGGCCAGTCATTTGGGCACCTTTTTTTTTTTTTTTTTTTTTTTTTTTTTTATTCTACCAAGGTGACAAACAAGCATACGGCCCGCCTGATGGTAAGCAGTTACCGTAGCCTATGGACGTTTGCAACACCAGGGGTGTCACTCATGCGTTGCCGACCCTTTAATAACCTTATAACTCCTTTCTTGAAGAACCCCATGCTATAGTCTTTTGGGAAAACCTCGGCAGGGAGCTCATTCCACAGCCTAATCGTACGTGGTAAGAAATTCCTCTGGAATCTTACGGTACGGCAAGTTTGAGGTGCAAGGATGTGAGGATGAACTCCCTGTCGGTGGCGAGAGGTGCGTTGATAAAATGTGGCCGTGGGCATCATCTCGAACAATTCCTCAGAACACAGCCCATTGTACAGGCGGTAGAACACACACAAGGAGGCGAAGTCTCTCCTTAGACTTAGTGGATCAAAACCGCCTGTGAGCTTGGGATCGTCAACAATCCTCACAGCGCGTCTTTGGATAGAATCAAAGGGTCCAAGCTGGTATCCAGGTGCTCCCGCCCAAAGGTGGCAGCAGTACTCCATGTGGGGCCGGACTTGCGCTTTGTAGAGCAGCAGTCTTTGGCCCGCGGTGAAGTACCACTTTGCCCTGTTGAGCACACCTAGCTTTCTAGATGCCAGCTTAGCCTTGTCTTCCAAGTGATGTCGGAACTGGACGTCACTGGATATGTCGACGCCGAGGATACCAATGCTCTTGGATATTGTAAGGGCTGTGTCTTGGAATTGTGGAGCCATAGCAAATGGGGCTTTCTTAGCGGTGAACGCGCAAACTTGTGTCTTACTGGGGTTAAATTGGACTAAATTTAGTCGTCCCCAATCAGAGACTCTGGCAAGTTTTTCGCGACTTTCATCAACAATGGAACGAGGGATATTTGCGCGGCCTGTGTAAAAAGTGTCCCCGGTGCTGTCATCCGCATATCAATGAATGTTGTCGGTAGATAACATATCATTTATATGCAGAAGGAACAACGTCGGAGACAGCACAGAGCCTTGCGGTACGCCAGCATTGATGTCCAGGCGATCCGAGCAACAACCGTCAACGACAGTTTGTATGCTTCTGCTGGACAAAAAGCTGGCAATCCATTCGCATAATCCCTCAGGGAGTCCGTATGATGGCAGCTTCGACAGAAGACTCCGGTGCCAGACCCGATCGAACGCCTTAGCTATATCTAGGCTAACCGCCAACGCCTCACCTTGACTCTCGATGGCTAGAGCCCAGCGGTGCGTGAGATACACCAGAAGATCACCCGTCGAGCGACTGTGGTGAAAGCCGTATTGTCGGTCGCTGATTAACTCGTGATCCTCTAGGTATCCCAAGAGCCGCCGGTTTATAATTCGCTCCATCACCTTCGAGAGTAGGGAGGTTATAGCTATAGGCTTGTAATTCGTTGGGTCTGATCTATCGCCCTGTTTGGGCACCGGATGCACATTGGCGGTCTTCCACGAAGACGGAACTCGCCTTCTGTTGTACGAGAGTCCGAAAAGACGCGTTAATACAGGACATAACTCAGGGGCACACTGCTTTAGCACCACTGCCGGTATGCCGTCTGGCCCACTCGACTTATGAACGTCAAGAGATAGCAACTCCCGCCGGACCTCACGCTGTGTTATGCTGATTTCCGGCATGGCGATACCACACCACGGAATCGTGGGCGGTACGGCTTCTCTGTCGTTCAAAGTCGAGTTAGAGGCAAAGAGAGCATCCAAAAGATCGGCTTTCTCCTTTGCACTATAGGCCAAATTATAGTCCGGCTTCCGTAGTGGGGGCAAGGACGACCTACAAAAGTTTCCCTCGGCAGCCTTCGCAAGCGACCAGAAAGCACGACTCCCAGAGGGATGGCTCGCTAGCCGTTCACCAATTCTGCCGACGAATTCGAATTTGGCCCTGGCAATTACTCTTTTACTGGCCCTTGAGGCAGCATTTAGTTTGCGTTTCACATCAGAGATGTTGGGGTCCTTTTGAACTCGAGCCGAAGTCCAAGCCTTGTAGGCAGCTTGCTTAAGAAGACTAGCTTCTCTACAAGGCCGATTAAACCACGGTCGTTTCTTAACCCCTGTAACTGGCACGACCAGGTTTGGAATGTAGCATTCCATACCCATAAGTATCGTGTCAGTTACACCTTTCCTCAGAACTGCGACCTCAATCAGATATTTTATTTATAGGTATAATACCTTTAAATACAATACCTGATTGTTTATAAGTAGGTTAGGTTACTTTAATTTTAATAATTCATGTTTTTATGTATATAGATTAAATACACTTTAAACATCAGATTTCTCTTTTCACGTGAACGAAGTGTAATATGAAAAAAAGAAACAGACTTTTAACCATATTTATCATTTTCTGCAAGGAGGAAATATTAGGAGGTAACATATCTATACATACAGTGTGCTGGCTTTTGAATCAGCGTAGGTATGCAGGTTGCTGTCAATACCTAGTTCACAAAATTGCATTATTTCACGTGATTTTGAGTTTAATTTCGGGAAAACTTTGTTTAATGTATAACTATAAGAACGATGGCTTGTGTAGCTTCAGGCTGCAAGAGTAGAATGGGTGTTTTATTGGAAAATACCCAAAATTTGCAACATAGATGTATTAATAAGAATAAAAACCCATTTACTGTTCTCTCTTTAATACTTAGGGCTTATTTTTACGTATCTAATTTGGTGTACAATAAAGTTAAACAAATCGTTTATTTTAAAAGATATTTACAAGAATAGTTATTAAAATAAAAGTAACTTATCCGAAACTACTTTGGATCGCAAGGCTACTGCGTTGACCCAAGTGAAGGTCAGCCTTAATAAACTGATTTTGTTTAGTGGTCAATGAATCATAAGCCTGTAAACAATAATAAGTCATTAATAGGTACTTATAAATATAAATACTGTGTATGTTACTATCATTTTGTTGTTTTATTTTATTGGTATTGTTTTATTACCTACTGCTTCTCAAAAGAGAAATTTAAATTTGTTTTCAGATTTATTTGATTCAGATGAATGAGTAATATGGCCGCTACTTGTTTTTGTTCTTAAATGTAGGTATGGAATAAAGAAAACAAGATTTATTTCTTCAAATTCAATATATAAGGCTAAAGTAATATTTACCTTACTAGTATCTTACTACTTACAAGTTGCATTAAATTCTTTGTGCACCAAACAAAGAGTGTAAAAATAATGTAAATGTCTGTTTTCTCAATATTTTTTGTGATATTGTTTCAAGCATCACTAATATACGATTAAATAAAATTTCAATTACAATATCCAGCCGTTGTTGGTTTTGCACAGATTACATAAATATGATATTCGAAAACAATATGTAGGACATTATTATTGTAGATTTATCGATACGTAAGTTGTCGATATGACAGGAGCGACACTTGTTAGTACTGTACGCATAAATACTGATTTTGTTTGAGTTTTTGACTCAGTGACAAAAAATTACATAGTTAAAAGTCTAACTGTCTCTTTTTTCATATGACGTTTTTCGTTCACGTTCACGAAAAGAGAAATCCGATGTTTAAAGTTCATTTTAAATATACTCTCTCTTGTAAATCTTTTATCTTTGCTATAATCTAATGGGGAATTTTCTTCTACTGCTTTCATGCATTTGTCCTAGATGGCGCTTATTTTATATGTCATAGAGCAGAGAAATATATTTGTGTAGACTATACGCTCTCATTTAAATATTTTTGATACATTATGGAAATTAGATTTCAATTAATAGATTCTGTATGATTGCATTGGCTTCATGTTTTTAACTTTAATTTTTTAATAGCATAGCATTTATAAGAAACCAAGTTAACTATCATAAAAATTGGTATAAAAGATATACAACACAAAAAATAATGTTCGCCTATTGACATATACAAAAATAATGAATTTTACCATATAAATTTATTTATTTTACTTGATCAATAGTTTATTGATTGTTATAAAATAAATAAGCCCAACTTTTAGTTACTTGTACATCACTATTCAGATATGACAATACGAGTTTTGACTAGAAGACTGTCATTGCCGTCAATTTGACACTTGACAGTGATTTTCAGTAGGTTTATAAAAATATTCTTCCTTTCCTTCTTCTTAGTTCGTAGAATTAGATTTTATTGAAGCAATGACGTATTCACTTTTGAGCGCTTGAAATAAAATGCTAGGTTGGTGATATTCAAATCTGCTTTAGTCCGCGTCCTGCAGCCATCGGCTAAAGCTGTGTATAAGAAGGCATAAATACGTTAACGTGCTTTCGGCATAAAACGCAAGCCATTCATTATGAACTTTAGGCGTTCAATACTATTTATTCCTGTAATCATTGCATTAGTGAATTGTGCAGTTGTAGTGAACGATGGTGATATCAATCAGCAGGGACTTTATAGTAAGTCAGACCGTGTTGACATTTTAACAAACCGTAATTTTGAAAGAAAAATTTATGGACAAAAACATGCGCTCGTTGTTCAGTTTTACAATAGTTATTGCGGCCACTGTCGAGCATTTGCCCCCAGATTTAAAACTATGGCCTCTGAAATTACTCCATGGAAGAATATAATAAGTTTAGCTGTTCTTGACTGTTCTGTTGAAGAAAACAATGAGATTTGTCGTCAGTTTGAAGTTATGGCATATCCTTCACTTCGTTATTTGCATGAATTTTATATTAAAGGGAATGGTAATGTTGGCGAAAAAATACAGGTTGCCGACTCGTCTGATAAACTTAAAAGTCATATTATTTCAAAGATGCAAATAGAACAATCTGTTGGACGTTTAAAAATGGCTCCATCATTTAATATAGAATCATACAGCTCTTACTCTGCGGCTTTGAAAGATGTGCCTCATGATATCAAGTATACATTCCTCATAATTGAAGATGCAAACTCTACTGTTGGATCTGAACTGGCATTAGATTTAAATGATTATTCTCATATTAGAGTTAAGAGAGTGTATGATACAAGTGAGCTGGCTAACAGTGCTAAAATAAAACAGTTTCCAGGAGTTATAGCTGTCAGTTCTACCCTTGACTCTACACCGCTTAGTCCTAAAGATGCATCAAAACAAAACTTACTAAAGGCAATCAATACATTTTTAAAATCAAGAAGTTATGTGTTTCCAACTAGAGATCAAGGAAGCCAAGAAATAATAATGAATGAACACTCTGATGAGAAGCATGTTACTTTTAATACTGATTTTGTTTATTATAGTGACTTAGAAAAAACATTAAAGACAAGTTTACACACAGAGATTACCAGATTTAAAACTTTAAGCGGTGAACCTCTACAAGCTTTATTAGATTACTTAGATGTTATCATTACATCATTCCCTTTCAAAGGAAATATGAAAGAATACATGATTGATTTACGGTCTACTCTTAGTACAAAAAGTAGTTGGAGTGGTAGTGAAGTTTATGAATTAGTTAAAAGATTGGAATCTGCCCATGCTCCAGTATATACATCTAATAATTTAGAATATGTTAGGTGTAAGGGCAGTCAACCGAAGTTCCGAGGATATACCTGTGGTCTGTGGACCCTATTCCATACTCTTACTGTTAATGCAGCGCAGAAGCCTACAGGTAATGAAGGCATTAAAGTCTTAAAGGCCATGCATGGCTATGTAAAACACTTCTTTGGATGTACTGACTGTGCCCAACACTTTCAAGCTATGGCTGCTAGAAACAGAATATTTGATGTAAAAGAAAATGATAAAGCAGTTCTCTGGCTCTGGATAGCTCACAATGAAGTCAATTTACGTTTGGCTGGTGATGTCACAGAAGATCCTGAACATCCAAAGATACAATTCCCAAGTGTGGCCACGTGTGCAGAGTGTAGGCTTAGTAGAGGAGCCTGGAATTTACCAGCTGTGTACCAGTATCTTCAAAATGTGTATGGAGCTGACAACATCCAAGCCATTCGACGGGCAAGGTCATCAGCAGCTGCGACAAGTCCATTCTCCAATTTGGACATCGGAATGTTAAGTCTCCTGTACATATTATCTTTTGTTATTCTTATTTTAGTTGTAAAATATTTTCTATCTAGACGTTACAAAAAAAGATTTTACAAACATGGACGGGGTAAAGTATAACATATAATTAATGCATAGAGTTTATTAAACATAATATTGTCTGTTGGCTGTTGATTCCTGTGGCTCAGTTTATTTAGTTTTGTTTTTTTTTAATTTGTCTGTGAATTTTATTTAATGGAGCTTAATGTGGAATCAATTATTGCGTTCCATGCAAATGTTTGCATTAATCATTCCGGTAGTTGCTGCTGTGCATGCAACCTGTGGGTAACTGCATGATAATATTGATAAATATAATCATTAATTGATTGATGAATAGATGCTGAACTAACAAAATAATTGTATGCAACAAAATAACAATTGCAACTATAACAAATTCAATCAGAAAAGAAAATAGTTGTTAGTAATTTACGATTAATTGATTTTTAAAATTAAATTTATTGTTCATTATATACAGGTTGAGTCAAGATTCATAGAAGTTAAAAGTACTTCGGTGTCAATATTTTATATTGACTTGAAACACACCTCTAATCTTTTGTCATTTTATCTCAAAACAATCTTTTAATACTAAATGACTTTTGAAATGAAGATTTATACTGATAAGAGCTCATGATGAAGGCAACACAGACTCTGTCTTATATCCAAGGAAACGCCTGCCCATATCTGCACTGATTATTATCATATTGCTCTTATGCGTAATGATTGCAGTGATCAGTCACTAATAAAAACAAGAAAATAATGATTTCAGTGATAGGAAGTATTTTAACAAAGAGTTTCAGTATTCCTACATATATTATATTCGTATTTTTTAAAGCCTATGTAGGTATCTATTCACTTTTCATTTTCGTGATTCGTCCTGTATACACAGTCAATACATTCCCACATAATTACCTACATTCTTAATTTATTAGTGGTAATTGGTTCCACATTTCACAGCTGTGGCGCCTTAATAATAGCTAACAATTTGAATGGTACTTTTACACTACCTATATTTATTAAATTAAGAGTCAGAACTAATTAATCGCCCATGAGAAATTATGCGATTGCGTTAAGTTACCGTCACACTATACTAACGTGTCGCGTGATACATCAGTACTAGTACATCTTGAGCCTATTAGAGTCGTACTAACCTGGTTTAGATGTAGGGATTATTTCTGGAACTTCTAATCTGGTTCTTTGAAATAATTTTATGAATGTGAAAGAAATTTTGTATGAAAATGTCATCATCATCATTTTAGCCAAAAGATATCCACTGCTGGATTTAGGCCTCCCTCAACGATTTTATGGTTGCTCGCAACCTTTTCCCGGTCGTCGGTCCACTTTGTTGGAGGCCTGCCCACTCTAGAACCTTTCTGCACCAATGGCAATCGGTTCCACATTTCAAGGCGTTCTTACTATAGTCATAACCTGATGTACTCAAATATCGAATTTAAAATATATGATTCCTGTAGGCTTGAGATGTACCTACCTACTGATGTATTGCAAGCATCTACGACACGTAAGTTAGTGTGAAACTAACTTAATTTCATGCATATTCTTGACAAATTAGAGGTGCTTTAGAAATGTACATACAATACTGTATTTGACTATTCCTTTTAATTGATTTGAAATGAAATTACGTTAAAAAGGGTTAATAAAAAGAAGTTGTTTATAAAAGTAAGAAGTTACAAGGGTACTTGGACACCACTGTTGTTTTATGACGTCATTTTTGCATAAACTCTATGGCAGTTGACAGATTCTTAACATTTTATTATTAGCCATTTTGTTTACTTAATTTGCTTTTTTCATTCTTCTTTTATATTAATTTAAATACATGTCAAAAGATTTCCTTAATTGTGAAATACCGTATTGTATGAGTAAATTATTCTGACTTTTACATTCTGCCATTATTTCACTTACAACTAATGTTTATGAGAAATAACATGCATTAGGATAAAGCTAAACTGCAGTCTAATCTATAGCTATTAAACTGCACACTCACTTGGCTCTTAAGTTGTCTATTAACAAAGGTGCTCTACTACCCGCTATTTGTCACAAACGCTTTTTGTTTTATTTTTCTACAAATTAATTATTCAATGAATATATATAACTTTTTTCAAAAATGATTTGACTTTAATGGAAATTTTACTCACTCTTATGTCTTAGTCTATAGCGCTTGTGTCTTATAATTTAGAACAACGTTTTATACATACACCGGCCCAGAAAAATATGCAGTCGAATAGCGACAACCTCATCAAAATTGGATTAGTATGTTTTTGAGGAAATCACAAATATATACATCAAACAAGATATACAATAAGAGAACTATCCTCAGTGAAGTTTTTTAAAAACAAATTGCATATTATATAAATATTGTTTGTGGCAAATAGCGTGTAAATAATTTTGACAAAAACTCTACTCATAGCTAATATCTAGCAGTCAATTATTATCTCGCGTAACAACATACCGAGATAGTGCGTATGCGTCGATACAACGAAGTAAAGTTTAGTTTAGCACATAGGTAGAATACATACGAGTACATTGACTACCCACATTAATATTATCATTATATAAATAACGACAATTATAATAAATAAATATTATACGTAAACGTAATATGCATGCATATAATGGCTAGGTAGGTCGTTTATATTGATAAATTATTGTGTATATTATATATAATATATATATATTTTTAGCTACATAAATATAAATAAATAAGAGTCTAATATAATTCCATAATATCGTTATACCCACACTCAATGCACTACTTTGGTGTAGGTGCCTATTTGCCTAAATCTTTTCATTATTTTGTGGTTACAAAATCTATGTTGTTATCTTGTTCATAAAGTTGATTCTGTTAAAGTCAAGTCTCGGTAAATTTTGGGAAAATAAACCAAGTTAACCGTTTACCGTTGTTATAAAACTGCATCAATTGTTCCGCCGCGTCGCTGTCGGGTATTTTAACTTTTTTGTTTGTAACTTTATACAAACAGATTTGTATAATAAATTTAAGTGCCAAATAAATCTTCCAATTAATAAATGTATAAGATATATTTTTTATGATATACATTATATTAATATCAACACTATTCCACCAAGTAACATATAGAACAGATTTAAAAAATAACTCTCTTGTTAGAAAAACTTTTAACCCACCTTTGGTATTGACTTACAATGTACCCAACATTGTAAGAGAATTACAATGCACATCCATTTGTTTAGTTTAGGGTAATCCGCACGAGACAATTATCTGCAGAATACTGTTGTTACTGCCTCGCACGTACTACATCATTGTTACTAAATTTTAACGTGTAACCCAATGATATTTTGTCAGAAAGACGTATTATAGCACTACCACGCAGAAACTGTTGCCGTCAACAGTAGCTAAATAGTTTAATACGTTCTCTTTCTGTATCATTACGTTCCGTATTATCTATCGCATTTATACTTAAAATGTATAAGCAAGAACGCACAAAATATGGCATCAAAACTGAACGCCGATCATTATAAAGGTAGCTTATCTTTTTATTTTTTCTTTGGCGTATTCCCATTAAAACGAACGTTCGCGCCCTCGCAAATATTCCAGATGCAAAACAATTACGAAGCAGCCGATCAGTATCCTAAATATATTATTATATTGGAGGTGCATTAGCAGCCCAGCGAGAGTAGTTTACCCACAATTGCTTAACTCAAACGATAGACAATCCGTCTTGAAACTAATGATTTTTGCTTCCCATGAACAGTGAACAAGCCTTGTCTTCCCTAACTGCCATTGCCCAATAAAAGTCGTGGCGTTTTTACACGGTGCCGGTTTTAATCTTCAAAAAATATTTCTTAGTGCTCACCCTACGGTATAAAAAACTGTTGCGTCAAATTTTATATATCAGACTCACCGGTTTAGCTGTGCGTTGTTTGACTTTCTGCTCAATTTTACGGAGGAATATCGTAACATCCTTACTTGCTATTTTTGTTACCTTGCTTCAAAAGCAACTCCTGTGATTTTAAACCCAGTGGTTAAGCTGTGCGTTGTATGTCAATCAAGGATTTTATTTAATAGATCTAGCCGTGTGCACGATAGCGGGCTCCCATCGGAGGGGGCCCCCTATATTTTAAACACCCGATATTTTTTCCATTATATTTTTTTAAATGTTCATCAACGCCGTGTAAGGAACTTTGCGTATATTATATTTTTAGACCCATTTGTTTAAGCTGTGCGTTGATTTTTAGTAAGTAATAAAATAAGTGATAGATATGTTAATATCTATATTTTTGAAAGTAACAGTTACAGTTTACAGTTTTTTTGTGTTCTAGACTTAGTACCTATTTAATAGAAAATTTAATGGAAGTTTAAATAGGAAATATAGCATAGGACGATAATATAATAGTAAATGAAATGCCACGAAGAATTCGATTCGTCATAACCATGACAAGCCCTTCAGACAATTTTCAATGAGTAGCATTTTTTTTAATTGTACACGTTGATGTGAAAAATATTTATTATACTTTTTTGGTATCGCCATTTACATACTGGCAAGTATCTATTGTTTACACTGGACAAGACTCGTCTTCCTAAATTAGCCTCCAATTTTTTTCTTGAGATACCTCTCAATTTAGTCTAATCGCTGGTATATTCCAAACCGGAGCCTTTTTCGGTCCCGTTTTTACATCAGCTCTTCGAGTAGTGCCCAACACTTTTAGGCCTTAATCCAAACTCGTCTCGAATCGAGTTTGTAGATGACATGTTAGAATTCTATTAGAGATATTTAGTTTTATACAAGTAACAGATTTAATTATATAAATTAATTTTTGATTTGGTATTCTATTATTAAGTTGCGTTTGTTGTGACTGCCACTTGGGCAAATAACATCTCTTGTGATAATCGATGACTTTCCCACTCGGCTACCTCTTGTAGCAGTGTGGATAGTAATAACATACTGATCGAATCGGCTTTTGCTGACTTGATCGCATGAAAAAATGGAATAATTAAATTTCAGATTGTTATTTCATAACAAATACGCAGAAATAACAACGCTTTGACAAGCAGTGTTTTATTATATAGTGCTTTGTTCATTACAATATACGTAGTAATACGTACAAATAAATTAACGTGCTATTGTTTAAATTTAAGGTTTTGTGCACATTATAAACTTCGCGCATTTTTAACACGCGTTCATTAGCTTTGCTCTTCTGTGAAACAAAATTGCAAATTGATTTCAAACATTTGTTCACGAGGCCTATGTCCAGCAATGGACAGTTTTATTCGTAGTTTAGCAAAGTTATATTACGGAATTTGTTTTTATTTCACAGAACGATTGTTTCCAAGTGTTATATGACGTTGACGTTGCAAAGTTATTAGATACGCGATTGTTGCAGTATATTGTTCTTTCTAGTTATATATAGTGAGTACTGACACCGCACAACAATAATATGAAGCAATACTTATGACGTTAAAAATTAAAAATATTGTATTTATAAGTGTAGTTAAATAATACTATTTGTATTAATATTTACCTAAAAATATTACTGGAACACGAAACTCATTCACACGCACTAAACAATCAGTTTTATTGTTATTAAATATTGTAAATTTATTTGTTTATTTAATGGTTCTAATTCTTTAATTCCGTGAAGTAAATATACGTCTCATAACATTTCTATGTAATATCAAATTCTTACATAACATAATAAGAATACGCAGAAACTTTTTTCTTGTCTCCAAATAACAATGACGCCGTTTTAATTTTAAAAATCTAATAAATTAATTTATGTATACAGATATAAATATTGCTCCACGTATTTTAAGTAGGTACGAATTATATTTATTTTAATGAAGGAAATTATGTATAATCAGCAGCGCTTCTGGTTAACTATCATAAGACGATAATCGAGCGCATCTATTACGTTTGAGCCACTAAATAACTATTTAGTAATCTGTGCTTGAACCTCGGATGCAATAAGAGAGTCGTCTTCTGATAATAGATCGGAATAGTTCCTGTACCTACGTAGGTACAATATGTAGGTGTATACTTTCAGGCCGGATGTTTTAATAGATTAAGTTTAAGTTATACATAATATATAAATAATGTTGTCTTTTTATGACTGTTAAATTAAATACTTCCTCAATAGTGTCACAAAATGTTTTTAATGTTTGTCATTTTATAATTATAAATGATACTAAATATATTAATACTAATATAGTCTGAATTTACTAGTGAGAATTATAGTGCAAATAAATCTGAATTACATTATATGAAACCAGGTGATTTTTCAAATACAAGAGAAAGTTTCATATAGTGTTGAAACTTAAATAACAATTAAGTACTTGTAACAATTGATGGCTTTTATTTATATCTACGCAACGTTCATATAAATATATTTCAACTACGATTCAAGTGAGACCCCATCGGAAGCGTGGGTAGATTAAACTATATTTGGATACGGGTGAGGCTAGCGCTGGGTGCTCGTAGTGTATATCAATCAAGTTGCCTCAGTTATGTTCTAAAATGACCCAGGTAACAAGATACATCCACCGTAGCACGGAGGATATGTTCACGCATTACCGAGGATGTTTACAGATGTGTCCGTAGTCATTTACATTCCATATTAGTTTGAAATTATAAAATTTCTCTTATATTTTAGGAATCATCGCCTGGGTAGTTATTCTCTATGACATCGTGGAACATTTCATACAATAATCGACTTCATTACTATAATTTGCATAAAGCTTGACACTTTAAATTTAAACTTACTGTTTGCGGTTGGGCTTAGCGTTTATTGGTAAATTTAGAATTACGTAAAACTTACTTGATATAATATGTATATTTAAATATGGATTATATTATAGAATTTGGAATATTTGACTTTGCCATACAGAATCCAGGCCCTGGTCGCATTTTATTTACAAACATTTTTAAATGTATTTATTATAAGTCAAAACAATGGACCTTGGTGAAAAGTGCCTTATATATGTTAAAGATACGTAAAGATTTTATCTTAAAGAAGTCGGTTAAAAGTCGCTTGTCCGAGATGAAAAAGAACATACGTAAATTCGAAATAAAAACATCCTTCTATATTAATTGTAATAATAAAAAACTATATATATGTACCTCACCATTGGGCTTCTCATCTATGAAGCGAGCTGAGAGGGTTTCGGTCCTAATCCGGACTTACTGGTCCATACATGTATTTATAATTTCATTCTAACATGTTCTTTTCCGTTAGCACACACACACACACACACACAAATGCTGGCCTAATGCGGTTTGGTGGATCAGTTATTAGCCTTTATGGGTTTACTTGGTAATAACTTCCAAATCTATAGATCCAAAACGAAAAATTTTCGGACATGCTATTAGATTTCATAAAGTAATTGCCTTACATTGGTTTAAGACTATGTCTGTAGTTTTCATCCAAATCACAGGCACCTTTAACTTTGGAAACCAAACTTTAATGTTACTATGGTGCAGAGACATTTCTTGAACGCCAACTTTATCAATACATGCCAAAAGTACGTTAAAAGAAAACATGAAATAAACACACTATTCAATTTTACTGTCCTTATTTTGTTTATACGAATTTGTGTATTTTGAGGCAAATCACAACGAACAACGCAATGCGTGTATGTTTTGGCGTTCAACGATTCAATTTTCTTCTTATGAGAATTGTTTTTCAAAAATAATAATCGTTGTGCCTTAGTATCAGCTGTCTTTGATATATGTAATACTTTCTATCCACGGCTCATAGTTTTGACCTATGCTGTATAATTAAATTTTACTGTTTTCCATATACATAATTGATTAAATAGATCTCGGGAAATTAATGTTTGTTGTTGTCAAACATAAATAATTTGAAATATTTTAAATTTTCCATTTATTTACTAGTATTAATTAAAGTGCCTATAAAAGTAATTAGTATAAGTGGAATTTAACTGTATTTGTTATTTTACTATTGTAACAGCTCCACTTGGCAACTCAACATAATGTTATTAATTGTACATAAGTGTTTAATACATATCAGTAGTACCAATGGGTATTGATACGTAATGGGGATTATCCTGAAAAGTGATATCGGTAAATGTTAAATTACGTAGCGTTTAATTTCAGGATAAGTTTAAATAAAAGTTTTATTAAAATGTTGCATTTTGAATTCAATTGCCTGCTAAGCTGAAGGTATCATATAAAGAAAGGCATTATATATCATTATAACAATATACAAATAAAGGTTACACACCAAATTATAAATGTATAGGTCTAATTTTACAAGACTTTTTTCCTTTTTTTTATACTTCCAAGGAGGCAAACAAGCATACGTATACCTATAAGTCCGATAGATCTTGTTTTATAATCCATTACCGTCAGGCAAGTCGTTTGCTAAAGGTCTCCTGAGTGAGCTCAATTGTTTTTAAAATAACCTTTCCCGTATTCCAGGGCAACCCATAAACAAAACCCTAATGTTACAAGATGTAGTGTCGCGCGAATAGGTAATGCTCTGACATTGCAAGCGTCAATAGGCTGCGGTAACTGCTTACCACCAGGCGGGCCGTGTTTGTCATCTAGATCGCCCATATTTTTGACCTCTGTCGTGATCTAACATTTAGTTCATAGTGCCTAACTATTTGAGAACACACGTGTCGTGGTCGGCCATATTATGTTCCGGTAGAACTATCAATTTGATTGCAATTACCCGCCTACATCAATTATAATTTAACTTCTACTACTAAGTACACCCACGGTCATGGTTAGACGTCGTTGCTGGAGATATAATCAATCATATTACGATCAGACATATTTTGTGTTAAAATTGTTGGCAACATGCAAATATTGCGCAGTGTCACTGTCAATATTTGCAATTGATCAATCGACATGCAATTTAGGATTCTAATTTATTTATAGCTTTATCTTAGTAATACTAAGACCACTACTTTATCTTGGTAACGTAAATTACTAGGTCCCCTATTCAGAAGCGTAGCTACTACCGTAACATTTATATCAAAAATATAGAGAGATCGAGGCCGTAAATATGTGAAACATCTACCCTCCGTATGAGTTTCGCCGCAGTGAGGTAAAATTTAATGCAGGGCCCGCTTAAGACAAGCTGGCAACTGTCCCTATTTAACGTAGTTATTTTATATTTATGTTCATATTGCCTTTATATTAATAACCATGTGAAACGTTCGTGAAGATTCATTCTATAACAGTATTACAGTACAATGTTTAGAATTAAGTACAATAGCTTATCCATATTGTTTCGATCACTTTTAATAATATCACCTGGTCTATAGTAAGCAGGTAATAGGTCCAGTTTTTATTCAAATATTATGTTGTATTAATAATAATAAAGGCTCGTAGCTAGCCGTGTGGATTGATAGGTCTGCAAGGTGAAGTAGACGTATCGTGGTCAGTCCTTAGATTGGTGACCATTTTCTTAAAACAGCGAGAATCCACCGTGCTTCGGAAAGCAAGTAAGCCGTTAGTCCTGCGCCCGATCTCTGCGGTCGATGAATCCGACTATGAGAATGAGGGAATAGATAGTGTACACTATTAATATTTTATGTTATAAAATTGCCGCCATGACCGAAATCGGTCTGGAGAGAATTACAGATAATATATTTATTTTGTTATTTTTATATTAATAAGTATCTATAATTTAAAAGTCCAGTGTGAATCTCGTGAGTAAACGAAATATCTTATTTAAAAGATGTATCTTGTGGATTACTGTTATCTACTGATAAACTGTTTTTACATTCCATACAGTAACTGTTCAACGCAACTGAGTGGCAAAGGGACTCTGGGCTAAGGTCAGTAGGTTGTCTAAAAGTTTGATTTTTGTGGTGGTGGTGGTGGTTATGGGTAATGTCATTTATTTAGTTTCATTGTGTAAGGAACATAACACGGTGGATTTAGTTGTGTTCCTCTGTGTGAGTACCTACAGGTTTCTGGGATGCGTTTATAACGAAAAATTTTCCTATCCCAGGGACTTTTCACACAATCCGGGGTGTTAAAACTTTTGTGTGGGTAATGATCAAATGCCTCTGGTGTTGCAAGCGTCTATAGGCTACGGTAAAGGCATAAACTATGTGGTAACTCGTTATCCGTACGACCGCGTTACGTTTCGATGATTACCTACGTACCGATTACCGTTACATTGCGTCAGTAGGTAGGTATTGCTTGTTGATTATATTTTACAGTAGTGTATTATCCCTAAGGTTATAAGTATAACATTATTTAAACTGAAACAAAAGTAATTATTTTGCAAATATTTGGAGCATGTCAGTATCATCATACAAAACGACAAGCACGGGGAACAGCTATAAAGAAATATAATTATAATTGGCTGCCATTTTAGCATATTTTAAGAATTGGAACCAAAGCACTTTGTAATCTTTACAATTTGCAAGCATCACGGTTGCTAATTGTAATAATTTCAAAAATTGCATAGTGCAATAGGTATCTACAATATGCAGTATTTAGTAATTAGGATTGGGTTAGCTGCCGAGTTGGGTTCATTCTTCTGCGAGGACGTCATCTCGCAGAAGGAGGCGGCGGAGCGGATCGGGGAGGAAAGTATCCTCGCTGATCCGATCCGTCGCCGGCGAACTGGGCGGCGTCAGCGCGCTTATGGGTGCCTGATACCGCCGGTGCACCCGGACGCTGTCACTGGAGTTGAGCTCGCGTAGCGGTCCGGTGGTCCATCCGTGAAGGCGGGTGTAGGTACACACAAAAAAAAAGCTGCCGAGTTGGGTTGACATTACCTACCATAACTGGCATCGTACCATGATGTTTTTATAGCGAACGTCAAGGTTGTCATTGAACAAAATTCAAATTCCGATAGAATATTTTAACGACGCCATCATATGGTCCCTGGTTTCTGACTCATAATGCTTTGCATTGCATTTTACTAACATACGATATGCCGCCAAATTAAAATTCAATTTTGTAAACATAACTCGTATTATGATGAAGCACATTAACGTTTCAGCGATAGGTATTTGAATTTAAAAAAAAGTATTAAAAGTTAAAGATTATAACGAGATTATGTTTTAATCTGCAACTCGTACTGTTTTACGACAAGTTTCAAATCTTGATATGAGTATGTCCATTTCGATTAGGCATGTCGATTTTAAATCGAATTAATACGAATCTACGTTTGTATGAATGTCTAGCTTAGACTAAGCTGTTCTTAAATATAATCTAATAAAAATACCGACAAAGTGCGTATCGAACTCATACACCGAGGGTTCTGTGGCGCATTCATAGTGTTTCCTAAAATTCTGTGCTAGGTATTATCTATTCTATTCCCTCATAATTTATCAAGATTTTTGTTTCGCCAACTTCAGAACAAGAGGGCAATAGTAATTTTTATTATAGTAAACCTATGCAGCATAAAAATACCTGAATGCTTTGTGCTAAGACTAAGTAAAATATTTAGTTGCAAGGCCCTTATCGAGCGTACGGAACATGTGCTGTCAGTATATCGTGTGTATAAATCGCAGAAAAAATAAAAGAGGTTAGAAAGGTCATCTAGAAACTGTTGTACTAGAACCGCTATCGCCAATTTCACACACTAACATATTACATGTTTATATTACACATTACATTACATATTTACAATACATAAAACGTATAAATCTGTCATGTTACGAGTACGAATAGATTTTTGTAATAAACCCTGAGAGCCAACTAAATAACCTTGAATGTACACTTATTTTAAAACAAATGATACGAAAATTACCATTCAGTTTGTAATAATGTTTTTATTACCTTTAACAATAATATTTTCTATTAGAGAGTGCACAAACACAAAGAATCTTACAAGTTTTATATTTAGAAATAAATGAAAGTTATATCAATCTTATTAGTACCGCTACATATTACCTGCTTAACGTTATAGATTACTGCGTAAAGTGTAGGCTAGAATACACATGGGATTTGTAAGCATACTAAGTATCAGTCCTTATAGCGGTATATTTCGATCTAGTTATAGTAATTCTAGTATTTATAATTGGCTATAAAAACGTCATGGGAACCTCTCAAATTTCATCGCAGTCGAATGAATTGTTTAGGAAATCGTACGCGATCTTCTCTCAAATTACTTAGTTCGTTTGGCCCGTACAGGTATTTGCTGTGTTTTTGTACTAGTTAGCCTAGTAATAGCTTGATAGTTAGCAGTTACTGTAACCAGAGTTTATGTTATAATGAAGCCAGAAAAAAATAGTTTCTTGAAAATAGCGCCCTTAAATGAGCATTGGAGACCTGTACGAATAAAGGGTACTTTACATTGTGCCTGTACTGTACACAGTAACACAACTTTACCGCTGTGTGTAGTTATTTGGCTGTGGTGTACTGTAAGGAGATCCTTCCCCAGTCAAATTGCTCGCTGGTAAGGTGCCTTACTGCCTCTCTTCCTCTGTCCGTCGCATCACATTACCATAGACACAGTCTCTGGTAATGTGATGCCATCGTGCTGATGTCCATCGCTATATTTATCCGGTCAGTTATTATTAATTATTGGAATGCTAAATGCGAATGTCGGTACAAATTACAAAACAAATATTTGTTTTAAAAACCTTTAATTGGTAAATTGATTCACGGAAACTCTTGCAGTAAGTGGCCAATTTTGTGACGAAAATTGTTCTGTAATCTAGCAATTGTTAACAGTCGAAAGGTTTTTAACGTCTCTCGTCCCACTAGGCCGCTCAGGTGAAATACTTCTATGCTACCAAGATCGCTAATTCCTTGTGTATATGACGATATTCAAGCCGTGACCTTTATAGCTACGAGCTGATCGTTAATCGTTCAGATAGTGCACCAGGCCATGAGCCGATCAACAATAATAACTTTAAATATTCACGAAAACGCAATCGATTAGTTTTGAAAATTATACCGTTCTTATTATTTTGTGCCATGTTTGGCAAAGAAACATCAACCATCTCGTTCGTTTACGTTTCCACACTGTGCACATAACTGCATTGTATGAAATTATTATTCGTATTATTATAACTAAAATAAATCATACTTAATTCGGATCTTAATACAAATTAAACTTGATCACCGTAATTACATATTATACGATGGGCAATTCCGCGACATGTTTAGACGGACGGGGTCACTAGCCTCCAGTTTCCACATTATATAACATTGACTGACCTGTTGGTCTAGTGGTTAGTGATCTTGACGGAGGTCGTAGGATTCCCACACGGGACAAAATATTGTGTGATTCCTAAATGTTTGTTTCAAGTTAAGCTGTAATTTGTGTTTTGAATTGTGTGTTTGTAAAGCCTCGGCGACACGAGGCTTGTTCCTTAGTAAATAACACATTTCTGCGCCTAATTTAGGTCTGATTGGTCAAACCCCGATTCAATCGTACCGAGTTTCGGTGTTTATCTGTCCAAATTGGTCTTTTCTAGGATTAGACAAGAATTCGTTAGTCAAACGCCGAAACACGCTATTTTTTTGGACTTAGACTAACTGTTTTTTACTAACTTGCAAACATTGTTTTATTTTGGTTTATTCTTAATTGCCATAATACCTTCGAAAATATCAATCAGGTCCCTATAAGTATTTTTTATCGAAATAATGCTAAATAATTGCTATCCTCGATCTTATCGCCAAATATATGGTTAAAAACATCTTGAAAAGTTATGAATTTAGGTAAAGTTAACAAGACTAAAAAATGCACTATCAATCACTAGGTTTATTATTATACTAGCTGTTGCCCGCGGCTCCGCCCGCTTGGATGTAAATTATCGCTGTAAAAAGATGCTTTTTTGTTAAAGGAGGTACCTAAAAGGAGTACCTATACATAACATAAATAATACTATAAAAGTAATAGTACAGTAATTGCTTAAATAACCAGTAAATAAGAAGCATTTTCAGATACACTAACTGTATATAATTACATTTTACACGTTTAATTTAAAACAATTTAGCACTAAATGAAATAATTGCATTACCTACCTAGTTAATTTAGACAAAGCACATATAATTTTATGCCATTAAAATTGTATTGTGACCGTTATAGTTTAGCTACAAATTAATTAATTTAGTTTGGAAATTATTAGTGTTTAGATCTCTGTGCTTTGGAAAAGACGTATCCGTCTCCGCAGCACTATCTGCGTGGAATATATACACTAGTATACGTAAAAACAAATACACTAATTCCCTCACGCATCCCGATACGACTGGGCCCAGTTTAAACAGTATCTATTCAAGTCAGCCGCCGTGACAAACATAGTTTAGTTAATCATTGCTAATCGTTCGTTACGACACGTGTAAAAACAAAAAACCACGTTATCGGTGTAATTTGTTTAATATGCTAATTTAAAAAAAATATTATTCAATTCGCTACACCGTTGTTTCTTCTGTAGTTCACTCGTAATCACACGTTAATTAATGTAAATAAAAAAAGTGTGTACTATTTGTGCGGTATTGTTACAATCGCAATATTGGTTTCTTTTATGGGTAAATTTAATACCTAACTGTTTAATTAGTAGTCAACTGGTCAGTAGCCTAATGTGGATTGTTCTATTGGTTAATTGAACCAACAGAGGTAACAGAACAAAAAAACATCATAAGTAGCCTGATTTCTTCTTAAACTATTTTTTATACAACCAAGGAGGCAAATAAGCAGTTACCGTAGCCTATAGACGCTTGCAACATTCGGGCTATACCTTGTAGCCGAGTACCAACATAGGTAGATAATGTACGTCTTTGAACCGCTTTCATCATCATCTCAACCCATAAACGTCCCACTGCTGGGCACGGGTCCCCTCCATAAATTTGAACCGCTTTACATAGGTACTAATAAGCGGGCCGGAATTATTACATAGCCAGGCGGTAAAATCTATAACATGAATAGGTATGTGAAGTAATTGCTTTAGATGGGCTTTGTCGTAGCATATAAGAAAAAGAAAAAGTAGTTTGAATTTGTATTGCTACCACATTTTCCCCTTTCATTTCCAGTTGTCACCGCTGTAACTTTCCCATTGGTGACGAAGCGGTGAAATTCCTATTTGTAGCCATTGGGGATAATACCAGTGATGACAACTAGGGGATAAATGACAATTTCCACGTGTAAGTAACGTATGCGGTGACGAATACAGATTTCATTTGCATGTATTATAGGTAGAGTACTTCGCTTTTAGTCTCCAATTTCGCATTATCATAATTTTGAAGCAGTAATAACACGTGTTTATTAATAGTACGCATATTATATAACTAGGGTTCGCCCGCGACTTCGTCCGCGTATTAATTTGGAATATTTTCCTTAATTTTGCAACATATCTCACTACTGCTCCGCTCTTATTGATCATAACGTTATGTTATATAGCTTATAGCCTTCCTGGATAAATGCACTATTTAACAAAAAAAGATTTTTCTAATCGAACCAGTACCTACTATCTGAGATTAGCGCGTTCAACCAAACAAACTCTTCAAGCGCGTTCAATCATATTTTTAATAAACGACACTTGCATTAGAAAGAAGCCTTTATGACCATACAATTGACTGACATAAAGTTATAGGTACACTAAGACTCGGAAAAATAATCTTTAAGCCACATTAATATTAGTCCAGGGGCCTTACTATGTTTTTATAGCCATTGAAATTCATTACATTATCTTTCATCCAGCTTGATGGTTGTAATTGTACGAACTTCAAATAAAGATCAAAAATAAGTCGCTATAAGGAAGACGTGGTACGGGCAGTGTCTATCTAACCCACGATTCTCTGCGCGGTGCTATTACGATCCACGAGCAATAAATCTAGCGACTGCAATGTTTTGTATTTACAATTTTTATTACACAATCATAAACACTGCTGTAATAGACTGGCGTAGAACGCCTCTGATAATTAGTCTGCCTATGTACACACAGTATGTACCTATACAGAGCCGCTATATTTTGATAACGATTTTAAAAAACATATATTTTTATAAGTATATATTTCTGTGGAATATGGTAACCCTACAATTACACTGAACATACAGATAAAAATATATTTCACACAAATTCATACATTTGTTTTTCTAAAAAACATATGTTCATATAGCGGCCCAGCCCATCTAGACAAGTGGCATAAGCGATAGTCGAATCAAAAAGTCAAAAAAGCAAATGTATGGGATTTGACGTAAGTTTACGACATTATATCGTAGACTTACGTCAAATCCCATACATTTGTTTTTTTGACTTTCGATTCGACTATAAATGCCACTTGTGTAGAGGCTCTGTATAGGTACATATCTCCGTTACCGTATGTACACTGTACATTATGAATCTATATGAAGCTCATAGTAGTGCGCACTCGCTAATCGGCAAACGGTCATCGGGTTAAGTTTTATTGGGACCCTGGATACGTGACCGCATAGTGTTATTCCATCTGACCGTCTCCGTGCTTCTGAGGGCACGTCAAAAGAAGTCATTTCCAACTGTTAACAGTTGTAAGATCAGCAGATGCTTATCGGGCCAAATTTCACCATATATAACTAACGATTAAAAGATTATGGTGATAGTTATAAACCGTGGAACACCTGCCAACTTACCATTTACCGTTATGCGTATTGACACGTAGCAGCATAAATAGAAATGACGACCGCCAACGCCGAGGCAACCTGCGCATGTAGTACTTACGTCATATAACTATATTTGGGATTGAATGAGCAATTGATCTCTTCTTCATGCCACGTATAATTTATATTGTTACTAGCTGTTGTCCGCGTGGATGTCGGTTATCGCTGCAAAAAGTAGCCTATGTGTTAATCCAGACCATAATCTGTCTGTGTGCCAAATTTCATCCAGATCCTTTCAGTAGTTTTTACGTGAAAGAGTAACAAACATCCATCCATCCATCCATTCTCACAAACTTTCACATTTATAATATTAGTAAGGATACTTACATTAGTTACAAGATTCTTTAGCGGATCCTCCCGCGCGGTATATCTTTTCGATCAGTAGAACAATTTAGCTAATTGCTGATATTTTTTTCGTTCCAACAAACAAACTCTTTAGCTTTTTAAAAAGCACTTTTCTTTAAAATACGTTTATATTACATGAATAAATTACTGCCTCTTGGCTCTCAGTGGCTTCTCTCGTGAAAATTCATTAGGATTAGTAGAACGATTTTGCAAAACAGACTGCTAATTGCTGATATTATTTGCGTTCTAATATAGAACATATCAGCTTCGTAAAAAACGCTATTTTAATAGATACTTTTCGACTATATAATGTTCTTTTAGTATAAATCAATATCTATACTAATATAATAAATACGAAAAAAGGTTTGACGCGTTATCGCGTTAATCCCTAGAACTGACAGTCGGTCAACAAAAAATATTTTTCACTTTGTAGCCTATATATTAAGGAAGGTATATAGTCTATACATAATTAAGCTACAGTAATAATATAATTAAATTGACACAGGACGTCGGCGTCGTCGCCGTCGGGGCGCTATCTTTATCTACCACTGGTATTTTTTTTAACTCAGAATAATTCTTTTAGTCTGTTATTTATATAAGTGCCTGGTGAACGGCCTGTGTCGGCTTCGCACGGGTACATATTTATTAAGCTTTCTCTGGGATCCATAATTTATTGAAAAATGAAATTTAGTCTACGTTACTAAGGGATAGTATAACATTCTACAGATGAAATAATAAAATCGGTCGAGTACTTTAAAATTGATTCATTACAGAAAAAAATACAAAAGTACTTCTTTTAAAATTATATGAGTAAAAAAATATTAATATAATACAGTAGCTGTTGCTCGCGGCTCCGCCCGCGTGGAGTTTGGTTATCGTTGTAAAAAGTAGCCTATGCGTTATTCCAGACTATAATCTATCTTTGTGCCAAATTTCATCCAGATTCATTCAGTAGTTTTTACGCGAAAGAGTAACAGACATCCATCCGTCCATACTTACAAACTTTCTCGTTTATAATATTAGTAGGATATTCATATAAGGACGATGGTAGTGACTAGCAACCTGTCTCGGCTTCGCAGTAGATATTTATTTAGTTTTCACTGGGATCTGTTATTTATTTAAAAATAATTATAGCCAATATTACTTAATGATAATATAGCAATGTACTAATAAAATAATTTTAAGAATCGGTCCAATATTGTTGAGTTTATTCATTACAAAAATACGTTGCTTTTTATTAGTGTACAATTTTAGATAATGTAAGAAAAAGAATCATAAAATAATATTGGAATATATGCCAGTATTATGGTAAGACTGGGCAAAATTACGTCACGTTTCGAAAGTACCTACATACTCGTAGTTGTTTAACAAAGAGGTCTGGTCCAGACGAGTTTATATTAGTGTTGTATTGCTTTTGAATGGCAATGAATGGAAATTGCCTGAGAATTGACGTCACTATTGACCTACATAACCTGTGACTCCTTTGACCTCAGATTTATGATTCGTTTCTTTTGTTATGAAAATAAGAAGTACGTTTATATATAGGTAGTGATATTAGTAACAGCATCGCGATTTTTTATGGAAAAGATAGGCAGAGATTTATGACAAAAAACCCAAGACACACAATTAGGTTCTCAAAACCGTACCTACGTGTAAAATATGCGTACTACACTACAAATTCAACTTTTTATCATGCTCGTAAAGCTTTCGTTAAATGACAACCTTAAAGCTTTGCAATAAAATTGTCACCGGTTCGTATTTTAAATTAAGATCTAAAATGAATCGCTCTAAGGACATTGTACGGCCCCTAGCCTAGAAATCAATGGTACTTTCACGGCAAAACGCCTGTAAAGGTTATTAAATATTGAGAAAATTAGAATGACAAATAAATAATCAAGGTAAGGTAGTATTGTGCTCAGTTTGCTAACATAGAGGTTTTCTTATCATAACATAAACTTAACATTGTTAATTTATTTTGACATAGAAATATATGTAGGTACTTATACCATTGATATAAAAAACCTAAGATACACATCCTCTTATAAAATAATACTCAAAACTGGCGCCAATTATGTATTATTTTTGAGTGTCTGTTTTTATAATTTTTCAAATTCACCTTACGCGCTTAATATAAAGTTGAGTTTATAGTGTAGTGTAGTGACTCGACCGACGCGATACTATACTTACTAATATTATAAATGTGAAAGTTTGTAAGAATGGATGGATGGATGTTTGTTACTCTTTCACGTAAAAACTACTGAACGGATCTGGATGAAATTTGGCACAGAGATAGATTATGGTCTGGAATAACACATAGGCTACTTTTTGCAGCGATAACCGACATCCACCCGGGCGGAGCCGCGGGCAACAGCTAGTTTGAAATATACGCAACAATGCGCGTAATTTATACGGACGGTTTTAAGACGATGATTGTGTATCTTATGTTTGTATATCAATGATTTATTCATAATAAACCGGTTAGGTATAATATCATGCAGAGATCTTAGTAGAAATCACACATTCCATTGCTTTCTCCATATTACAATATTTGACAGTTTTTTATTTATTTTGTTCATTTTAACATTTTGTTTTTTTTTCAATATGTACGGCTATTCTAACATTAGTAACACATATTAAAGGTAAGTAAATTAAATTAATTTTCATGAACTAACAGAAAAGCACGCTTTTAGCTTTATATGTTTTGTTAGCACAGTTGGTTTGCTTTAATCTTTTCATCGAATATGAGGGTGACAAATTTGAATCGCACACTAACAGATCTGCACTGCAATTCTATTGCGGTTTAAAAGATACGGCACTTTTAAACGTCGAGCATAAGCAAAACCTAATTTTTATATATAATATAATAGTAACCCATATATGTCCCACTGCTGGGCACGGGTCTCCTGTCCTCTATCTAGAGAGAGAGAGGGTTAAGGCCTTAATTCACACACGCTGGCCTAATGCGGGTTGGTGAATCAGACATGTCTTTAGAATTTCTTCTAAGACATGTGGGTTTCCTCACGATGTTTTTCCTTCACCGTTAGCAGATGGTAAATCACTTGATTAGTACATATATAAATTTCACAAAGTGAAATTCACATTGGTACTGCCGGGGATCGAACTCGCACCTCTTGCGTGTAAGTTGGTTACTTTCCCACTCAGCCACCACCGCTTTTTTATACCTACTACTTTGATAGCAAACAAGCATTAGGGACTATGTTCTCGTAGCCTATGGACGCTTGCAATACCAGAAGTACTTGCGTATTGCCGTGCCACCCAAAAAAAATGAACACCAGGTTTTAACTATGTGCGTACTAAGGCCCACCTGAGCAGCCAAGTGCGGATAATACCCCATCAAACTAACTAACTATGCCTGAGGTAGAAAAACTTTCGTTAAATACGCATACCTAAGTGAACACTGGAGACCAGCCTGTCTTGATAAGTGGCATAAATAGTAGTCGAATCGAATAGAATGTGGTACATTTAAATCAAATGGGATTTGACGTAAATGTACGACATTATGTAGGTACTGTTTATGCTTGTCTAGAATGACTGTGACTCACACACAAACAACTACACTGCTATGTGTAGTAATTTGGTTGTGGTCTTTTGTAAGGTGGAGGTCGTTCCCCCGTCAGACTTGCTCAATGGTATGGTGCTCTACCACTATTATCTCTTGTATGCGTGTATAGCTTTTAATTTAATTGTTGCTATATCGGCAATAGAAATACACTCTGTGAAAATTTCAACTGTCTGTCTACACCTATAATATTACGGTTCATGAGATACAGCATGTTAACAGACAAACTAGAAGCCTCGAAATCCGAAAAAGCTGTGTCATAATGTTACCAACACGCATTAGGCCAGTGTGTAAACCCTTTTCTAGCAGCAGGTATAATACCACAACGCATGTTCCACTGCCGGGAACAAGTCTCACCTCATCTTCTTTATCAAGGGAGGTGAAAAGGTTATAATATCGACCCATATATGTCCCACTGCTAGAAAGAGAGCACAGTTCCCTCGACAAAGAATCTGTGCTCTCTCTCTCTCTTCTCTGTTAAGGGAGCTGTTAGGGTTTTATCTACACACACTGGCCTTATGTGGGTTGGTGAATGAGACATGCCTTTAGAATTTCTTCTATTACATGTGGGTTTACTCACGCTGTCTTCCTTTACCGTTAGCAGATGGTTTGATTGGATATTTATGTATAAATTTCACAAAAATGATATTGACATTGGAACTACGACCTGGGATCGAACTTACACCTCTTTATTTTTGTTATACTACTTGGGTGGCACACAAGCATACGTCCCGCCTGATGATAAGCAGTTATCGTATCCTATGTACGCTTGCAATACCTACCAGAGCCATCACTTGCGCGTTACGGCTTTAAGATTGGAGTATCCCTGGGATAGGAAAACAATTCTTTCAAACGTTTCCCTAAATGAGCGCTGGAAACCTGTACCTAATCACACACAGGAAGACAACTACACGGCTGCGCTGTGTGTAGTTATTTGGCTGAGGTGTTCTGTAAGGTGAAGGTTCTTTCCCAGTCGGGTACCTCATGTATACGAGTCCATTAGTTTACCACTGCTATATTAGTAGATATATAAGCCCTCATAGTCAGGTGCACTTGCTGTTTTGTAAACGATCAGTAGGTTAATCTACCAAGGGCGTGGTGACCGCATGGTGGTATTTCATCTGAGCGTCTGCGTGCTTTGAAGAGCACGTTAAAAGTCGTTCTCGATTGTTAACAGTACGAGAGATCTAAATAACTCTGCCACCAGCCTCACTAGATAAGTGACATAAATGGTAGTATAATAGAATGGAAATGTTTGGAATTTGAGATGAGTTAACGATAAAATGTCAAGTATTCTATTCGATTCGACTACAATTTATGCTACTTGTCTAGAGGGGCACTAACCAAAATAGAATTAGGTATATGGTGCAGGTAAACCATAACGTAAAACCAAAATGAATAGATTACACACTTGTTTACTTAGGTACTTATGTCATAAACACATCCCTCATCGTTATTATTAAAGCTTATTATTATAATATATGATGTAATGCTAAATATGTTTTCTTTTATTTCAGGTACATGTCAGCATGACACATGATGTTACGCGGGATGAACCCATGATTTTATATTATACTCGAGTCCTGTAGTACCTAATGATAATGTTAGATCATAAGCAAGAATGTTGTTGTATTATTAAGTGGCTAAATCAAGTTATACATGTACTTTGTCTTTATGCTTTACTCCAGAGATATCGAATGATCTCAATAGAATTCAATTTTATGACGTTAATATAACAGTAATTTTTTTTCTTGATTCACTAAGACAATACATATATTTATATTATTCTGGTGTTGTTATTTACCTTGCCTATGTTCTCAAGTATGTTTAGTATGCACTACCCCAGCAAAATGATGTGTAGAGAGGTGAGAGTATTAACAAATTTAATTAGTCCAACATGAGGAATATTAGTGGTTGCGAAAAAATAGCTACGTTTCAAACATTACTGCAGCAAAATCTGTTTTTCCCTAATATCATGACGCCTAAACTACCTATTATTTAATTAATTAGTTTTTCGTATTTAGGTTTACTTATTTTAAATAAGATTTTAATATTATTCATGTATATATATAGCATAATCCTCTGATATAAATAATATATTGAGCTTTAAATCTATGGAACAAATTACTTCTCTCTCATCTCAACCCATAAACGTCCCACTGCTGGGCACAGGTCTCCTCCATACACTTGGAGGGATATTACAGCTCATGATGGACTGTATATCACACATATCTGGTATACTTTCACTTGTAGTCTCTAATCCACACATGCAGAATAAGACATGCCTATAGAATTACTTTGAGAGGAGCAATCTCCTTTGGTTGGGGCAGCTGCTTCCTGGATCTGGCCAGCTAGTTTTCATATAAAGAAATTTCTGATGCTTTGCTCTCCTTCCACGAGTAATAATGTGATCGATTTCTGCATTTTGAGGTGCTCATTCCTTTATCCTTACTAATATTATAAATGTGAAAGTTTGTAAGAATGGATGGATGGATGTTTGTTACTCTTTCACGTAAAAACTACTGAACGGATTTGGATGAAATTTGGCACAGAGATAGATTATGGTCTGGAATAACACATACGCTGCTTTTTGCAGCGATAACCGACATTCACGCGGAAGGAGCCGCGGGCAACAGCTAGTACTACATATGTGGCAAACAAGCATACAGCCATAATGTTTAGCAGTAACGGTAGCCTATGGACGCTTGCAATACCTGCCAGGGCTATCATTTGCGTGTTGTCGGTTTATATTTAACACCAGGGCTTTAAGATGGAGTATCCCTGGCATAGGAAAACGTTTCTTTCAAAATGCATCCCTATATGAACGCTGGAGACCTGTACTCACACACAGGAACACGACTACACCGCCAGTAGTAGTTATTTGGCTGTAGTCTTTTGTAAAACGGAGATCCTTCCCCAGTCGGGCTTGCTCGCTAGTATGGTGCCTACCTCTCTTTAACGAAACTTGTTAGGTAAACGAAGCTATCAAGAGCGCAGTTATCCTATGAATGGGTGACCACATAGTGGTACTACATCTGCGCGTCTACGAGCTTCGGAAGGCAAGTTAAATATCAGTGACAAAGTAAATTGTTAGAGCACGGCACGGTACTCATATCCTCCTATTTTGGTTTAGGAACAAAAAATCAAAGAGTAATATAGTCTGCAAATTTTTAATGAATACACATTAATAAAAACCACGGCAATACACATACATACATGTTAAAATGTGATTCACACAGAACATAATATAATAATTGTGCCACTCTTAGTGCATCAATTATCTTTATGATCGACATAAACTTGTGACTTAATTACATGCAAGTTAATTTTATTTCTTAACAAAAAGTACAAGTACATTATATTTCCACCACACAAAATATGATCACTAATATTTCATGTACTTATATTATATATTAATACGTACAAAATTTTGTATATATTTCACGCGTGGATTATACATATATATGACTAAGTTACGTAAACAAACATGGCAGCGATTGGTAATAGTATAACATGCAACTGTGTGGTAGAAATACATTTTACATTATGATCTAAATATTTGCGAATAAATATATAAATCGGTGGTTGTACACATAATATACTAGCTATATTAAAAATTATTTGTGCTGGTAAAATGCTATACACAATATAAAATTATAAATGCAAAGTATTATACAAAATTATTGATCTCTCGCCATTTTTCCTATATCTAAGTAAACATTTGTAACAAAATAAAATAATACATTCTATTCCATTATGGCACTGAAGCCAAAATGAATGAGGTATTATCAAATTATAAATTCAAATGGTTTTAATAATATCAATTATAAAATAAAAACTATAATAATTGTGATTTATTATCGGCCAGCCTTGTAAATATAAACATGGCACAACGATAAATTAATTATAGCTTTTTAGTAAGGTAGTAGGTGTATAGTTTAAGGTAACATTTGGTAATTATAATATATGATACACATGGACACTAAGAGTTTCAACTTTGGAGTGTCATAGCACAAAAATATCAAATTTCAAAAGGATCGTATTACCGCATCAATACGTACTGTTTTGCTTACATATCTTACTGCAATGTAGACTAACCATTAAGGATGTCGCCTCGCATCGGGACGAGGTCACAAACCTGAAGCGTTATAGTCAACTATCAGCAGTCCCCGCGCTTATGTCTCGTGACGGGACTGCCACTCTCGCCACGTTCATCGGAACTTACATGCTACTAAATATACTAAGTTTCAATATAGGTCTTCAAATACGGACTTATTGAAAGTATACACGTTGAGATCGAGTTGTTCAATCGGCGACGTCTAGTCGTAAGCGCACGCGGCGTCGCCTAACCATAGCGAAGTCGACGTGCCGGAACTGCTGATCCGCTTTGCTTACGTACTTACGTTAGGTTGACGGCAAAATACGAACCAACGATCCAATTCAGAGTTGATACGTGTGCTCTATAATTAAAACTATTTTATTGTCTCCGTAAGCATAAAACACATAGCTACTTATGCACGAGAGGAGGCAAATATAAATACAATACCAATATCAAAAGTGACTACATGTCAATCACATTCAAATTTATTTTAACACAAGCTATCCAAACCGATCGCACGTTTACCTACAGTATGAATTTATTAAGAGTTAAATACGACAGAACTATAATCTTATCATAGCTCTAAGTATATAGACGTTTAGGTAGAAACTAAATAATAACTAAAACATTATGTACGTTCGTACATAAATATAACAATTTTAAATTACGATTCTGAAAATTTTACTAGATGACTGAAACATATTAAAATTTCATAGAAAATTTTGAAAAACGACGGATAGTAGTTACTTTTATTTAATAAAAAAAGTACATCAATAATGTCTACGAACATGTTTAAATTACAATTACTATAAGAATCCTAAACTGCACTTTTGAACACCAAATATTTTATATACCCTAACGACAGTTTAGCTAAATAAAAAAATATAGGTTTTATTATTTTTTGTATAACAGTCATTTGTAATTTTCTACCTTGAGAAAAAATGTAGGCGTTTGGTCACAAATAGTATTATTCATTTTAACGTACGCTATACACTTGTAAATATTTGTTGTTACAAGCTCTAATCAAAATACAGAAAATAACGTTATTAATACATTATACCGAATGGTGATAAATTGCATTTACTCGATGTATAAACATATTGCATTTTTATTATTGCATTGAGACGTCTAAGTAACATCTAGACAAAATGTTCGTTCACTTCCGATAGTAATGACACGATTACACAGGTCCTTCGTTGGTATTTATACTACTGATGATTAGATAGCACAAGTTACAATTCGAATTACCTACTCTCGAGACCTGTGCAATCCAGTCATAATAAAACTAATACATACGACACATCGATTTAACAAGCAAATAAGTTCACTTCACAAGCCAGTCTAGATTACACAAATTTGAATGCCTCGGACGTAATCTCAAACAATACCGCGATACACACGTCACACTTGACAATAAAACCTGTGAGTCTGAGGCAATCGGTAAGTCGACTGGCTGTACACCTCTCTACTCATATCGATAAGTAGCAATTCATATATTTTATGACTTTCTATGCAAAATATCAATTTTCAGATCATATACTACTCGTTTCAAAACTCCTTGTAGTTAAATAGTTTCGGATCATAATATGAAAGTTTTCCCTTTAAACTAATATATGATCATAAATTTAGCTTTGGTATTATTTTTTCTATGAGAATATTCCAAAAGTGGCACTTAGGTCAAATAAATAATCACTTATTTATCTTATTAATATATAGTTACAAATTTTTAAATAAAAAATTAACGCAGGTAAGTATATGGAGTATGCAGCTTTTAAAGTGCGCGAATACCCTGAAAAAGAAAATAAGCGTTAGTTGCAAACTATATAAATAAAAAATATTATCACTTGTATACAGCTCGAACTATTTGGAAGATCTTTTTTTTTGTCGAGTATAAAGCCTCGTATTCATGGTAAACATTTGTTTAGCAACAGTTGATCAACGTTGTTGATGAACGGCGGCGAGAATGTTGCTGGAAACATTGTTTAAATCAATATGGGTTGTCTACACAAGCAAAATGTTGCCCGAGGAAGTAGTGTTGTTGTGTTCTCTGTAATTGCATAATTTTATCGTTGTTTTATGTTTATAAACAGTTGCAAACACGTCCACACACGTCAACATTTGCTGATAAACTGATGTTTTCGCTCGCCGGGCGTCAACTCTGCAAAATGGCGTCATCAACTTCGCAACACAAGTGTTGCCCGCAATATTTTGAACGCAACTCGGCAACATGTTGATGCAACCATGCTGCTAAACAAATGTTTATCATGAATACGAGGATTTACAAACACAATTGTCAGGTCAAGGTTGGTATGCACTATAGATTTTGACACAGACGGAAATTTGGACGGTGTTTTTATATGGATATACATTAAGACACGTGTGAAGCCGGGTCAGGTCGCTAATTAAAAAAATATTTATAAATGAATTTAATTATAGTGCTGAATTGATTTATCAACTTGGCTATGCTATTATAATAATAATATATGTTTTTAGTTGCGTAACTTGAGTGTTATGAGAAATAAACGAGTTGCTTTCCTTTTACCTGTCATAATAA